>OX104120.1:30745738-31490162 GCA_944474755.1 Limnoperna fortunei | reverse complement strand
GGGCACATCTGAGAGGTAGGGATTACTACTGTAGGGTACACCAGTGAGGTAGGTATCACTGCTGTAGGGCACATCAGTGAGGTAGGGATCACTTCTGTAGGGTACATTAGTGAGGTATGGATCACTTCTGTAGAGTACATCAGTGAGGTAGGGATCACATCTTTTAGTGCACACCAGTTAGGTAGGGATCACATCTTTAAGTACACACCAGTGAGGTAGGGATCACTTCTGTAGAGTACACCAGTGAGGTAGGGATCACTTCTGTAGGGTACACCAGTGAGGTAGGTATCACTGCTGTAGGGTACATAGTGAGGTAGGGATCACATCTTTTAGTGCACACCAGTGAGGTAGGGATCACATCTTTTAGTGCACACCAGTGAGGTAGGGATCACATCTTTTAGTACACACCAGTGATGTAGGGATCACTTCTGTAGAGTACACCAGTGAGGTAGGGATCACTTCTGTAGAGTAATTCAGTGAGGTAGGGATCACTTCTGTAGAGTACATCAGTGAGGTAGGGATCACTTCTGTAGGGTACACCAGTGAGGTAGGGATCACTTCTGTAGAGTACACCAGTGAGGTAGGGATCACTTCTGTAGGGTACACCAGTGAGGTAGGGATCACTTCTGTAGAGTACATCAGTGAGGTAGGGATCACTTCTGTAGAGTACATCAGTGAGGTAGGGATCACTTCTGTAGGGTACACCAGTGAGGTAGGGATCACTTCTGTAGGGTACACCAGTGAGGTAGGGATCATATCCTTATGACACATCAGTGAGAGAGGGTTCACATCCTTATGACATAGGGGTCACTTGTGAGGGTACACCAGTGAGGTAGGTATCACTGCAGTAGGGTACATTAGTGAGGTAAGGATCATATCTTTAGGGTACATCAGTGAGGTAGGGATCACTTCTGTAGAGCACATCTGAGAGGTAGGGATTACTTCTGTAGAGTACATCAGTGAGGTAGGGATCACTTCTGTAGAGTACACCAGTGAGGTAGGGATCACATCTTTAGGGCACATCTGAGAGGTAGGGATTACTACTGTAGGGTACACCAGTGAGGTAGGTATCACTGCTGTAGGGCACATCAGTGAGGTAGTGATCACTACTGTAGGGTACACCAGTGAGGTAGGGATCACATCTTTAGGCTACAGCAGTTAGGTAGGGATCACTTCTGTAGGGTACACCAGTGAGGTAGGTATCACTACTGTAGTGCACACCAGTGAGGTAGGGATCACATCTTTTAGGGCACATCAGTGAGGTAGGGATCACTTCTGTAGGGTACACCAGTTAGGTAGGGATCACTTCTGTAGGGTACACCAGTTAGGTAGGGATCACTTCTGTAGGGTACACCAGTGAGGTAGGGATCACTTCTGTAGGGTACACCAGTGAGGTAGGGATCATTTCTGTAGGGTACACCAGTTAGGTAGGGATCACTTCTGTAGGGTACACCAGTTAGGTAGGGATCACTTCTGTAGGGTACACCAGTTAGGTAGGGATCACTTCTGTAGGGTACATTAGTGAGGAAGGGATCATATCTTTAGGCTACAGCAGTGAGGTAGGGATCACTTCTGTAGGGTACACCAGTGAGGTAGGTATCACTGCTGTAGGGTACACCAGTTAGGTAGGGATCACTTCTGTAGGGTACACCAGTTAGGTAGGGATCACTTCTGTAGGGTACACCAGTTAGGTAGGGATCACTTCTGTAGGGTACACCAGTGAGGTAGGGATCACTTCTGTAGGGTACACCAGTTAGGTAGGGATCACTTCTGTAGGGTACACCAGTTAGGTAGGGATCACTTCTGTATGGTACACCAGTTAGGTAGGGATCACTTCTGTAGGGTACACCAGTGAGGTAGGGATCACTTCTGTAGGGTACATCAGTGAGGCGGATATCACTTCTGTAGGGTTCATCAGTGAGGTAGGGATCACTTCTGTAGGGTTCATCAGTGAGGCAGGGATCACTTCTGTAGGGTACATCAGTGAGGCAGGGATCACTTCTGTAGGGCACATCTGAGAGGTAGGGATCACTTCTGTACAGTACATCAGTGAGATATGGATCACTTCTGTAGGGTTCATCAGTGAGGTAGGGATCACTTCTGTAGGGTACACCAGTGAGGTAGGGATCACTTCTGTAGGGTACACCAGTGAGGTAGGGATCACTTCTGTAGGGTACACCAGTGAGGTAGGGATCACTTCTGTAGGGTACATTAGTGAGGCAGATATCACTTCTGTAGGGTACATAAGAGAAGTAAGGAGTTGTCACGTCTGAGGGTAATTGTGTATGGAACACGAGGTAGGTATCACTTCTGTAGGGTACATCAGTGAGGTAGGGATCACTTAGAGGGTACACCAGTGAGGTAGGGATCAATTCTGTAGAATACACCAGTGAGGTAGGGATCACTTCTGTAGAGTACACCAGTGAGGTAGGGATCACTTCTGTAGAGCACATCTGAGAGGTAGGGATCACTTCTGTAGAGCACATCTGAGAGGTAGGGATCACTTCTGTAGAGTACATCAGTGAGGTAGGGATCACTTCTGTAGGGTACATAAGTAAGGCAGATATCACTTCTGTAGGGTACATAAGAGAAGTTATGAGTTGTCACGTCTGAGGGTAATTGTGTAGGGTACACGAGGTAGGTATCACTTCTGTAGGGTACATTAGTGAGGTAGGGATCACTTGTAGGGCACATCAGAGAAGTACGGAGTTGTCATGTATGTAGCCTGTAATCTTTGAGGATACACGAGGTAAGTATCACTGCTGTAGGGTACATCGTTGAAGTAGGTATTGATACTTAGAATACTACAACTATCGCATGATTATTATAATATATTACAGTGTATTATTGTTTTAACATTTTCAGTGACACAATTGGATCATTTCACGATCTGCACCATGTATTGCTAAAAAGCTTCTTTACTTGTCGCCACCAAGATGGCGGATTCTAAACAGATGCTACCGAAGTTCCCTTGTCTATATAGTCTTACCTTTATTCATCATCGTGAATATTTGTACCACACATAACGTAAATAAACTTATTGAACTTTAAAACTCGTGAATGCCACGAATATTAAAGAACATGGATTATCCTAACATCTCAACATAAAAAAACAAAACGAAGCCACCACGACTTACTATTAAAACAGAACATAAGACCATTATTGTCTTACTCATCTTACTAGCAAACGATATCCAACAAAACCCAGTATTTTAGTAGTATTTGGTACCATAAAACTCGTGGCGATATCAGCTATAGGAAAATGTCTTACCTAGCGAAAAGCAATGTCGTATGGCCCTGTTGTATGTGTAACAGTAAAACTACAAACAGTTTTGAATTGAATACCACAACTATGTTCACTCCACTGTCAGATTCAAAGTCCCAATTTCGCTAATTGTATCTAACGCTCCATTCAGTCCTCTCCATACTAAGCCCAAAGGAGGACACCAGTCAATAGCCTTCAAGAAGAAAAACATGCATTAACAGCACTGTGAATGATAGCAAGGAAACATCTAGACCTACTAGTACAGCAAACACAGATCCATATATACATTGTGTAAACTTGAGACTCTTAACAGGGAATTGCTGTAGTGTCAGCACAAATAAAGCGCGGAATTCAAAGCATCAGTTGAATACAAAAAACCTGATATTATCTGTGGAACAGCTTCATAGAATTAAACTAGGCAAGGGCCCAGATAAAAAATGTATCAAGAAAAATATTTCCAGAGAACTACCGGTATATATTTCATCTTAAAGATAGAGGCATACTAGGTTGTCTGTTTTACAGGCATCAGAACAAACCTTCTATACGTGGAAAACTTTGAATATGTCACAGAATGTTAGATAGCTTGGTCCAAAGTAAAAATTAAATAACTCAAAATACTTGTGACTTCAAATGCCCGGATATTGACTGGAACACCCTAATATTTAAAACAGGAACCAGTGACCGCGATGTACAACAATCAATCGTAGACCTGTCTGTTGACTTTGGGTTTATCACAACTACATAGAGAGCCAACCAGATAAAAAACAAACTTGACATAGTTTTTACAAACAATCCTTCTTCATGTAAATCATCCCCAAGCATCCCTGGTATAAGCGATCACGCAAAGGTAGTCACAGACTTTAACATGATTCCACTACGCATCAAACAAGTGAAAAGAAAGAAATATATTTTGGGAAAAGCAGACTGGGAATCGATACATAATGCAATTTCTCAACTCTCAAGCAAAATAGAATACATACAGGGTAGATCTACAACTAAAGAACTGTGGTACACACTTATATCTGCAATATTTCAAATACTGGGCAAACACGCACCAACAAGAGTAAACTCATCCAGAAAATCTCTCTCCTGGCTAAATAAAAGTTACGGAATATGCTGAAGCGACAGGCAAGACAATTCAAACATGCTTAAAGATTTAAGCAGTGGAACGACAACAAATACTTCCAAAAGAAATGTTGAAAAGAATTTTAGAAGACTATACAGACATCACTATTTATACTTGACTATGAGAAAACAATACAAACCGTGTCCAATCCAGACGTCAAAACTTGGTTTACTAGCCATGAAACAGAATGCTGAGAAATTGTGCAAAACAACTAACTCCAGGCCTTAAAGCCATATTCCAAAAATGGAATGGCTTAAATCTTAACTGGGTAACCATGCTCCTTACAAAAAATTAGCATGAGATTTCTGGTTGATGGCGAACACTCTAACTTTGTAGCATCTGGAGTACCACAAGGCAACGTCCTGGGACCAAAACAAGAGGCAGTAAAGTCACAAGTCTGATTATTCGCAGAGATGACTGTATGCTATATAGGAAGATACAATCCTAACATGACCACAATATACTCCAAGAAGACCTTACAACCCTAGAGAAATAGGCCAATACCTTGGTTTTATTGCTACCAATAGATACCTGATGAGTGTAAACAACAAAACATTACATTACTACAGTTTTAACAACCATTAACTACAGCAAATCAAGCAGAACCCATACCTTGGAGCTATGCTATCAGAAGACCTAAAATGTGGAGCACATATAAAATACCGTAAAGAAAGCAAATTCAACCCTAAGCTTCTTGCCCAGAAACCTTCTTCACTGCCCGATAGAGAGTAGGAAACAATCATACATTGGACTTGTACGATCTGTATTGGAATAAGCTTCTATTGTCCGGAACCTTTAGCACATGAAGGACATAAACGCACTAGAACGAGTCTAAAGACAAGTGACAATTTGTAAGGTTTATCAGCGGAGGCTACTCAAGCAGAGCAGAGAAAAAGGTACCATCAGTAAGCTACTTGGAGAACTGGAACTTCCTAGCCTCCAAGACCGGCAGTAATTGAATCGACTATCATTCCTCAAAAAGGTGGCCGGTGTTGTGGTACCAGCTATTCCAAAGAAATTTCATATACTCATTCCGGAAAGACCAAATAGACTTGTAAAAGCAACCAAATTAAAGAACTATCATCCTCACAAGTCAGGGTTTCTGTGTCCTCATGTGTCCTCGAAACTATGCTAGGAAATTCCCGGGCTAGAAGTCACTATTTTGATTGGCTACATCATACCTTGATGTAGCCAATCAAAAGCTCGCTTTCATTCGCGGCTTGGTTAGGGGATTCCCGATGTCGATTGTAAATAAACCAAACGGATGTGTTGCATAGACCATGTGAAAAATCAGTGTATTTTGTACTGTAGTGTTAATAGTTTGTTATTACCGCGTTATTTATTAGTTTCGTTACGTTTTCTTCCCACTCAGGAATGAGTAAGAATGACAACTGCCAAACACTTCTTTCAAGCAAATTTGACGGTTTGACGTCATATAAAAATCTTCTGGCCCGGGAATTTTCTGGCTAAGTTTGTCAGGGTTTCGTCGACACAGAAACCCTGACTTGTGAGGATGAATAACTACCTGTGTGATAAAATAGTAAAAAAATCACGTACTCAACAATAGCCGTTGTTACAGTCACAAATTGTAATACCGAACAATATAACAGTCACTGAGTGGAACAGACTTCCCGACAGTGTTGGGTGTGCTGACAGTACAAATCTGCTGTATAGCTCTCACCTTACTGGACTAACTATCCTGCGCTCTCTCTCACCCGTTGCCATTGATGCCATACCAGGCCCTACAACGTAACTATCCAGATCAAAAAGGCAATTGTCACGTGTGTAGCGTACATCAGTGAAGGGAGTTGTCATGTCTGTAAGGTACATCAGTGAAGGGAGCCAGTCATCACGTCTGTAGAGTACAACAATGACGAGACTTGTCACGTCAGTAAAGGGAGTTATCACCTCTTCAGGGTACATCAGTGAGGGGAATGATCACTTCTGTAGGGTACATCAGTGAAGGGAGTCATCACGTCTGTAGGGTACATCAGTGAAGGGAGTCATCACGTCTGTAGGGTACATCAGTGAATGGAGTTATCACGTCTGTAGGGTACATCAGTGAAGGGAGTCATCACGTCTGTAGGGTACATCAGTGAATGGAGTTATCACGTCTGTAGGGTACATCACTGAAATAAGGAAGTTATCATTCTTCCTTAAAAGGCCGATTTCTGGTACAGATGGCCCTGTACACGCGCACACATCTTTACTTGCTGCGTCATCCAATCATAACGCCAGAAACAAGAACGTTGTTATGGAAACATAACAACGTTCTTGTTTGTCATTCTTGTTTCCGGAGTTATGATTCGATGTCAGAGACAATGGAGCCTAAAACAATGGAGAGTCTATAGGATATAGCGATGTGAAAGTTGTTGGTTTACGGAAGAAATAGGTACTTTCATGCGCTTTTGGGAACGCCCGTGTGAACTTTTACTTGTGATAGAAATTTTTATGTCTTTTGGCTCTTTGCGCTGCGGTCCACTCGCAAAAATACATAAAATTTCTATCACTCGTTAAAGATCAACCAGTCTTTCATCAATGAAGTAGGTATTGTTCATGTATTTAGGGTACATCAGTGAAGGGAGTCATCACGTCTGTAGGGTACATCAGTGAAAGGAGTCATCACGTCTTTAGGGTACATCAGTGAAAGGAGTCATCACGTCTGTAGGGTACATCAGTGAAGGGAGTCATCACGTCTGTAGGGTACATCAGTGAAGGGAGTCATCACGTCTGTAGGGTACATCAGTGAAGGGAGTCATCACGTCTGTAGGGTACATCAGTGAAGAGAGTCATCACACCTGTAGGGTACATAAGTGATTGTTTATCATGTATATCATGGCGTCCAGTTTTTATTGGGGGAGGAAGCCGGAGAAAACCCCCGACCTGCGGTAGGAAAACTGGCAATCCTTGTCAGTTAAGATTGGAGTCGAGTACACCCTGCCTGCAGTGAGAATCGAACCCGCAATCTCAGTGTTGACAGACCACGTAATCAATAGTAGACGAACTACCAGTAATAGAAATTTTAATAGCAGACTAAGACACAGGAATCTTTGTAAAGGACATCCTCTTATCCAAGCTGCAAAATTTTCAATCCATTTTGTTCTTTCAATTTCTGAGATTTACAGACAATTAGTTTATTTTAATTATATATAACACACTTTTTGTCTGCTTTTAGGTCAGGGTATGGATGTCAAACGGTCTTATTAAAACTTATTGAAGATTGGAAAGAGCTCTTGACGAAAATAAATATGTAGCAGCTATAATGAATTTGTCTTAGGCTTTTGATTTCCTACCTCACAGGTTACTCATGCATAAAGTCATATGGTCTGTCAAATGATAGTTTCAAACTTTTATATAACTGTTTAGCTAATATAAATAATATAAAACGGTGTGTAAAAATAGGAAATAGTGTAAGTAAATGTGGTAAAATTTATACGAGTCCTACAATGATCGTTTTTAGGACCTGTTTTGTTCATTATTTTCTTAAACGAAGTTTTCTACTTCATAAAAGGCAGTTTCTTATACACTTTGTTGCTGACAACAGACTCTCTTATGTTGCTGCAACATAGAACAATTAATAACTATATAAAAAACTGAATTTTTAAAGCTTATGAAATGGAAGCTAATCCCAACAAGTTTTAGGCAATAAGTATAATAAAAATAACATAATAAAAGAACTTTTTTCTATTAATGTAGAAATTGACTATCAATTAAAATTTGACACGCACATAACAAACATCTGCAAAAAGGCATCAAGACAGCTAAATGTACTGAAGAGGCATGGAAAATACCTTAATAAATTAGGAAAATAAACTATATGCCATTTTTCATTCTCGCGAACTTTTGCAAGTTAAATTGTACTTCTGCAGTGAACAAAACACCAGAAAGATGAACAAATACAAGAAAGGGCATTGAAATTTATTCAAAATGATGATAACAAAAGCTCATATGAAGAGCTCCTTTAAAAATTAAAACTACCAACCCTTAAGATCAGAAGAGTAAGAATTATTCCAGTTGACATTTAAAATTAATAACAAAATGAGTCCAGTCTATTTACAAGATCTTGTTGGAATAAAATCGCACAAATATTCTTTTAGGTATCACACAAGAAAACTCCCTAGTGTCATGATGAAAAGGTATGGTACAAAATCTGTTCGATATTTTTCTGCTTAAACTTGGAATGATATGCCTGACCAATTTACGAATGAATCTTCCTTTCAACAATTTAAAAATTTAGTAAACTCGCAAGTCACACCACTGCTAGTGCTTATTACTGATCTATCTCTTACATGTAGAGCTGAAAACCTATTGCATTTAAATTGTCAAGCTCCTATCATTGTTATTGTCATTATATCTTATAGTTGACAGCTTATTTACATGTTCAAAAATAATACGAAAGCTGTTTTAGTCATATGCCTGTATGCTTTTTATTTGTCATAATTCGTCTTAACCTGCTGCATTTTACTCACTTAACGTCTGCCTGCTTAGCTATATGTGCTGTTTGTTTGTATTAACATGTTTGCATTTTAATATTGTCTGTGTTGTTGTTGTGCGTGTATGTTAGTTTCAAAACTCTGTATATATATGCACAGAATTATAAAGGCTTTTTTGTCGTTTTGTCCGAGAAGACTTAAAATTTTAGCCTATCACAAACGAGAATGGTTCTGTTGGCCACGCAAAATGCTATTTCTCAAAAAGTTAATTAACTTTTATTAACGACCGATGCCAACTTCATGGTTCCATTTGACCTAATGGGTTCAGAAAAGAAGACAAGTACCAAAGTGCCACAATATAAGCCGTGAAAAATTTGCCATTTTTTGGTATAAATAAAGGACCATAACTCTGGAGTGGCTGAAAGAATTGGCAGTTTTTCAATCTTGGTCGAGGTATTATGCCCAAAAATTTGCCCCCCAAGTTTCATTATTCTGACAATAACTGTTCGAACTAGAGAACGGACAAGGCGAATTTGCAATTTTGAAAAAATAAAGGACAATACTCTTAAGTAGCTGAAGCAATTTAGCTGGTTATCAATCTTGATCGAGATATTATGCCCATAAACATTTTCCCAAGTTTCATGAAGATGAGACAAATGTTTGAGTTAGAGAGCGGGCAAGAAGAATTTGCCATTTTTGTATAAAGGACCATAACTCTGAAACAGCTGAAGCAATTTGGCTGGTTATCGAATTTAGCCCAGATATTACATTATCCCCAAGTTTCATGAAAATCAGACAACTGTATGAGTTAGAGAGCAGACATCGCTGTGGATGCCGCCCGCCCAACATGGGTGTTCCCATTGAATAAAAAAGAACGAAGTTTATTATGAATTCATTGATTGAATTTTTTGCACTACGAAAAGGGAGTAGTATTTCAGCTATTTAATGTGAAGAACAGATGCCAATTTATGGCAAAAAATCTTAGGTCGTCTGAAATCAGTAAAACTAACTGGTAGTTACCACCGGCAACAAAGGTGCACAGTTACATACAACATCAAATTAAAACCTTGACACTGTCAAGATAACAGAAATAACCTTTGACCTCATTTATGATTCTCAGAACATCTCAAATTGATATGTATGTTTGAAGATATAATGTTTTTATTATACAGTTTCCATTTACTGTCTAGTTTTCTCCTACATACACTACCTTCATAACTCTGTTCTATATATAGATATAATAACAACAAAAAATAATGAATTTTAACCTTTTTAATGTTTCTCACTATTAACAGCTTTCAACATCATACCATATGATAACCATGGAAACTAAATATTGCACACAATTTTCAATCCTACATCATAAAACAATAACAATATGTTATAAGATATGTCATTACAACAGTCTATGAAGGACTATTGTATCCTATACAATAAGAAGGAATATTATTCCTTATTTTGCAGGGAAATACAATATTGTACATTTCCCTTTTTTAATTCAACAATATTTCTTATCATTTAAGTTAAGCTAGGATCAGGCTTAACACACAAATTTGCTGTTGACAATTATAAAATGCCTCCAAATACAAGACATTCAAAGATATAAATAGAGAGGTGGTTATAAACTGAAGAAAGTAATTACATTACAAAGTATATACTCTTTATTTCCTTCTTCGAGACCTTTAACACTAAAATTAATTTTGTAAGAAAGGAATGTAGAAATGTAGAAATCAACATTTTTGGAAAAAAATCAGTCATTCTAACCTACACTTTTAATCTCTGGAGATTTTTTATGATACAGTATGTAAATTTAAACCTTATTTGAAAATTTGTACAAATTTAAAATAAAAATACAACAAGTGCAAGTGTATCCATTCGATTACAAGAATATTATGTAAATATTTCAACTAACCAGAATAAAAAAAAGATATCTATCATAAATTTTTGGTTTATTCTTGAAATTATATTTTTGTACTGTATCTTAGCACCACTTTAATAACATATGCATATTCATAGTTTCTGTATTTGTATGTAAATACAGCTTATTCTTTATTTTCAAGATAGAAATTATCCATTGATGCTCTTGTCGCAAAAAGGTTAATAGAGCAAGGAAATAATAAAACAATCTGTTTATCACAGCTTTGTAACATTGTTGCCTTTAGAAACAGCCAATAATACATAGATATTATTGACAAATTGACGATAATGTTAAGAAAACACATAATATCAATAAAGAGTTAATTGTCTTGGTATTATTGGAGAAAAATATCACAAATCAGTGATATAATAATAGTGACTCAAAAGAAGGACTCGACATATTTACCTTACCTTGACATGATAAGTTAGTGTTGTATCACTGGAGTTTTGACATTACTTGATTTTGGGTTTGAGGTAATTAAACAAGTACATGCTAATACTTTTCTTTGTGGATTTCTGTGTTCGTGAGCATTGAGAGGTCACAACGTCGAGACCAATAATTTATTTGTAGATTTACTACAGTAGCTAATAAATATATATGTTAAAAACAGAAGCTGTTTGAAACTGCACATTATAATACAACACATAAATCTTCCATCTATCTAAGATAAATGTGCTTCTGGTCTATACAAAGTTCATATGTGCATTGTAACATTAAAAATGTAAACAAAATAAATGGCTACTATTATTTTAAATATCCATATCCTCTATTAACAATTGTTACAATTTGTTTCCTGCATATTTAACATTTATAACTTCTACACACATTTTTTAAGCAAACAAAAATCTAAAATCCATGGGGGGTGAATTGGTCAGTAGAGTACTTAAAGATAATATTTCTTAGCTCTGTGTTTAATTCAATTGTAAAGTGATGCAATTCAGCAGGAAATCCCTTTATAAAAACAAAAGCAAACATCACTTTTCACAGTGTACAAATTACCTTGCTGAGGTGAATTCACATAAAATTTAGCAAAAATGATTCTTTGGTAAAGTTTCTTTTATTTAAATAAAAAATATAACACTGTAAAGGTGCAAAAACATTAAATGAAAAATGACTGAAGAAAAATGTCTGGTTGATGTATGTTAATCAAGAAACCATCCCTGACAATTTTAAAATAGAGTATCATACATGTGATGATTATTGAGATTCTTAAAAGTTATTGACAAAAAAAAGGTCACAATACTTCATGTCTGACCAAGTTTACATAATTATACTAAGATCTGGTCACTAGGTGTAACTGGAGAATTCGTGTAGAATTTTTATGTTGCTTTCCTTCCAAATGAAAAAATTACACTTACTGTGTATTTGTTTAATGAACATGCATTTTTAATTTTTTTTTTTTTCTGAACTAAAAGAAATGTAAGGAATCTTCTAACAAGAATTATGTTTAACTCTGGGAATCATTATATTAATAGTTGTAATGGATAATAAAACCAATACCACGAGGAAATTGTATCAATACTCCCCCAACTCCCACCCCAGCAGAATATTACTATTGAAGAATTTAATATCTTGTACATATGTGCACACATGATTTAATAACTGAGTAGTTTTAACAGCTAAAGCAATACATTCTTTAACCAATGTTTCATTAAAACATAATCCATTACCAGCAATTTGGTCAATCAACGATGGATCCCTATTCTTACATTCAACAGACTCGAAAGATAGCAGTCTATGCCTTCCACAACAATAGCCATTAATTATACAAACAATAAGCTGTAGCTTCAACGACAACCTGGCAAAGATTTACAATAAATAGAGCCTCCTGCTAACTAACGGCTTTCTAACATGTCAACAGTGAAAAATATTACATGTGAAATATGTGCGGTTGTGTAACAGTAAACAAGTAGTGATAATATTGCAAATATTGGGACTTCACAACTTTGCATAGGATTAAGGGAAATAAATATCATAACATATATACATGTTGTGCCATACCTTAGGTACACATCTATAAGTTTGTTGTAAACAGATATGTAAATGAAACCAAGCCAAAGTAATCTGTCTACTATACTGACTAAAACCTGGTAATAATGTCCCAATATTTAAACTGTTATCTAATTTATTGTAATCAATGATCTGTACCCTAAATTAAAACAAACAGCTTTCCACTCAGGAACAGTACTGCTGAAGGCAAGACTTCCAATTGAACCCCAAATAAAAAATATGCAATGCATTAGACTATCACAAGATACATGTGCTCTTGTCAAAAAAGTGTACTGTGTTTGTTTTTGTATCATCATAAACAATTAAGCCTACCTATCAATAGTTTACAATAAGCAGTGGGATTAATATTGTAATTTTATTTTATGACTGACACATAATTTGTATTAAATCATTGTCCTTTCATTTAATAGCTGTTAAGTTGTAAACAAAATTTAACTAATAATCTGGATTGAATAATAACTCAAATGTCACCTTTTCAAGAAATATCATTAGGTAATAAAAAAATTAATTGGGTTATCTCCCTTTCAATACAAGTGACTAGATTTTAAGTTTCTATGCCAAAAGTTAACTAAATAAAATGGTAGCAAGACCATGAATACATTTTTCATATTTTGGAAGCTATAATGCAAATATTTTGAAACATTTTAAAGAAAACAACATCAATGTTTAAAATAGGTCTAAACTTAGCCACACAAAACACCTAATTCTAAACTTATTTAGTTACAATTTTGTAAAATTGTTTTTAAACCATTAAGCCCAAGGACAGATGATCTCTTAATACAAGCATATTCTATAAATTTTTAAAAGCAGTCTTCCAATAAATGACAACTTTTAATATAGGTTTATTTTACAATTGATATTTTAAAGCAGTCTCCCAACTGATGACATTTAACTGACTAGTTCTCTAGAGACAGTTCTCAAATAATAACCTTTCTCAGTTTATGAAATTCTGTATTAACCAGTAAACCATTTCTTTTCTGCCAGAATTTAAAAGGTTACTAGAATACCTTTTATCAGGCTAGTCTCAGCTCTCATCTGGTTATCTGTAGTTAGCAAAAAACCAAATCTTACCCAAATTTAAATTAGAACAAAATAAAGGCAGCAATTAAAGTCTGCCCTAAAGTCAATAAACTGTTCAAGTTAGAAATACACTATATAAACCCATGATAAGGAATATATTATGATGCAAAAATAAAGGTTGGCAAAAAAAAAAGTTTTAAAGTAAAAAATAAATTTTACCTTCCATAAACACTAAAACATGATAGAAAACCCCAAGCACACAAGTGTCTAGCACTAAAGTTAAGGAAAGCAGGTCAAAGGTCATGCAGTTATTTGTAAATGGTTTACATGAAAGACATCAAGGCCTGCTGAGTATGACTAAACCATTACATGTGTTTATACATGGCTTTTACAAAATATGTATGTAAAACATAAAACAAAATACACAAATCATCTGTTTTGCACAGGCGCATGTATAAAACACATTTTTTTATGGAATTATTTTCACAATATTTCATATGTACATGAAAGTTTCAACATGTTTTAACGTTTTCATTCAGCAAATCATAAAATCTTTCAAATGGGAACATGAATCATTACTTTACATCATCCTTCTATTACACTGCTGATCTTGAGATTTCATGTAGCATGAAGGCAAACAGAGTTATGTACATTTCATTAATATTTTAAATACTTAAAAATGGAATTTAATTGTGAGATCCACTACATAGCAAAACAAAAGCCACGTAATTAGGACTGAGGCATGTTAACATCACAGAAATATCTCTTCCCCATAACATACACACAAGATCCACCAGTCAGACAGTAATTCACATTCGAACGTCCTACACCTAATTTTATGCTATGATCTGGTAACTTCGCTGATTTCCTTTCCATCATTCTGATTTGGGTCAGGTAACTGTTTGACTAAAGCTTCTAAAAGATCTTGTAGAACTTCTGTTTCTTTGTCTTCCAGTAAGTCAAATTTGATATTAAATACCATAAAGTGTGTAAACAAACTATTGAGATGGCCATGTATACCAAGAACAACACAGTCCGAGTAATGTGCATGGTACATATGTGCTAATACATGGAATAATAGTTTATGTAACTTTTTGGTTGTTGCTTCAAAGCTACCTGGAAATGGCTGACCTAAAGAAAAGAGAAAAATATTATTAAAACTATGCAGATTCATAATGAAAGTCAGAAGAAGAACCAAGATTTCTATTATCTGTGCCCATGATTAACTGATGAAAAGGGTGTAAATTAGGAGATAATTGTAATGTATTGTAAGATCTGCAGGCTTCAATTGGTGATTTGATGGTCAGAAATAAACTGGTGACACATAAGCGGAGCCAGTAAACAGATATTTCTGAAGAATTATATCAAGAATTGCATTAGAATGACAAATTGAAAACTTTCGAATTGATTTTAAAAGTGCATATTTTGCTTTATGCATCTATGTATCTTCAATCAATAAACAGTTATGTAATAGGAAATTACATGATTAATATAGAAGATGCACCTTCATGTTAGTTACCAATTGTTTAGAAAATCATGAATTGTCTAAATGACTGATTGATCTGCACTGCTTATGTCTAAACATACTTATTCGCTAACAAAAATACATCTTGAGGTTTTTTATTATTTTTTTCCTTTTAGTAAAAACATGTCAAGCTGAGCCAATTCATAATGCAACAGGTTGCTTAGATTTTTTTCACAAAGCTAACATTTTAAATTGAAACTGAATACTATTTCCTAAAATAGATCTTTTTCTACAACAGTACAACGCTCACAGATCATATGACAACCCAAGGAAATTAATGGAATAAACCCATCTTTCATTTAACAGGTAGTTTTATATTTTGAAATAACACCATTTTCTAAGATATCAGAACATTTTTATTATAAATTTAAGCACTGTTTTTTTACGAAATTACCGGTATCAATGTATAAACTCTGGTGACTCACTCACAAACTAGTTTGTGAAGGTTTTGCAAGAGTTTACACACTGATCAGTACATAAAGTGTTTAATCCTTATAATTGTAATAGTTATTGCAATTTTTAAAGCAGAAAAACAATTTAAGACCTCAAAATGTACCTACACGGAACAGTGTAAGAATATAGAAAACACAATACATGTAACAAAGGAATGTTGGTTCTGTAAATATTAATAGAAAAATCTACTAAATAAAACAAGGTTTTTTATTCATATTATATTTTATTTAAAATCTTGATAAAATTAACAAGTGTGGACACAGAAAAACTTCTCGCCTGCATTCCGCATCAGTAACGAAAATAAATTTCGTCATAAGCATTACGTAAATAGCATTAAATATCAGCAGCGGCCTGTATACGAAATATTGTCACCATACCATGCATAGTTACAGGGGAACTATTGTAACCCAAAAACTTTAACGTAGTCGCTGGACAGTGAAATTGAGGTCAAGGTCAGGTGACACCTACCATACAGTCATGTACTAGTCATCAGCAACCTATATACCAAATATTGTCATCCTACCATGCTTGGTTACAGAGGAATTGTCATAACCCCAAAACTTTAACGTAGTCGCTTGACCGTGAAATTGAGGTCAAGGTCAGGTGACACCTACCAGACAGTCATGTACTAGTCATCAGCAACCTATACACCAAATATTGTCATCCTACCATGCGTAGTTACAGAGGAACTGTCGTAACCCAAAAACTTTAACGTAGTCACTTTACCATGAAATTGAGGTCAAGGTCAGGTGACACCTACCAGACAGTCATGTACTAGTCATCAGCAATCTATACACCAAATATTGTCATCCTACCATGCGTAGTTACAGAGGAACTGTCGTAACCCAAAAACTTTAACGTAGTCGCTGGACCGTGAAATTGAGGTCAGGGTCAGGTGACACCTACCAGAAAGTCATGTACTAGTCATCAGCAACCTATACACCAAATATTGTCATCCTACCATGCGTAGTTACAGAGGAACTGTAGAAACCCAAAAACTTTAACGTAGTCGCTGGACCGTGAAATTGAGGTCAAGGTCTGACTGGCAAGTACTCATCATAAGCTACCTCTGGACCAAATTTGATGGACCTAGGGCTTACAAATATATGAAGCAAGATGTCAAGTGTTGACGCCGCCGGCACCGGATTCCCATACATATGTCTCGCCTCCAGCGACTATCGTCGCAGGCGAGACAAAAATCATTGCTACAAACACTGGTCCATCTCCCTAATTAATAAACAGAATGATGCAGTTTTGTTTACTTGGATACTGAAAGTAGTCACCTCAGAGGAAATATCGATGTATAAATTATTTCAGATGAGGTAATTTAAATGTTTCATCCAATCAAAACTCTTGTTAAAAAAATATTAGTGGATGAATTGAATTATATAAATGTAATGCAAAGATTGATCAATATTTAGAATATATATTTTATTTCCATGGAAAAATATGTTTGATGACCATAGTAAAGATGTAAGTTGATAGCCTTGTATCATCAATCATCAAAAGACCACACAGAACACTCCTATAACTCTGGTTTTAAACTATATATGGCAAGAATTAAATATATAACAAATCCTGTTTTATGGTTAAGATTTATCAACTTTTTAATTTAAGTATAACTCGTATTTCCTGATACACAATCATTTCATGTTGCTATTTATAGCCATAATTTATACAGTAAAAATTTTCCATAAAAATTAATCAAGCTAGGTTTAAAGATGAGGCGATTTATTCTAACCAATCAATGGTCCATGTTGACATCATTTTTACGTTTAAACAAATATATACATATAATAAAGTTTATCTGTACAACAATCAAATATAAGCTATGGGGAAGTTAGTGTATTTATACTTTTGATTTGAGCAGATTAAAAAATTTCATATGTTGTCAGCAAAATTACAGATCTGGTTATAAATAGACATAAATTGTCTTTCTTTTATTTGGAGGTTTTTAACATAATAGATTCTTGAATAAGATAACAATAGGGGTCTTTGGCAGTTAATTAGGACAATTTTGTTAAAACTGGCAGGTACTGCTTGAAGATCTTGTATTTATTAGAATGTTCAGGTTGAGTGGATAAGAACAATAATATTGTGTCTAGACTGGAATTAAGATGATATCATTTTAAGGATTTTTCCATATACATGTAGGTGTTATAATGGTTTTCCCAATAAAAATAGATATGATTGTTTAAACAAAAAATGTTAAGGAACAGCACAATCAGGTCTAGTGTCTTAAACGAGGAAAACTGTCTTAAACGAGGAAAACTGTCTTAAACGAGGAAAACTGTCTTAAACGTGGAAAACTGTCTTAAACGTGGAAAACCCAGTTGCCTGCAATTCAAATCTCTGATCTGGTTATGCTAAACCCTTTATATGACCTCAATTTCAGTTTATTTTATCAGAATAAACCAATCCCTTTAGCTGGCCTCAAAGTTGTGTAAACCCAACAGCTGTCTATTCCAAGGGTATTCATGTAAGACAGATTTCACCTTCAAATGTAGACTGTTCTTTATTGCTAGTTTATAGGAGAAATTAAGAAGAAAATGCATGTCATGTTTGGCTTTTTTGTTCTACCTAGATCAAAAGATAAATGTATTTGCTCTATAATGATTGTAAACAAAACCATTACATAATATAATGTCATTTAAATTACCTTTAACTTTAAAGGAAACCCCCACAAAAAGTTCTTGTAAAAAGTTAATATAATTAAAAATGATATATAATAGCAATTTAATTTATAGTAATTAAGGTATTTATTGCCTATAAAATGTACTGTTAATACATGAACTTGATGACAGAAATACTTAGTTCCCCATCTACTTATTTGTTACATAGATGAGACTGCAATCAAGGCAGTAATCCTACAAAGACAGGATTACATAACTTGGAACCCTTAAGCCAGGTCAAAAGGTCATAAGACCAACATCAGCTGATTGGTGTAAACACCTGTGACATGTATTGATTCTTACATACAACATATACATTGATTTACAGTTGTGTATTCCTTTTCTATCAAACTAATGTACTTTGTACATAATTTGTCACATTCAAATAGATAAAAATCATTAAAAAGTTGTTTCTTTTAAATTCTGAATACATACAAGATCTACCTTATAAACATAAAAAATATTAGAACTTTTGAACATGATCTGATAAAAGTGGTTAGCTCTTTTTGTATGAGTTTAGGAAATACTGTGGTCAACTTAGCAAACATGTATGGAACTACCAGGTCAAATGTCCTGGATGGTGTATCACAATAAAAAAGATTCCAAGCTGAAGATTTATAATTACAGCTAGAAGAATGGACAAAACTTGACTATAACGAAGGTTCTGTCAAAACCGTTAAAATTGCCACAACACAAATGAAACTATATAACAAGATCAATTTCTACTTAGTCTGACTTCATTGGGAAGTATATCAGGTGATATTTTTACTCTGCTCCTTCAACTTACCAAATTTAGTTGGATATAATGTCTCGTCTGAGATTTGTTTCTGTACATACGTAGTTAAATAGTCCACATATTGTGGTGCTGAATATTTGTATTTTTTACCTTTATCGTCATACCATAAAAATTGCCTAAAATTAGAAAACAAACATTTACACAACATAAATGATTATATTTCTGATGACATCAGAATTTATTTATGAGGTCCATACATGCAATTGCTATGTGTCAGCTTATGATAGTTATGATGAACAGTAATCAAAGTATCTACTGTAACTTCAGTACTTGACATCACCATTCCTACTTGGTTTTTTTTGGCTCTCAACACGACTTGTTTAAATTTGACTCCTAAGGCAACTGCCTCTATGGTGTGGATAGATGTCATGACTAAGAATGAATAGTCCTGCTTCAACTTTATTCTTCTGTGATTGCTTATGAAGGATTTGAATCTGCCTTACAGAATGACAAATGGTTGGCATACACTGACTAACATTACGTGATGGACTGGCATTAGTAATGAATTTATAAGAGGTGCTTCTTATGGTTGTATATAGGGGCTAAGTGGTTAAGGTAGTTAGTCATCTACTGTTGATCACATGGCCTGTCAACTCTAAGGTCCCACTATAGATTCCAATGGTAATTGACAAAGATCCAATTTTTCTACTGAAGGTCGAGTTTTCACTGGAAACTCTGGCTTCCTTCCCCAATAAAAACTGAACACCATGAACATTAGGTTAAAAAGTTCTAAAAGTGGTGTTAATCCCCAATCACTCAAAATAGTTGTATTTACTGTATAGTAAACTCAGTTAAACTTCTGAAAAATTGTGTGTTTTTTGTGTGAGGTTTATACAACATTGTCTTTACGTAACCTAGGTAACTTACACATTGCCTGGGCCTGTCATCATCGGACAAGATTCTGATGTACAGTATTCTGAGATCACGCCATACATTAAATTGACATGGTTGAAAAATGAGATCGCTGTAAAGAGAAAATCATAAACACAATAAATGTTAAGTCCACACTAAACTTAGTGTCATAAATGTGTTATGTACAAATTTGTAACATTAAAGACCACAGGAAGACTCTCTGTTAAGGAAAATGGTCAACTCTGGTTGTCAACCTTTAAACAAAGTGAGTAAGTCATATATAACAGGCCTGTACTGTTTGTTGAATTGGAAAAATTTTGTGAACTGTTTGACAACTTGTTAAAATAGTTACATGTATTTTTTCTTTTTGTTAAAATAATGACCTGGGTTTCTATAACTTCTATTATATACTCAGTAATGAGTACCTTACAGTCAAACTTGTCCTCATTTTGAACTGAAAACGAGTTTAAATAAAATTGAACATTTGTAAACAAGTCACTGAAGAGTGATTACATTACATTCAGTTTTATCCACAGACTAATGATTCAGTTTTATCCACAGACTAATGATCAATAGAAAGCAAGCTATGGACTACTGGAGACTTTGTTTTATTTACTTCCTGATCCATATTTATAAAGGGATTAAGGAGATAATTAACTTTTACTGATCTCAAACATTAATGAGAATTTTTTGTATACTGCTCTAATGATTCTTTATGATGTCAGCTGATACAATGCCTCTACAATAGCTCAAGAGAAAAAAGTGATAAAATCTGATGCATTTTAGAGGACACACTGATCAGGTTCAAGATGAAATATACTTTTAAAATCTTTTGAAATATGAAATAACCCACTGATCTCTTATTTTACACCATGAAGTGTGCTCATTTTCACAGAATTTATTTCTGTTCACAACAATATAAAAAAGTTAATATTCTTCAAATTTCAAATATACCATCTTACATCCAGATCTTTTGTGATAAACTGAAAGAAATTATTCAACCATTGATTTAGAACAATCAGACTTAATATTCAACATATCATTTAACATTTTGCAATACCAGCAATTTATATTTTAAACATGACACAGATTTTTCCTTATTATGAAATAACACATGAATAGATTTAATTTACCAATTTGCTTAATTTCTATTTAACTGCTACAAAGCTTAAACTGCAGAGTTTTTTTAATTCAAGGCCTTTGTTTAATATCGAGTGCAGTTAACTTGTATTTTAACAAGTTGCTATTCAAGTTAAATTCACAATTTCTGTTTATATGTCTGAGATTAAACACACAAAACAGACTGCCATAGACACAGTCAGGTGACAACAAAAGACTCCAATCTATAATAGGTACAAAGTCCTGAAAGGAAATCATTAGCTCGAAACCAGGACAGTAAGCTATCTATCATATGACATAATCAATACAATATATTACTAATGACCAGTTAATAATTAGTGTATTGACTTTTTGGAAGGGAATATTGTTCCTGATCATTACAATGATAATCTATATATATATAGCCTGTACACTGCCTACTCCTACATGTACCTAAAATTAGCATACCAGATATAACTGTGGACAAGGGAAATGTTTTACTATTGATAACAAATATGCTGCCCTCAAGTCGGAACTGATAAATAACCAGTTTGCTTACATGCTTCTGAGAATAAATCTGTTGACAAACATCAATCTCAAGCACAGAGAAAAGAACTGGTTCCCAAATATGACAACCATCAATCTCCAGCACAGAGAAAAGAACTGGTTCCCAAATATAACCTCTGCCACACATCATCCCTTCCTCCAGCACAGAGAAAAGAACTGGTTCCCAAATATAACCTCTGCCACACATCATCCCTTCCTCAAGCACAGAGAAAAGAACTGGTTCCCAAATATAACCTCTGCCACACATCATCCCTTCCTCCAGCACAGAGAAAAGAACTGGTTCCCAAATATAACCTCTGCCACACATCATCCCTTCCTCCAGCACAGAGAAAAGAACTGGTTCCCAAATATAACCTCCGCCACACATCATCCCTTCATTAAATTTGTGATTTGCCTGTGATGTTTGCAAACAAAAACCAATGTTTCTAAAAATAATACATGAGATCTTATTGTTCTTTATAGTCTATTTATACACTTCTTATTCAGTTTTACATCAAAAGTACTGTTATTGTACAGGAGGTTTATCATCCATGAGAGACATCTCTAATGCCGTCATCTCTTCAACCACTGGTGATGTAGGATACCCAGAATCCTTTGCATTGAGATTGGACAAAGGTCTGACAACTTTATCATTACAAAGTAATATATTAGATCCAATCAAAAGTGTTCATAAGTTAAAAAATCTTCTGTGACCACATATAATAACTGTGAAGGGTTTTAATCCAAATGTTTTGTTTAGGAAAATTTGACAAATACTATAGACAACCCCTATTCACTTTATTTAACCAGACATATATCACATGTACAACACTGCAGTAGACCAAGTCATCCACACCACTGATCAGATGAACCAAGAGGTTGGTTTCAAATGTTCACACAAGACATGATCCATCTTAAGACCAAAGAAACCCTAAGTAATACAGAAGACAGGACTTATATCACTGAATCAATTTGAGACCAAGTAAAAATTCTGGATTTGTGACTTCTAACTAACAAAATGACTGAGGCAATTGGCTACAGAATTGACTTCAAGACAACACACCCACATTCAGAGTGATTCCAATAAACAATGAAGAGAGACCCACCATTCATGAGTAGTGAGATATTTCATCCTATTGTCAGATATTAACCACCAGCTTTACAATTATATTGATTGGTAGTCCTTGTTGAGTTATAACAGTTATAAATGAAAACAACAATGACATGAATGGAAAGGAATTAATTTTATCTTCAACGGGAGCTTCAGTGATGAACAAGCATTCAGATAAATATACTTTCTCATTCATTTGCAGAATGTTAAGCTTATATGTTGTGACGAAATAAAGCTTAATTACAGAATTTATTATATCAAATGTTCCCTTGTAATTTTACTGTGAAATATGGGGATTGTATTCACATGCAATATTCATACATTTTTGGAAAATATTAAGTTTATTTGTACAAGCCATAGAAACAAGTAGAAAGAAAAGCGAGGCTCATTTTTTACCTGTTTCACTGCGTATATGAAAAAATTTTGTATTTTATGATAATGTACAAATATTGCTTTTATTATGCAAACCTACAATACATTTTATACTTAAAGAAAAACATGAAATAATGCACTTCCATCAGATTTCTGACTTTAAATTCTTGGCGAGTATTCAAGTGCTAGCCTGATGTCACAAACAAATACCACATCCAAAACCAAAACAGAATACTAAATATCATTAGAAGTGAAGACAATGGTACCCGGAGACTATATTAACTGAGAATGATTTTTGACTATATAATGACAATGACATCCCAAAAAATCAGCTCATCCAAAACAAGACCAAAGCTAACAAGTGTGGACACAGAAAAACGTCTCGCCTGAATTCCGCATCAGTAACGAAAATAAATTTCGTCATAAGCATTACGTAAATAGCATTAATTATGAGCAGCGGCCTGTATACCAATTATCGTCACCATACTATGCATAGTTACAGAGGAACTGTCCTAATACAAAAACTTTAACGAAGTCGCTGAACCGTTAAATTGAGGTCAAGGTCAGGTGACATCTTCCAGACAATCATTTACTATTCATCAGCAACCTATATACCAAATATTGTCATCCTACCATGCTTGGTTACAGGGGAACAGCAGTAACCTAAAAACTTTAACGTAGTCATTGGACCGTGAAATTGAGGTCAAGGTCAAATGGCACCTACCAGACAGTCATGTACTAATCATCAGCAACATATACCAAATATTGTCATCCTACCATGTGTAGTTACAGAGGAACTGTCGTAACCCAAAAACTTTAACGTAGTCGCTGGACCGTGAAATTGAGGTCAAGGTCAGGTGACACCTACCAGACAGTCATGTACTAGTCATCAGCAACCTATACACCAAATATTGTCATCATACCATGTGTAGTTACAGAGGAACTGTCATAACCCAAAAACTTTAACGTAGTCGCTGGACCGTGAAATTGAGGTCAAGGTCAGGTGACACCTACCAGACAGTCATGTACTAGTCATCAGCAACCTATACACCAAATATTGTCATCCTACCATGCGTAGTTACAGAGGAACTGTTGTAACCCAAAAACTTTAACGTAGTCGCTGGACCGTGAAATTGAGGTCAAGGTCAGGTGACACCTACCAGACAGTCATGTACTAGTCATCAGCAACCTATACACCAAATATTGTCATCCTACCATGCGTAGTTACAGAGGAACTGTCGTAACCCAAAAACTTTAACGTAGTCGCTGGACCGTGAAATTGAGGTCAAGGTCAGGTGACACCTACCAGACAGTCATGTACTAGTCATCAGCAACCTATACACCAAATATTGTCATCCTACCATGCGTAGTTACAGAGGAACTGTCGTAACCCAAAAACTTTAACGTAGTCGCTGGACCGTGAAATTGAGGTCAAGGTCAGGTGACAGGTGACTGACTGGCAAGTACTCATCATAAGCTACCTCTAGACCAAATTTGATGGACCTAGGGCTTGGGCTTACAAAGATATGAAGCAAGATGTCAAGTGTTTACGCCGCCGCCGCCGCCGCCGGATTCCCATACATATGTCTCGCCTCCAGCGACTTTCGTCGCAGGCGAGACAAAAACCTCTTACTTGCTAAGTCACCATGTTAGGTTATTGGATGATACAGCAACAATATTAGGACAACTTTATTTAAATTAAAACAGACACCTCTTAGTACGCTAAGAAAAGAGTGTACAATTACTTAAAAAAATCTTAAGTAAATGCTTAGTGGTACACCTTTGTATTTGAAAAACATCTGCCAAAAGGGTTTACCTAACGCATGAATTAAATATCCTAGTGTAGGTCATCAGGTCAAAATTCGTTCCTAACACTAGAATCAGTTTATTTTCATAAATTAAATTACAAAGAAATTAGTTAAGCCCTTCTAAAAGTTAGTTTGTAAATATCCCATAAAAAAGACACCAACTGATCGACTGTAGCCCTTAATCTATAAATGAGTAGAAAATTACAGTTATTTTGAAACAGAATGATACCTATAATGATATACCATTACTGGATAGTGACAAGTACTGTTATATCTAAGATGTACGTGGCGGGAAGATTACCCTTGATTCAGGCAAACTGTTATCACGAAAACACCTGAATGGTCACACAACAGGTGAATATTTTCACTTATATAAAGGTTGACAACCTAAATAGATTTCTACAGAAGTGTGCCAACAATTTTAATTTAATTTATGTATAGGAGTGAGTGACAAGTTGTTATATGGCCATTTAACTTCCTTGATCAGTACATAAAGACAGCCATCAACTATAATCCCGCCAAAAAATGTTTTGCTTACAATTTTATTTTTGCTTTCTATACCATAAAGTCTTTTTAAAAAGTTTCTTCTTTGTTATCTATTAAACTCTGCTTTATTGAAGTTGTAAAATATTATCTTTTTATAGCTGAAAAATCAGGTTTTTCAACAGTATGTTAAGAGGAAAAACCAGTGTCTTCCTTATAATTATATGGGTATTAAATCAGATAAACATATTTATGTACTTTCGTTTTCTGGGGGTCACATCACTACAGTGAATCCCAATGCTATTAAATATCCATAAAATAAAAATTAATAAAAAGTTTATTCTCAACTACTGAATAAATAACACTTTGAACTTCAAAATTGTTATGAGCACATGGGCCATTTAAAAAAATTGAAGTAAAAAAGAATTTATACAAAAATCAGACTAAAATACAGGTAGAAAAACTGTATTCTAAACTACTGAACCTTTACGTAGGAAGTCAGCTAAAACTTTAATGTCAAAACCCCCCAGAAAATAACTATGAAAAGAAACATTCTATTCGGACCCTGTGTAACTGCTCATTTCATGGAATTGATGGACAAGGGAATAACTTGTAACATATATATAAAACAGTCTTTCCCAAATGCCGTCGGACCGACGGACCTGTCCGACAAAATAACAGTGGGTCCGTCAATTTCCCATTCCAAACCGGACCGCCTGTCCGGCAAATTCTGTCACTTTTGATAAAAAATGTATTTTCTGGACTAAAACCTTAACCTACTACATAGAGTTAGCTACCCATGCTTCTATGAGTCTTCAATAGTTTCAAAATAGCCTTTTCCAAAAATTAATTTTTTTTAGCCATGGAAGATCCACAAAGCATCCAGATAACATCAGGACAGATATATGATTTTCACAAATTATTCAGTAAACATCAGGCCTGGGTTTCATAAAACTTCTCAAGTTGAAATTTTCCTCAAATATCTGAGATTTTCCTTGATTGGTCAATTTTTAAGGTGAGGACATTAGTGGAAGAAATCCTCATATTTGAGATGTTTCATGAACTGGGTCCATAATAAATATTACTCAACACAATTTTTGCATGCCATGTATAAAATTAGAGCAGGTGATCTGCTAGGACAAGAAAGTTCATTTAGTCAATCAAATTTGGGATTTTCACAAAAAAAACTATGTAAGAAAACTGTAAGCTTTGTGACCAATGATATTTTTGTAACCAGACATGATAATCCTACTGTCTGACTTTTAAATCTAATAACTGACCTAATGTTAAAAACTGGAAATAATCAGTAATAATAGCTGATGCAATAAATGATTAACTAAATATAGAACAGATTTTCCTTCCTGGCCAGCAGACTGTTCAGTATTGACCTTGCTAATGTACATTATGTCATATGTTTTCATACATTTTTAAAATCAACAGCATTTAGTCCACTGGAACAAATATCATTGAGAAACATAGAAAGCAAACATGTATCTTTTAACATCCAACTTCATACAAGCTAAGTATGTGTTAACACTGGGCTGGGATTTTGAGCCTGACTTAGCTCTAATCAATTAACAACCAATGCTTGTTTTTGTCACCACACAGGGTGTCACTATAGCTTTTACCCCAATTAAAACTAAACACCCTGATGTATATTCAAACAAACTAACAAATTATACAAGCTAGCATGTGCCATAAATTTACCTTGTAGATACATGTATGAGTAAACTAGACTAAGGAGACTTACAATGTGTAGCTAACCATTCATTAAAGTCTACACTAGGAGGTAAGGCTACTAATTTGTAGAAATCTGCATCTGTAACTTTCTCTCGTACACAGCTGTCTTCTAAATATTGTCTGGCTTCTTCTGGGGCTGGGGGAGTGGGCGAGTCTTTGTCTTTCCTCCTGCCCTTCCTGCAAAGATACAAATAAATTAAATCTTTATGTATGCTTCTCCTTATTAAACTCATACTATGTGCATGCGAGCCGTGACTGAGTAGTTATAAATTAAAAACAGAAGACTATGTCAGAAAACACTCCATAAATGTTTGTGTTTTCAGGTTTATATCATAATTGGTCACTTGCATTGCACTTTCACATTTGTGCATGGGCCTCTGTGACCCAGGGGTTAAGGTAGTTACGTTAGTCATCTACTATTGATCACATGGTCTATCAACAATGAGGTTGAAGATTCGACTCTCACTGTGACAGGGAATGGTAGACTCCAATCTTAATTGATAAGGATTGATTGCCAGTTTTTCAACCAAATGTCAGATGTTTTCTCCAACAAGTCATTTCATAAACAATCAAATTCAAAGTCTTATTTCACTTCTAAATAAAAGATGCAAGTTCATATTTATGTAGTCTGGAATTAAGTTCAAGATATTGATAGCTTTATTAAACAGAATGAGGAGAAACATGATAGACAAAAGTATGATAAAATATCAATTGTAGCCTATTAAATCAATACAAGATCATAGGACCATGTAAATATTATTATTCATGTGTCAATATTTGTTAATGTCACTAAATATACAAGATAGCACATATGTGACCAACTTTTTTTATCTAATTATATAAGTTCTAGAAAATGGGTAGACATACTTGAACATGTGACAAAGACATTCTACCAATATTTATTTTATATGATAACCAATAATTTCTGTCTGTTTTATTGTGTGTGTGTGTGTTTATGAGAATTCATTTATATTGCAATGTTATTAAGCTTGTTTGTTTGAATGATGTTTAACAATTTGTCAGCTATATCTTGGCATCCTTTTTTTAATAGTGGAGGATAACCTTTGGTAAGAAATCTGCAAATCTTTGTCAATTTGTTTTTGTTTGTTTGATGTTTAACGCCACTTTCAGTAATTTTTCAGCTATTTCATGGGGTTCAGTTGTTATAGGGGGAGGAAGCTGTAGTACATGGCGAGAACACCTGACCTTTGGTATGAAAACTGGCAATCCTTGTCAATTAAGAATGGAGTCCATGTTATAAGGCAATAAAGGACCTAGATGTGTGATAACCATCCTTATGATTGTTAGGTAAACTAGCCATAAGCAAATAGAAGCTTACACTGTGAACAGATACATGAGATATGTCACTCACTCTTTGTTTCATTTTCAAGCTTTATAAAAACCAGATATAGTTTTAAAACATTTTTTTTTGGTTGGGTTTGATATAGTTGATTACTATGTAAATAATAAACATCAGAAAATTGCTGGATTTCAGAACAAAAATGTTGCAGGAAAAGGTGAATTTATAATACATTTTTAAAAACAGAACTATGTGATATATTCCACTTGTCTTGGAGCAATTTTCTTAACGCTGTTTAATCTACTGTCTGTATACAAATAAAATCTACTGTCTGTATACAAATAAAATTCTGTGTTAATGTCTCTACATACAAAGGCTTAAGTTCTTTTTTTTTTAAAGTTTTTCCACTTGGAGAAACTCTCTGTAGAGTTAAATTTAACAGTGACTAAAAAAACCTTTATTTATTTAGAATCATTTAACATTAATTGAATGTTTTCTTTCCACTCTGATGCATTTCAAATTATGCAACCAATTTTAAAAAGTACACCCTTCAAGGATTTTAATACAACTTTTTCATGATATATATTCTAAATTTAAATCTCTAAACTTGGCTACATTGATAACAAGATAAAATCTTTGACTAGAACACTCTAACATGGAACATTGAATGAAATTGCTGTACCAAACCCACAGTTATTACATATATGTAAAACTTTGAGAAAGCACAACTGCTTGATAAATCTCTATATTAATGTTTATTTCAGGATATTTATTGATTACCAGTCTTGTATGCCCATTTTTGTTATTATTACAAGTACAACATTAGTATTTTTAACTTTTCTAAACCCAGTTTGTGTCAAGGTACTGATAGTTTCAAATGGAAATTTCTGTTAATCATACAGACAGTGAAGAAAGTGATGTTTTTAAATTGCCCGAATGAAACAGTAACTCTCATTACAGTACTGGTAATTGGTATTAATATCCTACCTAAAACTGGCACCACCCTCAAGTGTAATCTAAGATAGAACAGATTCTAAGTGTAGATACAGAATGGATTTGAACTAAAAAGGTCTTTAAGGACTACATGAAAGAATAGACAGTGACCCTTATCAGAGTTTTTTATTTTTTCATTGTCATTTTATGGGAAAATAATAGCAAAACATGTAATAATGTTATCAAGTAAACATGACTTAATCAATTAACATTCCACATAGTACATGTCAATCTCCAAACTAATTAAAACTGCTGTTAATTAATATCCTGATACATTAATGTACAATTAATTGCTTATTATGAAGTCCACAACATTGTTACGATTTGATACTGACAGCCTAAACAATTATGTGGTTAGTTGTTTGTAAACAGTGAAGCTAACAATATAAAAATGGAACTGTTGTTGATAGAACATGTAGCAACAAAAATCAGCTGAATAGACACAAAACAGATGGGTATGAATGCAGTAAATGTGTATTATGACAACAACTAATTTAGGAACACTACTTAAACACTAATAAATGTCTACACAGAGCTGCCTGTTGTAAAAATGATTAATGTAATTAGTTTTTACTTAATGGACTATACTTATCTTTATTAGATAACTCATTCACAAAATATTTCTGGTATATCGTAAGGCTTCTAATACTTACAAATCAAAGTTTGTTGTGGTTTAACAAATTTTGTTTGTTTTTTTTAATGGTGACTTAACACCACTTTCAGCCATTTTTCAGCTATACCATGGAATCCAGTGTACATTGGGGAGGATTAGCTGGAGTACGCAGATAAATACATGTACCCTGATCTTTGGTATAAAATTGGTAATCTGTGTTTATTACGACACCCTGCTCACAGCGAGACTCGAACCAGCGACCTCTGTGTTGACAGGCACATTATCATAAGTAGACAACAAACTTAACTACCTTAACCGCTCAGATACCATGACTCTTTAAAATTTGCCAAAAAAATTTACAATAATCAGCTGTTTAGTTAATACTTTGTCTTAGGTAAAATGGGGTATTCATGGCCGTCTTTGTGACCATTTCTGTTAGTAAAACTAGGCAGAACAGCACAATGGCAGAAAGTGCAGGATGATAAAAAATACATAAAAATAATTTGAAGTCCACACTGAAACTGATGATCTTTATTCCTTACATCCCTCTTTATATTGTAAATCTGCTTTTTACAATGTAACAGTTATAAAAAGGTCAAAATCAATAAACACTACTTCTCTAAATATAAGTTTTTTTTTCTATTAGTATTAATATACATGTTGTTTATATTGTAATAATTAAAAGAAAAACATTAAGTAGGACCAGTTCCTCAGTACCGAATTCCCTGAAGAAAATTACAGTAAATTATTTGCACGAAATTGTAAATTTTTTTGAAGAATTCAACACATTCATCTATCTAATGAGCCCAATATAATGATATAATGGTCCTTTATTCTGACGTTTTATTCAGGAGGGAGGTTCTATAGTCTTTCTGCATGTACTTGTATCCATAACGTAACAACTACCCTAGTTATCTGAATACATGTAAAAGTGAGATCTCCCAGCACTGATCATTGACTCTAAAAACATGTCCTCCCAATATGAATCCAATAATAGTCATATCTATCCATACTGATCAGCTAATTTAAAACCATGTCCTCCCAATTTTAATGCATCTATAATGTTATCTTCCCATATCAAATCATTTTAAATATCAAATTTCCATGTTTCTTTCTGGAAATTGTCTATGCAGATATGGATGTCACTACCCTGCTGTCTGCCAATGACATTTGCAAATATTACATAATACTAGGGGAAATTTATTTGCTAATAGCAATGTGACCTTTGAGTACTGCCTTAAATTCTTCCTCTTTTACTATAAAACATATATGCCAGCCATTTCCTTACAAAAATTGGAAAAAGAAACAGGGTAATTTAAATAAATTATTGTGTTTTTTTTAATGAAATGCCCTAAACCACTTAACAAGAACAACTCAAAAGCCCATTGGATGTACAAAGCACTTGTTAAGGAAGAGGATATGCAGTAAACAGGGTATTAGTACAACAGATGATAGATAGTCCAAACAGATTGAGGACCAATCAAGCCCGACCACACTCATCTAGAAAGGTTTATAACCCTGCTTACAGCATTGTTTAAGCTTGTGGAAACCAGTTTTATTGACAAACTGTAATACATGAAAGGAAACACATAACCGGTCAAGGTTACTTAGATAACATCTTATGTAACATAAAACATAATAAATATCAAGATCAAATGAATCCTAATACTTAGTATTATTTAAATATAATTATCATTTCATACAGAACAATGACCTGGATCAATACCTGCAGGTAATAATGACCTTGGTCAGTTGACAGTACACTGTAGTTGATCTAGGTTAACTAGCCACTTTCTGCATTACCTAATACACATTAAGAAAATAATTTACTGAATAGATTGCAGAAAACATGTTTAGAATGATCTGGCTGTGAGGAGCAAACCAAAAGAACAAGTGAATTAAATTTTTTTTAAATGACTTTTTAACCAAGAGCCATTAAAAGAAACCAACTGTAATAGAATACTATCAAAAGCCTTTGTCAATGGAAACAACCTTGACAAAAAGAAACAGACATGGAAAAAAATCAATTTATATTAAATAAATTAAAACTTTATTAAATATTACCAGATAACTATAGTATTTTTATTGTCTAAAAACGAACTAAACAAAACATTCAGCCTTTAATTGTTAATTTTCATCAAAAAATAATCTCCCCACAAAAATCAATATATCTATTAGACTTCAAACAGAATGCAGATCCAATACAACCTATACAAGCAGGAAGCCTCACAGCATTTTTATAGCTTTGAGAGAAAAGTTCAAATGTACTGTAATTTGAAATTTTAATTAAAGCTCTAAGTAAACTTCATAGGACTGGGACATTGTAAAAGGATATGTACTATAAAATATTAGCATTTGTACACAAAATTACATATCAATTTCAAAAGAAGAATTTCTTTCCCTAACTAAATGTCAATGTGTGTATATCAAAGTGTGACAGTACTAGATACATTACAGCAGTCAATAAAATGAAACTTCCATCAGTCCATGGTGGGGAGAAAAACATGTATATCATCATACGTCCAATGTCGGAGCAGTGACATGGTGGGCAAAACTGCCAACGTGTCTAACACCATCCGTCCTGGTGGGTAGCAACTTGTCAAACATCATCCTTTCAATGCAGGAGTGGTCACAGGGTGGAATAAACTTCTGACTTGTCCAACACCATCCGTCCATGGGGGGTAGCAAATTGTCAAACATCGTCCTTTCAATGTAGGAGTGGTCACAGGGTGGAATAAACTTCTGACTTGTCCAACACCATCCATCCATGGGGGGTAGCAAATTGTCAAACATCGTCCTTTCAATGTAGGAGTGGTCACAGGGTGGAATAAACTTCTGACTTGTCCAACACCATCCGTCCATGGGGGGTAGCAAATTGTCAAACATCGTCCTTTCAATGTAGGAGTGGTCACAGGGTGGAATAAACTTCTGACTTGTCCAACACCATCCGTCCATGGGGGGTAGCAACTTGTCAAACATCGTCCTTCCAATGTTGGAGTGATCACAGGGGTAAAACATCATCTGTCCATGTTGGGTATGGTCAACGTGTGGTCTAAACTGCCAACTTCTCTAATATCACCTGTCCATGTTGGGTATGGTCAAAGTGTGGTCTAAACTGCCAACTTCTCTAATATCACCTGTCCATGTTGGGTATGGTCAAAGTGTGGTCTAAACTGCCAACTTCTCTAATATCACCTGTCCATGTTGGGTATGGTCAAAGTGTGGTCTAAACTGCCAACTTCTCTAATATCATCTGTCCATGTTGGGTATGGTCAAAGTGTGGTCTAAACTGCCAACTTCTCTAATATCACCTGTCCATGTTGGGTATGGTCAAAGTGTGGTCTAAACTGCCAACTTCTCTAATATCATCTGTCCATGTTGGGTATGGTCAAAGTGTGGTCTAAACTGCCAACTTCTCTAATATCATCTGTCCATGTTGGGTATGCTCAAAGTGTGGTCTAAACTGCCAACTTCTCTAATATCACCTGTCCATGTTGGGTATGGTCAAAGTGTGGTCTAAACTGCCAACTTCTCTAATATCACCTGTCCATGTTGGGTATGGTCAAAGTGTGGTCTAAACTGCCAACTTCTCTAATATCACCTGTCCATGTTGGGTATGGTCAAAGTGTGGTCTAAACTGCCAACTTCTCTTATATCATCTGTCCATGGTGGGTTTGGGCACAGGGTTGGGAAGACTTTCAACCTGTCTACCATACTATCATTTGGAGTCTACATGCTAGATATTGCTGTACCATAAAACTTGCATGCATAATCCTTTGGAATAAACAGACAAGCATTTATGCTATTTTTTTTGAGTGAACATTGTTGGTTTGCCCACTGTGGAGCAAATATCACCTGCATAATACAAAAACAATAAACCTACAATAAGTATGTCACAATATCTATGGCTATGATAAAGCTATGTACAGGATTAGGTAAAACAAAATGAATCACAAGAAATAACCAAGTACAATACCTTTTCCTTATCCCATGCATCATTATAAAGGAAACACCATCGTCATAAAATTCTTCAAGCCTATGATTCAGGCTTGTCATAGCCTGGAACCAACTCCTAGCAATTATTACTGTTAACCAAATTACAAAGTCCACGCTTGCTTAATGTTCTTCAATAGGATGTAACATATGTTTATTCCTGATCGATACAAGCAACATATTCCATTGTATAAAATCACATCATCTCTAAATTAATGTCTGAGGGTAAAATTTTAACACTATAATAAGATAAATACTCAGAATTCTTCTGAAGTTGTAAACCTGTGTAATCCTTCGAACAGAAACAAACTTTTACAGCTGATTGATTGACTGCTGTTTAATACCACATAAACAATATTATATTAATGACATATAGAGAGAGGGTGATCGATCAGATTTGTTGCCCTAAGAAAAAAAAATTTTCAATTGAGAGGAAGTCATTGGTTGACAGTTTTTTCAAAGGGTAACAATCTGGTCCATCACTATTTCATCTATATTATGTATTTTATTGTCTTGAATGTTTTTACAGAAATTTTGTCCGTTTGATCAATGTCAAACCATGGACTTGTCTGACATACATGTCACTTGAAAGCACACACCAGATGCACAAGCTTCACGGGGAGGCAATAGGCTATAGGATGTCTGTGTATAAACTGTTACCCACTGAGCTAAGATGAGAGAGTCAATTGCTATCCTCACCTTGTCCAATGAAATTTCAGCTTACATACATAAAGTGTAACTACATATCAGTGAGATGGTACCCATCTCTGTGGGCCCCGCCGAGCTTGAGGTCAAGGTCAAAGGTCATCAACAATGGTATGTAACACATCGCCTCGATATTATCTACCCACATTCCGAATACCAAAAGCCTACCTCAAAAGATAAAAAAGTTACAGCCCGGACACGATTAGTTCCGACAGACACACGGATGGATGGACTGATCACTATAAGGTGCTTATTTAAGATTTATTCAGGGCAACAACAAGATAACAAACAGTTAACAAATATACTAGTACAAGTTAATAATGAATCATTGGGTAGGCTTTCCTGAATACAGCAATGGAATAGGTTAGTCAGTGGGAAATTTTAATTGCCACAGAAAAAGGTGGGTACAGCGGATAGGCTTGACAATTATAAACTGGCATCCAGTCGCTTGTATGTACAGGAAAAGCCAAGGTCTATTTTGTATTACCTGGTTTGCTCTTGGTTGGATTTTGTAGTTTGGTAGTTATGGCAACTTAGATGATGTGTACTGTTTGGCAGGTCACATTATTCTGACAACAAGCAATGGTACTTGCGTGTTTGGTTAATTGAATCTTCTGTACACCTGGCAAGCAAGCTTTCAATTTGGTTACAATACTTCATGAGTAAATACAATACTGAGTGATGAGTGATCCAACTCCTTGTTGTTAAGGAAAACATTTATATTACTATATTTCCATTTATGCCTTATTATAAATCACTGATTTTAAATGCCCTGTTTTATATCAAGGTGCTGGTTAAAGGAAGCCACAGATCTGTTAGCCAGCCTGCTACATATGCATAGTGTGCTAAATAGACAATTTATGTACATGATGCCATAAATAGATATAATTTACAACCCATCAATTAAAACATTTGCTTTTGTTTAATACAACAGCTTAAAGAATACAAAACTTTAGTTGATCTCCATTAACAAGTAGTAATTTAAAAGCAGAAATCGTGGCTCAGTATGAAATCATTCAGTTTTATTTGTTTAACTAAGTAGTAAAGCACAGGAAATTAAATATAAAATAAAGAAATTTAACAACAATTATGTCATTTAAGTGGAAAGAAAAAGGAAATCTGTATCTACAGAAAAAGGAAACTGGTGCATACAGATAGGAAACTACAAGGACTAACTTGATATCTATTTAGTTAATACTTAAAATATATAAATAGGGAATACAATAAGTGATTTTGTCAAGGTGAGAGTTATTGCCTGACTATCATATGGTACATAATGCAAGGTCATATGATATGGTAAGATACTGAATGCAAGGTCATGTAAATGTACTGTCATTAGGTATAAAAACAAGGTCATTTTAGTGTTTATTTTAATTACTTGCTAAATGATAAAGATAATTTGAATCGGGAGTATAATTATTCTGCAAATTGCAATCACCTACAGAGGATTCTAACAAACAAGATTGGTCAGTTATTGATCAGATTTTAATTTATTTCTTAAATAAATGCAATTTACTACATCTACAGATTACCAATAACTGATATTTGCCCCAAAATAGAGGTTTAATATTATTTCATTAGGGCACTATTATTCAACAGAGGTAAATAAAAAAAACTCAGATGTTGTGGTCAATTGCAAGTTTACCATAAAAACCTTCATACATTGCTAATTACATTAACTGGCTAATTTACTACCAGCGAGGTTCAATCTGTACCATGTGGCCAATAATTAGAGATCAGCTGAAGCCAAAATTGGTTTATAGATCTGTGTGTGATAGAGGGACACATATTTACATACTATGATGCTTATGTTATAGTTTCCTAAGTCTATTATGTCTCCCATTTCCACTGAATGTTACAATGAATACTTTGTAACACTGCTGCCCATGTTCACTTGTACTAGTATACTCTTTACATCTAGTCAGGAAATTGAAACTTATTATTTTTTTCAGAAAGTGTTTGTTAACCCAAAGCCCTTGCTTTCACATTGATGTCTTCACTTCTGATATACAACTAAGTACCTTTTCATCCAATTTACACATAAAGACATAGATATTAAAAAAGGCATAATTTTTTTTTCATTTTAATGAGTTTTGTAATGACAAGTTTTCATTTATTTATTGAATGCACAGTTGTACATGCAGTAAACTGACTTTTCGAAGAACAAAACAATCAGCCCAAACAAATAAACAATATAATGGTTCTCTTGATTCAAACAAATATTTCTGTACTTTTAATCTGATTTTACATGTGATGTATATCTGTCACATGCCAGACCTGAACCGGCTGATTTAGAAGTCACATGTAAGACTAGCACCTCCTGATGTGTTTTACAATGATGGCCTTGAACCTTAAGAACCTTGATCTTATTATTCACAGACTGTTTACAGTTGGGATTAAATACCTAAATCTTATGTCCACCAAACATATATTGTACTATTCAAATCTTAGGGATTTAAAAACAATCTATGTCTACAAATTAGCCAAGTGCTATCCTAGGTTATTAGGTAATACATGTATTTAGTATTGACCTTTATATTGGACACTGAGAATATTGGGTTAAAAGCTCAATAGAGCTAATTATGTGTTGTAATAATGCACAAAAACAAAATAAAGCTTTTGTATTCATATTCAATGTAGAGAAATGAAAGTTTCTAAAGCATCCACATTAAATGCTGTACATGTCTATAGGAATAAAGTCAGATGGAATTGTAATAGACCCTCTAAACAAAAAAAAACTTTGTCTTTGTATTGAGTAACTGCCAACAGTTTTCTAAATGCACACCGCAGAACATTTTGCAATAATAATTGCAGAAGATGTTGACTACTGAGAAATAAAAAATATTTAGTGAAAATTAATGATAGTGTTTTCCAAGTAATCTTAAATAGACTTTTATAGACTGATATATACATATGTACATGTATAGGTCATATTAAAGGTAACTTCCAAATACATTTAATTAGCAGTTTGATTTAATGTTAGAGAAGAAACATGATAAACTGCAATCTGACATTACATTTTTGATATAGATAATGAATGTTTCATTTGTTAATAAAGGTCAAATATTGTCTTCTGCTCCATATGTTTGCTACACTCCCCTGACATTTCTAATTATCTGATTTATATAATGTCAAAATGTACTTTCTGTCACATTGTGGAAAATAAAGTTCATCATTTTTTTTAAATCTCTTATAAAAGGAAGTTCATAACACAAAAAAATTTATGTAAAAAAATATGCATTAAGTACAGAACAAATAGGTCAATACTCTGAGCTGAAATTATATTGCAAAATGACATGCAGTTTCATTAACATCATATAAATATGAATGCCAGATTGTTTGCAAAGTGAAAGTAGACATGTGTAGCATACCGAAATAATATAATACAAAACTCTCAAAGTAAATGATAATAAAACTTACCAGAGATTAAAAACAAATAATATTCCTGTGGTCATTTTCATGGAAGATTTTAACATCAACTCTGATTTTAATAAGCTGAATGTATACTACAAAAGGATGTCACTATTATTGTCCTCTGGCCAAATGATTAGGAACTAAAATAGATCTAATGTCACAATGCTTAATCCCACAAATCCAGCATGAATGACAAATAAATATGGAATTAAAGATCACCCCATGATCAATTTTGTACATGCATGCTATATTTGGCTGGTAGAGTCAATGTAAACATTTAAATGTGACTCAATGGGAAACACGTGGTTTACTATGTGGTCTATGATTATATTAAGAAGGATCTATCAGTCTATTTAAAGTTTTAATTCTGATTGGACAAGAAAGGTGGGCAGGTTCTGTTAGGGTCGTTAAAGGTGAACATCTACAGGTACATGTCACTGACTTGCTAAATCCATTGTTATCTAGTATAACTAATTAATTCATTTACTGAACACCATATATTATCTTTGGGTGGAGGTCAACCCATTGTTATTTTATTACAGTCTGGACTATTATTCAATCTTTTGTTTTTTAAATAAGTAGAAAAGGTGAACTGATAGAAAAAAGTCAGTCACCCATGGAAAAGACAATAGTGTTATATATACAAAATTAAAGGCACTGTTGTCTTAACACAAAATATACTATATATGTTACATGTAACTAATTACACATTTACTATGCAAATTAAAAATTCTTAATAAATTATACATGTACATAAGTACAAAAAAGCCCCAGTCTAAAATCTCCAATGTTTAAAACAAGTTTATTATCTCCACACAGACCCACGAGACTGTACACATGTAAACATCTAATGTCATATTGTTATACATGCAGGTTCATCTTGTAACTAATTAGTCATAAAAAGAAAATACAGGTTTATTGCAATATAAATTCACTGTAACATACATGGACTGATCATTACAACCTGTCTCCGGCCTCATTTATGGGGCCAATAATTTAAAATTATTTCATTTATATTGTACATGTGCACAAAAAATGTACAACTTAAGACATAAAAGTGCAGTTATTATTTACAACATATACATAATTAAATATTACTGAATAGTCAATCCTGAATGTCCCATCTGATGAAAACTTTACTAATACAAGTTCATATACAACACAAAAAAATCATCAAACAGGATGTCTGAAAATTGTCAGTCAAAAAATATAACCACAAATTAAAAATTTACACAAATTTATTTCTGTTTTTGAGTAATACATCAATGTTAGGTACAAAAAATGTCTTCCATTAAAACTGCACAAAAACTTAAATCTGATAAATCTGACTAAAATACAGCCTTGACAGGTATTCTGTTCAAATTCATACACTTGTTGTGAAGATCTGAAAAGTTTTATTAGCATTTAAAGTACTTCTTTTTTTATTTTATTTAAGACAAATAAGCTATGTATACTCATGGGTCACAACAAACAGATGAGTCAAAACTGTACACACAGCATGATCCTAAGAATGATGTTCAACCAAACAAACATCTATAAAAAAAAATGTTGGCCTCAAAGCAGAGGTATAATAGAGTTACAGAAGAATATAAGTGCAATAATGTGGGCAATAGTAGAATTATTGCACACTTAACCGTAGCTACGTTCTACAGGAATTATTCTTCCTTAATATAACTTTAAAATTATTGGATACATTGTACAGGCATTTATTGCAATACTTGGGAAAATGGTTGTTTATTGGAACATTTTTAAAATTCCTGTCAGGTGATATGTGGACCGAACTTAAGCATTATATACCAGTAGAGTAAAAGTGGACCAGAACTTGAAAACAGACACTACTGGTCAATAATTCCATTTGTTTATGACCACTGTTTGACACCACTTCAGGTAATTTATGAACAAACTTCAAAATTGTGTTTTTGTTCAATATTCTTCAGTAACTTTATTGAACTTTAAGGCCAAAATCAACAAAGACACACCTTATACATATGAATCTTTATTTACCGATCAACAGTTATTCCCATAAGAGATGTGTTTGAATGTTAATGTTTATCCATATAAATCTTTTCCTTGAGTACCTAGTTTTATAACAGAGAATGACAAACAGAAATGTCAAGTTTTTCAATTTATACTATGGTATGATTGCCATATAAATTAATAATTAAAATCTTCAGAAAGGAAAAGTAAAGATTAAAATGTATCAACACTACAGGAATAAACTTTGTATCTTCCTATTTCATTTTTATATTTTTATTATACATAATGTAATTTTCAAATATATGTTCATAAAAAGATGCCATACAAGTACACAAAATTGTAACCATGCATTAAGACTTCTAAATGTCCACATTTACTAAAACAACGAATTTTGTTGAGAAATTTCAATGATTCGTGGATATTTGGACTAGGTAAAGATAAGTTATTTGAACATTTTCCCAATAAGATCCTGTTCTACTAAGTTAGCTGCAGTGGCTGTAATTTTGAATTTCTTATTGGCATAAAATCATAAACATTGGACAGAATTATCCAATGAATATTGCTCATGTTTTTATCAATTTGTTCACTGGTTGTGGAGAAAAGGTTTTTTTTAAACTATTAATATTAAACTTTGTAGAGGATCTTCAAATGAAAATTGCTGTTAAATTTAGTTTCAATTTGGTTTAGCTGTTTAAAAAAAGCCCCTTTTTAACCCATAGAATTCTATGTTTACTTGCCTGTAGTTGAAGCCATTTTGGATTTGTTAAGAACAAAAAAACCTTGTAAAGGACCATTCTATGAACAATGTGACCGAAATTGGCTTTAATAAGACCATTGGTTTCAGAGAAAAAAATTCAATTTAAACTTACAAAAGGGTAACAGCACTACTGACGACAGCTGCCTTGTGATGAGAATACTTTTGTAGCTCACAGGACCCTATTGATCAGGTGAGCTAAAAACTCATACCAGTAGTTTAATCCATTTTTGTATGTTTCAAATGAGAAACAGGACTCGGTTACACTGATATAAGACTTGTATTTTAAACACAAACTTCAGTCAAAACTCCAATTTAAGTTTGAAACTACCATTAAATTCTCAAGTTTTGATTCTCAGCTAAGGACCAATCAAGGATCAAGTCTCTGTATTTTGGGTGTAGAAGATTTGAAATAACACATGAATAAATGCCAATGCTGGGCATATGATATATTTACTGGAAGCTGATGCTGTTTAAAGGACTGCAGTTGGAGTTGTCTTCAGTTAAATCTTCTCGTTATTTAATTCATTATACAGTACTATAACATATAACCCAGATTTTGATGTTCTTAACATCTATATTGTATATAACATGTTTTACAATTAGCATACTTGTTACAAAAATTAAAGCAATATAATAAATCCTAGGCTAAGAGCCAAAAATGTGTATATAACTCAAATCAAATGCTGGAGCAAAGATCAGCAATACAGCTCAATCAGTAATTATCTACATAGAACTTTTTTAATCTTCCCACAACAACCAAATACCTGTACAAAATTTTCACATTCTCAGTCAAACTTACCTTAATCCACCATGTGACTTTGGAAAATTGAACAAATAATTCATTTTCTATACAGAAAAGAAGACTTAGTCCTCCCACTAATTATCTAAGATCCCATACAGCCACAGTACCAGTATTATATAACATTACACTATTAGTACATTATCACACCACATGTATTATGTATGGGTAACAGGTGTCTTACTATATTGGACATTTCTGGATAATGCTGGTACAACTAGTCTAGGTTAAAAACTAACTTAAGCAGCTTACAGAGGGCTTTATTAGGTCATTATACAGGAACCATGGTATATATGTGTACTTATATGTGTACTATCATTACAATATGCAAATCTGTGTTAGTAGAAATTATGTGAAGAACATGCTTTTGGCAAAAAAAGAAATTTACTGAAGCGGTTGGTTTATTTATACATGTAAATTGCTTTATTGATTGATTTGCGTATATGAGCAATACTGCATATACTTAGTTATATTCAGGATAATTCTGAAAATTTCCCTGCACAAATGTAGAGTTATGTAAACTAACTGTCATATAAGGGCAATTACTCTATCAATCTACCTCCGACCCACAGAACCAATAGCAGATCCAACCTCCCTCCCATGCAGCATCTATGGCAGACAAACCCTTGTTCTATAAACCCAGTGATCTGAAAAAGTGTCCTTTCCTATGGAGGGAACCTATACACCACTTTTTAAAACCAATTGAAGGCTCTCCGGTTTTAAACCTATAACTTTTAACAAAGACAATTCTTGCTTAGTAATTGGAGCTACCATAATGTAACTCCTTTTGTTTTTTAATTGGACGGAGCTACAAAGAGGTCCCATTACTCATAATGGAGCAAAAACACTCTTGGGATTTATTCATATTTTCCGCTATTAAACTGCTATTTTTGTTTAATTTATATTTTTTCCTTCTCCGTCGTTCAGTTTACACTTCTACAATGTCTAATTAAAAATTTTTAACACTTTTTCGTAATCATGGCATTGTTGACAAAGACTGAAATTGTGGAGTGTAATATTGTAGAATCGTATCAGTAAATATTTGATCCCAGTTAATGCAATACATCCGGAAAAGTTTTGATCCGGATGAATATTTAACCAAATCGATTAAGAAATTATGCATTTCCAGAATTCAAATTTTGACAACAATGCCATGATTAGGAATAAAGTGTACATATAACGAATTAGGTGTTGTAGAAATATCAGTTAAATTTAACATTAAAAAGTATGTAGCAATTTAGAGAAACAGTTTAATAGCTTATTATATGCATAAAACCCCCGGGCGTGAATCACTCCCTGCTTGCTCCATTACGAGTAATGGGACCTCTTTGTAGCTCCGTCCATAAAAAAAAAAAAAAAAAAAAGGAGCTATATAATTGTAGCTATAGTATTTGTAACTTCATAAAAACCAGTAGTTTTATTTGTACATGTACAATATAGATCTTGTAACATAACATCCAACATTGAGCTTTCAATTCTACTAATTTGTGAGTTAAAAAGATAAACTGTCATGTTTGATAAACAGAATATTATCAGACAAAATGATAAAAAAAACCAACAGTCTATAGTTAAAGATAAAACAGATATATGCTATCTAAATTCTTAATAAAGCAGCTGAGTGTTTCTCACTATGATAAAGAATAACTAGCTTTAAATTCCTGGCATGAAAAAATTGACATTGTTGCATGTGTCCACGAACCCCTGACAAACTTAGCTAGGAAATCCCCAGGCTAGAAGATTTTCATATGACGTCAATCCTTTAAAATATCAACTAATGAAATTGCTTGAAAGAAGCAAGTGTTTGGCAGTAGTCATTCTTACTCATTCTGGAGTGTGAAGAAAACGTAACGCAACTTAATAAACAAACTATTAACACTACTGTACAAAATACACTGATTTTCACATGGTCTACGCAACACATCCGTTTGGTTTATTTACAATCGACATCGGGATATCCCCTAACCAAGTCGTGAATGAAAGTGGCATTTGATTGGCTACATTAAGGTATGATGTAGCCAATCAAAATAGTGACTTCTAGCCCGGGAATTTCCTAGCTAAGTTTGTCAGGGGTTCGTGGACACAGAAACCCTAACTTGTGAGGATGGTCTGGTTCATGTTTACATGACTAGTGTTTGGTGTACAGCTCATAACATTTTATATGTGGCTGGTTCCTGTTTACATGACTAGTGTTTGTTGTACAGCTCATAACATTTTATATGTGCCTGGTTCCTGTTTACATGACTAGTGTTTGTTGTACAGCTCATAACATTTTATATGTGCCTGGTTCCTGTTTACATGACTTGTGTTTGTTGTACAGCTCATAACATTTTATATGTGCCTGGTTCCTGTTTACATGACTAGTGTTTGTTGTACAGCTCATAACATTTTATAAGTGCCTGGTTCCTGTTTACATGACTTGTGTTTGTTGTACAGCTCAAAACATTTTATATTTGTCTGGTTTGTGTTACAATAATAACTTTACTGCAAAATTACACTCAGATGGGTGGAGACAATATTAACATAAACAAAACTTGAAAACATAATAAAAATGAAATTGAGTAAACACATGACATACATGTACTAGTATAGTAAAATAAGTATCTTGCTTGAGAGGGGGACTACTGTATACATGTATTATATGGAATTGTAGTAAATTTGTGACAAATAAACCTGTTTTATATTTTGATTTTCTTGTTATCTTTTGCACGAACATAGAGGGCATTACAGTAAAAACAAATGCAAAAAACCACACCAAATTACCTTGAAATTTTGTTAGCCAAAGACAAAGTATCATAAAACCCTATAAAACTGTAATGATACACAAATACATACATTTTCACTCATTTCTAAGACAGAGACATTTTTTCTAGAAAGACGAGTGAAACAGTGCAATACACTGTACTGTACATGTATGTATTTCATTCAAGCAAAACCTAGAGGCTCCCAGGAGCCTGTAATCGCTCACCAAAAATCCAAATGAAAACTATATTTAAATTTTTGCAATTTACAGTTTTAGTCAGTAGTTATACAAAATGTAGCTTTAAAGTTACTGGGCAAAAACTCAACATTTCTTCAAAAATTTCGGTTAAGTACAATAACTCCTATAAAGTGCCATCAGACTATTTCTGAAAATTAAATGTCCTTCAGCGTAATTTAGAAATTTAGTTTTAGTCTAGGTGCGTTATACATGTAGACTAATTTATAATACAAAAAACTGATTATTTGTCCAAATTCGTAATTATAGGGCAATAACACCTATCAAGAGTCCTCTAGCAATTTTGGACTAAACAATGATTTGTAGGACTTGCTTTCCTTATCATTTGTGCAATTTACAGTTTCAGGCTAGCTATTATAGTTTTCAAGTTACAGGACAAAAATGGAAAATTTCATAAAAAAATTGTCATTTAAGGGCAATAACACCTATAAGGAGTCATCTGACAATTTCAGACCTATACAGTGAATTGTAGGGCTTTTATTGCTGATCATTTTTGCTACAACAGTTTTACTCTAGCTGTTATAGTTTTTAAGTAGCAGAAATTAACGAAAAATTTCATCAAAAATTGTCATATAAGGGCAATAACTCATATAAGGAGTCATCTGACAATTTCAGACCAATTAAATGAATTGTAGGGCTTTTATTGCTGATCATTTTTGCTATTTATAGTTTCACTCAGCTGTTATGCTGTTATGGTTTTCAAGTTACAGGACAAAACCAGAAAATTTCATAAAAAATTGACGTTTAAGGGCAAAACTCACGTAAGGAGTCATCTGACAATTTCAGACCAATACAGTGAATTGTAGGGCTTATATTGCTGATCATTTTTGCTATTATATAACAGTTTTACTCTAGCTGTTATAGTTTTTAAGTTACAGGACATAAACGAAAAATTTAATTAAAAATTGTCATTTAAGGGCAATAATTCATTTAAGGAGTCATCTGACAATTTCGGACCAATACAGTGAATTGTAGGGCTTGTATTGCAGATCATTTTTGCTATTAACAGTTTAACTCTACCTCTTATAGTTTTCAAGTTATACTGAAAATACCAAAAATTTTGTCAAAAATCGTCATTAAAGGGCAATAACTCCCACAAGAAGCCAATACACAACTTCACACTAATAGCAACTATTGTAGACCTTAATGTGCTGAGCAATTTGATGTAACAGTTTTCTCTATAGTTATTATTATTTTGAAGATAATGATCAAAAACATGTGTTGACACCCATATTCTATTAACAGTGGCCATCTTTGTCTGACGGACGACAGATGCCAAGTGAAGCCAAAGCTCACATAGACCTTCGGTCCAGGTGAGCTAAAAAGGTCATTAATTGTCCAGTTAGAATCAAATATTCCTCAGCAGTAATGGATAAAACCTGACATGAATTTCAAAAGTAAGCATGTGCATGTGTCAATACAAAAAATACATTCATTAATTACTTGATAATTCAGCAAAAAAGGGAGACAATTTGACTTGCCCTGTTTGCATCATACATCTTGCTGAAATGATATTGATCTATTCAATTTAAACATCCTGAAACCTGATATTTCTTTTAAACCAAATGGTTTAAATACAGATTTAGACCATGTTTAAAGCAGTCAGTGTTGGTATGTACTACATGGATATTATGTACTTTGTACAAGGTTGTTGCTGTTTCAGGAGCCAATAATTAGATAAGGGAGTAGCTAAGTACTAATAAATTATTTTTCAACCAAAATACTAAAAAATCACATTTTCATTCAAACATGCTAAAACTTAATTTTTAAAATCTTCAAGGGCAGAATTGACAAGTCAGAACATTGAACACGACATTACATATGGATGGCCTTATCTTTCATGACCATGTATACAAACACTTCAACTTTGTTGTTCCTAGTTAATCCTAAAAATTGCTATTAATTTTTTAAAGCAAAAGCAATGCAAAACAGAATAACTACACTGCAAATATCTGGTTCATTCTGATGTACTATAAGTAGTAGCACAGTTAATAATAAAACCCTTCCCCATAGGCATCCTCAATGAAACCCTAGGTTTAGAAAATAGTTTTTACAGCCTGCTGGGTAAGACCCCCTATTTACAGGCACACTAAGGTAACCACTAGGTTCAGAAAATAGCACCTGCTTCTGCAGCCTGCTGGGTAAAAATCTTCCTTTCATGCATAGTTTGTCAGAATATATACATTGTAAAGACAGCAAATACTAGTCCAATGAATGCTACACTTTGGAGAGTGTCAATCTCTCTGCAGGAAAAAAATCAAGACTAAATTCTTCATTAGGTAAGCACAGGTGATTCATCAGTGCAAGGCTCAATTTTCCAACTCTATAACATATCCTTGTTTGTGGTTGTCTAGAAGTTTGGCTGTTTGTTTGTTTTAATGGTGTTTAACATCACTTTCAGCAATTTGTTAGCTATATCATTGTGTCCAGTTTTATTGGGGGAGGACGCCGAAGTACCAGGAGAAAACCCCCGACCTTTAGTAGTAAAAATACTTGTCAATTAAGATATAATGGATTGCACACCGTCCGCAAGTCAGACTAGAACTCGCAACTTAAGTTTTGACAGACCACATGATCACCAGCAGACAAACTACCTTAACCACTTGCTCTAATCCTTAAGGTATAGTTGGAAATATATTGCCCTCTGGAAGTTAAATACCAAACAGTCAATCAATAATTCTTCAAACCTGCACAAACATGAAAAACAGTTTGTTCTTTAATGTACAGTTTGGCCATATTTAAACTTTAACATTTCCTCCTGTCTAATTAATATTGTTTTATGAAGAAAGTAACCAAACAAATAAAGCTATTCCCATTGGGTAAGTCATTAAGATGTCAACACTATACACAAACATCTACAGAATGGATTTATCAATAACATCCTAGTGCCTGAGAGACTTCAAAGCTTACATTACATAACATCAATAAATCTGATTTCTTTGTTTTACAGATAATTCTTTAAAATATTTATGGAAATTTGTTTCATCATGTGAGGTTTGTGAAAACAATGTTTTATACATGTAAGTTCAACGAGAAACATCATGATAGATGGTTACACAGTTTGTTAGTGAAAACAAGATATTTTATTTTTTTTACTAAACTAAAATTTTTTTGTCATAATCACATCAAAAAAGTTTGTGCTAGAACTGTAAACCCAGAATATATACTTCTATTACAGGTCTTCATCGGTTTGCATGCATCGTGTGAACATGTAAACAAAATGTGAATTGATCATGTGAACTCGCGTGAACATTTTGATAAACTGTGGATTGATCAAGTGATCATGAAGACAAAATAAGGATAATGGATTCATGTTTTTATGTTGTTAGAAAATCAACAAAGGCAACAGCAAAAAGGAGCCAATATATATACAATATTTGTACAGTCAGAAAATATAAAATTTATTTGTACGAGCCTTAGAAACGGGTAGAAATGCGAGGCTCTGCCGAGCATTTCTCACTTGTTTCGCGGCGATTACAAATAAACTTTATATTTTCTGACACTGTATGAATATTGTTTTTATCCTGCAACCCTAAAAAACATTTTATAATACTGAACAAGTGTGGACACAGAAAAATGTCTCGCCTGCATTCCGCATCAGTAACGAAAATAAATTTCATCATAAGCATTACGTAAATAGCATTAAATATCAGGTGCGGCCTGTAAACCAAATATTGTCACCATACCATGCATAGTTACAGGGGAACAGCCGTAACCCAAAAACTTTTTAACGTAATCGCTGGACCGTGAAATTGAGGTCAAGGTCAGGTGGAACCTACCAGACAGTCATGTACTATTCATCAGCAACCTATATACCAAATATTGTCATCCTACCATGCGTGGTTACAGAGGAACTGTCGTAACCCAAAAACTTTAACGTAATCGCTAGACCCTGAAATTGAGGTCAAGGTCAGGTGACACCTACCAGACAGTCATCAGCAACCTATACACCAAATATTGTCATCCTACCATTCGTAGTTACAGAGGAACTGTCATAACCCAAAAACTTTAACGTAGTCACTGGATCGTGAAATTGAGGTCAAGGTCAGGTGACACCTACCAGACAGTCATGTACTAGTCATCAGCAACCTATACACCAAATATTGTCATCCTACCATGCGTAGTTACAGAGGAACTGTCGTAACCCAAAAACTTTAACGTAGTCGCTGGACCGTGAAATTGAGGTCAAGGTCAGGTGACACCTACCAGACAGTCATGTACTAGTCATCAGCAACCTATACACCAAATATTGTCATCCTACCATGCGTAGTTACAGAGGAACTGTCGTAACCCAAAAACTTTAACGTAGTCGCTGGACAGTGAAATTGAGGTCAAGGTCAGGTGACACCTACCAGACAGTCATGTACTAGTCATCAGCAACCTATACACCAAATATTGTCATCCTACCATGCGTAGTTACAGAGGAACTGTCGTAACCCAAAAACTTTAACATAGTCACTGGACCGTGAAATTGAGGTCAAGGTCAGGTGACAGGTGACTGACTGGCAAGTACTCATCATAAGCTACATATGGACCAAATTTGATGGACCTAGGGCTTGGGCTTACAAATATATGAAGCAAGATGTCAAGTGTTTACGCAGCAGCCGTCGAAGGATTCCCATACATATGTCTGGCCTTCAGCGACTTTCGTCGCAGGCAAGACAAAAACGTTCACAGAAACCATGATCAGATGTAAACCTTCATTAAGTGTTAGAAAGACAGTATCAAACCTTTTGGAATCAACAGCTGTGCACTGTTATATATCACACAAAGCATTACATGCTGAAATCAATAGTAATGTTTGATCTAGGCTATTCAGGTTTATTAATGGTTGCAACAAATAATGTTCTTTCTTTACAGTATTACCTAATATTAAAGATTGACTAAAATCTTCAATTCATAGAAATTTGTACTACAACATAAATCACTGATATTCTGTTAGGGTTTAGAAAGTCAATATAATACTGTGTACTATTTTTTCTTTTGATGATTGTAAATAGAAGTGTTTAAAACACCATATTGAACAATTTTTAATTAAATTCAAGTAATATTGCTGTTAGCTGTTTTGATGAATAGGTATCCAACATATAGATTGAAAAATAAATGAAACGACATTTGTCAGTACAAAAAATAGCCAGATGGTCATGTCTGAAAGTTAGCTTACTGGTACTAGTATATCACTTTCACGTTCAATTTCAACAACTGTTTTAATTCTTGTTAATCATGTTTTATTTTTATACTTGTAGGAAAATGGTGCTGAAGAATCCAGATGAATAACTGATCACTGGAAAGAGCTTTATGACTTTTCAATAATGGTATAAAAGTTAATTACATGTATTAACAATAGTGCAGAATTGAATTCCAAGAAGTAAGTAATATTACACAGCAGTTGCTCTTGGTAACCACCTTAATTATTACTACAAGCATTCTAGGTGCATGTAGGTAACTATTTTTAACTTTAACAGATTTTTAACTGTAACCTAGGAAATACCATTACTATCCTTCAATTTTTTCTATTGCTAGTGAACTGTGGTTAACATATTGAAAGCATTGGTACCACCCATTGATATGTTCCAAGATTCAATAAAGTAATACAATATATACAGAAAGTTCTAACTAAACATTTGTCAATTTTCATCTACATAGTACTACACATACCAATAATCAATTTTGACAATTAAAGGGCAATATCTCCTATAACGAGTCCTCATACAACTTCAACCCAATGGAGTGTTTCATAAAGCTTTTGATGCTGATGAAGGCATGTCTCTTCGGTTTTCCTCTATCTGTTATACTTTTTAAACTATAAGCCAAAAATTGTATTTTGCACCCCCCCTCCCCCCCGTTTTTTTTTAGCCATGGCGGCCACGTTGGTTAATCTGCGGCCATGGTTGGTGCAAACTTGGTTGAGGACATTTGAGGGTGAATTCAAAAAAAATGAAGCCTTTTGAAAAATCAGCCATATTTTTTCTCTATATGATTATAAAACTGTAAAATATATACTTAAATGTTTATTGCTATGGTTGCAAAAAGTTTGCCAAATTTCAATGGATTATCGCAAATATTAACGAAAAAATGTCAATAAAACATGCCAAAAATGTAAGGAGTGTGACACTTTTTGCGTGACAATTTTTTTCCCGGTCTTTTCATTATTGAACCTTCTTTTATATAATGAAATTAAAGTAAAAGTGGCATTCAATTTCCAGAACATAATTTCTTAGCTTTAATTTTATGTATCTTGAAACAGGATACATTGAGACAAGGCTTTGCTAGAGCAATTTTGATGAAGGTAGGCATCTGCAAAAAATGGTCTTAAAAATCACCCATTCCAAAGTAACACACTTCTTTTGGGCTTTAAAATTAGCTTATATACCAAAATAATGTATGAAGCAGCTATAGAAATGCTTCACCTTATTTTCAATTATCTTATTTATAATGTTTTAATGCAATTTGCATTGATTTTTTTTCAATTTAAGGGGACAATTAGAAATGTAAGGAGTGTGACAATTAGCTTATTTGTGTATGCCATTTTCAAATATGCTGACAGATATTTCTTTTTTTCTTGTTCAGAGTTTCCTAGAGCAGAATTACTAAAATTAAAATATTGAAAGTTGTTTTAAAGTGTAATCTCTTTGCAAAAACATGCAAAGAGGGGTGTAAGGAGTGTGACACTTTTTTAGGGTTATAATTGTTTTAATTTTAACATATCTAAATGTGCTTTAAAGTCTAAGACTAAGTTTTCTAATGAAAAGTTTCAAAAAGTTTTGCTTAAATATTGCTTACAATAACTTGATATTTTTAAATAAAATATATTTGCAGTGAATAATTGCTACTTTTTAAAATCATTTAGTTTTTAATACAACTTTTGAAAGAAAATAACAGGATAAGGACATGAAATCCTTTATATCTTTGAAAATAAATATAAACTGTCACTTAAGTAAAAACTACTTTTGATAAAATATAAGATGTTCAATATAAAAACTGGATTATTTCAATAGTTTTAAAGTGTCACACTCCTTACAGAATATGGAATGTAAGGAGTGTGACAAATTCAACATTATATTATCACCTGATGCTAAAAATTTCATGACAATTATAGGCAATATGTTTTGTATTTATACTTATAGTAATATAGGTGTTAATTAGAATTTGATATGTTTTATGTTATGCATAACAATTTGTTAGCAGAAATCTTGACTGTAACCATTGTCATTCTGTATTTTTAAACAAAAAGAGTTTAGATTTTGTTTCTGATGATATATTTGGGCCAAGGAATTATTTCCAAATATTGTTTTGAATGAAATTTATTCAGAAAGAAAAAAAATTACACAAGATTGTAAGAATTTTTATTGAAAATATGATAGTTCATAAATATGTAAGGAGTGTGACAAATCAATACTATATTATTTACCGTATGTTCAGAAAAAAAATCATGACAATTACTTATAGTTTGTTTTGTATTTGCACTTGTAAGATAAAATCTTAATTGTTCCAATTTATTTTATGTAATGGTTAGTAATTAAAAAGAATTAATTTTAACTTTAAATGTTGTCATTCAGATTTTTTTTTACCAAATGGTTATTAAGCAACAGACCAATAAGGTATTATTGGCTACAAAATATTTCCTAATATTGATTTGAATGGAAAAAAAATTAAACTGTAAACGTCATTAAGGACTGTAAGTATTATATTGACAAATTTGATCTTGCATCAACGTGTAAGGAGTGTGACAATTTTTTCTTTAATAATGTATGTCTTTTCTAGGTATTTCAAGGATCTATTTTGGGTTGGTGAAAAATATTTTCAATTGAAATAAAATGAAAGATCAATTGTCTGATGTTAAATCATAGTTTTATGCCATGTATATATGTTTTAGTGTTCATTATTAGTGTTAATTGCAATTTTTTGTTAACATTTTATATTAAATGTGAGGATTTTATACAAAAAAATATATTAAGACATAAATTTTGACTGTAAAAGCCATCAGTTATTTAATGTAATAGAGAAAAAAATACTGATACCAAAGATTGTTCAAATAAAAATCAACTTTAGTCATTTTGTAAATGCATACATATTTATGTAAGGAGTGTGACAAAATCTTTAAAAAGAAGGGTTAAATTAAAAACGAGACTAAGGAATAACGAATTGCTCAATCGCTACAATTTTTTTTTCTGTAGATTTGTAAATAGTTCTAATTTTCCAAGATAGAACTTACTTACAGTTTGAAAAATTCTTTTCAGTTCTAAAACAAACTTTTGCAAGTGAACATTTGAAAAATAGGTGAGAAAATGACAAAAAAAATATAATTTCTTTTTATTTTACTCTTGTAATAGGTCAAATTTGGTATCAAAAGAAAACTGAAGGCTTCTACTTCAAGATAAATATATGTTTTGTTTTTTTTAAGCTGTTAATTGAAGATATCAGTTTATATAAGTTGAGTTATATCTGTTAAAAATGAAGCATTAATTCATTATTAAAAATCAAATAACTTTTTTATTTCTTTTTCCTTTGCCTTGAGCTCTTGGAGTTTTAAGATTTGGAGTATTCATGATGTGGAAAGATTGACTTCAAAGTGATGGATTGATTATGAAATCTGACCATGCTTGTCACACTCAGGCTTCATTTTTTTTTAATTCACCCTTGACGGATGATGTGTACAAAGTTTCAAAGCAGTACTTTCAGTGGTTTGAAAGGAGAAGATTTTAAACTAGAGGCTCCCAGGAGCCTGTATCCCTCACCTGAACCTGAAACCAAATAACCCTTTTTTATCCAGCTTTTCTTTGCTATATGGAATTGCCCAACACTTCTGCAAAAGCCATTAATTTTGACCTTTTAAGGGAAATAACTCCTATAAGGAGGAGCTTTTGATGCTTAGAGGGAGAAGGAAGCTTCACTTCAAATTTGCTGTACCTGTTATACTTTTTTAACTATCAGTCGAAAACTCTCTTGCCCCCCCCCTTTTCTATTTTTGCCCAACGTAGCTATGTAGGTACTAGTAGTCAGGTGTCATGATTTGCACAATTTTGGTAGAGGACGTCCTAAAGATGGTGTGTGCAATGTTTCAAAGCAGTCCTTTAATGGGTTAAAGAGGAGAAGATTTTTTAAAATCAAGAAAAAGTGATTAAAAAAATGTTTAAGGAGAATAATTCCTAAACGGTTCATCAGACAATCTTGACACTAAGTCATTTTTGTAGCCCTCATAGAGCAGAATAATTAAGCAATGCTAACTTTTTCTCTAGTTCTAATAATTTTCAAGATTTTGAGGCAAAAATGTCAAATATAATCAATTTTGACAATTAAAGGGCAATAACTCCTACAAGGAGTCCTCATACAACTTCAATTGAGTGTTTCGTAGAGCTTTTGATGCAGATGAAGACATGTCTCTTGGGTTTTCCTGTATCTGTTACACTTTTTAAATATAAGCCAAAAACTGTATTTTACCCCCCCCCCCTCCATTTTATTTTTAGCCATGTCTGCCATGTTGGTTAAACTGCAGCCATGGTTGGTGCAAACTTGGTTGAGAACATTTGACGGATGATGTGTACAAAGTTTCAAATTAGTACTTTCAGTGGTTTCAGAGGAGAAGATTTTTAAAAAATCAATTAAAACCGATTTAAAAAAACAGTTCAAGGGGAATAACTCTTAAACGGTTAATCAGACAATCTTAACCCTTAGTTTCAAAGCAATCCCTTCGTTGGTTTTGGAGGAGAAGATTTTTAAAGAAAAGTTAACGACAACGACGACGACGACGGACGCCAAGTGATGGCAATAGCTCACATGACCCTTCAGGTCAGGTGAGCTAAAAATCAATTAAAACCGATTAAAATAAACAGTTCAAGGGGAATAACTCTTAAGACCAATTATTCCTAAGCACCAAAATAACTGGGACATGACATGTCTCAGATTTTGCTGATTTTAATTTCATAAGTTGCAATTGACCATTGGATCATAAAAATGATGACTGTTTGTTATGATTGACCACGGTTGCCATGGTAACTGAGGCGGTCATTTTTTATCATTTCTCATACTGCGAAATAGCCAATATTCAATTCCCAATTTGTTATTCAAAAATCAATGCATATTCAATATTATGTTTTATTTGCTTAATTCAATACCTCATTGACAATATTCAAAACAGTTTCAAGACTAAACATAAATGTGTAGTCAGAACGAGGCTATCCAATATGTCAAGAAATCATGCATTTTTTCTGGAATTTTTCTACTAAAAAATTACCATTTTTGCCACTTTACTGACTCCATTTTCAGAAAATGCACCAATCACAAATACTCATCATGAATATAATTACATAAATTGATGATTAATATTCAAAACTTATAAAAATCTCAATGGGGTAACAAAAGATGTCTATATAAAACACTGTCAAAGATGGTTACCATGGTAACTTGTGAAAAAAAGCCATTTTTGTATTGTTCAATATTTCCATGAAACTACTGTTTCTCTTAGTAATAAATTAAATCATCCTTAATTATTATTTTTAACAGACATACTATAAACTTAAAATGACATTGAAATCATTTCAGGGTACAGTGTCTCAAGGTCAAGGTCAACTAAAAATTGAACTTTCAAATATGAAACTCTCGAAGCAAAATCAATTTTAAGTGACCTTGGGAACAACACAAGTGACCTTGAAAGTTTTCTAAGGTCATACTATGTTGAAAAGATCCTTTTAGGTACATATGATGACAACAATTGTTATCTTGGCTCATATTAGAAGTATGGTCATACATGTATTTAAATATCGAATAATTGCCGTTTTTGTTTTATTACCATGGTAACCAACTTTAACAGTGTTTTTTAAAGACATTTTTTCTTACCCCATTGAGATTTTTAAAATTTTTGAATATTAATCATCAATCTATGTAATTATATTCAGGATGATTATTTGTGATTGGTGCATTTTCTGAAAATGGAGTCAGAAAAGTGTCAAAAATGGTAATATTTTTTACCAAAAATTATAGAGAATAATGCACTATTTCTTTACATGTTCAATAGTCTCAGTCTGATCACACATATACTTAAAGTGTTGTAACTGTTTTGAATATTGTCAATGAGATATTGAATTAAGCAAATAAAGAAATTCTATTGAATATGAATCGATTTTCCCCTGAAAAATTGGGATTTGAATATTGCCCTTTTCACTGTATTTTAATCGGCCCAAAATGGCCGCCTCCGTTACCATGGCAACCGAAGTCAAATCATAACAAACAATAATTATTTTGTGGTCCAATGGTCAATTTCAACTTATAAAATGAAAATCAGCTAAATCTGAGACATGTCATGTCTCACCCTATATGGACATCCTTTGATCCTTATGGAGAATTGGTGTTAAACGGTTAATCAGACAATCTTGACTCTAAGCCAATTTTGTAGCCCTCATAGAGTAGAACAATTTAGTAATGCTTACTTTTTCTCTAGTTCTAATAATTTTCAAGATTTTTAGGCAAAAATGGCAAAAATCATCAATTTTGACAATTAAAGGGCAATAACTCCTACAAGGAGTCGTCATACAACTTTGACCCAATGGAGTGTTTTGTAGAGCTTTTGATGCTGAAGAAGGAAGGTCTCTTCGGTTTTCCTGTATCTGTTATACTTTTTGAACTATAAGCCAAAAACTGTATTTTGACCCCCCTGTTCTATTTTTAGCCATGGCGGCCATGTTGGTTGGTCTGAGGCCATGATTTGTGCAAACTTGGCAGAGAACATTTTACTGTTGATGTGTGCAAAGTTTCAAAGCAATCCCTTCGGAGGTTATTGAGGAGAAGTTTTTTAAGAAAAGTTAACGACGACGACAACTGGCACCAAGGTATGGCAATAGCTCACATGACCCTTCGGGTCAGGTGAGCTAAAAATGAATAGGACAGATGTACAAATGTACACAGCGTGTGTTAACTCCCTAGGCTGATCCTATGTATTTCTGATTAGTTTGAAAGATAGACAGACAGAAACAAACTGAATCCTTTGATGAAATTTGCCGCCAGATACAAGTTGTTTTTCACGATTTTTTTTATCAGAATAAAATGTCTTGAGTCACTATTGAACAATATTTTACCATGATCCACAAACATGAAATCTTTTTTTACATATAGACAAGCCTGTATCTGGTATTGGCAATTGATAAAAACTAGAAAACTAGAAATTTGTCAACTTTAAAGATACACATTTTATAGATCAAGCCAATAGAAATGAAAGTGAAAGATTAAACTGCTAATGGTTCAAAGAAAAATAAGGTCTTTCCATATCATTTATTCCATAGGAAAAACTTCAAATGTGGCCTCAGAGGGTAAAAATCTTGGCCACTGTCTTTTCTGTAGTTTGACATTTATTCACATTTTATTCTCGTGATTATATAGTAGGGGTATGCCTACAGAATTCACACTTTGTTGTTTTTGTTTTTTTAGACTGCCCCATGCCAAATAAAATATGTCCAAACTAAGTTCACTTTAAGTTAATTCAGGGTTAGCCTACAGAATACCTTTTGCTGGTGTATGTTTTTTAGAGCCCGGACGAAAACTCTTTTGTGTGTACCAAGTTCAGGTTAAAATAGGACATATTCTAGTCATTTCCAAATAGATTTGTGGTTTTTTATTACCGGTAAATTTTATTTCTTTCTTCTGGTAAGTTCAATGTTACATATGTAAACTGCATTAGAGTTGATAACAAATTAAATATTTACACTTTGACAGAAGATATCCATTGTAGAAATTGAATCAAGTATACATGTACATGTACAAATAAAAAAGTTCAGTGAAAACATTTGTTAAAAGTTCACAAGTTGACCCACTTTAGGGGTCATCCATAATTGTCAACATTTTTCACAAGTTTGCAAAGAGCACTCTTTTTGAAAACCCCCTCCCTCCCTCCAAAAGAGTATGTCAACATTTTTTGCAAGTCTGCACATTCACATTACCGGAAGTTAAGAACGTACCGAAAAAATGTTGAAATTGAAACCCATCCCCCCTTTAGTGCTCTTTGCAAACTCGTGAAAAATGTTGACAATTATGGATGACCCCTTAACAGATCTTAAATAAAATATGATTATGGTCTCCCAAATTACATATATAATCAATGCACTATTTAAAATATTTAAACTGATAAAACCATTATATTTTGAAAATCACTTTGGTCACCATTTAACCTAGAGCACTGGTTGGATATTTTAACTTTTTCTCCCACACAGCAGTTTTTGTTGCACTGGTTTTAAACTGGTCTCAACTCATTGGTATATTTATGCTCTGCTCATTACCAGAATGGCAAAACAATCAAAAGGTTACCAGGAAAATTTAACTTGTATGTTGTTGATGAACAAATCAAAATGGGACAACAATACAACTTCCTCAGGTGATCACTCTCCTCTGCAAGACCTGTACTTTGTACTTTTTCAATTTGACAAATGTACAGTCTTCATGAAATATGCCAATCAGACCAGTCTGGTAAAATTGCAGTTGGACTGGCAGTCTATTTATTTGTGTCTTACCAAATGACCGGCAAATAAATTTCCTAATGCTGTTTATGATTATTCTTTTGCACCTGACCATCAGTTGTCCTCTTAATGTACTTAACTTCATTGAAAGTCATCCCAAAATTAGTGTTAATTTTACTGAAAACGGTATTCAGTAATTTGTATTTGACCAGTAGTATGGATTTGGTCAAAAACCCTAATTGAAACATTGAGTTCCTAGTTCCTTATAATGTAGCCATCAAACTCAAATGTTATTAATATATTGCAATTCTGATTAAAATCTTTAATCTATATCTGTTTATTACAATCATGCAATTTATGATCTGTTACAGAAATTACACTTTATAATTTTTCATATGTGTTGCTTTATTGAAAATTTTGGTCAGGTACAACTGTGTACAGTCAGGCAAGGTAGACCTGTTTGCCTGACCGAATGTCAGGTATATCATTTACAACTTTCATGAAGACTGAATGTCTAACTAACCAATCGTCAAAATAAGTATGACTAATAACATAATCCAAAATGTCATATTTTAAGGGCAAACAACTTTTCACTTCAGGTCATGTGGGAAAAATATAGCTGATTTACATGATAACAAATAACTTTACAAAATAAAATTATACAGTAGGGACGCAAGATAAAATTTTCCATGTCTTGCAAAATTTTAATATAACTTCTCATTTGAAAGTGGAATTCGTAACAATTTCAAAACTGGTTAATTTTATAGATGAAATTTACATTTTAATTTTTTTTTTAATATTCTATCTTGGCACAAAACTGTTTCCATAAAAAACAATTACTAGTACATATAAAAAATTGTAGAATTGTAATATAAATTGAAATTAATATTTGGCTTGAATAAAATGAATGTAACCTAAATAAATGCTTTAATGGCAAGCAGAGGTTTTTCACTGGGGTTCTATAGGGGCTTTATTCTGCCCAATTCCCAATGAGAAAACTCATACTTTTTTCCCAAATCGACAAGAAAATTCCAAATTCATGCGAGTTTTTCATGATTGGTAAATCAGTCACCAATGTGATTAATTGATACAGGAATTAGATAATCAAATTTAAGTTTTATTTGTACAATGGCGTAACAAAACGGGAAATATTATTCCAAAATTGTAAAGATTTGATTTGAAGCAATAAAATAAAACATACATATTCTTAATTAGCAAAAGGATGAAACTGGCAGACGACAATGACATTTTATTTTATTTTTTATTTGAAAAAGGTTGGTTAAAATTATTTTTATTAGAAAATCTTTTAAAAGGTATAGAAAATATTATCATGTAGAAGTTTCATTAATTTACAGTGCAAATAGCTAACTTTAAACGAGCAACAAAATTTTGAATTGCGGAATTCCCAACCTCATCACTGCAAACTGTTAACAGATATACGGTAAATGTGATGTAATCCCTCATGAATATTCATAAACTACATTTAATACTCTCCAATTATTATTGTTCAGGGCTGCTCTGGTTTCTAAAAAGCTGGCGTCACAAAAAAGTCTCCAAATGCATTTTTTCATCGCAAGTAAAATGGTCGTAAATACACGTGTATTGTGTAGTATCCAGTGACATGTGTGTTATTTGGAGTTATTAAATGGAAATCGGCAATAAATGAATCAACAAAGTTGTCTGATGAAAAGCAGCTTTACCTGCATCACATTGAGTAGACGTGTAATAAAACAATTGATGCTGTTAATTATTTTATAAAAATAACAAATCAAACATATTTTTGTAGTAATATTTTTTTTATACTATACAGGTATGAAAACTGACGTCGTTGTTGAGTGATTTCCAGACCGGATGTCCGTCTTAATTTCGTAATTAGAAAATTCTTACACATGCTATTTTCAGTATTTCCGGTTTTATGTTCATTCACGGGAATAGATGTTTCTAATAAATTACTGTACAATTTTGGTTTTCTGCCAACAAGAAATCACTCACACATCTTTTCATGATTAAAATACAATTAGTGTACGGGCTGCTCGAGACCAAACTTTTGAAAAATTGAATTAAGAGTCCGGCAAACTTTGATTTCGCCCGACGTTACAGAATATGTCACACATACTACATAGACATAGTGTTAAACAATTTCGCCATGTCATATAGTAATCTAGCGATTTCTAATATGGCGACACTTTTACAAAACTGGGGACGGAAAATTGCAGTTGGCGATTTTTTTGGCGCCAGCTTTTTAGAAGCCAGAGCAGCCCCTGCTGATGCAGGTAAAGCTGCTTTTCATCAGACAACTTTGTCGATACATTCATTTCTGGATATTACACAATACAAGTGTATTTAAGACCACAAAAGTCGACACAGGATCCTAAATGATGCAATGGCAGATAACCGATAAATTTGACACACGCATGCATCTTTTAACACTATAAAACCTATGCGCCAAAAAAAAAATCGCCAGACACAGGGCTCTACAATAACTTTTTTTTAAACTTGTCCCTTCGGACAAATAACTTTCAAAATTTACTTGTCCGAATGAAAACATCACTTGTTCGAAAATTTTGACCAACAACATCCTAAATTTGTATGTTTCAATGATTTGGTTAAAAACATTACATATTATGCTTAGCTAACGTTACAATTTTTTTCTTGGACGTTGTGAAACCGAATTTTGTCCGATCCATGTGTGTGTTGATGTTTCGATGTCAAAGTAGTTTTACAACTATTATCGGCAAGCTCAGTTCCTTCAAGCATTTTTATTGATCACGAATAAGTTGTATATTACTGGTTCCATCGCAGCTTGTAGTTAGGGCTATGCATACGTAGTTTCCAACCAGTGCTTAGCAGTTTGCATAAATTTGTTGACATGTTATCGGTAATGAAAAAATTGTAATGGATAATAAATTCAAAAAAATAATTGACCAAACTCTCATTTTCAAGAAAAGATACTTAAATTCTTTATGATCCTTCATTATAGGCTTATTTTTTTAACTTGTGTTGACGGACAAGTGAGTACTGAGTTTTACTTGTGCAACAGACATTCCCACTTCAACACTTGTCCCGGGCAATCGGACAAACGTTATTGACGAGCCCTGCAGACACAATATTTTGTCGCCAAATACAAAAAATTGCAATTGGCAACATTGGCGAAGCCCAGCGCGGCCCCTGTGGTTCCAACTGAATTCCATAAAACAACACCACCGAAACATTTAATAAATTCAGTCATGTGCAAACAATATTGATGTACTTATTGTTAGTTATCTGCTCTTTGTATTTACTAGTACGTCTCTATATCCAGGACTGTGAAAAACAACAACAGCTGACACGAAAATTTGTTGATTGTTAGTTGTTTTACATCCAGCAAGCAATATTTCAGCTATATTCATGAAAATAATAACAATTGGATCATTTGAAAATATGAAACAAGTTAATATTCACAAAATAGTTTTAAATGTATACATATATTCCAGAAAGCTTTACACTCTAAACTTTAGAGTCTTTTCACGTATTGGAAGATGATGATATAATTCCTAACAATAATGACTCCAGATTGCTTCATAACTGGTAAAAGGAAAGTTTTTTAAAATCCTGACAAATAATATGAATGTAGGCGCAGCCTAAATGCGAGCATGCCATCGCACATTGTTGTCGTTACATCAGAGCCCCTTTAAACAGTGCCTCTACATTTCATTGATAATGTGACTTCTTACTCTAATGTGTTGGTGATGTCACAAAACACAATTCAGCGTTTCAGATTGAAAAAGTCTGGCATTTTTGTAGTAATTTAAAAAATAAACACTACAATTTTATAGATGTCAAAATTATTTTTGTCTAATTTTATTTTATATATTTTTTTGTTTGTCTACAATATTTTCTTCTGATAGCTCAGCTACCATCTGAAATGGATTGGTTTATATGGATCACGTGACTTTATTTACACACACACATGTAACTGTATACTAAGATAGAAAGTTCAGACTCAGTCTCATGGGTACATTATTTAAATAATTATTTAATAAATACAGTAAAATAAATGACAACTGTTATTAGAAATAATCACATATATTTATGTTGCAAATATATATTCAAACACTGCAAAACTCACGCTAAACCTGCATGGAATATGGTTGGCAATATTTAATAAACTGATTCGGAATATTTAAGCGCGGACTTGAAACAGTTAACGTAATAACGGGAATAACGGGTGCAAGTCAAATCGGCACCTAAAGAAAAAGTCAAATCGGCACCGGAAAGTAGTTAATTCGGCACTTATGTATTGTCAAATCGGCATTGGATTTCGGCACCTGATAAATGATTTATACTTATTACAATAAAATTGTTTAAAAGTCAAATTTTAATACACGAAATGTTGAAAATTATAATTTAAAATAAAATAATTACTAATTATTTATGTTGATTGGGGGATTCTTTGAAATTTACAACTGTTAAGATAGCATATATTACTGTTACAATAACATCGATGATTAGACATTTAAATTCCTTTGAAAAAGTAACAAATTAATTTTTTGTTTTTATATGGTTTGTTATTGTAATAATGACCTTGAGCTGTTTAATAAGTGAGAAATTTGAGAAAAATGGAAAATATTAAATGAGAAACTATCATTCCTGCAAATGTCAGACGACAGTTGCATCAAGTGCAGTCAAAATAGTTCGTCCAAGACAGGAAGCTCTGCAGTGTTTGCAGAAGCAGAAGATATTCCCTTACAGCTATGGCTTGTTGCAGAGGGAAAATTGAAGACGCCATCAAAGCCGGAAAACAGAACCGTCAGGTTCAGCAAATGATTTTCAGTTTGTGGCAGCAATATAAGAACAACACCATCAGTGCCAGCTATTTACTAAGGAAATGCGCATCGGTTTACGGACCTCCTGCACATAACGATCATAATGCTGACATTAACTGTAACTTTAATATGATGAATTGAAATGATTTTTACATCATTTAATATATTACTTTTTCATTATGAACTGTTCTTTGATTTTATAGTGCTGGTTGCGTTTATATGTGCTTAATTTTTAATGAAATAAAATAAACATTGTTATCTTTCAGTCGTTGTTGTTAAAACTGAACATATTATAATAAATTCAGAAAAAAACATAGGTGCCGAAATGACTATATCAGGTGCCGAATTTACCATACCGAGTGCCGATTTAACCAGGTGCCGTTTGACCAAGTGCCGATCTGACTTGTATTCGGAATAACAGTATGCAGCATGTCATACTCTATATGGTGAGGTATCAGGTGAAATAAAAAAACTCGTAACTATGTCATAGATAAATCTGTTGTTTATTTTTAATTTCAAATGGTAAAAAATGAACGGCCTGGAAATGCCAAAAGCCGGTTTTGTTTTATCGAAACGCTTCAACTTCAAGGATATTTGATTTTAGAAAACTACGAGTTCGAGTAAATGCTATTCTATAATTTTCGCTTAAACCTACCCCATAAACCAATCCATTGTGTCTCTTAAATACTCTGGTATTTTCTCCAGTTTGTTGATTTCTATTTTGTATTTTTTGTAAGTTAACTTTCTTCTATCTTTTGTAAGTGTCAACCAAAACAATACACCAATATGGCGAATTCTATAATTCCTTGCGCGCGATCAAATGCGCAAACGACATTTTGTTTACAACTTCAGCTGATTTCACAACCAATGTTATTTTCAAAGACATAAAAACCTTTTTACAGTTGAAAAGTTTATTACATTTCATACAGTTTTATAGCATATTTGTTACAAGTAAACATATTATTAAAATAACGCCGAAAACGAAAGTAGAACAAGGTAGGTAACTCGAACAGAAACATTGGGTTTACCTGAATCCGGGCCGTTTCGCCCCGAATCCCCTTAGCCTCTGGGTCGTTTCGCCCCGAATCCCGTTCGCACTGAGTCGTTTCGCCCGTACTTTGTATAGGATATATAATGATAGATCATTGTCTATTACGTGACTGTGTTATTGCTTCTGTAATAATTTACTTTTTTTTGTTGAAGTGCATGTTTTTACTCTTTCGATTTTTGACATATCATTGATCTAAATTATTATAGATGTACACAATAAAAAGTAAATTTTAAATATATATATTTATTTTATTAAGTCAGTTTAACAAAAACAACAGCAAAGAATACAAAGCATAAAACGCACACTAATACAGCAGAGAGTTATTGTCACTCTTGATCATCAATGGTGTAGATGGAACCAACAATCTTTAGAAACTTGGTAGTTTTGACCTCGTTGTTCTGGTATTGTGACCACTGTTCTGTGAGTATTGTCTGGAGTTTCGTATATTTTCTGTTACATTCCCTGTCAAGATCGCCTTTAAATTAACCGACAAGATGGCACAAGCTGTAAAGCCGGAACGACCCGACACCGGTTTACCTAAGACAACTATTAAGGAAACCGACCGAAAATAGAAACAGTTGTTTCTATTTGTTGCAGCTGTCTACAATCAATCCGTGCTCCTTACATGAAAGAAATATAGTGCTTATTCAACAAGTTATCATCTAGAGTCTTTTCTATGTTGACGATTGAACAACAAACAAATATTATAGTGGACTGTACCTCATTGATCGACTCCCATAATATTATACATAAAGCTAAAACGAATGCTTTTGTGGATAAACTGGATTGTGTTAATATGTTACATAAAGTAACTAGAAGATTGTGCTTTGATCTACACACTGCCCCCTTTTTTTCTAGGGGTGGCCTTTAAAAAACGGCACTTAAAGCATAAAGGAACATCGATGTATATGCCCAACTACATACAAGTTTTGTAATTGAATCAACAGTACTAAAGGTATGCAATTTGCTTAATTCTGCATCCATTTAATATCTCTATAGGTATCAATGTACTATTGCATAACGGTATGGGCGCTGCCATTTTATGAGCACAAAGTAAAGCGTGAAAAAACAGTCAGGTTAAACGCGATTGGTCAATAATGATTGTTAAAGTAAATATATTTTGGAAAGAAATGCAATCTTTGGTATGAAAATAGACAAAAAAGGAGTTTTATACACATTTAGGAGGAAGAAATCAAATTTCGAATAGGTAGGGGCACCTCGAGGAAATTTGAAAAAAATTAGACTCCCCCTTTTTGACCTTCATTTTTCATCCAGAAAAGCAATGCGAACCTATATTTTTAATAACACCAAATAAATCCCCTATTCTTTAACATAAATAATCTCTCTTAATTTAACATTAAATTAACTTTGTCTTTCAACGAAATAATAATCGAAAAGGGGTACCCCATATGGAAAATAACATAGAACGGCCATTGGTCCATTGTATTCTATACATGTTTTTTTTGGCATTTAAATTCGGCAAATTTTACTTTAAGCGCATAAATTCTGCATAAAATCATAGATTTTTACAAAATTCATTGTTTATATTCACGTTTTAATTAGCTATAGTCTATTTCATGAAGCATGCTATTTTCAATGCAACGTTAGGGGTGGGAATGATAAAACAATGACTGAAAGGCTCGTGGTCAATGTGTACACTACATTTGGAGTTTGTATGTTACAGGACGCATAAAACAGCAAATTTAGTCTAATTCAGTGATTAAAATTGAACTTTTGACAATTATAAAAGAACTATGATCTTTACGTTTTTTCGGCCCTAATCTGACTTTCTGGTTGTGTTATAATAATGGGCGATAATTTCACAAATGTTAAACGATTTCGAAACGCTGTTTACAAATCACCGAAGTAAGGTCCAGCATTCAACCATAATGTTGTACTATAAGATTTAGGTCAGTTTTGAACAAGTTATAGTCTGTTTCAAAAACCGTTAATTTTCGGAAGATCATTTAGACCGCATTTCGTTCGTTCAATTGTGGACCCTGAATGAAAATTTAAGATAGAACAATCGTCGAACATAGGCATCTACACATGCTATGTGAAAAACACCAACAGTAAAGATAAAAAACATCAATTTTGAAGCGCAGCACAAACTGAGGAGAAAAAATCTACTTGCAAAAACGCGCCTTTTTTTCTAGGGGTGGCCTTTAAAAAACGGCACTTAAAGCATAAAGGAACATCGATGTATATGCCCAACTACATACAAGTTTTGTAATTGAATCAACAGTACTAAAGGTATGCAATTTGCTTAATTCTGCATCCATTTAATATCTCTATAGGTATCAATGTACTATTGCATAACGGTATGGGCGCTGCCATTTTATGAGCACAAAGTAAAGCGTGAAAAAACAGTCAGGTTAAACGCGATTGGTCAATAATGATTGTTAAAGTAAATATATTTTGGAAAGAAATGCAATCTTTGGTATGAAAATAGACAAAAAAGGAGTTTTATACACATTTAGGAGGAAGAAATCAAATTTCGAATAGGTAGGGGCACCTCGAGGAAATTTGAAAAAAATTAGACTCCCCCTTTTTGACCTTCATTTTTCATCCAGAAAAGCAATGCGAACCTATATTTTTAATAACACCAAATAAATCCCCTATTCTTTAACATAAATAATCTCTCTTAATTTAACATTAAATTAACTTTGTCTTTCAACGAAATAATAATCGAAAAGGGGTACCCCATATGGAAAATAACATAGAACGGCCATTGGTCCATTGTATTCTATACATGTTTTTTTTGGCATTTAAATTCGGCAAATTTTACTTTAAGCGCATAAATTCTGCATAAAATCATAGATTTTTACAAAATTCATTGTTTATATTCACGTTTTAATTAGCTATAGTCTATTTCATGAAGCATGCTATTTTCAATGCAACGTTAGGGGTGGGAATGATAAAACAATGACTGAAAGGCTCGTGGTCAATGTGTACACTACATTTGGAGTTTGTATGTTACAGGACGCATAAAACAGCAAATTTAGTCTAATTCAGTGATTAAAATTGAACTTTTGACAATTATAAAAGAACTATGATCTTTACGTTTTTTCGGCCCTAATCTGACTTTCTGGTTGTGTTATAATAATGGGCGATAATTTCACAAATGTTAAACGATTTCGAAACGCTGTTTACAAATCACCGAAGTAAGGTCCAGCATTCAACCATAATGTTGTACTATAAGATTTAGGTCAGTTTTGAACAAGTTATAGTCTGTTTCAAAAACCGTTAATTTTCGGAAGATCATTTAGACCGCATTTCGTTCGTTCAATTGTGGACCCTGAATGAAAATTTAAGATAGAACAATCGTCGAACATAGGCATCTACACATGCGATGTGAAAAACACCAACAGTAAAGATAAAAAACATCAATTTTGAAGCGCAGCACAAACTGAGGAGAAAAAATCTACTTGCAAAAACGCGCCTTTTTTTCTAGGGGTGGCCTTTAAAAAACGGCACTTAAAGCATAAAGGAACATCGATGTATATGCCCAACTACATACAAGTTTTGTAATTGAATCAACAGTACTAAAGGTATGCAATTTGCTTAATTCTGCATCCATTTAATATCTCTATAGGTATCAATGTACTATTGCATAACGGTATGGGCGCTGCCATTTTATGAGCACAAAGTAAAGCGTGAAAAAACAGTCAGGTTAAACGCGATTGGTCAATAATGATTGTTAAAGTAAATATATTTTGGAAAGAAATGCAATCTTTGGTATGAAAATAGACAAAAAAGGAGTTTTATACACATTTAGGAGGAAGAAATCAAATTTCGAATAGGTAGGGGCACCTCGAGGAAATTTGAAAAAAATTAGACTCCCCCTTTTTGACCTTCATTTTTCATCCAGAAAAGCAATGCGAACCTATATTTTTAATAACACCAAATAAATCCCCTATTCTTTAACATAAATAATCTCTCTTAATTTAACATTAAATTAACTTTGTCTTTCAACGAAATAATAATCGAAAAGGGGTACCCCATATGGAAAATAACATAGAACGGCCATTGGTCCATTGTATTCTATACATGTTTTTTTTGGCATTTAAATTCGGCAAATTTTACTTTAAGCGCATAAATTCTGCATAAAATCATAGATTTTTACAAAATTCATTGTTTATATTCACGTTTTAATTAGCTATAGTCTATTTCATGAAGCATGCTATTTTCAATGCAACGTTAGGGGTGGGAATGATAAAACAATGACTGAAAGGCTCGTGGTCAATGTGTACACTACATTTGGAGTTTGTATGTTACAGGACGCATAAAACAGCAAATTTAGTCTAATTCAGTGATTAAAATTGAACTTTTGACAATTATAAAAGAACTATGATCTTTACGTTTTTTCGGCCCTAATCTGACTTTCTGGTTGTGTTATAATAATGGGCGATAATTTCACAAATGTTAAACGATTTCGAAACGCTGTTTACAAATCACCGAAGTAAGGTCCAGCATTCAACCATAATGTTGTACTATAAGATTTAGGTCAGTTTTGAACAAGTTATAGTCTGTTTCAAAAACCGTTAATTTTCGGAAGATCATTTAGACCGCATTTCGTTCGTTCAATTGTGGACCCTGAATGAAAATTTAAGATAGAACAATCGTCGAACATAGGCATCTACACATGCGATGTGAAAAACACCAACAGTAAAGATAAAAAACATCAATTTTGAAGCGCAGCACAAACTGAGGAGAAAAAATCTACTTGCAAAAACGCGCCTTTTTTTCTAGGGGTGGCCTTTAAAAAACGGCACTTAAAGCATAAAGGAACATCGATGTATATGCCCAACTACATACAAGTTTTGTAATTGAATCAACAGTACTAAAGGTATGCAATTTGCTTAATTCTGCATCCATTTAATATCTCTATAGGTATCAATGTACTATTGCATAACGGTATGGGCGCTGCCATTTTATGAGCACAAAGTAAAGCGTGAAAAAACAGTCAGGTTAAACGCGATTGGTCAATAATGATTGTTAAAGTAAATATATTTTGGAAAGAAATGCAATCTTTGGTATGAAAATAGACAAAAAAGGAGTTTTATACACATTTAGGAGGAAGAAATCAAATTTCGAATAGGTAGGGGCACCTCGAGGAAATTTGAAAAAAATTAGACTCCCCCTTTTTGACCTTCATTTTTCATCCAGAAAAGCAATGCGAACCTATATTTTTAATAACACCAAATAAATCCCCTATTCTTTAACATAAATAATCTCTCTTAATTTAACATTAAATTAACTTTGTCTTTCAACGAAATAATAATCGAAAAGGGGTACCCCATATGGAAAATAACATAGAACGGCCATTGGTCCATTGTATTCTATACATGTTTTTTTTGGCATTTAAATTCGGCAAATTTTACTTTAAGCGCATAAATTCTGCATAAAATCATAGATTTTTACAAAATTCATTGTTTATATTCACGTTTTAATTAGCTATAGTCTATTTCATGAAGCATGCTATTTTCAATGCAACGTTAGGGGTGGGAATGATAAAACAATGACTGAAAGGCTCGTGGTCAATGTGTACACTACATTTGGAGTTTGTATGTTACAGGACGCATAAAACAGCAAATTTAGTCTAATTCAGTGATTAAAATTGAACTTTTGACAATTATAAAAGAACTATGATCTTTACGTTTTTTCGGCCCTAATCTGACTTTCTGGTTGTGTTATAATAATGGGCGATAATTTCACAAATGTTAAACGATTTCGAAACGCTGTTTACAAATCACCGAAGTAAGGTCCAGCATTCAACCATAATGTTGTACTATAAGATTTAGGTCAGTTTTGAACAAGTTATAGTCTGTTTCAAAAACCGTTAATTTTCGGAAGATCATTTAGACCGCATTTCGTTCGTTCAATTGTGGACCCTGAATGAAAATTTAAGATAGAACAATCGTCGAACATAGGCATCTACACATGCGATGTGAAAAACACCAACAGTAAAGATAAAAAACATCAATTTTGAAGCGCAGCACAAACTGAGGAGAAAAAATCTACTTGCAAAAACGCGCCTTTTTTTCTAGGGGTGGCCTTTAAAAAACGGCACTTAAAGCATAAAGGAACATCGATGTATATGCCCAACTACATACAAGTTTTGTAATTGAATCAACAGTACTAAAGGTATGCAATTTGCTTAATTCTGCATCCATTTAATATCTCTATAGGTATCAATGTACTATTGCATAACGGTATGGGCGCTGCCATTTTATGAGCACAAAGTAAAGCGTGAAAAAACAGTCAGGTTAAACGCGATTGGTCAATAATGATTGTTAAAGTAAATATATTTTGGAAAGAAATGCAATCTTTGGTATGAAAATAGACAAAAAAGGAGTTTTATACACATTTAGGAGGAAGAAATCAAATTTCGAATAGGTAGGGGCACCTCGAGGAAATTTGAAAAAAATTAGACTCCCCCTTTTTGACCTTCATTTTTCATCCAGAAAAGCAATGCGAACCTATATTTTTAATAACACCAAATAAATCCCCTATTCTTTAACATAAATAATCTCTCTTAATTTAACATTAAATTAACTTTGTCTTTCAACGAAATAATAATCGAAAAGGGGTACCCCATATGGAAAATAACATAGAACGGCCATTGGTCCATTGTATTCTATACATGTTTTTTTTGGCATTTAAATTCGGCAAATTTTACTTTAAGCGCATAAATTCTGCATAAAATCATAGATTTTTACAAAATTCATTGTTTATATTCACGTTTTAATTAGCTATAGTCTATTTCATGAAGCATGCTATTTTCAATGCAACGTTAGGGGTGGGAATGATAAAACAATGACTGAAAGGCTCGTGGTCAATGTGTACACTACATTTGGAGTTTGTATGTTACAGGACGCATAAAACAGCAAATTTAGTCTAATTCAGTGATTAAAATTGAACTTTTGACAATTATAAAAGAACTATGATCTTTACGTTTTTTCGGCCCTAATCTGACTTTCTGGTTGTGTTATAATAATGGGCGATAATTTCACAAATGTTAAACGATTTCGAAACGCTGTTTACAAATCACCGAAGTAAGGTCCAGCATTCAACCATAATGTTGTACTATAAGATTTAGGTCAGTTTTGAACAAGTTATAGTCTGTTTCAAAAACCGTTAATTTTCGGAAGATCATTTAGACCGCATTTCGTTCGTTCAATTGTGGACCCTGAATGAAAATTTAAGATAGAACAATCGTCGAACATAGGCATCTACACATGCGATGTGAAAAACACCAACAGTAAAGATAAAAAACATCAATTTTGAAGCGCAGCACAAACTGAGGAGAAAAAATCTACTTGCAAAAACGCGCCTTTTTTTCTAGGGGTGGCCTTTAAAAAACGGCACTTAAAGCATAAAGGAACATCGATGTATATGCCCAACTACATACAAGTTTTGTAATTGAATCAACAGTACTAAAGGTATGCAATTTGCTTAATTCTGCATCCATTTAATATCTCTATAGGTATCAATGTACTATTGCATAACGGTATGGGCGCTGCCATTTTATGAGCACAAAGTAAAGCGTGAAAAAACAGTCAGGTTAAACGCGATTGGTCAATAATGATTGTTAAAGTAAATATATTTTGGAAAGAAATGCAATCTTTGGTATGAAAATAGACAAAAAAGGAGTTTTATACACATTTAGGAGGAAGAAATCAAATTTCGAATAGGTAGGGGCACCTCGAGGAAATTTGAAAAAAATTAGACTCCCCCTTTTTGACCTTCATTTTTCATCCAGAAAAGCAATGCGAACCTATATTTTTAATAACACCAAATAAATCCCCTATTCTTTAACATAAATAATCTCTCTTAATTTAACATTAAATTAACTTTGTCTTTCAACGAAATAATAATCGAAAAGGGGTACCCCATATGGAAAATAACATAGAACGGCCATTGGTCCATTGTATTCTATACATGTTTTTTTTGGCATTTAAATTCGGCAAATTTTACTTTAAGCGCATAAATTCTGCATAAAATCATAGATTTTTACAAAATTCATTGTTTATATTCACGTTTTAATTAGCTATAGTCTATTTCATGAAGCATGCTATTTTCAATGCAACGTTAGGGGTGGGAATGATAAAACAATGACTGAAAGGCTCGTGGTCAATGTGTACACTACATTTGGAGTTTGTATGTTACAGGACGCATAAAACAGCAAATTTAGTCTAATTCAGTGATTAAAATTGAACTTTTGACAATTATAAAAGAACTATGATCTTTACGTTTTTTCGGCCCTAATCTGACTTTCTGGTTGTGTTATAATAATGGGCGATAATTTCACAAATGTTAAACGATTTCGAAACGCTGTTTACAAATCACCGAAGTAAGGTCCAGCATTCAACCATAATGTTGTACTATAAGATTTAGGTCAGTTTTGAACAAGTTATAGTCTGTTTCAAAAACCGTTAATTTTCGGAAGATCATTTAGACCGCATTTCGTTCGTTCAATTGTGGACCCTGAATGAAAATTTAAGATAGAACAATCGTCGAACATAGGCATCTACACATGCGATGTGAAAAACACCAACAGTAAAGATAAAAAACATCAATTTTGAAGCGCAGCACAAACTGAGGAGAAAAAATCTACTTGCAAAAACGCGCCTTTTTTTCTAGGGGTGGCCTTTAAAAAACGGCACTTAAAGCATAAAGGAACATCGATGTATATGCCCAACTACATACAAGTTTTGTAATTGAATCAACAGTACTAAAGGTATGCAATTTGCTTAATTCTGCATCCATTTAATATCTCTATAGGTATCAATGTACTATTGCATAACGGTATGGGCGCTGCCATTTTATGAGCACAAAGTAAAGCGTGAAAAAACAGTCAGGTTAAACGCGATTGGTCAATAATGATTGTTAAAGTAAATATATTTTGGAAAGAAATGCAATCTTTGGTATGAAAATAGACAAAAAAGGAGTTTTATACACATTTAGGAGGAAGAAATCAAATTTCGAATAGGTAGGGGCACCTCGAGGAAATTTGAAAAAAATTAGACTCCCCCTTTTTGACCTTCATTTTTCATCCAGAAAAGCAATGCGAACCTATATTTTTAATAACACCAAATAAATCCCCTATTCTTTAACATAAATAATCTCTCTTAATTTAACATTAAATTAACTTTGTCTTTCAACGAAATAATAATCGAAAAGGGGTACCCCATATGGAAAATAACATAGAACGGCCATTGGTCCATTGTATTCTATACATGTTTTTTTTGGCATTTAAATTCGGCAAATTTTACTTTAAGCGCATAAATTCTGCATAAAATCATAGATTTTTACAAAATTCATTGTTTATATTCACGTTTTAATTAGCTATAGTCTATTTCATGAAGCATGCTATTTTCAATGCAACGTTAGGGGTGGGAATGATAAAACAATGACTGAAAGGCTCGTGGTCAATGTGTACACTACATTTGGAGTTTGTATGTTACAGGACGCATAAAACAGCAAATTTAGTCTAATTCAGTGATTAAAATTGAACTTTTGACAATTATAAAAGAACTATGATCTTTACGTTTTTTCGGCCCTAATCTGACTTTCTGGTTGTGTTATAATAATGGGCGATAATTTCACAAATGTTAAACGATTTCGAAACGCTGTTTACAAATCACCGAAGTAAGGTCCAGCATTCAACCATAATGTTGTACTATAAGATTTAGGTCAGTTTTGAACAAGTTATAGTCTGTTTCAAAAACCGTTAATTTTCGGAAGATCATTTAGACCGCATTTCGTTCGTTCAATTGTGGACCCTGAATGAAAATTTAAGATAGAACAATCGTCGAACATAGGCATCTACACATGCGATGTGAAAAACACCAACAGTAAAGATAAAAAACATCAATTTTGAAGCGCAGCACAAACTGAGGAGAAAAAATCTACTTGCAAAAACGCGCCTTTTTTTCTAGGGGTGGCCTTTAAAAAACGGCACTTAAAGCATAAAGGAACATCGATGTATATGCCCAACTACATACAAGTTTTGTAATTGAATCAACAGTACTAAAGGTATGCAATTTGCTTAATTCTGCATCCATTTAATATCTCTATAGGTATCAATGTACTATTGCATAACGGTATGGGCGCTGCCATTTTATGAGCACAAAGTAAAGCGTGAAAAAACAGTCAGGTTAAACGCGATTGGTCAATAATGATTGTTAAAGTAAATATATTTTGGAAAGAAATGCAATCTTTGGTATGAAAATAGACAAAAAAGGAGTTTTATACACATTTAGGAGGAAGAAATCAAATTTCGAATAGGTAGGGGCACCTCGAGGAAATTTGAAAAAAATTAGACTCCCCCTTTTTGACCTTCATTTTTCATCCAGAAAAGCAATGCGAACCTATATTTTTAATAACACCAAATAAATCCCCTATTCTTTAACATAAATAATCTCTCTTAATTTAACATTAAATTAACTTTGTCTTTCAACGAAATAATAATCGAAAAGGGGTACCCCATATGGAAAATAACATAGAACGGCCATTGGTCCATTGTATTCTATACATGTTTTTTTTGGCATTTAAATTCGGCAAATTTTACTTTAAGCGCATAAATTCTGCATAAAATCATAGATTTTTACAAAATTCATTGTTTATATTCACGTTTTAATTAGCTATAGTCTATTTCATGAAGCATGCTATTTTCAATGCAACGTTAGGGGTGGGAATGATAAAACAATGACTGAAAGGCTCGTGGTCAATGTGTACACTACATTTGGAGTTTGTATGTTACAGGACGCATAAAACAGCAAATTTAGTCTAATTCAGTGATTAAAATTGAACTTTTGACAATTATAAAAGAACTATGATCTTTACGTTTTTTCGGCCCTAATCTGACTTTCTGGTTGTGTTATAATAATGGGCGATAATTTCACAAATGTTAAACGATTTCGAAACGCTGTTTACAAATCACCGAAGTAAGGTCCAGCATTCAACCATAATGTTGTACTATAAGATTTAGGTCAGTTTTGAACAAGTTATAGTCTGTTTCAAAAACCGTTAATTTTCGGAAGATCATTTAGACCGCATTTCGTTCGTTCAATTGTGGACCCTGAATGAAAATTTAAGATAGAACAATCGTCGAACATAGGCATCTACACATGCGATGTGAAAAACACCAACAGTAAAGATAAAAAACATCAATTTTGAAGCGCAGCACAAACTGAGGAGAAAAAATCTACTTGCAAAAACGCGCCTTTTTTTCTAGGGGTGGCCTTTAAAAAACGGCACTTAAAGCATAAAGGAACATCGATGTATATGCCCAACTACATACAAGTTTTGTAATTGAATCAACAGTACTAAAGGTATGCAATTTGCTTAATTCTGCATCCATTTAATATCTCTATAGGTATCAATGTACTATTGCATAACGGTATGGGCGCTGCCATTTTATGAGCACAAAGTAAAGCGTGAAAAAACAGTCAGGTTAAACGCGATTGGTCAATAATGATTGTTAAAGTAAATATATTTTGGAAAGAAATGCAATCTTTGGTATGAAAATAGACAAAAAAGGAGTTTTATACACATTTAGGAGGAAGAAATCAAATTTCGAATAGGTAGGGGCACCTCGAGGAAATTTGAAAAAAATTAGACTCCCCCTTTTTGACCTTCATTTTTCATCCAGAAAAGCAATGCGAACCTATATTTTTAATAACACCAAATAAATCCCCTATTCTTTAACATAAATAATCTCTCTTAATTTAACATTAAATTAACTTTGTCTTTCAACGAAATAATAATCGAAAAGGGGTACCCCATATGGAAAATAACATAGAACGGCCATTGGTCCATTGTATTCTATACATGTTTTTTTTGGCATTTAAATTCGGCAAATTTTACTTTAAGCGCATAAATTCTGCATAAAATCATAGATTTTTACAAAATTCATTGTTTATATTCACGTTTTAATTAGCTATAGTCTATTTCATGAAGCATGCTATTTTCAATGCAACGTTAGGGGTGGGAATGATAAAACAATGACTGAAAGGCTCGTGGTCAATGTGTACACTACATTTGGAGTTTGTATGTTACAGGACGCATAAAACAGCAAATTTAGTCTAATTCAGTGATTAAAATTGAACTTTTGACAATTATAAAAGAACTATGATCTTTACGTTTTTTCGGCCCTAATCTGACTTTCTGGTTGTGTTATAATAATGGGCGATAATTTCACAAATGTTAAACGATTTCGAAACGCTGTTTACAAATCACCGAAGTAAGGTCCAGCATTCAACCATAATGTTGTACTATAAGATTTAGGTCAGTTTTGAACAAGTTATAGTCTGTTTCAAAAACCGTTAATTTTCGGAAGATCATTTAGACCGCATTTCGTTCGTTCAATTGTGGACCCTGAATGAAAATTTAAGATAGAACAATCGTCGAACATAGGCATCTACACATGCGATGTGAAAAACACCAACAGTAAAGATAAAAAACATCAATTTTGAAGCGCAGCACAAACTGAGGAGAAAAAATCTACTTGCAAAAACGCGCCTTTTTTTCTAGGGGTGGCCTTTAAAAAACGGCACTTAAAGCATAAAGGAACATCGATGTATATGCCCAACTACATACAAGTTTTGTAATTGAATCAACAGTACTAAAGGTATGCAATTTGCTTAATTCTGCATCCATTTAATATCTCTATAGGTATCAATGTACTATTGCATAACGGTATGGGCGCTGCCATTTTATGAGCACAAAGTAAAGCGTGAAAAAACAGTCAGGTTAAACGCGATTGGTCAATAATGATTGTTAAAGTAAATATATTTTGGAAAGAAATGCAATCTTTGGTATGAAAATAGACAAAAAAGGAGTTTTATACACATTTAGGAGGAAGAAATCAAATTTCGAATAGGTAGGGGCACCTCGAGGAAATTTGAAAAAAATTAGACTCCCCCTTTTTGACCTTCATTTTTCATCCAGAAAAGCAATGCGAACCTATATTTTTAATAACACCAAATAAATCCCCTATTCTTTAACATAAATAATCTCTCTTAATTTAACATTAAATTAACTTTGTCTTTCAACGAAATAATAATCGAAAAGGGGTACCCCATATGGAAAATAACATAGAACGGCCATTGGTCCATTGTATTCTATACATGTTTTTTTTGGCATTTAAATTCGGCAAATTTTACTTTAAGCGCATAAATTCTGCATAAAATCATAGATTTTTACAAAATTCATTGTTTATATTCACGTTTTAATTAGCTATAGTCTATTTCATGAAGCATGCTATTTTCAATGCAACGTTAGGGGTGGGAATGATAAAACAATGACTGAAAGGCTCGTGGTCAATGTGTACACTACATTTGGAGTTTGTATGTTACAGGACGCATAAAACAGCAAATTTAGTCTAATTCAGTGATTAAAATTGAACTTTTGACAATTATAAAAGAACTATGATCTTTACGTTTTTTCGGCCCTAATCTGACTTTCTGGTTGTGTTATAATAATGGGCGATAATTTCACAAATGTTAAACGATTTCGAAACGCTGTTTACAAATCACCGAAGTAAGGTCCAGCATTCAACCATAATGTTGTACTATAAGATTTAGGTCAGTTTTGAACAAGTTATAGTCTGTTTCAAAAACCGTTAATTTTCGGAAGATCATTTAGACCGCATTTCGTTCGTTCAATTGTGGACCCTGAATGAAAATTTAAGATAGAACAATCGTCGAACATAGGCATCTACACATGCGATGTGAAAAACACCAACAGTAAAGATAAAAAACATCAATTTTGAAGCGCAGCACAAACTGAGGAGAAAAAATCTACTTGCAAAAACGCGCCTTTTTTTCTAGGGGTGGCCTTTAAAAAACGGCACTTAAAGCATAAAGGAACATCGATGTATATGCCCAACTACATACAAGTTTTGTAATTGAATCAACAGTACTAAAGGTATGCAATTTGCTTAATTCTGCATCCATTTAATATCTCTATAGGTATCAATGTACTATTGCATAACGGTATGGGCGCTGCCATTTTATGAGCACAAAGTAAAGCGTGAAAAAACAGTCAGGTTAAACGCGATTGGTCAATAATGATTGTTAAAGTAAATATATTTTGGAAAGAAATGCAATCTTTGGTATGAAAATAGACAAAAAAGGAGTTTTATACACATTTAGGAGGAAGAAATCAAATTTCGAATAGGTAGGGGCACCTCGAGGAAATTTGAAAAAAATTAGACTCCCCCTTTTTGACCTTCATTTTTCATCCAGAAAAGCAATGCGAACCTATATTTTTAATAACACCAAATAAATCCCCTATTCTTTAACATAAATAATCTCTCTTAATTTAACATTAAATTAACTTTGTCTTTCAACGAAATAATAATCGAAAAGGGGTACCCCATATGGAAAATAACATAGAACGGCCATTGGTCCATTGTATTCTATACATGTTTTTTTTGGCATTTAAATTCGGCAAATTTTACTTTAAGCGCATAAATTCTGCATAAAATCATAGATTTTTACAAAATTCATTGTTTATATTCACGTTTTAATTAGCTATAGTCTATTTCATGAAGCATGCTATTTTCAATGCAACGTTAGGGGTGGGAATGATAAAACAATGACTGAAAGGCTCGTGGTCAATGTGTACACTACATTTGGAGTTTGTATGTTACAGGACGCATAAAACAGCAAATTTAGTCTAATTCAGTGATTAAAATTGAACTTTTGACAATTATAAAAGAACTATGATCTTTACGTTTTTTCGGCCCTAATCTGACTTTCTGGTTGTGTTATAATAATGGGCGATAATTTCACAAATGTTAAACGATTTCGAAACGCTGTTTACAAATCACCGAAGTAAGGTCCAGCATTCAACCATAATGTTGTACTATAAGATTTAGGTCAGTTTTGAACAAGTTATAGTCTGTTTCAAAAACCGTTAATTTTCGGAAGATCATTTAGACCGCATTTCGTTCGTTCAATTGTGGACCCTGAATGAAAATTTAAGATAGAACAATCGTCGAACATAGGCATCTACACATGCGATGTGAAAAACACCAACAGTAAAGATAAAAAACATCAATTTTGAAGCGCAGCACAAACTGAGGAGAAAAAATCTACTTGCAAAAACGCGCCTTTTTTTCTAGGGGTGGCCTTTAAAAAACGGCACTTAAAGCATAAAGGAACATCGATGTATATGCCCAACTACATACAAGTTTTGTAATTGAATCAACAGTACTAAAGGTATGCAATTTGCTTAATTCTGCATCCATTTAATATCTCTATAGGTATCAATGTACTATTGCATAACGGTATGGGCGCTGCCATTTTATGAGCACAAAGTAAAGCGTGAAAAAACAGTCAGGTTAAACGCGATTGGTCAATAATGATTGTTAAAGTAAATATATTTTGGAAAGAAATGCAATCTTTGGTATGAAAATAGACAAAAAAGGAGTTTTATACACATTTAGGAGGAAGAAATCAAATTTCGAATAGGTAGGGGCACCTCGAGGAAATTTGAAAAAAATTAGACTCCCCCTTTTTGACCTTCATTTTTCATCCAGAAAAGCAATGCGAACCTATATTTTTAATAACACCAAATAAATCCCCTATTCTTTAACATAAATAATCTCTCTTAATTTAACATTAAATTAACTTTGTCTTTCAACGAAATAATAATCGAAAAGGGGTACCCCATATGGAAAATAACATAGAACGGCCATTGGTCCATTGTATTCTATACATGTTTTTTTTGGCATTTAAATTCGGCAAATTTTACTTTAAGCGCATAAATTCTGCATAAAATCATAGATTTTTACAAAATTCATTGTTTATATTCACGTTTTAATTAGCTATAGTCTATTTCATGAAGCATGCTATTTTCAATGCAACGTTAGGGGTGGGAATGATAAAACAATGACTGAAAGGCTCGTGGTCAATGTGTACACTACATTTGGAGTTTGTATGTTACAGGACGCATAAAACAGCAAATTTAGTCTAATTCAGTGATTAAAATTGAACTTTTGACAATTATAAAAGAACTATGATCTTTACGTTTTTTCGGCCCTAATCTGACTTTCTGGTTGTGTTATAATAATGGGCGATAATTTCACAAATGTTAAACGATTTCGAAACGCTGTTTACAAATCACCGAAGTAAGGTCCAGCATTCAACCATAATGTTGTACTATAAGATTTAGGTCAGTTTTGAACAAGTTATAGTCTGTTTCAAAAACCGTTAATTTTCGGAAGATCATTTAGACCGCATTTCGTTCGTTCAATTGTGGACCCTGAATGAAAATTTAAGATAGAACAATCGTCGAACATAGGCATCTACACATGCGATGTGAAAAACACCAACAGTAAAGATAAAAAACATCAATTTTGAAGCGCAGCACAAACTGAGGAGAAAAAATCTACTTGCAAAAACGCGCCTTTTTTTCTAGGGGTGGCCTTTAAAAAACGGCACTTAAAGCATAAAGGAACATCGATGTATATGCCCAACTACATACAAGTTTTGTAATTGAATCAACAGTACTAAAGGTATGCAATTTGCTTAATTCTGCATCCATTTAATATCTCTATAGGTATCAATGTACTATTGCATAACGGTATGGGCGCTGCCATTTTATGAGCACAAAGTAAAGCGTGAAAAAACAGTCAGGTTAAACGCGATTGGTCAATAATGATTGTTAAAGTAAATATATTTTGGAAAGAAATGCAATCTTTGGTATGAAAATAGACAAAAAAGGAGTTTTATACACATTTAGGAGGAAGAAATCAAATTTCGAATAGGTAGGGGCACCTCGAGGAAATTTGAAAAAAATTAGACTCCCCCTTTTTGACCTTCATTTTTCATCCAGAAAAGCAATGCGAACCTATATTTTTAATAACACCAAATAAATCCCCTATTCTTTAACATAAATAATCTCTCTTAATTTAACATTAAATTAACTTTGTCTTTCAACGAAATAATAATCGAAAAGGGGTACCCCATATGGAAAATAACATAGAACGGCCATTGGTCCATTGTATTCTATACATGTTTTTTTTGGCATTTAAATTCGGCAAATTTTACTTTAAGCGCATAAATTCTGCATAAAATCATAGATTTTTACAAAATTCATTGTTTATATTCACGTTTTAATTAGCTATAGTCTATTTCATGAAGCATGCTATTTTCAATGCAACGTTAGGGGTGGGAATGATAAAACAATGACTGAAAGGCTCGTGGTCAATGTGTACACTACATTTGGAGTTTGTATGTTACAGGACGCATAAAACAGCAAATTTAGTCTAATTCAGTGATTAAAATTGAACTTTTGACAATTATAAAAGAACTATGATCTTTACGTTTTTTCGGCCCTAATCTGACTTTCTGGTTGTGTTATAATAATGGGCGATAATTTCACAAATGTTAAACGATTTCGAAACGCTGTTTACAAATCACCGAAGTAAGGTCCAGCATTCAACCATAATGTTGTACTATAAGATTTAGGTCAGTTTTGAACAAGTTATAGTCTGTTTCAAAAACCGTTAATTTTCGGAAGATCATTTAGACCGCATTTCGTTCGTTCAATTGTGGACCCTGAATGAAAATTTAAGATAGAACAATCGTCGAACATAGGCATCTACACATGCGATGTGAAAAACACCAACAGTAAAGATAAAAAACATCAATTTTGAAGCGCAGCACAAACTGAGGAGAAAAAATCTACTTGCAAAAACGCGCCTTTTTTTCTAGGGGTGGCCTTTAAAAAACGGCACTTAAAGCATAAAGGAACATCGATGTATATGCCCAACTACATACAAGTTTTGTAATTGAATCAACAGTACTAAAGGTATGCAATTTGCTTAATTCTGCATCCATTTAATATCTCTATAGGTATCAATGTACTATTGCATAACGGTATGGGCGCTGCCATTTTATGAGCACAAAGTAAAGCGTGAAAAAACAGTCAGGTTAAACGCGATTGGTCAATAATGATTGTTAAAGTAAATATATTTTGGAAAGAAATGCAATCTTTGGTATGAAAATAGACAAAAAAGGAGTTTTATACACATTTAGGAGGAAGAAATCAAATTTCGAATAGGTAGGGGCACCTCGAGGAAATTTGAAAAAAATTAGACTCCCCCTTTTTGACCTTCATTTTTCATCCAGAAAAGCAATGCGAACCTATATTTTTAATAACACCAAATAAATCCCCTATTCTTTAACATAAATAATCTCTCTTAATTTAACATTAAATTAACTTTGTCTTTCAACGAAATAATAATCGAAAAGGGGTACCCCATATGGAAAATAACATAGAACGGCCATTGGTCCATTGTATTCTATACATGTTTTTTTTGGCATTTAAATTCGGCAAATTTTACTTTAAGCGCATAAATTCTGCATAAAATCATAGATTTTTACAAAATTCATTGTTTATATTCACGTTTTAATTAGCTATAGTCTATTTCATGAAGCATGCTATTTTCAATGCAACGTTAGGGGTGGGAATGATAAAACAATGACTGAAAGGCTCGTGGTCAATGTGTACACTACATTTGGAGTTTGTATGTTACAGGACGCATAAAACAGCAAATTTAGTCTAATTCAGTGATTAAAATTGAACTTTTGACAATTATAAAAGAACTATGATCTTTACGTTTTTTCGGCCCTAATCTGACTTTCTGGTTGTGTTATAATAATGGGCGATAATTTCACAAATGTTAAACGATTTCGAAACGCTGTTTACAAATCACCGAAGTAAGGTCCAGCATTCAACCATAATGTTGTACTATAAGATTTAGGTCAGTTTTGAACAAGTTATAGTCTGTTTCAAAAACCGTTAATTTTCGGAAGATCATTTAGACCGCATTTCGTTCGTTCAATTGTGGACCCTGAATGAAAATTTAAGATAGAACAATCGTCGAACATAGGCATCTACACATGCGATGTGAAAAACACCAACAGTAAAGATAAAAAACATCAATTTTGAAGCGCAGCACAAACTGAGGAGAAAAAATCTACTTGCAAAAACGCGCCTTTTTTTCTAGGGGTGGCCTTTAAAAAACGGCACTTAAAGCATAAAGGAACATCGATGTATATGCCCAACTACATACAAGTTTTGTAATTGAATCAACAGTACTAAAGGTATGCAATTTGCTTAATTCTGCATCCATTTAATATCTCTATAGGTATCAATGTACTATTGCATAACGGTATGGGCGCTGCCATTTTATGAGCACAAAGTAAAGCGTGAAAAAACAGTCAGGTTAAACGCGATTGGTCAATAATGATTGTTAAAGTAAATATATTTTGGAAAGAAATGCAATCTTTGGTATGAAAATAGACAAAAAAGGAGTTTTATACACATTTAGGAGGAAGAAATCAAATTTCGAATAGGTAGGGGCACCTCGAGGAAATTTGAAAAAAATTAGACTCCCCCTTTTTGACCTTCATTTTTCATCCAGAAAAGCAATGCGAACCTATATTTTTAATAACACCAAATAAATCCCCTATTCTTTAACATAAATAATCTCTCTTAATTTAACATTAAATTAACTTTGTCTTTCAACGAAATAATAATCGAAAAGGGGTACCCCATATGGAAAATAACATAGAACGGCCATTGGTCCATTGTATTCTATACATGTTTTTTTTGGCATTTAAATTCGGCAAATTTTACTTTAAGCGCATAAATTCTGCATAAAATCATAGATTTTTACAAAATTCATTGTTTATATTCACGTTTTAATTAGCTATAGTCTATTTCATGAAGCATGCTATTTTCAATGCAACGTTAGGGGTGGGAATGATAAAACAATGACTGAAAGGCTCGTGGTCAATGTGTACACTACATTTGGAGTTTGTATGTTACAGGACGCATAAAACAGCAAATTTAGTCTAATTCAGTGATTAAAATTGAACTTTTGACAATTATAAAAGAACTATGATCTTTACGTTTTTTCGGCCCTAATCTGACTTTCTGGTTGTGTTATAATAATGGGCGATAATTTCACAAATGTTAAACGATTTCGAAACGCTGTTTACAAATCACCGAAGTAAGGTCCAGCATTCAACCATAATGTTGTACTATAAGATTTAGGTCAGTTTTGAACAAGTTATAGTCTGTTTCAAAAACCGTTAATTTTCGGAAGATCATTTAGACCGCATTTCGTTCGTTCAATTGTGGACCCTGAATGAAAATTTAAGATAGAACAATCGTCGAACATAGGCATCTACACATGCGATGTGAAAAACACCAACAGTAAAGATAAAAAACATCAATTTTGAAGCGCAGCACAAACTGAGGAGAAAAAATCTACTTGCAAAAACGCGCCTTTTTTTCTAGGGGTGGCCTTTAAAAAACGGCACTTAAAGCATAAAGGAACATCGATGTATATGCCCAACTACATACAAGTTTTGTAATTGAATCAACAGTACTAAAGGTATGCAATTTGCTTAATTCTGCATCCATTTAATATCTCTATAGGTATCAATGTACTATTGCATAACGGTATGGGCGCTGCCATTTTATGAGCACAAAGTAAAGCGTGAAAAAACAGTCAGGTTAAACGCGATTGGTCAATAATGATTGTTAAAGTAAATATATTTTGGAAAGAAATGCAATCTTTGGTATGAAAATAGACAAAAAAGGAGTTTTATACACATTTAGGAGGAAGAAATCAAATTTCGAATAGGTAGGGGCACCTCGAGGAAATTTGAAAAAAATTAGACTCCCCCTTTTTGACCTTCATTTTTCATCCAGAAAAGCAATGCGAACCTATATTTTTAATAACACCAAATAAATCCCCTATTCTTTAACATAAATAATCTCTCTTAATTTAACATTAAATTAACTTTGTCTTTCAACGAAATAATAATCGAAAAGGGGTACCCCATATGGAAAATAACATAGAACGGCCATTGGTCCATTGTATTCTATACATGTTTTTTTTGGCATTTAAATTCGGCAAATTTTACTTTAAGCGCATAAATTCTGCATAAAATCATAGATTTTTACAAAATTCATTGTTTATATTCACGTTTTAATTAGCTATAGTCTATTTCATGAAGCATGCTATTTTCAATGCAACGTTAGGGGTGGGAATGATAAAACAATGACTGAAAGGCTCGTGGTCAATGTGTACACTACATTTGGAGTTTGTATGTTACAGGACGCATAAAACAGCAAATTTAGTCTAATTCAGTGATTAAAATTGAACTTTTGACAATTATAAAAGAACTATGATCTTTACGTTTTTTCGGCCCTAATCTGACTTTCTGGTTGTGTTATAATAATGGGCGATAATTTCACAAATGTTAAACGATTTCGAAACGCTGTTTACAAATCACCGAAGTAAGGTCCAGCATTCAACCATAATGTTGTACTATAAGATTTAGGTCAGTTTTGAACAAGTTATAGTCTGTTTCAAAAACCGTTAATTTTCGGAAGATCATTTAGACCGCATTTCGTTCGTTCAATTGTGGACCCTGAATGAAAATTTAAGATAGAACAATCGTCGAACATAGGCATCTACACATGCGATGTGAAAAACACCAACAGTAAAGATAAAAAACATCAATTTTGAAGCGCAGCACAAACTGAGGAGAAAAAATCTACTTGCAAAAACGCGCCTTTTTTTCTAGGGGTGGCCTTTAAAAAACGGCACTTAAAGCATAAAGGAACATCGATGTATATGCCCAACTACATACAAGTTTTGTAATTGAATCAACAGTACTAAAGGTATGCAATTTGCTTAATTCTGCATCCATTTAATATCTCTATAGGTATCAATGTACTATTGCATAACGGTATGGGCGCTGCCATTTTATGAGCACAAAGTAAAGCGTGAAAAAACAGTCAGGTTAAACGCGATTGGTCAATAATGATTGTTAAAGTAAATATATTTTGGAAAGAAATGCAATCTTTGGTATGAAAATAGACAAAAAAGGAGTTTTATACACATTTAGGAGGAAGAAATCAAATTTCGAATAGGTAGGGGCACCTCGAGGAAATTTGAAAAAAATTAGACTCCCCCTTTTTGACCTTCATTTTTCATCCAGAAAAGCAATGCGAACCTATATTTTTAATAACACCAAATAAATCCCCTATTCTTTAACATAAATAATCTCTCTTAATTTAACATTAAATTAACTTTGTCTTTCAACGAAATAATAATCGAAAAGGGGTACCCCATATGGAAAATAACATAGAACGGCCATTGGTCCATTGTATTCTATACATGTTTTTTTTGGCATTTAAATTCGGCAAATTTTACTTTAAGCGCATAAATTCTGCATAAAATCATAGATTTTTACAAAATTCATTGTTTATATTCACGTTTTAATTAGCTATAGTCTATTTCATGAAGCATGCTATTTTCAATGCAACGTTAGGGGTGGGAATGATAAAACAATGACTGAAAGGCTCGTGGTCAATGTGTACACTACATTTGGAGTTTGTATGTTACAGGACGCATAAAACAGCAAATTTAGTCTAATTCAGTGATTAAAATTGAACTTTTGACAATTATAAAAGAACTATGATCTTTACGTTTTTTCGGCCCTAATCTGACTTTCTGGTTGTGTTATAATAATGGGCGATAATTTCACAAATGTTAAACGATTTCGAAACGCTGTTTACAAATCACCGAAGTAAGGTCCAGCATTCAACCATAATGTTGTACTATAAGATTTAGGTCAGTTTTGAACAAGTTATAGTCTGTTTCAAAAACCGTTAATTTTCGGAAGATCATTTAGACCGCATTTCGTTCGTTCAATTGTGGACCCTGAATGAAAATTTAAGATAGAACAATCGTCGAACATAGGCATCTACACATGCGATGTGAAAAACACCAACAGTAAAGATAAAAAACATCAATTTTGAAGCGCAGCACAAACTGAGGAGAAAAAATCTACTTGCAAAAACGCGCCTTTTTTTCTAGGGGTGGCCTTTAAAAAACGGCACTTAAAGCATAAAGGAACATCGATGTATATGCCCAACTACATACAAGTTTTGTAATTGAATCAACAGTACTAAAGGTATGCAATTTGCTTAATTCTGCATCCATTTAATATCTCTATAGGTATCAATGTACTATTGCATAACGGTATGGGCGCTGCCATTTTATGAGCACAAAGTAAAGCGTGAAAAAACAGTCAGGTTAAACGCGATTGGTCAATAATGATTGTTAAAGTAAATATATTTTGGAAAGAAATGCAATCTTTGGTATGAAAATAGACAAAAAAGGAGTTTTATACACATTTAGGAGGAAGAAATCAAATTTCGAATAGGTAGGGGCACCTCGAGGAAATTTGAAAAAAATTAGACTCCCCCTTTTTGACCTTCATTTTTCATCCAGAAAAGCAATGCGAACCTATATTTTTAATAACACCAAATAAATCCCCTATTCTTTAACATAAATAATCTCTCTTAATTTAACATTAAATTAACTTTGTCTTTCAACGAAATAATAATCGAAAAGGGGTACCCCATATGGAAAATAACATAGAACGGCCATTGGTCCATTGTATTCTATACATGTTTTTTTTGGCATTTAAATTCGGCAAATTTTACTTTAAGCGCATAAATTCTGCATAAAATCATAGATTTTTACAAAATTCATTGTTTATATTCACGTTTTAATTAGCTATAGTCTATTTCATGAAGCATGCTATTTTCAATGCAACGTTAGGGGTGGGAATGATAAAACAATGACTGAAAGGCTCGTGGTCAATGTGTACACTACATTTGGAGTTTGTATGTTACAGGACGCATAAAACAGCAAATTTAGTCTAATTCAGTGATTAAAATTGAACTTTTGACAATTATAAAAGAACTATGATCTTTACGTTTTTTCGGCCCTAATCTGACTTTCTGGTTGTGTTATAATAATGGGCGATAATTTCACAAATGTTAAACGATTTCGAAACGCTGTTTACAAATCACCGAAGTAAGGTCCAGCATTCAACCATAATGTTGTACTATAAGATTTAGGTCAGTTTTGAACAAGTTATAGTCTGTTTCAAAAACCGTTAATTTTCGGAAGATCATTTAGACCGCATTTCGTTCGTTCAATTGTGGACCCTGAATGAAAATTTAAGATAGAACAATCGTCGAACATAGGCATCTACACATGCGATGTGAAAAACACCAACAGTAAAGATAAAAAACATCAATTTTGAAGCGCAGCACAAACTGAGGAGAAAAAATCTACTTGCAAAAACGCGCCTTTTTTTCTAGGGGTGGCCTTTAAAAAACGGCACTTAAAGCATAAAGGAACATCGATGTATATGCCCAACTACATACAAGTTTTGTAATTGAATCAACAGTACTAAAGGTATGCAATTTGCTTAATTCTGCATCCATTTAATATCTCTATAGGTATCAATGTACTATTGCATAACGGTATGGGCGCTGCCATTTTATGAGCACAAAGTAAAGCGTGAAAAAACAGTCAGGTTAAACGCGATTGGTCAATAATGATTGTTAAAGTAAATATATTTTGGAAAGAAATGCAATCTTTGGTATGAAAATAGACAAAAAAGGAGTTTTATACACATTTAGGAGGAAGAAATCAAATTTCGAATAGGTAGGGGCACCTCGAGGAAATTTGAAAAAAATTAGACTCCCCCTTTTTGACCTTCATTTTTCATCCAGAAAAGCAATGCGAACCTATATTTTTAATAACACCAAATAAATCCCCTATTCTTTAACATAAATAATCTCTCTTAATTTAACATTAAATTAACTTTGTCTTTCAACGAAATAATAATCGAAAAGGGGTACCCCATATGGAAAATAACATAGAACGGCCATTGGTCCATTGTATTCTATACATGTTTTTTTTGGCATTTAAATTCGGCAAATTTTACTTTAAGCGCATAAATTCTGCATAAAATCATAGATTTTTACAAAATTCATTGTTTATATTCACGTTTTAATTAGCTATAGTCTATTTCATGAAGCATGCTATTTTCAATGCAACGTTAGGGGTGGGAATGATAAAACAATGACTGAAAGGCTCGTGGTCAATGTGTACACTACATTTGGAGTTTGTATGTTACAGGACGCATAAAACAGCAAATTTAGTCTAATTCAGTGATTAAAATTGAACTTTTGACAATTATAAAAGAACTATGATCTTTACGTTTTTTCGGCCCTAATCTGACTTTCTGGTTGTGTTATAATAATGGGCGATAATTTCACAAATGTTAAACGATTTCGAAACGCTGTTTACAAATCACCGAAGTAAGGTCCAGCATTCAACCATAATGTTGTACTATAAGATTTAGGTCAGTTTTGAACAAGTTATAGTCTGTTTCAAAAACCGTTAATTTTCGGAAGATCATTTAGACCGCATTTCGTTCGTTCAATTGTGGACCCTGAATGAAAATTTAAGATAGAACAATCGTCGAACATAGGCATCTACACATGCGATGTGAAAAACACCAACAGTAAAGATAAAAAACATCAATTTTGAAGCGCAGCACAAACTGAGGAGAAAAAATCTACTTGCAAAAACGCGCCTTTTTTTCTAGGGGTGGCCTTTAAAAAACGGCACTTAAAGCATAAAGGAACATCGATGTATATGCCCAACTACATACAAGTTTTGTAATTGAATCAACAGTACTAAAGGTATGCAATTTGCTTAATTCTGCATCCATTTAATATCTCTATAGGTATCAATGTACTATTGCATAACGGTATGGGCGCTGCCATTTTATGAGCACAAAGTAAAGCGTGAAAAAACAGTCAGGTTAAACGCGATTGGTCAATAATGATTGTTAAAGTAAATATATTTTGGAAAGAAATGCAATCTTTGGTATGAAAATAGACAAAAAAGGAGTTTTATACACATTTAGGAGGAAGAAATCAAATTTCGAATAGGTAGGGGCACCTCGAGGAAATTTGAAAAAAATTAGACTCCCCCTTTTTGACCTTCATTTTTCATCCAGAAAAGCAATGCGAACCTATATTTTTAATAACACCAAATAAATCCCCTATTCTTTAACATAAATAATCTCTCTTAATTTAACATTAAATTAACTTTGTCTTTCAACGAAATAATAATCGAAAAGGGGTACCCCATATGGAAAATAACATAGAACGGCCATTGGTCCATTGTATTCTATACATGTTTTTTTTGGCATTTAAATTCGGCAAATTTTACTTTAAGCGCATAAATTCTGCATAAAATCATAGATTTTTACAAAATTCATTGTTTATATTCACGTTTTAATTAGCTATAGTCTATTTCATGAAGCATGCTATTTTCAATGCAACGTTAGGGGTGGGAATGATAAAACAATGACTGAAAGGCTCGTGGTCAATGTGTACACTACATTTGGAGTTTGTATGTTACAGGACGCATAAAACAGCAAATTTAGTCTAATTCAGTGATTAAAATTGAACTTTTGACAATTATAAAAGAACTATGATCTTTACGTTTTTTCGGCCCTAATCTGACTTTCTGGTTGTGTTATAATAATGGGCGATAATTTCACAAATGTTAAACGATTTCGAAACGCTGTTTACAAATCACCGAAGTAAGGTCCAGCATTCAACCATAATGTTGTACTATAAGATTTAGGTCAGTTTTGAACAAGTTATAGTCTGTTTCAAAAACCGTTAATTTTCGGAAGATCATTTAGACCGCATTTCGTTCGTTCAATTGTGGACCCTGAATGAAAATTTAAGATAGAACAATCGTCGAACATAGGCATCTACACATGCGATGTGAAAAACACCAACAGTAAAGATAAAAAACATCAATTTTGAAGCGCAGCACAAACTGAGGAGAAAAAATCTACTTGCAAAAACGCGCCTTTTTTTCTAGGGGTGGCCTTTAAAAAACGGCACTTAAAGCATAAAGGAACATCGATGTATATGCCCAACTACATACAAGTTTTGTAATTGAATCAACAGTACTAAAGGTATGCAATTTGCTTAATTCTGCATCCATTTAATATCTCTATAGGTATCAATGTACTATTGCATAACGGTATGGGCGCTGCCATTTTATGAGCACAAAGTAAAGCGTGAAAAAACAGTCAGGTTAAACGCGATTGGTCAATAATGATTGTTAAAGTAAATATATTTTGGAAAGAAATGCAATCTTTGGTATGAAAATAGACAAAAAAGGAGTTTTATACACATTTAGGAGGAAGAAATCAAATTTCGAATAGGTAGGGGCACCTCGAGGAAATTTGAAAAAAATTAGACTCCCCCTTTTTGACCTTCATTTTTCATCCAGAAAAGCAATGCGAACCTATATTTTTAATAACACCAAATAAATCCCCTATTCTTTAACATAAATAATCTCTCTTAATTTAACATTAAATTAACTTTGTCTTTCAACGAAATAATAATCGAAAAGGGGTACCCCATATGGAAAATAACATAGAACGGCCATTGGTCCATTGTATTCTATACATGTTTTTTTTGGCATTTAAATTCGGCAAATTTTACTTTAAGCGCATAAATTCTGCATAAAATCATAGATTTTTACAAAATTCATTGTTTATATTCACGTTTTAATTAGCTATAGTCTATTTCATGAAGCATGCTATTTTCAATGCAACGTTAGGGGTGGGAATGATAAAACAATGACTGAAAGGCTCGTGGTCAATGTGTACACTACATTTGGAGTTTGTATGTTACAGGACGCATAAAACAGCAAATTTAGTCTAATTCAGTGATTAAAATTGAACTTTTGACAATTATAAAAGAACTATGATCTTTACGTTTTTTCGGCCCTAATCTGACTTTCTGGTTGTGTTATAATAATGGGCGATAATTTCACAAATGTTAAACGATTTCGAAACGCTGTTTACAAATCACCGAAGTAAGGTCCAGCATTCAACCATAATGTTGTACTATAAGATTTAGGTCAGTTTTGAACAAGTTATAGTCTGTTTCAAAAACCGTTAATTTTCGGAAGATCATTTAGACCGCATTTCGTTCGTTCAATTGTGGACCCTGAATGAAAATTTAAGATAGAACAATCGTCGAACATAGGCATCTACACATGCGATGTGAAAAACACCAACAGTAAAGATAAAAAACATCAATTTTGAAGCGCAGCACAAACTGAGGAGAAAAAATCTACTTGCAAAAACGCGCCTTTTTTTCTAGGGGTGGCCTTTAAAAAACGGCACTTAAAGCATAAAGGAACATCGATGTATATGCCCAACTACATACAAGTTTTGTAATTGAATCAACAGTACTAAAGGTATGCAATTTGCTTAATTCTGCATCCATTTAATATCTCTATAGGTATCAATGTACTATTGCATAACGGTATGGGCGCTGCCATTTTATGAGCACAAAGTAAAGCGTGAAAAAACAGTCAGGTTAAACGCGATTGGTCAATAATGATTGTTAAAGTAAATATATTTTGGAAAGAAATGCAATCTTTGGTATGAAAATAGACAAAAAAGGAGTTTTATACACATTTAGGAGGAAGAAATCAAATTTCGAATAGGTAGGGGCACCTCGAGGAAATTTGAAAAAAATTAGACTCCCCCTTTTTGACCTTCATTTTTCATCCAGAAAAGCAATGCGAACCTATATTTTTAATAACACCAAATAAATCCCCTATTCTTTAACATAAATAATCTCTCTTAATTTAACATTAAATTAACTTTGTCTTTCAACGAAATAATAATCGAAAAGGGGTACCCCATATGGAAAATAACATAGAACGGCCATTGGTCCATTGTATTCTATACATGTTTTTTTTGGCATTTAAATTCGGCAAATTTTACTTTAAGCGCATAAATTCTGCATAAAATCATAGATTTTTACAAAATTCATTGTTTATATTCACGTTTTAATTAGCTATAGTCTATTTCATGAAGCATGCTATTTTCAATGCAACGTTAGGGGTGGGAATGATAAAACAATGACTGAAAGGCTCGTGGTCAATGTGTACACTACATTTGGAGTTTGTATGTTACAGGACGCATAAAACAGCAAATTTAGTCTAATTCAGTGATTAAAATTGAACTTTTGACAATTATAAAAGAACTATGATCTTTACGTTTTTTCGGCCCTAATCTGACTTTCTGGTTGTGTTATAATAATGGGCGATAATTTCACAAATGTTAAACGATTTCGAAACGCTGTTTACAAATCACCGAAGTAAGGTCCAGCATTCAACCATAATGTTGTACTATAAGATTTAGGTCAGTTTTGAACAAGTTATAGTCTGTTTCAAAAACCGTTAATTTTCGGAAGATCATTTAGACCGCATTTCGTTCGTTCAATTGTGGACCCTGAATGAAAATTTAAGATAGAACAATCGTCGAACATAGGCATCTACACATGCGATGTGAAAAACACCAACAGTAAAGATAAAAAACATCAATTTTGAAGCGCAGCACAAACTGAGGAGAAAAAATCTACTTGCAAAAACGCGCCTTTTTTTCTAGGGGTGGCCTTTAAAAAACGGCACTTAAAGCATAAAGGAACATCGATGTATATGCCCAACTACATACAAGTTTTGTAATTGAATCAACAGTACTAAAGGTATGCAATTTGCTTAATTCTGCATCCATTTAATATCTCTATAGGTATCAATGTACTATTGCATAACGGTATGGGCGCTGCCATTTTATGAGCACAAAGTAAAGCGTGAAAAAACAGTCAGGTTAAACGCGATTGGTCAATAATGATTGTTAAAGTAAATATATTTTGGAAAGAAATGCAATCTTTGGTATGAAAATAGACAAAAAAGGAGTTTTATACACATTTAGGAGGAAGAAATCAAATTTCGAATAGGTAGGGGCACCTCGAGGAAATTTGAAAAAAATTAGACTCCCCCTTTTTGACCTTCATTTTTCATCCAGAAAAGCAATGCGAACCTATATTTTTAATAACACCAAATAAATCCCCTATTCTTTAACATAAATAATCTCTCTTAATTTAACATTAAATTAACTTTGTCTTTCAACGAAATAATAATCGAAAAGGGGTACCCCATATGGAAAATAACATAGAACGGCCATTGGTCCATTGTATTCTATACATGTTTTTTTTGGCATTTAAATTCGGCAAATTTTACTTTAAGCGCATAAATTCTGCATAAAATCATAGATTTTTACAAAATTCATTGTTTATATTCACGTTTTAATTAGCTATAGTCTATTTCATGAAGCATGCTATTTTCAATGCAACGTTAGGGGTGGGAATGATAAAACAATGACTGAAAGGCTCGTGGTCAATGTGTACACTACATTTGGAGTTTGTATGTTACAGGACGCATAAAACAGCAAATTTAGTCTAATTCAGTGATTAAAATTGAACTTTTGACAATTATAAAAGAACTATGATCTTTACGTTTTTTCGGCCCTAATCTGACTTTCTGGTTGTGTTATAATAATGGGCGATAATTTCACAAATGTTAAACGATTTCGAAACGCTGTTTACAAATCACCGAAGTAAGGTCCAGCATTCAACCATAATGTTGTACTATAAGATTTAGGTCAGTTTTGAACAAGTTATAGTCTGTTTCAAAAACCGTTAATTTTCGGAAGATCATTTAGACCGCATTTCGTTCGTTCAATTGTGGACCCTGAATGAAAATTTAAGATAGAACAATCGTCGAACATAGGCATCTACACATGCGATGTGAAAAACACCAACAGTAAAGATAAAAAACATCAATTTTGAAGCGCAGCACAAACTGAGGAGAAAAAATCTACTTGCAAAAACGCGCCTTTTTTTCTAGGGGTGGCCTTTAAAAAACGGCACTTAAAGCATAAAGGAACATCGATGTATATGCCCAACTACATACAAGTTTTGTAATTGAATCAACAGTACTAAAGGTATGCAATTTGCTTAATTCTGCATCCATTTAATATCTCTATAGGTATCAATGTACTATTGCATAACGGTATGGGCGCTGCCATTTTATGAGCACAAAGTAAAGCGTGAAAAAACAGTCAGGTTAAACGCGATTGGTCAATAATGATTGTTAAAGTAAATATATTTTGGAAAGAAATGCAATCTTTGGTATGAAAATAGACAAAAAAGGAGTTTTATACACATTTAGGAGGAAGAAATCAAATTTCGAATAGGTAGGGGCACCTCGAGGAAATTTGAAAAAAATTAGACTCCCCCTTTTTGACCTTCATTTTTCATCCAGAAAAGCAATGCGAACCTATATTTTTAATAACACCAAATAAATCCCCTATTCTTTAACATAAATAATCTCTCTTAATTTAACATTAAATTAACTTTGTCTTTCAACGAAATAATAATCGAAAAGGGGTACCCCATATGGAAAATAACATAGAACGGCCATTGGTCCATTGTATTCTATACATGTTTTTTTTGGCATTTAAATTCGGCAAATTTTACTTTAAGCGCATAAATTCTGCATAAAATCATAGATTTTTACAAAATTCATTGTTTATATTCACGTTTTAATTAGCTATAGTCTATTTCATGAAGCATGCTATTTTCAATGCAACGTTAGGGGTGGGAATGATAAAACAATGACTGAAAGGCTCGTGGTCAATGTGTACACTACATTTGGAGTTTGTATGTTACAGGACGCATAAAACAGCAAATTTAGTCTAATTCAGTGATTAAAATTGAACTTTTGACAATTATAAAAGAACTATGATCTTTACGTTTTTTCGGCCCTAATCTGACTTTCTGGTTGTGTTATAATAATGGGCGATAATTTCACAAATGTTAAACGATTTCGAAACGCTGTTTACAAATCACCGAAGTAAGGTCCAGCATTCAACCATAATGTTGTACTATAAGATTTAGGTCAGTTTTGAACAAGTTATAGTCTGTTTCAAAAACCGTTAATTTTCGGAAGATCATTTAGACCGCATTTCGTTCGTTCAATTGTGGACCCTGAATGAAAATTTAAGATAGAACAATCGTCGAACATAGGCATCTACACATGCGATGTGAAAAACACCAACAGTAAAGATAAAAAACATCAATTTTGAAGCGCAGCACAAACTGAGGAGAAAAAATCTACTTGCAAAAACGCGCCTTTTTTTCTAGGGGTGGCCTTTAAAAAACGGCACTTAAAGCATAAAGGAACATCGATGTATATGCCCAACTACATACAAGTTTTGTAATTGAATCAACAGTACTAAAGGTATGCAATTTGCTTAATTCTGCATCCATTTAATATCTCTATAGGTATCAATGTACTATTGCATAACGGTATGGGCGCTGCCATTTTATGAGCACAAAGTAAAGCGTGAAAAAACAGTCAGGTTAAACGCGATTGGTCAATAATGATTGTTAAAGTAAATATATTTTGGAAAGAAATGCAATCTTTGGTATGAAAATAGACAAAAAAGGAGTTTTATACACATTTAGGAGGAAGAAATCAAATTTCGAATAGGTAGGGGCACCTCGAGGAAATTTGAAAAAAATTAGACTCCCCCTTTTTGACCTTCATTTTTCATCCAGAAAAGCAATGCGAACCTATATTTTTAATAACACCAAATAAATCCCCTATTCTTTAACATAAATAATCTCTCTTAATTTAACATTAAATTAACTTTGTCTTTCAACGAAATAATAATCGAAAAGGGGTACCCCATATGGAAAATAACATAGAACGGCCATTGGTCCATTGTATTCTATACATGTTTTTTTTGGCATTTAAATTCGGCAAATTTTACTTTAAGCGCATAAATTCTGCATAAAATCATAGATTTTTACAAAATTCATTGTTTATATTCACGTTTTAATTAGCTATAGTCTATTTCATGAAGCATGCTATTTTCAATGCAACGTTAGGGGTGGGAATGATAAAACAATGACTGAAAGGCTCGTGGTCAATGTGTACACTACATTTGGAGTTTGTATGTTACAGGACGCATAAAACAGCAAATTTAGTCTAATTCAGTGATTAAAATTGAACTTTTGACAATTATAAAAGAACTATGATCTTTACGTTTTTTCGGCCCTAATCTGACTTTCTGGTTGTGTTATAATAATGGGCGATAATTTCACAAATGTTAAACGATTTCGAAACGCTGTTTACAAATCACCGAAGTAAGGTCCAGCATTCAACCATAATGTTGTACTATAAGATTTAGGTCAGTTTTGAACAAGTTATAGTCTGTTTCAAAAACCGTTAATTTTCGGAAGATCATTTAGACCGCATTTCGTTCGTTCAATTGTGGACCCTGAATGAAAATTTAAGATAGAACAATCGTCGAACATAGGCATCTACACATGCGATGTGAAAAACACCAACAGTAAAGATAAAAAACATCAATTTTGAAGCGCAGCACAAACTGAGGAGAAAAAATCTACTTGCAAAAACGCGCCTTTTTTTCTAGGGGTGGCCTTTAAAAAACGGCACTTAAAGCATAAAGGAACATCGATGTATATGCCCAACTACATACAAGTTTTGTAATTGAATCAACAGTACTAAAGGTATGCAATTTGCTTAATTCTGCATCCATTTAATATCTCTATAGGTATCAATGTACTATTGCATAACGGTATGGGCGCTGCCATTTTATGAGCACAAAGTAAAGCGTGAAAAAACAGTCAGGTTAAACGCGATTGGTCAATAATGATTGTTAAAGTAAATATATTTTGGAAAGAAATGCAATCTTTGGTATGAAAATAGACAAAAAAGGAGTTTTATACACATTTAGGAGGAAGAAATCAAATTTCGAATAGGTAGGGGCACCTCGAGGAAATTTGAAAAAAATTAGACTCCCCCTTTTTGACCTTCATTTTTCATCCAGAAAAGCAATGCGAACCTATATTTTTAATAACACCAAATAAATCCCCTATTCTTTAACATAAATAATCTCTCTTAATTTAACATTAAATTAACTTTGTCTTTCAACGAAATAATAATCGAAAAGGGGTACCCCATATGGAAAATAACATAGAACGGCCATTGGTCCATTGTATTCTATACATGTTTTTTTTGGCATTTAAATTCGGCAAATTTTACTTTAAGCGCATAAATTCTGCATAAAATCATAGATTTTTACAAAATTCATTGTTTATATTCACGTTTTAATTAGCTATAGTCTATTTCATGAAGCATGCTATTTTCAATGCAACGTTAGGGGTGGGAATGATAAAACAATGACTGAAAGGCTCGTGGTCAATGTGTACACTACATTTGGAGTTTGTATGTTACAGGACGCATAAAACAGCAAATTTAGTCTAATTCAGTGATTAAAATTGAACTTTTGACAATTATAAAAGAACTATGATCTTTACGTTTTTTCGGCCCTAATCTGACTTTCTGGTTGTGTTATAATAATGGGCGATAATTTCACAAATGTTAAACGATTTCGAAACGCTGTTTACAAATCACCGAAGTAAGGTCCAGCATTCAACCATAATGTTGTACTATAAGATTTAGGTCAGTTTTGAACAAGTTATAGTCTGTTTCAAAAACCGTTAATTTTCGGAAGATCATTTAGACCGCATTTCGTTCGTTCAATTGTGGACCCTGAATGAAAATTTAAGATAGAACAATCGTCGAACATAGGCATCTACACATGCGATGTGAAAAACACCAACAGTAAAGATAAAAAACATCAATTTTGAAGCGCAGCACAAACTGAGGAGAAAAAATCTACTTGCAAAAACGCGCCTTTTTTTCTAGGGGTGGCCTTTAAAAAACGGCACTTAAAGCATAAAGGAACATCGATGTATATGCCCAACTACATACAAGTTTTGTAATTGAATCAACAGTACTAAAGGTATGCAATTTGCTTAATTCTGCATCCATTTAATATCTCTATAGGTATCAATGTACTATTGCATAACGGTATGGGCGCTGCCATTTTATGAGCACAAAGTAAAGCGTGAAAAAACAGTCAGGTTAAACGCGATTGGTCAATAATGATTGTTAAAGTAAATATATTTTGGAAAGAAATGCAATCTTTGGTATGAAAATAGACAAAAAAGGAGTTTTATACACATTTAGGAGGAAGAAATCAAATTTCGAATAGGTAGGGGCACCTCGAGGAAATTTGAAAAAAATTAGACTCCCCCTTTTTGACCTTCATTTTTCATCCAGAAAAGCAATGCGAACCTATATTTTTAATAACACCAAATAAATCCCCTATTCTTTAACATAAATAATCTCTCTTAATTTAACATTAAATTAACTTTGTCTTTCAACGAAATAATAATCGAAAAGGGGTACCCCATATGGAAAATAACATAGAACGGCCATTGGTCCATTGTATTCTATACATGTTTTTTTTGGCATTTAAATTCGGCAAATTTTACTTTAAGCGCATAAATTCTGCATAAAATCATAGATTTTTACAAAATTCATTGTTTATATTCACGTTTTAATTAGCTATAGTCTATTTCATGAAGCATGCTATTTTCAATGCAACGTTAGGGGTGGGAATGATAAAACAATGACTGAAAGGCTCGTGGTCAATGTGTACACTACATTTGGAGTTTGTATGTTACAGGACGCATAAAACAGCAAATTTAGTCTAATTCAGTGATTAAAATTGAACTTTTGACAATTATAAAAGAACTATGATCTTTACGTTTTTTCGGCCCTAATCTGACTTTCTGGTTGTGTTATAATAATGGGCGATAATTTCACAAATGTTAAACGATTTCGAAACGCTGTTTACAAATCACCGAAGTAAGGTCCAGCATTCAACCATAATGTTGTACTATAAGATTTAGGTCAGTTTTGAACAAGTTATAGTCTGTTTCAAAAACCGTTAATTTTCGGAAGATCATTTAGACCGCATTTCGTTCGTTCAATTGTGGACCCTGAATGAAAATTTAAGATAGAACAATCGTCGAACATAGGCATCTACACATGCGATGTGAAAAACACCAACAGTAAAGATAAAAAACATCAATTTTGAAGCGCAGCACAAACTGAGGAGAAAAAATCTACTTGCAAAAACGCGCCTTTTTTTCTAGGGGTGGCCTTTAAAAAACGGCACTTAAAGCATAAAGGAACATCGATGTATATGCCCAACTACATACAAGTTTTGTAATTGAATCAACAGTACTAAAGGTATGCAATTTGCTTAATTCTGCATCCATTTAATATCTCTATAGGTATCAATGTACTATTGCATAACGGTATGGGCGCTGCCATTTTATGAGCACAAAGTAAAGCGTGAAAAAACAGTCAGGTTAAACGCGATTGGTCAATAATGATTGTTAAAGTAAATATATTTTGGAAAGAAATGCAATCTTTGGTATGAAAATAGACAAAAAAGGAGTTTTATACACATTTAGGAGGAAGAAATCAAATTTCGAATAGGTAGGGGCACCTCGAGGAAATTTGAAAAAAATTAGACTCCCCCTTTTTGACCTTCATTTTTCATCCAGAAAAGCAATGCGAACCTATATTTTTAATAACACCAAATAAATCCCCTATTCTTTAACATAAATAATCTCTCTTAATTTAACATTAAATTAACTTTGTCTTTCAACGAAATAATAATCGAAAAGGGGTACCCCATATGGAAAATAACATAGAACGGCCATTGGTCCATTGTATTCTATACATGTTTTTTTTGGCATTTAAATTCGGCAAATTTTACTTTAAGCGCATAAATTCTGCATAAAATCATAGATTTTTACAAAATTCATTGTTTATATTCACGTTTTAATTAGCTATAGTCTATTTCATGAAGCATGCTATTTTCAATGCAACGTTAGGGGTGGGAATGATAAAACAATGACTGAAAGGCTCGTGGTCAATGTGTACACTACATTTGGAGTTTGTATGTTACAGGACGCATAAAACAGCAAATTTAGTCTAATTCAGTGATTAAAATTGAACTTTTGACAATTATAAAAGAACTATGATCTTTACGTTTTTTCGGCCCTAATCTGACTTTCTGGTTGTGTTATAATAATGGGCGATAATTTCACAAATGTTAAACGATTTCGAAACGCTGTTTACAAATCACCGAAGTAAGGTCCAGCATTCAACCATAATGTTGTACTATAAGATTTAGGTCAGTTTTGAACAAGTTATAGTCTGTTTCAAAAACCGTTAATTTTCGGAAGATCATTTAGACCGCATTTCGTTCGTTCAATTGTGGACCCTGAATGAAAATTTAAGATAGAACAATCGTCGAACATAGGCATCTACACATGCGATGTGAAAAACACCAACAGTAAAGATAAAAAACATCAATTTTGAAGCGCAGCACAAACTGAGGAGAAAAAATCTACTTGCAAAAACGCGCCTTTTTTTCTAGGGGTGGCCTTTAAAAAACGGCACTTAAAGCATAAAGGAACATCGATGTATATGCCCAACTACATACAAGTTTTGTAATTGAATCAACAGTACTAAAGGTATGCAATTTGCTTAATTCTGCATCCATTTAATATCTCTATAGGTATCAATGTACTATTGCATAATGGTATGGGCGCTGCCATTTTATGAGCACAAAGTAAAGCGTGAAAAAACAGTCAGGTTAAACGCGATTGGTCAATAATGATTGTTAAAGTAAATATATTTTGGAAAGAAATGCAATCTTTGGTATGAAAATAGACAAAAAAGGAGTTTTATACACATTTAGGAGGAAGAAATCAAATTTCGAATAGGTAGGGGCACCTCGAGGAAATTTGAAAAAAATTAGACTCCCCCTTTTTGACCTTCATTTTTCATCCAGAAAAGCAATGCGAACCTATATTTTTAATAACACCAAATAAATCCCCTATTCTTTAACATAAATAATCTCTCTTAATTTAACATTAAATTAACTTTGTCTTTCAACGAAATAATAATCGAAAAGGGGTACCCCATATGGAAAATAACATAGAACGGCCATTGGTCCATTGTATTCTATACATGTTTTTTTTGGCATTTAAATTCGGCAAATTTTACTTTAAGCGCATAAATTCTGCATAAAATCATAGATTTTTACAAAATTCATTGTTTATATTCACGTTTTAATTAGCTATAGTCTATTTCATGAAGCATGCTATTTTCAATGCAACGTTAGGGGTGGGAATGATAAAACAATGACTGAAAGGCTCGTGGTCAATGTGTACACTACATTTGGAGTTTGTATGTTACAGGACGCATAAAACAGCAAATTTAGTCTAATTCAGTGATTAAAATTGAACTTTTGACAATTATAAAAGAACTATGATCTTTACGTTTTTTCGGCCCTAATCTGACTTTCTGGTTGTGTTATAATAATGGGCGATAATTTCACAAATGTTAAACGATTTCGAAACGCTGTTTACAAATCACCGAAGTAAGGTCCAGCATTCAACCATAATGTTGTACTATAAGATTTAGGTCAGTTTTGAACAAGTTATAGTCTGTTTCAAAAACCGTTAATTTTCGGAAGATCATTTAGACCGCATTTCGTTCGTTCAATTGTGGACCCTGAATGAAAATTTAAGATAGAACAATCGTCGAACATAGGCATCTACACATGCGATGTGAAAAACACCAACAGTAAAGATAAAAAACATCAATTTTGAAGCGCAGCACAAACTGAGGAGAAAAAATCTACTTGCAAAAACGCGCCTTTTTTTCTAGGGGTGGCCTTTAAAAAACGGCACTTAAAGCATAAAGGAACATCGATGTATATGCCCAACTACATACAAGTTTTGTAATTGAATCAACAGTACTAAAGGTATGCAATTTGCTTAATTCTGCATCCATTTAATATCTCTATAGGTATCAATGTACTATTGCATAACGGTATGGGCGCTGCCATTTTATGAGCACAAAGTAAAGCGTGAAAAAACAGTCAGGTTAAACGCGATTGGTCAATAATGATTGTTAAAGTAAATATATTTTGGAAAGAAATGCAATCTTTGGTATGAAAATAGACAAAAAAGGAGTTTTATACACATTTAGGAGGAAGAAATCAAATTTCGAATAGGTAGGGGCACCTCGAGGAAATTTGAAAAAAATTAGACTCCCCCTTTTTGACCTTCATTTTTCATCCAGAAAAGCAATGCGAACCTATATTTTTAATAACACCAAATAAATCCCCTATTCTTTAACATAAATAATCTCTCTTAATTTAACATTAAATTAACTTTGTCTTTCAACGAAATAATAATCGAAAAGGGGTACCCCATATGGAAAATAACATAGAACGGCCATTGGTCCATTGTATTCTATACATGTTTTTTTTGGCATTTAAATTCGGCAAATTTTACTTTAAGCGCATAAATTCTGCATAAAATCATAGATTTTTACAAAATTCATTGTTTATATTCACGTTTTAATTAGCTATAGTCTATTTCATGAAGCATGCTATTTTCAATGCAACGTTAGGGGTGGGAATGATAAAACAATGACTGAAAGGCTCGTGGTCAATGTGTACACTACATTTGGAGTTTGTATGTTACAGGACGCATAAAACAGCAAATTTAGTCTAATTCAGTGATTAAAATTGAACTTTTGACAATTATAAAAGAACTATGATCTTTACGTTTTTTCGGCCCTAATCTGACTTTCTGGTTGTGTTATAATAATGGGCGATAATTTCACAAATGTTAAACGATTTCGAAACGCTGTTTACAAATCACCGAAGTAAGGTCCAGCATTCAACCATAATGTTGTACTATAAGATTTAGGTCAGTTTTGAACAAGTTATAGTCTGTTTCAAAAACCGTTAATTTTCGGAAGATCATTTAGACCGCATTTCGTTCGTTCAATTGTGGACCCTGAATGAAAATTTAAGATAGAACAATCGTCGAACATAGGCATCTACACATGCGATGTGAAAAACACCAACAGTAAAGATAAAAAACATCAATTTTGAAGCGCAGCACAAACTGAGGAGAAAAAATCTACTTGCAAAAACGCGCCTTTTTTTCTAGGGGTGGCCTTTAAAAAACGGCACTTAAAGCATAAAGGAACATCGATGTATATGCCCAACTACATACAAGTTTTGTAATTGAATCAACAGTACTAAAGGTATGCAATTTGCTTAATTCTGCATCCATTTAATATCTCTATAGGTATCAATGTACTATTGCATAACGGTATGGGCGCTGCCATTTTATGAGCACAAAGTAAAGCGTGAAAAAACAGTCAGGTTAAACGCGATTGGTCAATAATGATTGTTAAAGTAAATATATTTTGGAAAGAAATGCAATCTTTGGTATGAAAATAGACAAAAAAGGAGTTTTATACACATTTAGGAGGAAGAAATCAAATTTCGAATAGGTAGGGGCACCTCGAGGAAATTTGAAAAAAATTAGACTCCCCCTTTTTGACCTTCATTTTTCATCCAGAAAAGCAATGCGAACCTATATTTTTAATAACACCAAATAAATCCCCTATTCTTTAACATAAATAATCTCTCTTAATTTAACATTAAATTAACTTTGTCTTTCAACGAAATAATAATCGAAAAGGGGTACCCCATATGGAAAATAACATAGAACGGCCATTGGTCCATTGTATTCTATACATGTTTTTTTTGGCATTTAAATTCGGCAAATTTTACTTTAAGCGCATAAATTCTGCATAAAATCATAGATTTTTACAAAATTCATTGTTTATATTCACGTTTTAATTAGCTATAGTCTATTTCATGAAGCATGCTATTTTCAATGCAACGTTAGGGGTGGGAATGATAAAACAATGACTGAAAGGCTCGTGGTCAATGTGTACACTACATTTGGAGTTTGTATGTTACAGGACGCATAAAACAGCAAATTTAGTCTAATTCAGTGATTAAAATTGAACTTTTGACAATTATAAAAGAACTATGATCTTTACGTTTTTTCGGCCCTAATCTGACTTTCTGGTTGTGTTATAATAATGGGCGATAATTTCACAAATGTTAAACGATTTCGAAACGCTGTTTACAAATCACCGAAGTAAGGTCCAGCATTCAACCATAATGTTGTACTATAAGATTTAGGTCAGTTTTGAACAAGTTATAGTCTGTTTCAAAAACCGTTAATTTTCGGAAGATCATTTAGACCGCATTTCGTTCGTTCAATTGTGGACCCTGAATGAAAATTTAAGATAGAACAATCGTCGAACATAGGCATCTACACATGCGATGTGAAAAACACCAACAGTAAAGATAAAAAACATCAATTTTGAAGCGCAGCACAAACTGAGGAGAAAAAATCTACTTGCAAAAACGCGCCTTTTTTTCTAGGGGTGGCCTTTAAAAAACGGCACTTAAAGCATAAAGGAACATCGATGTATATGCCCAACTACATACAAGTTTTGTAATTGAATCAACAGTACTAAAGGTATGCAATTTGCTTAATTCTGCATCCATTTAATATCTCTATAGGTATCAATGTACTATTGCATAACGGTATGGGCGCTGCCATTTTATGAGCACAAAGTAAAGCGTGAAAAAACAGTCAGGTTAAACGCGATTGGTCAATAATGATTGTTAAAGTAAATATATTTTGGAAAGAAATGCAATCTTTGGTATGAAAATAGACAAAAAAGGAGTTTTATACACATTTAGGAGGAAGAAATCAAATTTCGAATAGGTAGGGGCACCTCGAGGAAATTTGAAAAAAATTAGACTCCCCCTTTTTGACCTTCATTTTTCATCCAGAAAAGCAATGCGAACCTATATTTTTAATAACACCAAATAAATCCCCTATTCTTTAACATAAATAATCTCTCTTAATTTAACATTAAATTAACTTTTCTTTCAACGAAATAATAATCGAAAAGGGGTACCCCATATGGAAAATAACATAGAACGGCCATTGGTCCATTGTATTCTATACATGTTTTTTTTGGCATTTAAATTCGGCAAATTTTACTTTAAGCGCATAAATTCTGCATAAAATCATAGATTTTTACAAAATTCATTGTTTATATTCACGTTTTAATTAGCTATAGTCTATTTCATGAAGCATGCTATTTTCAATGCAACGTTAGGGGTGGGAATGATAAAACAATGACTGAAAGGCTCGTGGTCAATGTGTACACTACATTTGGAGTTTGTATGTTACAGGACGCATAAAACAGCAAATTTAGTCTAATTCAGTGATTAAAATTGAACTTTTGACAATTATAAAAGAACTATGATCTTTACGTTTTTTCGGCCCTAATCTGACTTTCTGGTTGTGTTATAATAATGGGCGATAATTTCACAAATGTTAAACGATTTCGAAACGCTGTTTACAAATCACCGAAGTAAGGTCCAGCATTCAACCATAATGTTGTACTATAAGATTTAGGTCAGTTTTGAACAAGTTATAGTCTGTTTCAAAAACCGTTAATTTTCGGAAGATCATTTAGACCGCATTTCGTTCGTTCAATTGTGGACCCTGAATGAAAATTTAAGATAGAACAATCGTCGAACATAGGCATCTACACATGCGATGTGAAAAACACCAACAGTAAAGATAAAAAACATCAATTTTGAAGCGCAGCACAAACTGAGGAGAAAAAATCTACTTGCAAAAACGCGCCTTTTTTTCTAGGGGTGGCCTTTAAAAAACGGCACTTAAAGCATAAAGGAACATCGATGTATATGCCCAACTACATACAAGTTTTGTAATTGAATCAACAGTACTAAAGGTATGCAATTTGCTTAATTCTGCATCCATTTAATATCTCTATAGGTATCAATGTACTATTGCATAACGGTATGGGCGCTGCCATTTTATGAGCACAAAGTAAAGCGTGAAAAAACAGTCAGGTTAAACGCGATTGGTCAATAATGATTGTTAAAGTAAATATATTTTGGAAAGAAATGCAATCTTTGGTATGAAAATAGACAAAAAAGGAGTTTTATACACATTTAGGAGGAAGAAATCAAATTTCGAATAGGTAGGGGCACCTCGAGGAAATTTGAAAAAAATTAGACTCCCCCTTTTTGACCTTCATTTTTCATCCAGAAAAGCAATGCGAACCTATATTTTTAATAACACCAAATAAATCCCCTATTCTTTAACATAAATAATCTCTCTTAATTTAACATTAAATTAACTTTGTCTTTCAACGAAATAATAATCGAAAAGGGGTACCCCATATGGAAAATAACATAGAACGGCCATTGGTCCATTGTATTCTATACATGTTTTTTTTGGCATTTAAATTCGGCAAATTTTACTTTAAGCGCATAAATTCTGCATAAAATCATAGATTTTTACAAAATTCATTGTTTATATTCACGTTTTAATTAGCTATAGTCTATTTCATGAAGCATGCTATTTTCAATGCAACGTTAGGGGTGGGAATGATAAAACAATGACTGAAAGGCTCGTGGTCAATGTGTACACTACATTTGGAGTTTGTATGTTACAGGACGCATAAAACAGCAAATTTAGTCTAATTCAGTGATTAAAATTGAACTTTTGACAATTATAAAAGAACTATGATCTTTACGTTTTTTCGGCCCTAATCTGACTTTCTGGTTGTGTTATAATAATGGGCGATAATTTCACAAATGTTAAACGATTTCGAAACGCTGTTTACAAATCACCGAAGTAAGGTCCAGCATTCAACCATAATGTTGTACTATAAGATTTAGGTCAGTTTTGAACAAGTTATAGTCTGTTTCAAAAACCGTTAATTTTCGGAAGATCATTTAGACCGCATTTCGTTCGTTCAATTGTGGACCCTGAATGAAAATTTAAGATAGAACAATCGTCGAACATAGGCATCTACACATGCGATGTGAAAAACACCAACAGTAAAGATAAAAAACATCAATTTTGAAGCGCAGCACAAACTGAGGAGAAAAAATCTACTTGCAAAAACGCGCCTTTTTTTCTAGGGGTGGCCTTTAAAAAACGGCACTTAAAGCATAAAGGAACATCGATGTATATGCCCAACTACATACAAGTTTTGTAATTGAATCAACAGTACTAAAGGTATGCAATTTGCTTAATTCTGCATCCATTTAATATCTCTATACATGTTTTTTTTGGCATTTAAATTCGGCAAATTTTACTTTAAGCGCATAAATTCTGCATAAAATCATAGATTTTTACAAAATTCATTGTTTATATTCACGTTTTAATTAGCTATAGTCTATTTCATGAAGCATGCTATTTTCAATGCAACGTTAGGGGTGGGAATGATAAAACAATGACTGAAAGGCTCGTGGTCAATGTGTACACTACATTTGGAGTTTGTATGTTACAGGACGCATAAAACAGCAAATTTAGTCTAATTCAGTGATTAAAATTGAACTTTTGACAATTATAAAAGAACTATGATCTTTACGTTTTTTCGGCCCTAATCTGACTTTCTGGTTGTGTTATAATAATGGGCGATAATTTCACAAATGTTAAACGATTTCGAAACGCTGTTTACAAATCACCGAAGTAAGGTCCAGCATTCAACCATAATGTTGTACTATAAGATTTAGGTCAGTTTTGAACAAGTTATAGTCTGTTTCAAAAACCGTTAATTTTCGGAAGATCATTTAGACCGCATTTCGTTCGTTCAATTGTGGACCCTGAATGAAAATTTAAGATAGAACAATCGTCGAACATAGGCATCTACACATGCGATGTGAAAAACACCAACAGTAAAGATAAAAAACATCAATTTTGAAGCGCAGCACAAACTGAGGAGAAAAAATCTACTTGCAAAAACGCGCCTTTTTTTCTAGGGGTGGCCTTTAAAAAACGGCACTTAAAGCATAAAGGAACATCGATGTATATGCCCAACTACATACAAGTTTTGTAATTGAATCAACAGTACTAAAGGTATGCAATTTGCTTAATTCTGCATCCATTTAATATCTCTATAGGTATCAATGTACTATTGCATAACGGTATGGGCGCTGCCATTTTATGAGCACAAAGTAAAGCGTGAAAAAACAGTCAGGTTAAACGCGATTGGTCAATAATGATTGTTAAAGTAAATATATTTTGGAAAGAAATGCAATCTTTGGTATGAAAATAGACAAAAAAGGAGTTTTATACACATTTAGGAGGAAGAAATCAAATTTCGAATAGGTAGGGGCACCTCGAGGAAATTTGAAAAAAATTAGACTCCCCCTTTTTGACCTTCATTTTTCATCCAGAAAAGCAATGCGAACCTATATTTTTAATAACACCAAATAAATCCCCTATTCTTTAACATAAATAATCTCTCTTAATTTAACATTAAATTAACTTTGTCTTTCAACGAAATAATAATCGAAAAGGGGTACCCCATATGGAAAATAACATAGAACGGCCATTGGTCCATTGTATTCTATACATGTTTTTTTTGGCATTTAAATTCGGCAAATTTTACTTTAAGCGCATAAATTCTGCATAAAATCATAGATTTTTACAAAATTCATTGTTTATATTCACGTTTTAATTAGCTATAGTCTATTTCATGAAGCATGCTATTTTCAATGCAACGTTAGGGGTGGGAATGATAAAACAATGACTGAAAGGCTCGTGGTCAATGTGTACACTACATTTGGAGTTTGTATGTTACAGGACGCATAAAACAGCAAATTTAGTCTAATTCAGTGATTAAAATTGAACTTTTGACAATTATAAAAGAACTATGATCTTTACGTTTTTTCGGCCCTAATCTGACTTTCTGGTTGTGTTATAATAATGGGCGATAATTTCACAAATGTTAAACGATTTCGAAACGCTGTTTACAAATCACCGAAGTAAGGTCCAGCATTCAACCATAATGTTGTACTATAAGATTTAGGTCAGTTTTGAACAAGTTATAGTCTGTTTCAAAAACCGTTAATTTTCGGAAGATCATTTAGACCGCATTTCGTTCGTTCAATTGTGGACCCTGAATGAAAATTTAAGATAGAACAATCGTCGAACATAGGCATCTACACATGCGATGTGAAAAACACCAACAGTAAAGATAAAAAACATCAATTTTGAAGCGCAGCACAAACTGAGGAGAAAAAATCTACTTGCAAAAACGCGCCTTTTTTTCTAGGGGTGGCCTTTAAAAAACGGCACTTAAAGCATAAAGGAACATCGATGTATATGCCCAACTACATACAAGTTTTGTAATTGAATCAACAGTACTAAAGGTATGCAATTTGCTTAATTCTGCATCCATTTAATATCTCTATAGGTATCAATGTACTATTGCATAACGGTATGGGCGCTGCCATTTTATGAGCACAAAGTAAAGCGTGAAAAAACAGTCAGGTTAAACGCGATTGGTCAATAATGATTGTTAAAGTAAATATATTTTGGAAAGAAATGCAATCTTTGGTATGAAAATAGACAAAAAAGGAGTTTTATACACATTTAGGAGGAAGAAATCAAATTTCGAATAGGTAGGGGCACCTCGAGGAAATTTGAAAAAAATTAGACTCCCCCTTTTTGACCTTCATTTTTCATCCAGAAAAGCAATGCGAACCTATATTTTTAATAACACCAAATAAATCCCCTATTCTTTAACATAAATAATCTCTCTTAATTTAACATTAAATTAACTTTGTCTTTCAACGAAATAATAATCGAAAAGGGGTACCCCATATGGAAAATAACATAGAACGGCCATTGGTCCATTGTATTCTATACATGTTTTTTTTGGCATTTAAATTCGGCAAATTTTACTTTAAGCGCATAAATTCTGCATAAAATCATAGATTTTTACAAAATTCATTGTTTATATTCACGTTTTAATTAGCTATAGTCTATTTCATGAAGCATGCTATTTTCAATGCAACGTTAGGGGTGGGAATGATAAAACAATGACTGAAAGGCTCGTGGTCAATGTGTACACTACATTTGGAGTTTGTATGTTACAGGACGCATAAAACAGCAAATTTAGTCTAATTCAGTGATTAAAATTGAACTTTTGACAATTATAAAAGAACTATGATCTTTACGTTTTTTCGGCCCTAATCTGACTTTCTGGTTGTGTTATAATAATGGGCGATAATTTCACAAATGTTAAACGATTTCGAAACGCTGTTTACAAATCACCGAAGTAAGGTCCAGCATTCAACCATAATGTTGTACTATAAGATTTAGGTCAGTTTTGAACAAGTTATAGTCTGTTTCAAAAACCGTTAATTTTCGGAAGATCATTTAGACCGCATTTCGTTCGTTCAATTGTGGACCCTGAATGAAAATTTAAGATAGAACAATCGTCGAACATAGGCATCTACACATGCGATGTGAAAAACACCAACAGTAAAGATAAAAAACATCAATTTTGAAGCGCAGCACAAACTGAGGAGAAAAAATCTACTTGCAAAAACGCGCCTTTTTTTCTAGGGGTGGCCTTTAAAAAACGGCACTTAAAGCATAAAGGAACATCGATGTATATGCCCAACTACATACAAGTTTTGTAATTGAATCAACAGTACTAAAGGTATGCAATTTGCTTAATTCTGCATCCATTTAATATCTCTATAGGTATCAATGTACTATTGCATAACGGTATGGGCGCTGCCATTTTATGAGCACAAAGTAAAGCGTGAAAAAACAGTCAGGTTAAACGCGATTGGTCAATAATGATTGTTAAAGTAAATATATTTTGGAAAGAAATGCAATCTTTGGTATGAAAATAGACAAAAAAGGAGTTTTATACACATTTAGGAGGAAGAAATCAAATTTCGAATAGGTAGGGGCACCTCGAGGAAATTTGAAAAAAATTAGACTCCCCCTTTTTGACCTTCATTTTTCATCCAGAAAAGCAATGCGAACCTATATTTTTAATAACACCAAATAAATCCCCTATTCTTTAACATAAATAATCTCTCTTAATTTAACATTAAATTAACTTTGTCTTTCAACGAAATAATAATCGAAAAGGGGTACCCCATATGGAAAATAACATAGAACGGCCATTGGTCCATTGTATTCTATACATGTTTTTTTTGGCATTTAAATTCGGCAAATTTTACTTTAAGCGCATAAATTCTGCATAAAATCATAGATTTTTACAAAATTCATTGTTTATATTCACGTTTTAATTAGCTATAGTCTATTTCATGAAGCATGCTATTTTCAATGCAACGTTAGGGGTGGGAATGATAAAACAATGACTGAAAGGCTCGTGGTCAATGTGTACACTACATTTGGAGTTTGTATGTTACAGGACGCATAAAACAGCAAATTTAGTCTAATTCAGTGATTAAAATTGAACTTTTGACAATTATAAAAGAACTATGATCTTTACGTTTTTTCGGCCCTAATCTGACTTTCTGGTTGTGTTATAATAATGGGCGATAATTTCACAAATGTTAAACGATTTCGAAACGCTGTTTACAAATCACCGAAGTAAGGTCCAGCATTCAACCATAATGTTGTACTATAAGATTTAGGTCAGTTTTGAACAAGTTATAGTCTGTTTCAAAAACCGTTAATTTTCGGAAGATCATTTAGACCGCATTTCGTTCGTTCAATTGTGGACCCTGAATGAAAATTTAAGATAGAACAATCGTCGAACATAGGCATCTACACATGCGATGTGAAAAACACCAACAGTAAAGATAAAAAACATCAATTTTGAAGCGCAGCACAAACTGAGGAGAAAAAATCTACTTGCAAAAACGCGCCTTTTTTTCTAGGGGTGGCCTTTAAAAAACGGCACTTAAAGCATAAAGGAACATCGATGTATATGCCCAACTACATACAAGTTTTGTAATTGAATCAACAGTACTAAAGGTATGCAATTTGCTTAATTCTGCATCCATTTAATATCTCTATAGGTATCAATGTACTATTGCATAACGGTATGGGCGCTGCCATTTTATGAGCACAAAGTAAAGCGTGAAAAAACAGTCAGGTTAAACGCGATTGGTCAATAATGATTGTTAAAGTAAATATATTTTGGAAAGAAATGCAATCTTTGGTATGAAAATAGACAAAAAAGGAGTTTTATACACATTTAGGAGGAAGAAATCAAATTTCGAATAGGTAGGGGCACCTCGAGGAAATTTGAAAAAAATTAGACTCCCCCTTTTTGACCTTCATTTTTCATCCAGAAAAGCAATGCGAACCTATATTTTTAATAACACCAAATAAATCCCCTATTCTTTAACATAAATAATCTCTCTTAATTTAACATTAAATTAACTTTGTCTTTCAACGAAATAATAATCGAAAAGGGGTACCCCATATGGAAAATAACATAGAACGGCCATTGGTCCATTGTATTCTATACATGTTTTTTTTGGCATTTAAATTCGGCAAATTTTACTTTAAGCGCATAAATTCTGCATAAAATCATAGATTTTTACAAAATTCATTGTTTATATTCACGTTTTAATTAGCTATAGTCTATTTCATGAAGCATGCTATTTTCAATGCAACGTTAGGGGTGGGAATGATAAAACAATGACTGAAAGGCTCGTGGTCAATGTGTACACTACATTTGGAGTTTGTATGTTACAGGACGCATAAAACAGCAAATTTAGTCTAATTCAGTGATTAAAATTGAACTTTTGACAATTATAAAAGAACTATGATCTTTACGTTTTTTCGGCCCTAATCTGACTTTCTGGTTGTGTTATAATAATGGGCGATAATTTCACAAATGTTAAACGATTTCGAAACGCTGTTTACAAATCACCGAAGTAAGGTCCAGCATTCAACCATAATGTTGTACTATAAGATTTAGGTCAGTTTTGAACAAGTTATAGTCTGTTTCAAAAACCGTTAATTTTCGGAAGATCATTTAGACCGCATTTCGTTCGTTCAATTGTGGACCCTGAATGAAAATTTAAGATAGAACAATCGTCGAACATAGGCATCTACACATGCGATGTGAAAAACACCAACAGTAAAGATAAAAAACATCAATTTTGAAGCGCAGCACAAACTGAGGAGAAAAAATCTACTTGCAAAAACGCGCCTTTTTTTCTAGGGGTGGCCTTTAAAAAACGGCACTTAAAGCATAAAGGAACATCGATGTATATGCCCAACTACATACAAGTTTTGTAATTGAATCAACAGTACTAAAGGTATGCAATTTGCTTAATTCTGCATCCATTTAATATCTCTATAGGTATCAATGTACTATTGCATAACGGTATGGGCGCTGCCATTTTATGAGCACAAAGTAAAGCGTGAAAAAACAGTCAGGTTAAACGCGATTGGTCAATAATGATTGTTAAAGTAAATATATTTTGGAAAGAAATGCAATCTTTGGTATGAAAATAGACAAAAAAGGAGTTTTATACACATTTAGGAGGAAGAAATCAAATTTCGAATAGGTAGGGGCACCTCGAGGAAATTTGAAAAAAATTAGACTCCCCCTTTTTGACCTTCATTTTTCATCCAGAAAAGCAATGCGAACCTATATTTTTAATAACACCAAATAAATCCCCTATTCTTTAACATAAATAATCTCTCTTAATTTAACATTAAATTAACTTTGTCTTTCAACGAAATAATAATCGAAAAGGGGTACCCCATATGGAAAATAACATAGAACGGCCATTGGTCCATTGTATTCTATACATGTTTTTTTTGGCATTTAAATTCGGCAAATTTTACTTTAAGCGCATAAATTCTGCATAAAATCATAGATTTTTACAAAATTCATTGTTTATATTCACGTTTTAATTAGCTATAGTCTATTTCATGAAGCATGCTATTTTCAATGCAACGTTAGGGGTGGGAATGATAAAACAATGACTGAAAGGCTCGTGGTCAATGTGTACACTACATTTGGAGTTTGTATGTTACAGGACGCATAAAACAGCAAATTTAGTCTAATTCAGTGATTAAAATTGAACTTTTGACAATTATAAAAGAACTATGATCTTTACGTTTTTTCGGCCCTAATCTGACTTTCTGGTTGTGTTATAATAATGGGCGATAATTTCACAAATGTTAAACGATTTCGAAACGCTGTTTACAAATCACCGAAGTAAGGTCCAGCATTCAACCATAATGTTGTACTATAAGATTTAGGTCAGTTTTGAACAAGTTATAGTCTGTTTCAAAAACCGTTAATTTTCGGAAGATCATTTAGACCGCATTTCGTTCGTTCAATTGTGGACCCTGAATGAAAATTTAAGATAGAACAATCGTCGAACATAGGCATCTACACATGCGATGTGAAAAACACCAACAGTAAAGATAAAAAACATCAATTTTGAAGCGCAGCACAAACTGAGGAGAAAAAATCTACTTGCAAAAACGCGCCTTTTTTTCTAGGGGTGGCCTTTAAAAAACGGCACTTAAAGCATAAAGGAACATCGATGTATATGCCCAACTACATACAAGTTTTGTAATTGAATCAACAGTACTAAAGGTATGCAATTTGCTTAATTCTGCATCCATTTAATATCTCTATAGGTATCAATGTACTATTGCATAACGGTATGGGCGCTGCCATTTTATGAGCACAAAGTAAAGCGTGAAAAAACAGTCAGGTTAAACGCGATTGGTCAATAATGATTGTTAAAGTAAATATATTTTGGAAAGAAATGCAATCTTTGGTATGAAAATAGACAAAAAAGGAGTTTTATACACATTTAGGAGGAAGAAATCAAATTTCGAATAGGTAGGGGCACCTCGAGGAAATTTGAAAAAAATTAGACTCCCCCTTTTTGACCTTCATTTTTCATCCAGAAAAGCAATGCGAACCTATATTTTTAATAACACCAAATAAATCCCCTATTCTTTAACATAAATAATCTCTCTTAATTTAACATTAAATTAACTTTGTCTTTCAACGAAATAATAATCGAAAAGGGGTACCCCATATGGAAAATAACATAGAACGGCCATTGGTCCATTGTATTCAGTTAGATAGGCGTGAGCTATTAAAATACTTATTTTAATAAACAAACTGTTATTTTTATAATGTTATTTACTATCTACAATGCCATAACAGCATAAACTGGGTTCTGTTACTAAATAATTTACAAAACGTTTGTTCTACATTCCGTAGATTTGCTCTGAAAACATTTGTGAGCGAAATGATTGTTGGAATTGTGTCATTAGGTATGTTTTTGACTATCTCCCAATTATCGCATAATTACAAAAGATAAATTTAGCAACTTATTAATTTTAATTGATCAAAGAAATAAAAAACCCAAATTTTAAATGCTAGCTTCACCTAAATTTTACGTAAATGTAGTTTAAAATGGAATAATCAATTAAACATTTTTCATTTTCATTTTTATACGCCTGTCAATGACAGATCCCCCCCCCCCCCCATGCGTGCGTATTATGGTATACAAATGTCCATCCTTCGTATCTTGCAAATAAGATTCACAGATTTTTTTTACAAACTGCACATGTTTGTTTATTGTATTAGTGTCATAGTATGTATACTTGTTGGTAATCTCTGATTTATTGGACTTGGTACATGAAAAGGGGGTGGGGTTGTTTTCATAATCTTGCTCAAAAACTTTCGGTTTTCATCAAATTTTCTTGAATCTTTGGGGAATTTTTAATTTGATAGATATGCGCTTCCTTTTTCGTGGTAAAATTCGGATTTTTAATGGTAGTTAATGGGACTTGTTTGTGGAAAGCTTTCATAAATTTTCTTAAAATATTTTTGATATTGATAGATGATCAGTGTCGATAGTATGGGGGAAGATCTTTTCTGTTAACGTGTTTTGGTCATTTTTACACGTCTGTAAATAAAGTAACTGGTACTTGTTTTTCAACCATTAGCTGTTATCTGTTTTCTTAAAAATTGAAATTGTTGTAAACTGTTATAACGAAAATGAAAACACTGTTTACTGTTAATAATCAGAACACTATTGCCCTTCGATGAGATACTGTTGTTGTCTGGTTTTTTTTTTTCGATTTTTAACTCGCTTGTTAGTTAAAACATATTTATTAATATAAATTTCAATAATATGTACAAAATACATCATACAAAGAATAACATACAGGATTCGGAAATAAGCATGTAAGCTTTTGTTAATCCGTCCGTCTCCTTACAATTCCGACAAAATGTAATATCAAAACTATAAGCATGCTTAGAGAATTAATAGAAATAGAAAAAGAAAAAGGACATGTAAATGTTGTCAGGTAGTGTAATCAATAAAAGAAACAGTCAATGTGACAATGGAAATGATGGAATAGTGAAATGCAGTTAAAAAAAGCGTTTGCTTTGAACAATATATTTTTGAACAAGATTAAAGACATTAATATTTTCATCTAATGTTAGAAGATCTGACCCATACAATAATAAGTTAACATCGACAGGTTGGTTTAAATTAAGAGTATGTATGGTACTATAACGAAGCTGATCGTACTTATAACATTCAAAAAGAAAATGATAGGTTGATTCGACATGACCACATGTACATTTTGGAGAATCCACAAGGTTTCGCAGAAACAGGTGTTCATTTAGTGAACTACTGTTCATACGAAGCCTTGCATGTAGAATCTGCCCTTTTCGAGTTCCGACGTAATAGTATTTTGGGGTTTCTTTGCTACGAGTCACCAATTTATTTTTAAATATACTTAACGAGGTAGACCTTCTTACATCTAATGGCAAATTATTCTACATGTTAATGGTCGCAGGCAGAAAATATTCAGAGTAGAAGTTCGTTCTTGTACGAACATTAACAATATTTTCGACTTGGCGTGTAAAATGACTATGTCGATCACCAATTGAACTAGGAACAAGTTCCCATAAATAATTTGGGGATTCCTTGTTTATAATCTTATATACATGTAATTGAATAAGTCGATGTTTTTCCCTCCTAGCCGAAAGTTTTTCCCAACCCGTTTCTTGATAAAGTTTTTCTAACGACGTCAATTTTGTCCCTCCCGTAACAATGCGCATAGCGTCTATCTGGACACTCTCTAACTTGTAAACTAAGTATTGTTAATAGTTATGCCATACCACATCGCCATATTCCAGAATTGGTCTAATATTAGAAAAGTAAATTCTCTCCAGGACATACCTGTCAAGGACAAATCGTACCCTACGAAGGAAATTAACTCTATTATAAGCTTTTTGAACAATGTAATTAATGTGGTCATGCCAAGAACCATTACTTGAAAAATAAATGCCTAAGTGTTTGTGTGAAGCGACTTCTTGAATATTGAGCCCGTCCATAACAATAGGTGGATGAATTGGCTTGATTGATTTACGAGATATAGTTATCATTTCAGTTTTATGTGGGTTAAATTGTACTAACCACTTTTCTGACCAGCTATGAATTTTAGCTAGATCCCTATTTAATATGTCAGCAGCGACTTTGGGACTATCTACTATTATATAAATGCTAGTGTCGTCTGCAAATAGCTTAACACAAGCATTAATATCTTCTACAATATCATTAATAAATAAAAGAAACAATAAAGGCCCCAAAATGGAACCCTGAGGAACACGATGTCCAGTCAGAACTACCACCGCTTAAAAGCACTCATTGTTCCCTTCCTGAAAGATAGTTTTTAAACCAGTGTAATAAATTTCCATCAATACCATAATTCTGAAGTTTGAATAAGAGTCCTAAGAGAAACTCGCTTGTTTCTGTTTTCTGATGTAAATTGCAGTGTTATCTGGTTTTTTTTAAAGATTTTTGAAGTCGCTGTTTTCTGTTTTCTCATGTAAATTGTTGTTATCTGTTATCATTATTTTAAATCTACTGTTATCTGTTTTGAGAAAAATTAAAAAGTGTTAACCTGTTAATGGAATGAAAGAAAAGGAAACAACCCTATTGTTCCCGGGGAAATAAAACAAAAGGGAAACAACTCTATTGTTCACCGGTAAATAACCTTTAAGGTAAAAAACAAATAAAAAGGTCAACAATGCAGAAGTTTAGATGAGAACAACACAAATTTCAGTAAATTAAAATGTACATGTACATGTTTATTGTTGGCGTACAATATAATAAAACAAGTACGACCCTCTCTTATTGAGGGACACATTCATATTTGTAAACTAACCCTCGTTGAAGTTGTTTGGCTCGGGTTCGGGTTTAGAAATTTGATTATTGCCCTCAAGAAGGTGAAGTCAACGTGAAAGTACTAGATTGATTATTTCATTAGTTTATTTATTTATTCCATAGTTCTGCTCTACATTCTCTTTTCTTACTTTTGCTACCATTCACTTTCTCCTATGACTTCACTGTCACCTTTATTGTTATTATTTACCTAACAATATACCGGTATATTTATGCATGACAAATGTCAGAAATATGACCCATTAAAATAGGATACCTTACAGCTATGTATTGCATGATGGGTAAATAAGAATTATAATCCTCGAAAAAAGTAACTTTACCCTGTAGATTTTTGTAATCATCTATAAAACTATTACCTATGAAAAATCGGCAACATTACAACAAAGTGAGTAATCAGAAAGATGACCCATGAAATAAGATACCTTATATCTATGTATTGTATGATAGAGGTATAAAACTATTATCCTTAAAAAGCATCTCTGTATTGTATAATAGGGGACCAAGAACTATACTCCTTGAAAAAAGCGACCTTACCCTGTAGATTATATTAAACATGTTTAAAACTATTACTCATGAAAAATCAGCTACCTTACAAAAAGAGGAATCAGAAAGATGACACATGGAAATAAGATACCTAAAATTTCTGTACTGTTTGATAGAGGAATAAGAAATATAATCCTTGAAGAAGCAAACTAACCTGTAGATTATATATTAAAGATAAATAAAATTATTACCCATGAAAAATCAGCTACCTTACATCTTTACATTGTATAACAGAGGAATCAGCAGTATGTCCCATGAAAATAAAATACCTGATATTTCTGTATTGTATGATAGAGGAATAAAAATTAAAATCGTTGAAAAAAAGCAAGCTTACCCTGTAGATTATATAATTAAGATGTATAAAACTATTACCCATGAAATATCAGCTGCCTTAAATCTAAACATTGTACAAAAGAGGAATCAGAAAGATGACCCATGAAAATAAGGTACCTTATATCAATGTATTGTATGACAGAAGTATAAAACTATTATGCTTAAAAAAGCAACCTTCCCCTATAGATTATATTAAACATAAAACTATTACCCATGAACAATCAGCTACCTTACATCTATATATTGTACAAAAGAGGAATTAGAAAGATGACCAATGAAAATAAGATACCTTATATCTCTATATTATATTAAGGGGGACCAAGAACTATACTCCTTGAAAAAAAGCAACCTTACCCTTAAGATTATATTAAACATGTATAAAACTATTACCCATGAAAAATCAGCTACCTTACATCTATACATTATACAAAACAGGCATCAGAAAGATGACCCATGAAAATAAGATACCTGAAATTTCTGTACTGTTTGATAGAGGAATACGAAATATAATCCTTGAAAAAGCAAGCTACCCGGTAGATTATATTAAAGCTAAATAAAACTATTACCAATGAAATACCAGCTACCTTACATCTATACATTGTGCAACATAGCAATCAGAAATATGACCCATGAAAATAAGATACCTGAAATTTCTGTACTGTATGATAGAGGAATAAGAAATATAATCCTTGAAAAAGCAAGCTACCCTGTAGATTATATTAAAGATAAATAAAATTATTACCCATGAAAAATCAGCTACCTTACATCTTTGCATTGAATAACAGAGGAATCAGCAGTATGTCCCATGAAAATAAGATACCTGAAATTTCTGTTTTGTATTTTTTATTAAACATAAAACTATTACCCATGAGAAATCAGCTACCTTACATTTAGTATACATTGTACAAAAGAGGAATCAGAAAGATGATCCATGAAAATAAGATACCTTATATCTCTGTATTGTATTATGGGAGAACAAGAACTATACTCTTTGAAAAAAGCAACTTTACCCTGTAGATTATATTAAACATGTATAAAACTATTACTCATGAAAATCAGCTACCTTACATCTATACATGTACAAAAGAGGAATCAGAAAGATGATCCATGAAAATAAGATACCTTATATCTCTGTATTGTATTATGGGGGAACAAGAACTATACTCCTTGAAAAAAGCAACTTTACCTTGTAGATTATATTAAACATGAATAAAACTATTACCCATGAACAATCAGCTACCTTACATCTCATCCTCACAAGTCAGGGTTTCTGTGTCCACATGTGTCCCTGACAAAGGTTACAGGGAAATTCCCGGGCTAGAAGATTTTCGTATGACGCCAATCCTTCAAAATAGCAACAAATAAAATTGCTTGAAAGAAGAAAGTGTTTGGCAGTAGTCATTCTTACTCATTCTTGAGTTGGAAGAAAACGTAACGCAACTAATAAATAACGCGGTAATAACAAACTATTAACATTACTGTACAAAATACACTGATTTACACATGGTCTATGCAACACATCCGTTTGGTTTATTTACAATCGACATCGGGATATCCCCTAACCAAGTCGTGAATGAAAGCGGGCTTTTGATTGGCTACATCAAGGTATGATGTAGCCAATCAAAATAGTAACTTAATGCCCGGGAATTTCCTCGCTAAGTTTGTCAGGGTTTCGAAACCCTGCCAAAGGTAACAGAGAAATTCCCCGGCTAGAAGATTTTCGTATGACGCCAATCCTTCAAAATAGCAACCAATGAAATTGCTTGAAAGAAGAAAGTGTTTAGCAGTAGTCATTCTTACTCATTCTTGAGTTGGAAGAAAACGTAACGCAACTAATAAATAACGCGGTAATAACAAACTATTAACATTACTGTACAAAATACACTGATTTACACATGGTCTATGCAACACATCCGCTTGGTTTATTTACAATCGACATCGGGATATCCCCTAACCAAGTCGTGAATGAAAGCGGGCTTTTGATTGGCTATATATACATCAAGGTATGATGTAGCCAATCAAAATAGTAACTTATAGCCCAGGAATTTCCTCGCTAAGTTTGTTAGGGTTTCGTGGACACGTGTGGACACAGAAACCCTGACCTGTGAGGATGCCTTACATTTATACATTGTACAAAAGAGGAATTAGAAAGATGACCCATGAAAATAAGATACCTTATATCTCTTGAAAAAAGAAACTTTACCCTGTAGATTATATTAAAGATGTATAAAAACTATTACGTGTTACACACAACAAAAATGAAAAAATGATTCAAAAAGTGTTGAAGTACATAACATTTTATATTCAAATGTTTCAAAGGGGCGATTGGTTCTATTAAGGCGTCTCTGAGAATTTTTTTGGGAAAGGTAGAAAAGTGGAAAGCGGAATAATATCAGAAGAAACGTTGCAAAAACAATATGTCGCCAAAACGTCGTTTTGGGCAACGTTATAAAGAAATTCCATTTTATTGGGATATTTATTTAAACAGTTTGTTAAACTGGTGGTCCTCCTGTGAGGATTTTTATTTGCAACGGAAAAAATTCAAAATTATTTGTCTAATTCTTCGGGGGCGGGGGTGGTCTTCCATTGAAACGGCGACTTTTCATCATTGACTATAATAACCGTTTTGCCCTTAAAATCAGACCATTTCGCAATAAAATGGGTCATCGCCCAGGTTTACAAAGTATCTCCTCAATAATACTCTTCTCTATCTTAATATACTGTCGCGATTTAGCGAAAATGTTGCTTGATTTGACGCTTTTAAAATGATTATATCTTGTCGTGTGGTTATCCTTAAATTTGACGGGCGGCTTTCAATTTTGAATTGGCGAGAATGTGGAATTTTATCGTAGAAAGTTATATTGCTCTTCTTCATCTGAGTAGTTTTGTCTTTCGTAAAGGTTTGTCGTCAAACCATTAATTTTTAACATTTAAACGTTGATAGAAAATTTTTCGGCAGCCATGAAAACGATTATCTATGGTTATAATTTTAATCAGTTTAGTTAACTTTATACGTGTATTAAATAAGAATGACAGACTATTTAACATGTGAAATTGGTCTATCAGTTTGTTTTGTTTAATCATATTTTATAGAGGTTAATAAATCAATTAATATGGGCATGTCTCAATTTCTTGTGTGGCAGAGATGAATTCTGACTTAGGAAGATATGTGGCCCCTGTTTCGGAAATTGTTTGATTTGTGGATTGTCTTTTTTGAGTTTCTTTTATTCGCCATTTTGTTATTACCTTCATTTATTTCTGATTAACTACAAAGTACATAGTCACAGAAAAAATAGGTATATATGGTATTAGATTTCAAAACTAATGTGAACACTACACTCAAACCAATCGGAGAAGAGACCCTCGATTTTTTATGTTCATGAACATATACAGTTTTGCAAGAACAATAACATTTCTAAAAACAGTTACCTTAGATATATGGTATACAATATTAATCTAATGATACATGGTATGCAATAATAATGCAATGACATGACCTCGTATTAGTTTGCTTGTTTAAATGGTGTTTAACGCTTGCACTTTCATCAATTTAACAGCTATATCAAGGGGTCCAGTTTTTTTATTGTCATTTTAATGAGAGTTGGGTAATACATTTTTCACGATCATAAGGGGCTTCATAAGATCGATTTTAACGGCGAAAATTGTCATGCTAAATTCACTTGTATAACATTTTCCATCAAAAATATAGTATATAAAATGCTAAGACATAATAGAAATGCAAAAACATGTTAGTTTAATGTGTGTTTGGGTATAGTTTGGATAAGTTTGGGTATGTTTGGGTAAGTTTGGGTAAAAAGTCACACCCATCAATCGTCTCCTTAACCCAAATACAACACAAGAACTAAAGAATATTTGTTCATATTTAAAAGAATCTTATACACTAAGAAATTTACATCTTTAGAAAAAATATATGTGTATAATTATTCAAAAATAATTCTCATCATATTGTATAGCGAAATGCCACTAGTGTACATTGTCATACTATACAGAAACTTTATATATTTTCACAATTGATTATTTCATTATAATTATTGAATACATACCTATGGCACGCCGTTCTCGTCAAAAGTATGGTTCAAAATATCATCACAAATTACACACTCAAAATTTTAAATTACACACTCAAAAATAAAAATATGCACTCAAAATTAAAATATGCACTCAAAATTTTACGAAAACACACTCAAAAGATAGATTGAAATTACAACCTCAAAATTTTAATTCATGCACTCTCAAAACTGAAAATTACGCACTCAAATTTGTGCGCATTTTTTTTGCGCAAAACTCATAAATATTCATAAAGATATAAATAAATAAAATATCATCTGGGTGGTTTTTTAGTTTAAAGCGAACCGGAAGTGCTGAAATCCAAATGTCAATCCACAACACAGTAGATTTGCTCGAGTTTTTTCAATCCTTGTTGCACGTGTATGAAAATACAATGCAACTTGTACACCCCTTAACACAAGACAACAACGCTTTAGAACCTACTGTTCGAAAGCTTTCAAGCTGTAGGGAAGTGTTGTATGTAATGGCAACAAGAGTTCCTGTTGAAATTCAATTATATCAGAAACTAGAACGAATTTATTCATTTAATTTGCATGATATAGCTGTAAATCACCTATTTTGATAAGCCCGTTGATAAAACTATTTGTTTTACCATAAAACATAATTCAATAATGGAATAAATCACACTCTATAGTTAATATGAGTCTGAGATAAAGGGCCGAGGGTATGAGGTAAAAAAAAAAATAAAAAAAATTTTCGTCTGTTTCGTTCGTTGCTTTACAGGGACCCGTTTCAAGCTTAAAAAAAGGATTGAAATATTCTAATCAATTTAATGAATATTTATAAGTCCTGCGTAAAAAAGGTGCGCACAATTTTGAGTGTATATGTTTTCTGTTTGAGTGCGTAATTTTCAGTTTTGAGTGCATGAATTAAAATTTTGAGTGTGTAATTTCAATCTATCTTTTGAGTGTGTTTTCGTAAAATTTTGAGTGCATATTTTAATTTTGAGTGCATGTGTAATTTAAAATTTTGAGTGTGTAATTTAAAAAATTTTGAGTGTTATTTGTGATGATATTTTGAATCATACTTTTGACGAGAACGGCGTGCCATACATACCAGTATACTTTTATGTCGATAAACGTACTATCTATTTAGTCTCGATCATCTAGACGCTTAATTACATTTGTGCGTCTGGATTCAGCTCTATATTATACTCGTTATCATTACGCCCAAAACTGGGCGTAATTTTTGATTGGATGATATTTTTATTGTCTAAAAAATTACTTCCGTTCATATCAAGAAGTTTACAACAAATTGTACCAAAGTTTACATTTGAATATTTTTATAAAGTATTACTTTATCAATTAATTAAACAAATATTATTGTTATGCATAATCAAGAGTGAATCTTACTGTGACGTCATATTATAAGTACAGATATGTTTGCATGGTTTTCCTGGTTTAAAAATAAGGCCCTAAAAATAGAATCATTGTTTGTCTCCACCTATTGGTAGCGAAATTAAAATAAGGTGATCCCAGACGCTATTATATATGCGTCTGGGTGATCGAGACTAACTATCTATTGTGTATTAGATTACGCAATATTGTAAATATGACTATATATGCTTTATCCAATTAAATAATTTGAATTTGATATTAATACTTAACGTTCGCGGCGGATCTAAAAAAAATATCCGAAGGCAAATTTCCATTCTGCATCCAATATACATCCTCCCAAGTCAGGGGTTCTGAGTCCGCGTTCGCTCCATCATCATGATGGAGCGAACGCGGACTCAGAACCCCTGACTTGGGAGGATGCCAATATAATGATCGCATCAATATATATGCCATATTTTTTAAAATGATTAGAAGAAAGGGGGCTGGGAGAAAAATACTAAAATGATCAAAAGTTATCTATTGTTAGGTTAAGATTGGGACAAACTATAAATTAATTAGAACCTATACCATCTTTTTTAAGAAAATGCTGATAAATTATGTTCAGCAATTAATACAAATGTTTATAAAATGTTTGTTCTTCGAATTACTTTTAACTAGCACCTAAAACAACTTTGTAAGAGAAACAACGTAATTTAAGCTTACATAACTATTATAAGTCAGGGTGAGTTTTTCGTTTGCCGACATCAGCCTAAATAGCTTGTCAGTAAAATTTATTCACAGGAATTTTACTACATATAAAAAGGGCCATGTCACACCCCCCCCCCCCCCATTTTTCAAATGGTATGGGGCTTAATTCATGTTGTTCCATTTTAGTGATTCTACTCTGTATCACTTTGATGTAATAAGTAATAGTTTTCAAATGGACTGTTCGGTTTAACATACCGGTACATGTATGAAATATAATGGTACTTTATTCTAATTTCTTAACGTGGCGAATTCTATCTACCAGAAGTTCAAGATTTCACTGGACTCTAGGTACCTCTCTGACGACTCATATAGATATACATGTAGTTCTAGCAAATTATCCAACAGTGATGAAATCTGAAGGCAGTCATATACAATATCTTGAAGATGGTCAAGATTTTATCTGAATGTTTTCTGCATTAATTACTTTTAGGCTGTTGCATACTGAAACTAATAATGTCAATTTTATTTGTTTACTGCTATAAACATGTAGATAAATTCTTACACATCTAGTGAAGCTACCTCTAGAGGATACTTCGCCTTCATTAATAGATTTAATTAAGTTACATTTGTTTTAGTATTCAATATAGAATCATACTAATATATGTGCAAGTTAATCTGTCTACCCGCCGTCTTAATTTGAATAGAGCAACAATTGATCTAACATTAAAATTGTCACATTAAAGTAATCATAAATGAAATAATTCATTTTATTTATATATACTTAGGAACAATTATTGTTAAGGATAAATTTTAAGTGGATATAAACTACATTTTTAATGTCATTCTTAAACGGAGACATTTCATGAAGGGGTTTCATATAAATATGTTCACCTACTAAGAAGATGTGTATTCTTGCTATATTTTACGACATGCATTTTTAGAACTAGATCAAGAATATTGATGTGAATATTATTATTATTATTATTATTATTATTATTATTATTATTATTATTATTATTATTATTATTAAGGTTTACTTTTTCCAATTTGACGCTTGCTTTCCAAATTCCTTCTCACTTTTGTTATTTTTGCTCTTTTTGCTTCTCATTTTTCCAAAAAGGCAGTGGAAAAAGTAAGAAATATTTCATTTTTAAAGTTTCGCGATAAATTGTTATCTGAAAAGATTCTTCAGAATCGGCCAGTGAGATCGAAACAGTATTCCAAATCTCCAAAATATTGATACCCAAATATATTTTATTTTTATATCAAACATAGCGAAAATGTCAAACACCAAACGCACTGTACATTTTCTTATACATGATGGTGTACTTAGCCCAGATCAAACTTTTAGCAAATAAATTTATCCAATACAGATCGGATATGGCCTCGTTAGACGAGTGGTTAATTAGTTCGTCTACTATTGATCACCGGGTCTGTTAACACCCTTTTTACAACTTAAATACTTAAACAACTGAACATTGTTAATATTACATACATTGCTACATTTTAGTCACAACAGAGTCAAGGTTATGACCCAAACCGCTCTATGAGCAAAACAATCTGTTTAATTGAGAGATGAGGGATCGAATTTTAATGTTTTAATGTAATGATTTTAAAGTTTTGCTGATACATCGCGTCGAAAATAAGTACAGAAGCCATGAGAGGACGAATTCTAATTAGATTGGACAAAACCATAAGAAGATTGAATTTCTTTGTTTAACAATACCAGTGTTTAGTTCGGCTTCTTTAACAACTATAAAGCATTGTTTTCGTAGGACAACCGTACATACGTACGTTCCGAATGTACTGAGATTTTTTGTCTTTTTTCAGGGGGCCTCGTTGGCCGAGTGGTTAAGTTCGTCTACTATTGATCACGTGGTCTGTCAACACTGAGGTTGCGGGTTCGAGTCTCACTGCTGGCAGGGTGTACGTACTCGACTCCAATCTTAATTGACAAGGATTGTCAGTTTTCCTACTGAAGGTCGGGAGTTTTCTCCGGTACTCCGGCTTTCTCTCCCAATAAAAACTGGACGCCATGATAATTGCTGAAAGTGGCGTTAAACCCCAATCAAACAAACAAACAATCTTTGTTCAGACTATACATTTCATTAGGGTGTCTTCCAGATTGTCCCACTTTTGATAATTATAGGTAAAGAAAGATAGAAAAAGTTATTAACAATGATGGACGACATGGGAATTCTAAGTGTTAGACAATAGGGAAATGTTATAATGTTTTTTTAAGACTGTCACAGCAATGGTTTAATATAGATAGTTTATAATATAATATATAACATGACAAGCTTAAAAACTATTTTATTGATTGATTGTCTGATTTATTGTTTGTTTTTATGATCAATAAATAATGAGAAAAGTGATGGACTACCGGAAACAGAATTTTGATTTCCACTGAAATAGTTATGAGGCGCGTAGATTTAAGCATAATACAGCGAGTGCAAAGTGCCTGCAGAAGGAAGGGGTCTTCATCGCGCAAGAAACGCAGTACTCCGCAAACACTTTATCCACTACGGTTCGCGGTCAGGTTTTTTTCCCGTTTCGCATGAGACAGGATAAATGATCAAATTCTAAACTGCAGAAACCAGTTGTACTTCAAGGATAACAGATAATCAATGATGTGTCTTGATTGGCTGTTTAATTTGGGAGATAGCTTCCCGATTGGCCAACAAATACTAGTAGGTAAGTTAGGGATGAAAACCCTTCATTTTTAAGGGGCGGTAGCAATCATAATGGGCAGACCGCCGTTCATGCCACTCGAGAAAAGCCGAGAAATCACGAATCGTTTACGATGAATGAAAAAGGGGAAAATATGCAAGATAGTGGGAATCAAACCAGTCTAATTAAAATTATATCTTCACTTGGCTCCCCCTTTTGCTATTTTCACGACGACAATAGCAAAAGGGGGTCAAGTGAAAATATGATTTTAATTAGATTGGAATCAAACTTTTTTAAAAGGAAGTGGCATTGATTTGTGCATGTTTATCATAAAATGTGTATAAAACTTAAACGGAAATTTCCGAAGCGTAACATTTTCGCGAACAGGTCTATATCAACTATTTTTGTGAATATAATGGATCTAGGATACTAACAATGCATTCTTGGATACTGCTTTTGATTTGTATTTTATGGACAAATGATTCCGGTTACAAGACAAATTTTAATTCTTTTCCTGCTTACTGACAATGTTAACATCAACTATCTTACCACGTATGATGCATCTAGAGATGCTTAGTATAGTGCTGTCTCTCAGCTATATTTTACGGTTGCCTGATTTGGATATCTAAACATCGTGTACTTATACTGAAGTGATGTAAATAATAACAATACATATTGCCATTTAACATTAAAAAAACAGTACGTATTTTTGTCCACAAAGAAAAATAAAGCTTTGAGACGGCTAACTTTTTAGGAAAGATAATACTTGTCGTATTATATACCTCACAACTTTCTTTCCTCTACCGGAGATGCGCTGTAGCTCGGACACTGGGAACCATCACAGTATAGCCACAGGGAGAACAGTTTTACCAATATCGGATAAATAATAATGAAAAAAATATTTTATGGGCCATTTCAAAGCTCAAGTTTTGACCCCAGGATAAAAATTCAAAATTAAAGGTATTTTGGTCCTTTTCTCTTTAAGATCATTTTAATGGCAACATTTAACTTGTAAAAATGGATTTGGATGATTAAAATAATAATCTGTATTGCAAACGTCCGATGTAAATCACATGTTTAGATACGTTAATTTTCATTTCTTCCAGTTGATATATGACAATCTTATCATCTGGCAAGATATGGGGAGGGGGTTACTATTACAGTGTAACTGGACAATAAAAACTGGACGCCACGATATAGCTGAAAAATTGCTGAAATTGGGGTTAAACACAAACAAACATCAATATATTTACGCGCTTGATTTGTATAGCAAAGACTTTTTTGTTAATAAGGTTTTGGTTGGTGTAATGGGGTTTAACGCCGCTTGCAGAAATTGTACAGCTATATCATAGTTCCGAGTTAAAAAATCCACAATAAAGAGGCAAATCCTTGTCAATTATAAGGTTCGGCCATACCATCACATAATACTTTAGGCCAGAACGCGAACCTACGTGTACATGTTTGTTTGTTTGTTTCAATTGGTGTTTAACGCCATTTATCGCTCAGCTATATCATGGCGTCCAGTTTTTATCGGGAATAAAGCCGGAGTAGAGAAAACCCCCGACCTTCGGTAGTAAAACTGGCACTCCTTGTCAATTCCTAAGTGATTACAGGCACAAATAGGAGATCATAAATAATCCCTAGTTTTGGAGTTACAGCGCCATCACTTTGTGGCCATTAGTATTTAATTAACATACACATCTGTAACGAAATATGAGAGTTGGTTACGCCACAGCGGCAATACATTCTTTATCTATCTTTTCACACAATGTAAAAGTTTTATGAGTTATTGAAGGTTTAAAAAAAGAAACGGTTTTGTAATAACACATTTAACAAAAGGTTGCGTTATTTATACAATGGTGACTTACATCGTATATAGAATAATCAGGAAAGCAAACGCCTGTAATGGCCGATTTTTAACGACTTCAGTCACGTGACTAAAGGTCAACTTTTTGTCGGTTTTTTGTAAGCGTGATAGTCTCTCAGTTTTCGTTATCGTACGTAGCACTGTCGTAACATACATCAATAAAATAAAATACAGCTAAGTCCTAAGACAATTACCTGTCATTTTATAGAAATTTTGTACTGTATAGTTTTAATTTACCAGGTTAAAATGCCCTTTGAAGTGGCATTTGATCTGAACTCGGCACTCGCCGGACAGAAAACTCTAAATTAAAAATATAAATAGTAATGGTGACTAATCGCGACCTATAAATTATTAAATCAATTATAATATTACGTCTTCGGTCCAATTTTCAGCTTTCAAACCCCCCGGAAACAAATTTGTGCCAGCTTTTTCGGTGACAAAATGCCGAAAAGGGGGGTGTTGGAAGCAACTCGATGTACGCTTCGAAAAATATTTAGCATCTGTCTGCCAAAGTAGAATAGATAACATATCAGTACTTATTAAATATATAATATATAATAGTATTACGTCTTTTGTGTAATTTGTGGGTCTCAAAGCCTCTTTGAACAAATTTGTGTCAGCTTTTTCTACAAAAAGGGGGAGGCTGAAATACATTTGCAATGAAATGGTAAATTTTTGGAGCTGTGTGTGCATTAGAGAAAAAAAGTGTGGTATAATCATAACAATCATTAAAATATATTATAGAAATCCCAAATCAACATGATTGTTCAATATATACATGTATATATTCAAGCTGAACAAATTTTTAAACCTTCAATTCAGGAAACCATGTAGACAAATATTCTTGTCTGCCATTCTGATTGGAAAACAATGTAAAAGTAAAGGACAAAAAAATGCATTTTTGTTGTAGCATTAAAGACCCTACGCTTTTTACACTGACAGCAGCTTGTTGGGTTTGTACAGACAAGGAAAGTTGCACTCCTTGCTCTAGCGTAACACATCAGTCGATATGCTACCCTTAAAATTCTCAATGTCGTAAATTTTCCTTGCAAGAGTTTTAAAGTCCACTAAGATTGACTTAGTAGATACAATGCAAGATACAGTGACCATTAGTGACCCATAGGCAGAATGGAAACACGACACGAAACTTATTTCAGTCAATATAGATAGTGAAATAAACTAAATAAAACTGATGCTATAAAAGATTTAAACATATTATTTGCAAAACATTAAATTTATATTAATTTATTCAGGCATAATAACAACTATGGGTCCAGTAAAATACAAAATTATGTTTAAAAAAATGGAAATAACAGAAATACAAAATAATACAAATTTTAGTAATCCAAAAGTTCTGACCATCTTAATTTTATCAAAAAAACTTAAGTTATAATAACATGAACAATTAATAAGGAAGAGTTATATTCATCTTTTAAGACATTTCATAATTTACAGAGACTTTGTTGTCTTGGTATTTTCTTATTACATCCAGTTTTAATTAACAGAAGATAGTTACTAGTACGAAATTCCGTTATTAACTGCCTGTTTATTAATTTTTTCTCTGTGCATGAATTTCTCATAATTAGTCTATACTACAATGAGATATTTATCATTTTTCTGAGGGCAATATATTGCAATGAGACATGTCAGACTGATATTAACTTATCGAATGAGTGAATACATGTTATAAAACTCATTTAATGGCATTTTATTCCATAGAAACAAATTATACTGACCCCAAATGCCTGTCATTTAGATTGATTTATAAACTCACATGCTAGGGCCAACAACTCATTTTTAAGATTTAATACTATATCTGTCTATAAAATAGATCTACTGACACTATTATTTTTATAAATTTCTTTTTAAAATGTTCCTTTAATACACAGAACTTAATTCACATTTTATTTACCTTTTTCTTTTGTTAAGGGATGATCACAGATTTTAAAATTATGTTAATAGCTGCCAGTTTTTTAAATCTTACTTCTTGCTGGAGATAAGTTTCCATAAATTTTAATATCACATTTTTGTAAACTATAAAATAATATTAAAAAATACCAGTTTGATTTAAGTGTTTATTTAAAGTCTAAATTTTTTGGAAAGGATGCTTAAGTTTACTAATTGGTTTATCAAGAAATGTTAATTATGCCATTCAATATCAGCTTCACATTCAATAAATATCATAGAAGCAAATCTATACCAAGTGCAGAAACCATCATTAGATAAATTTTGTACCTAATAGCTAACTCGATAATGTTTGTAAAAAATGAAATTTATACTATCACAATGCAGTCCAAAAAATTTAATTACTGCTCGAGATTTAATCTCCCAAGCTTACTTTTTTCAGACATAAAATAGCAAAGCCTATTTATAAAATACTCGACATGTATATAAATTTCTCCATATATTAAATTTAAACAATTCCATCAAATTCTAAAATTTAATAAATTCTTTGTTTTAAACTGCATAATGCTACATTTGACTTAATATGGTAGTCAAAATGCATATATACATGTAAAACAGTTTCAGTTATAAATAATAAAGACCCCCACTTGTTTTAAACAGCAATAAGTTGCAAAATAATGACAGCAATAAATGTGAGAAATATTAACTAGTTATTTTGGTGCAAGCAGTATGTTATTTAATTTGTAAAAAGTAACCTACATGTACATGTACTAGTCAGCTGAAAAAATCTTAATTCAACTAGAAGTTGTGGAGGCCACAGTATATGATATGGTTGGTTATAGAATTTTATAGGCATCATTAAACTGTGTGATTGTTGGAATTCAATATAAACATTATGACATTATAAATATATTAATTTTGTATTCCTTAAAGGTTCACCCTCTTAAAAGTGTGGGTGGTTGTGTGTGTGTGAAAAAAGGGGGGGGGTAGGGGGCTATGTCACTCTACGTGTAATATACGTTATTAAATGCCAAAAACATATATCAACATTAAATTATCAACAGACAGCATATTTGAAACTATTTTACGACTTACGTACGCTGTGTGTACAAATTCACTACAAACACGAAGGCACATGGAGCTTTCCTCAATTCCTGTCAAATTGCACCGTGTCTTGGTATAAAATAATTCTTAGGAATTCGTTATATACTAGACTTTTAACGAGTCATGCTTAATGTCAAATTTAAACAAACATTTCTTCTTCAAAACGACAGTTTCGTGGATTAAACATGATATGTGTTCGTCAACATTTGAAAACTCGCACGTGTTTTGGTCATGTTGGTAAACAACCTCGTGGCTTTTTAGGAGAGATGGTGACACATTTCGACTGGTATAACAAGAAAAACTATTGGTTAATAAAGAATAAAAAGTTGTAAAAATACATAAAAAGGGCCGGGAATAAAATTGTGTCAGCTTTTACTTTTGAATAAATTTGTAAACAAACGGCCCGCGCCATGTTTACGTAAAAAAATGACGATTTTGTATCATAGATCTTACGCAATCTGTTGATTATATCTGTGTCGCATACATACAGTCATGCATCAAGATATACCCTTGATCGATTCCTGTATTTCGTATAAATTGTTACATTTAATTTAACGATTTAATTTAAGAAAAACTTAACCTCGCCAATTTCTCCTGACCTAAACAATTTTTATAGGTGGCGCTGTTAAGAATTTTTTGGTTTACATACGGGTAACTTTTACGGCGTTAAATTGACCTTTATCTGTCAAATCGGGGCCTTTGCTGTCCTACTGTAATTATAACATCTGTCGGCATTCCTATACACATTAACACCCATTTGTTATCATTGCATGAAACATGTTTTATTTGGTTTATGTAACGACATAAAGACATTAAATGTAATCAAGTGATGTTAATAGAGCACTTTTATTTGCTTAGTCACCGCGGTTAACCTCAGCTTTAGATGAAAATAAGGGGAATTGGGTATATTTAGATAATTTACAAGTACTCAAATATATATGTTATTCAATGAAAAGAGCAACCTTTTCATATAATTTGGAAGGGAATAAAATAGACCCTTTTGGGCTGCACATCCATATTACCGTACCCCAACTCCAACCCTCTCGTGAAAATTTCATATTTTTGCATTGGTTTTGTTATTGTAACTTGGTGGAAGGGCGATAATCCAAAGACGTTATTATTGGGTAGCAGATTTTCATAACGATCTTTCGGAACACATCGATGTTTTACCGAATAAGTATTCCGAACATTAAAAAGCAGCTTGATTGTCATGGTAGCAAAATTTAATACGACACCCGCATCCGTATGTTAAAGCTACATAAATGAATGAAAAAAAAACAACAAAAAACCTTAACTAGTGGTGTTCCCTAGACCAATATTTGTATATAGTGTACAGTGCTGAAATATATATATATATATATATATATATATATATATAGAAACTTACCTCATCAATCTTGGTGAACTTATTTGCATGGATACTGGTGATGGCAAACCCCCCACTCCGACCCTACATACTCGAAAGAGGTTGTCCTGGAGGACGGCAAAGAATTTCCAGTAAAGTAAGGTAAGGTAAAGTCAACTATAATCGAGTTATTACAGATGTCATGTCTTTCCTTCCAGCATCGTCTGAGGATCACAGAGTAACAGACCGACAAATACAATATTCGTTGAATTATTTAGACAGTCATTGAAATTGTTTTAAATTATTTCTGTCTGAAATTACTTTTATTGCCGGTGTCGTATTAAATTTTGCTACCATGACAATCGAGCTGCTTTTTAATGTTCGGAATACTTATTCGGTAAGACATCGATGTGTTCCGAAAGATCGTTATGAAAATCTGCTACCCAATAATAACGTGTTTGGATTATCGCCCTTTTACCAGTTAGAATACCACAAAAACCAATGCAAAAACACGAAATTTTCACGAGAGGGTTGGGTCGGAGTACGGTAATATGGATGTGCAGCCCGAAAGGGTCTCTTTTTTTCCCTTCCAAATTATATGAAAATGTTGCTCTTTTCATTAAATAATATATTTGTATTTGAGTAGTTGTAAATTATCTAAATATACCAATGCCCCTTATTTTCATCTAAAGCTGAGGTTAACCGCGGTGACTAATTAAGCAAATAAAAGTGCTCCATTAACGTCACTTGATTACATTTAATGTCATTACGTCGTTAAATAAACCAATAAAACATGTTTCATGCAATGATAACAAATGGGTGTTAATGTTAACAGATGTTATAATTAGTTGCAATTCTCTGTCCTTGTGAAGACAATTGAGGAAATAAACAATAGAAGAATAAGTTCTAAAAGACAAGAAACACAAATACAAATTATTCTTTTTATGTCACTTTAATGTTTATGTCTTCCTTTTGTTTTATAAACATTTTGGTAGTAAATGGACTTTTTTCAAAGTGGAGGTACAGTAAAATATAATTAAGTATAAGAATATTTTTTGTTTAAAAATTCTATATACGATGTAAGTCACCATCGTACAAATTACGCAACCTTGTGTTAAATATGTTATTACAAAACCTTTTCTTTTTTTAAACCTTCAATAACTCATAAAACTTTTACATAGTGTGAAAAGATAGTTAAAGAATTTATTGCCGCTGTGGCGTAACCAACTCTTATATTTCGTTACAGATGTGTATGTTAATTAAATACTAATGGCCACAAAGTGATAGCGCTGTAACTCTAAAACTAGGGATTATTTATAATCTCCTATTTGTGCCTGTAATCACTTAGGTTCCGAGATAAGAAGATAAGCCCCGCCTCCTTATTTATTGTTTCTATGCGCCACAAGCTTCTTTCAAAATTATGTCTCAGCATCATCGCGATGCCAATATTACTACCGATTGTCTTGAATAAATTCCCCAAAATATAGATATTTCGTACCTATCAGTAAGTAATTTTAAAAGGTTTTAGAAAAAGGGTTGAATTATTTCACCCAGGGTTATATTCACGATAACAGAATATCTTAAATAAATTGTACCGTCCGCGTTGCCGTTGATGCAAGATGCTGGCGATCTATGAGAAAAAGTTAATCGCCTCACAGTCTTCGTATTGAAATTGGACCTGAACCGAAACTTTATGAATCCTATTGCACATGTAAAGCTGGGTATTTTTTTTTATTCCGAAATTGCAGTAAAATTTTATAAATGTTATCTGTCTTAACTGGCCGTGTGTATGCACGCGTATTTACATACGCTGTCAGAGAGCATTTCCTACACATCTACAGATCGCTGAAAAATCAATAACTGCTAATTAATTGGATAAAGATGTATCAATATAATAACAAGAAAAGATATGGGTTAAACCCATATCCAGAGATGTTCGATTTATATGTTATAGGTGTATCCCATTTGGTTTAATGTTTTTTTTCAATTTGTTTTATTTAAAATTTCATCCTATGCTGTAAAGGGATGCAAATATAGACGATTGTGAAAGGCAAGAAATAATCATCTTGATTATAATATCTCAACTTTGAGAAAAGTACTGTAATAAAAAAAAGCAAAGTTTTGGAAGGACAAATATATGTTTACCAATAAAAATACATTGACCATAGTCAAGTGGTTCTGTGGGGGAAAATGTGAATGTAAGATCGGCAGTTATCGCGTCCTCGGAAAATCAAAGAAAACATACCGACAAGTTACAATTTTTATTGATTTAATTTTACTGTAATTAAAATTGTTTCAACAGATTTGCAATTAAATGTATTTAAGAACTTTATAAAATTTTCAGAATTTAAAATATATATATATAAAAAAACAATTAGAAGAAGAGTCTTATTTTGCAAAACAATTGATGAGATTATTAACTTCTACAATTATTTTCAACAATATAAACTGTTGATGACCTTTATTCGAACATAACTGAATTTTTTTTCTGTTGTATTATTATATATATAACTTGCTTCGTTAAAATATCTTAACATCAAAATTTTTAAATATTAAATAAAAATCTATATCTTTTGTGCTTTTTTTTATTATTGAAAAATTTCTTTTCCCTACTAATTTCTACCAAATTTTCACTGATTCAGACATCAATTTTTTTTAAATAACACGCCTGTTTGAAAATCTAATTTTGTATATATAGTTTCTTCACACACAGCCAATAATACAATTGGTACAGAGAAAGTAACAAATAAACAAACAAAACAACAGGCTATATACAGTATATTCTAATTTAGCAATTTTAGCGCCTTATTATGCGAGTCTGATTGGTCTTTCATTTTTACCTTTCATCAAAGTTTAGTGTCAGGTAATAAATAATCAATTAGCAAATAAACAAGGCACATCTAATATACAATTACATCACAGAAATGTCTCTGCCCCCTCCCTAAAACCACCACTACCACACACGAATCGTTCACGAGAGTTTGGGATTTCGAAACCGTCAATAAACAAAACCCAGGGAAATTAAATTTAATGTTCAAGATGACTAATTTTCTGCGTAAAAGTTCCATTTTCTACCTTATAAATTATTAAATAATCCAGAAATAAGTTTTCTGGATGAGTGGTCACAAGCGCGTTAAACAAAATCTAAAAATGCACTTTTATTGTCAAATTATCTAAGTAACTAATAAAAGAAACCGAAAAATTTACACTTTAACATGTTAAAATAAGAATGCATAAAAAATTACGAAGCTTGACATATAAATCACGAAATAATCCAAGAAATACAATTGAAGCGATGAAATACATTACGTAATATAACACAACAGAATTTTTAAATGCCTTTTTCTTATCAAATTAAAAAACTAATTAAAAAAAGAAACTCAAGTACATACATTTTATTATGTCAAGAATAGAATGCATTAATAAAAATACTAGGCTTACCCTATAGATAGTAAAATAATCCAAAAATAAAAATTGAAGCGGATCTATTCATACTGGTAAAGCGCGCATTAATATGCAATTATGTACATCTTTACTTCTTCTTATTAGACCAGGACAAAAAACGTATTTTAAAGCTTGAAGGATTTTATAAATACGAAAAACTGTAATTGAAATATTTTCTTTAATATTAAATTTGCCATTTTATCACTTACAACATGAACTATATTGTAGAGTATGGTTTTTACCTTTTTGCTCAATTTACCCGAAAACAATTATATATCATTAAGAGATAATAGGAAGAGATCGAACATATGAAAAAACATGATGTTTACTACAGAATTTTTTTGTCTGTGTGTTTAAAGTACTGACCGAGTTTCAAATCGGCAAATTTCAAAGCCGAAAACAAGAACACAAATCTGAAATACATGTACCGTTATGTAAGTAATGTTAACAATTAATTAACATTAACAATTAATTAAGTACATTATATAATTATATATATATAAATCCAATAGTTTTTACATGGGAACACATAAAGAAGAGCCATTGTTCCTGTCACATTTCTTGTATATCATAATTGATTCACTAAGTTAAACGGACTTAAAATTTTAATATAATCTATTTGAAATTGAAGAAGTTTTCTCTACTCCGGCTTCATTCCCAATAAAACTGAGCTGAAAATGGCGTTAAACACCATTCAAACTAACAAACAAACATCAACACTTAGGTTCGCGTTCTTGCCTAAAGTATTATGACATGGTATGGTCGAACCTTATAATTGACAAGGATTTGCCTCTTAAACGTCGATTTTTTAACCGGGAACTCCGGCTTCCTCCCTTAACAAAAACTGGAGCGCTATGATATAGCTGTACAATTTCTGCAAGCGGCGTTAAACCCCATTACAACAACCAAAACCTTATTTACAATGAAGTCTTTGCTATTATATAAATCAAGTGCGTAAATATATTGATGTTTGTTTGTTTGTGTTTAACGCCAATTTCAGCAATTTTGGCGTCCAGGTTTTATCGTCCAGTTACACTGTCATTGTAACCTCCTCCCCATATCTTGCCAGCTGATAAGATTGTCATACATCAACGGGAAGAAATGAAAATTTACGTATCTAAACATGTGTTTTACATCGGACTTTTGCAATCCAGATTATTATTTTAATCATCCAAATCCATCTTTACCAGTTAAATTTTGCCATAAAAAATGATCTTAAAGAGAAAATTTATTATTATTTTATTAATATTTATCCGATATTGGTAAACTGTTCTCCCTGTGGCTATACTGTGATGATTCCCAGTGTCCGAGCTACAGCGCATCTCCGGTAGAGGAAAGGACGTTGTCAGGTATATAATACGACAAGTATTAGCTTTCCTAAAAAACTAGCTGTCTCAAAGCTTTATTTTTCTTTGTGGAAAAATACGTACTGTTTTTTAATGTTAAATGGCAAAATGTATTGTTATTATTTACATCACTTCATTATAAGTTTAGATACGGTAGTCAAATCAGACAACCGCAAAATATAGGTCAGAGGCAGCAATTGAAGCATGCATTATTCTAAGCTTCTCTAGATAGTTGATGTAAACATTGTCGGTAAGCAGGTCCTGGAAAAGAATTAAAATTTGTCTTGTAATCGGAATCAGTTGTCCATAAAATACAAATCAGAGGCAGTATCCAAGAATGCATTGTTAGTATCCTAGATCCATCATATTCACAAAAATAGTTGATATAGACCTGTTCGCGAAAATGTTACACTTCGGAAATTTCCGGCAATTTCCGTGTTTCTCCGTTTAGGTTTTATGATACACATTTTAAGATAAACATACACAAATAAATGCCACTTCCATTTTTAAAAAGTTTGATTCCAATCTAATTAAAATCATATTTTTACTTGACCCCCTTTTGCTATTGTCGTCGTGAAATAACAAAAGGGAGAGCCAAGTGAAGTTATAATTAAGAAATAAATGATAAATCACAGCTTCAGTGAATTATTTCTATTCTACCAAGACAATTAGAGAAAATTTATAATATTTTCGTAAATATAGAAACCATCATTTCCGCAATAAACTGGCTGTTCCGTCAATGTAACGCACAATGTATTGCAACGGATAATTATAGAGCGTGTCGCTATTTATAAGATTTATAAGTCATATGCAATAGCTTTCTGGTGGGAGTTACAGTTTTGTAATTGGAACAGCCATTTAAAATACGCCCTTCTCAGCGCGTGTTGCTCATAGATAAATCATTTTTTTACCACAGTTGTGGTCTCAAAGCCTTTAAAGCACGTCATATTAGAATTAAGAAATAATTCACGCAGGCTGTGGTTTATCATTGTTTTACAACGGGGTGACCATTTATGTCGTATTATTTTATCCCGAGCGACAGCGCCTATAATTATCAAAAGTGGGACAATCTGGAAGACATCCTACTGAAATGTATAGTCTGAACAAAGATTGTTTGTTTGTTTGATTAGGGTTTAAAAATGACTAAAATGTAGCAATGTTTGAAATATTAACAATGTTCAGTTGTTTAAGTATTTTAGTTGTAAAAAGGGTTTTAACAGACCCGGTGATCAATAGTAGACGAACTAATTAACCACTCGTCCAACGAGGCCACATCCGATCTGTATTGGATAAATATATTTGCTAAAAGTTTGATCTGGGCTAAGTATAAGAAAATGTACAGTGCGTTTGGTGTTTGACATTTTCGCTATGTTTGATATAAAAATAAAATACATTTGGGTATCAGTATTTTGGAGATTTGGAATACTTCTTCGGTCTCACTGGTCAATTCTGAAGAATCTTCTCCGATAACAATTTATCTCGCAAGTTTAAAAATGAAATATTTTTTACTTTTTCCACTGCTTTTTTGGAGAAATGAGAAACAAAAAGAGCAAAAATAACAAAAGTGAGAAGAATATGGAAAGCTAGCGTCATATTGAAAAAAGTAAACCTTAATAATAATAATAATGATAATATTCACATCAATATTCTTGATCTAGTTCTAAAAATACGCAAAATATAGCAAGAAAACACATCTTCTTTGTAGGTGAACATATTTATATCAAACCCCTTCTACCAATGAAGGGTGTTCTTAATCAAACTACATGTACATTTTCTACATGATTGATTGATTGATGTTTAACGTCCAGCAAGCAATATTTCAGCTATATTCAGGACGTCATTTTCTACATGCAATGTCTCCGTTTAAGAATGGCATTAAAACATGTAGTTGATTTCCACTTAAAATTTATCCTTAACAATAATTGTTCCTAAGTATATATGAATAAAATAAATTATTTCATTTATGATTACTTTAATGTGACAATTTTATATTAGACCAATTGTTGCTCTATTCAAATTAAGACGGCAGGTAGACAGATTAACTTGGACATATATTAGTATGATTATATATTGAACACTAAAACAAATGTAACTTAATTAAATCTATTAATGAAGGCAAAGTATCCTCTAGAGGTAGCTTCACTAGATGTGTAAGAATTTATCTACATGTTTATAGCAGTAAACAAATAAAATTGACATTATTAGTTTCAGTGTGCAACAGCCTAAAAGTAATTAATGCAGAAAACATTCAGATAAAATCTTGACCATCTTCAAGATATTGTATATGACCGCTTTCAGATTTCATCACTGTTGGATAATTAGCTAGAACTATATCTAGAACTATTTGTCGTCAGAGAGGTACCTAGAGTCCAGTGAAATCTTGAACTTCCCGTAGATAGAATTGGCCACGTTAAGAAAAAATTAGAATAAAGTACCATTAAATTTCATACATGTACCGGTATGTTAAACCGAGCAGTCCATTTGAAAACTATAGATTCGAATATGGGACTTACTTATTACATCAAAGTGTAACAGAGTAGAATCACTAAAATTGAACAACATGAATAGGCCCCGTACAGTTTGAAAAAAAGGGGGGTGTGAAATTTCCAGGAAACAAGAGAAACAATGTCACAAAGTGAGTGCTGTGTTCCGACATGTTTTTGGCCATATTTCATATTTCGCCCCTTTTTATATGTAGTAAAATTCCTGTGAATAAATTTAAACGACAACCTATTAGGCTGATGTCGGCGAACGAAAAACTCACCCTGACTTATAATAATTATGTAAGCTTAAATTACGTTGTTTCTCTTACAAAGTTGTTTTAAGTGCTAGTTAAAAGCAATTCGAAGAAAAGATGGAGATGGTTTTCCTCGAAAACAAACATTTTATAAACATTTGTTATTCATTTCTGCACATAATTTATCACCATTTTGAAAAAAGATGGTATAAGTTCTAATTAATTTATAGTTTTCCCCAATCTTAACCTAACAATAGATAACTTTTGATCACTTTAGTATCTTTCCCCCAGCCCCCTTTCTTCTAATCATTAAAAAAAATATGGCATATATATTGATGCGATCATTATATTGGATGCAGGATGGAAATTTGCCTTCAAATGATATTTTTTAGATCCGCCGCAAACGTTAAGAGTTAATATCAAATTCAAATTATTTAATTGGATAAAGCATAGTCAAATTTATAATACTGCGTAATCCAATACACAACAGATAGTACATTTATCGATATAAAAGTATACTGGTATGTATTCAATAATTATAATGAAATAATCAATTGTGAAAATATATAAAGTTTCTGTATAGTATGACGATGTACACTAAGTGGCCTTTTGCATACAAAAACTGGACGCCTTGATATAGCTGTTAAATTGATGAAAGTGCAAGCGTTAAACACCATTCAAACAAACAAACAAATACGAGGTCATGTCATTGCATTATTAATGCCTACCACATATCATTAGATTAATATTATATACCATATATCTAAGGTAACTGTATTTAGAGATTTTATTGTTCTTGCAAAACTGTATATGTTCATGAACATAAAAAATCGATGGTCTCTCCTCCGATTGATTTGTGTGTAGTGTTCACATTAGTTTTGAAATCTAATGCAATATATCTATTTTTTCTGTGACTGTGTACTTTGTAGTTAATCAGAAATAAATGAAGGGAATAACAAAATACCGAACAAAAGAAAATCCAAAAAGACAATCCACAAATCAAACAATTTCCGAAACAGGGGTCACATATCTTCTTAAGTCCGAAATCACCTCTACCACGCAAGGAATGGCGTCCAGTTTTTATTGGGGGAGGAAGCCGGAAGACCCGGATAGAACCCCCGACCTGCGGTAGGAAAAATGGCAATCCTGGTCAATTAAGATTGGGGTCGACTGCACCCTGCCTGCATTGAGAATCGAACCCGCAATCTCAGTGTTTACAGACCACGTGATCAATAGTAGACAAATTACCTTAACCACTCGGCCACCGCGACAGTATATTAATATAGAGAAGAGTATTATTGAGGAGATACTTTGTAAAACTGGGCGATTACCCATTTTATTGTGAAATGGTCTGAATTTTAAGGCAAAACGGTTATTTATAGTCAATGATGAAAAATCGCCGTTTCAATGGAAGACCCCCCCTCCCCCACGAAAAATTAGACAAATCTGTTGTTCATCAAGAGAAAAAGAAACAAGTAGTCATAACATTTTTTTACTCAGGAAAAATCTAAATCAGGACTTGGTGCAAGGTCATTTAACAGGATATTGGGTAAATGAAGAATTCCCAGTGATAAATGACGTGGTTACAAATATTTTACTGACAAAGGGGACAACCCTACAACAAATATTGTCAAACAAATACGTGACATACAAAGTAACTTTATGGAAAATGTGGACCGGTCGGATGTCATCAAAGCCAAAACGAAAGTATAAATCCCAGAAAGTGCTGAAGAAAAAAGAAATCTAATATAGAAATAAACTCTGTTTGCATAAATTAATAATTTTCTATGATCTGCAAGTTTTGTAGTATGTAACCTTGACAAAATATTATATTTAAAACAGTGATAACAAAATACCAAATATAATGGTGGTAAGATAATTTGTCTTTATCTTTAAATTATTTAAGACAAGTGCTAAATAATAAACAGTTATTGGTTTTGAATGCAGTTACATTTCAAAATAAAATTCAGTAATAATATTTATTGTTGTCAGTGTTACCTACTTATTCTTTATCTTGCCATTATACTTAAAACTAGAAAATACTTTAAACATATGAGGTATCTTATATTTTCTTAAGATTTAAGGATTTTAGTTCTTATTCCTCTATCATACAATACATAATTTTCAGGTATCTTATTTTCATGGGTCATCTTTCTGATTCCTCTTTTGTACAATGTATAGATGTAAGGTAGCTGATTTTTCATGGGTAATAGTTTTATGTTTAATATAAAATACAGGGTAAGGTTGCTTTTTTCAAGGATTATAGTTCTTGTTCCCATCATACAATACAGAGATATAAGGTATCTTATTTTCATGGGTTATCTTTCTGATCACTCTTTTGTGCAAAGTATAGATTTAAGGCAGCTGATATTTTATGGGTAATAGTTTTATGCACCTTGATTTTATAATCTACAGGGTAAGCTTGCTTTTTTCAACGATTTTAATTTTTATTCCTCTATCATTCAATACAGAAATTTCAGGTATTTTATTTTCATGGGACATACTGCTAATTCCTCTGTTTTACAATGCAAAGATGTAAGGTAGCTGATTTTTCATGGGTTATCATTTTATTTATCTTTAATATAATCTACAGGGAATTTTGTTTTTTCAAGGATTGTATTTCTTATTCCTCTATCATACAGGACAGAAATTTCAGGTATCTTATTTTCATGGGTCATATTTCTGATTGCTATGTTGCAAAATGTATAGATGTAAGGTAGCTGGTATTTCATGGGTAATAGTTTGATTTATCTTTAATATAATTTACCGGGTAGCTTGCTTTTCAAGGATTATATTTCTTATTCCTCTATCATACAATACAGAAATATCAGGTATCTTATTTTCATGGGTCATCTTTCTGATTCCTCTTTTGTACAATGTATAAGGGTAAGGTCCCTTTTTCATGGAGTATAGTTCTTGGTCCTCCATAATACAATACAGAGATAAAAGGTATCTTATTTTCATGGGTTATCTTTCTAATTCCTCTTTTGTACAATGTATAGATGTAAGGTAGCTGATTATTTCATGGGTAATAGTTTTATGTTTAATATAAAATACAGGGTAAGGTTGCTTTTTTCAAGGATTATAGTTCTTGTTCCCATCATACAATACAGAGATATAAGGTATCTTATTTTCATGGGTTATCTTTCTGATTACTCTTTTGTACAATGTATAGATTTAAGGCAGCTGATATTTCATGGGTAATAGTTTTATACATCTTGATTTTATAATCTACAGGGTAAGCTTTTTTTTTCAACGATTTTAATTCTTATTCCTCTATCATACGATACAGAAATTTCAGGTGTCTTATTTTCATGGGACATACTGCTGATTCCTCTGTTTTACAATGCAAAGATGAAAGGTAGCTGATTTTTCATGGGTAATCATTTTATTTATCTTTAATATAATCTACAGGGAAGCTTGCTTTTTCAAGGATTGTATTTCTTATTCCTCTATCATACAGTACAGAAATTTCAGGTAGCTGGTATTTCATGTGTAATAGTTTTATTTATCTTTAATATAATCTACCGGGTAGCTTGCTTTTCAAGGACTATATTTATTATTCCTCTATCATACAATACATAAATATCGGGTATCTTATTTTCATGGGTCATCTTTCTGATTCCTCTTTTGTACTATGTATAGATGTAAGGTAGCTGATTTTTCATGGGTAATAGTTTTATACGTGTTTAATATAATCTATAGGGTAATGTTGCTTTTTTAAGGATAATAGTGTTATACCTCTATCATAAATACGTAGATATAAGGTATCTTATTTTCATGGGTCATCTTTCTGATTCCTCTATTGTACAATGTATAGATTTAAGGCAGCTTATATTTCATGGGTAATAGCTCTATACACCGTGATTATATAATATAAAGGGTAAGCTTGCTTTTTTTTCAACGAGTTTAGTTTTTATTTCTCTATCATACAATACAGAAATTTCAGGTATCTTATTTTCATGGGACATACTGCTAATTCCTCTGTTTTACAATGCAAAGATGTAAGGTAGCTGATTTTTCATGGGTAGTCATTTTATTTGTCTTTAATATAATCTACAGGGAAGCTTGCTTTTTCAAGGTATATTTCTCATTCCTCTATCATACAGTACAGAAATTTCAGGCATCTTATTTTCATGCATCATATTTCTGATTGCTATTTTGCACAATGTAAAGATGAAAGGTAGCTGGTATTTCATGGGTAATAGTTTTATTTATCTTTAATATAATCTACCGGGTAGCTTGCTCTTTCAAGGATTATATTTCTTATTCCTCTATCATACAATACAGAAATTTCAGGTACCTTATTTTCATGGGTCATCTTTCTGATTCCTCTTTTGTACAATGTATAGATGTAAGGTAGCTGATTTTTCATGGGTAATAGTTTTATACATGTTTAATATAATCAGGGTAAGGTCCCTTTTTCATGGAGTTTAGTTCCTGGTCCCCCATAATACAATACAGAGATATAAGGTATCTTATTTTCATGGGTAATCTTTCTAATTCTTCTTTTGTACAATGTATAGATGTAAGCTAGCCGACTGTTCATGGGTAATAGTTTTATGTTTAATATAATCTACAGGGTAAGGTTGCTTTTTTAAGGATAATAGTTTTATCCTCTATCATACAATACATAGGTATAAGCTATCTTATTTTCATGGGTCATCTTTCTGATTACTCTTTTTTGTAATGTATAGATGAAATGTAGCCGATTTCCAATAGGTAATAGTTTTATAGATGTTGGTAAGGTTACTTTTATTCGAGGATTATAATTCTTATTAACCCATCATACAATACATAGCTGTAAGGTATCTTATTTTAATCGGTCATATTTCTGACATTTGTCATGCAGAAATATACCGGTATATTGTTAGGTAAATAATAACAATAAAGGTGGCAGTGAAGTCATAGGAGAAAGTGAAAGGTAGCAAAAGTAAGAAAAGAGAATGTAAAGCAGAACTATGGAATAAATAAATAAAGTAATGAAATAATCAGTCTATTACTTTTACCTTTGACTTCACCTTCTTGAGGGTAACAATCAAATTTGTAAAACCGAACCCGAGGGAAACAACTTCAATGAATGTCTCCCTCAATAAGAGAGGGTCGTACTTGTTTTATTATATTGTACGCCAACACTAAACATGTACATGTTAATTTAATGAAATTTGTGTTGTTGTCATCTAAACTTCTGCATTGTTGACCTTTTTATTTGTTTTTACCTTAAAGGTTATTTACCGATGAACAAAAGTGTTGTTTCCCTTTTCTTTCATTCCATTTCATTATGTCATAAAAGACAATATACACGAAAAAGTATAAAAGTTGTTTTAGTTCCTTTATTATTTTGTAATAAACAGCTTTGTCAGGATCGCATGATACGCCCGTCCGATGATAAGGAAAAGAGCTACACACTTCATTTGTGTGTATTATACTGGGGGTGGGTGTGGGGGCTAGAGGGGTTAACACTTTTTAATTTGTGTTAATCAGATAACAGTAGATTTAAAATAATGATAACAGATAACAGCAATTTACACGAGAAAACAGAAAAACAGCGAGTTCAAAAATCGAAAAAAAGATAACAGCAATTTACATGAGAAACAGAAACAAGCGAGTTAAAAAATCGAAAAAAAAAACAGATAACAGAAGTATCTCATCTAAGGGCAATAGTGTTCTGATTATTAACAGTTAACAGGGTTTTCATTTTCGTTATAACAGTTTGCAACAATTTCAATTTTTAAGGAAAAAGATAACAGCTAATGGTTGGTAAACAGTTACCAGTTACTTTATTTACAGACGTGTAAAAATGACCAAAGCACGTTAACAGAAAAGATCTCCCCCTATACTATCGACACTGATCATCTATCAATATCAACACTGTCTCAATATTTTAAAAAAAATTATGAAAGCTTTCCACAAACAAGTCCCATTACCTACCATTAAAAATCCGAATTTTATCACGAAAAAGGAAGTTCTTATCTATCAAATGAAAAATTCCCCAAAGATTCAAGAAAATTTGATGAAAACCGAACGTTTTTGAACAAGAGTATGAAAACAACCCCACCCCCTTTTCATGCGCCAAGTTCAATAAATCAGAGATTACCAACAAGTATACAGACTATGACACTCATACAATAAACCAACATGTGTAGTTTGTAAAAAAAAATCTGTGAATCTTATTTGCATGATACGACGGATGGACATTTGTATACCATAATACGCACGCATGGGGGAGGGGGTTGTCCTGTCATTAACAGGTGTATAAAAATGAATATGAAAAGAAAATGTTTAATTCTATTTTAAACTACATTTACGTAAAATTTATGTGTAGCTAGCATTTAAAATTTGGTGGGTTTTTTTTTTTTATTTATTTGATCAATTAAAATTAATTAGTTGCGAAATGTATCTTTTGTAATTATGCGATAATTGGGAGATAGTCAAAAAACATACGTGAAACATACCTGAAGACACAATTCCAACACATGATTTCAGAGCAAATCTACGGACTGTAGAACAAACGTTTAGTAAATTATTTAGTAACACAACCCACTTTATGCCGTTATGGCATTGTGGATAGTAAATAACATTATAAAAATAGCTGTTAGTTTATTAATTTATTAAAATAAGTATTTTAATAGCTCACGCTTATCTAACTCCATCTAACGGTATAAGGGAGATAAATCTAATTAATTTATGTCATACGGTAGCTTGTTTACATGGGTAGTCAATTTTTAATAGCTCCGCGGTATTAAAATTTACTACCGTAGCTAATTTTCATAGGTAGCTCCATATTAATACGACACCGGCAACGTCAGACTTATGTCAACCTTGTACATTTTGATTACATCGTTAATCTGCATTGTATTAATTTAAAAAAAATCATCTGGTCAAATTACTATCAGTTTTGCGTCATTGTCAATAACAATAGTATATGACAATTATATTTGTTGTAATTTCGCTACCTATTAGTGGAGAAAAAAATCATTCTATTTGTAGACCAGGAAAATCATTTAACATGTCATTTTTTTAAAAACCAATGTCACAGTTAGCTTCTCTCTTGATTGTGCATAACCATAGTATTTTTAAAATTTATTCATAAATTATTTAATAAAAATATTCAAATGATTTTGCTACCACCCTGTAATCATGCGGGGTTTTCATCCCTAACTTATTTCTGCTTATTTGTTGGCCAATCGGCAGCAAACTCCCGATTTAACAGCTAATAAAGACACAGCATTGTTACCGTCTCCCATGGGAGACGGTATAGATAGTCAAATGACGATCAGTCTTCGGAGTAAATGACTCTCTGTTACTTGATTGGGTGGTTTACTAAATCTATAAATATTTTTGTCATTTCATTGGTTTACGTCAGGATTGCACTAGTATGTGTACTGAAATTTCTACATATTCTTAGGTTGAATCGGGGTTGTAATCAGTATTTTAGTGTAGTAATGTTACATTCCACATACTGACTCCTATTTCATTCAATGCATTGGTCAGTGAACAGTTAAAAGGTAAACATTGTACCAAAATCTCCCTACTTTTTAAAGCTGTTTAAAAAATTATATGTTCTATATCTTTATTTTCGTTAATCAGTATTTTAGTGTAGTAATGTTACGTTCCACATATTATCTATTTCATTCAATGCATTGGTCAGTGAACAGTTAAAAGGTAAACATTGTACCAAAATCTCCCTACTTTTTAAAGCTGTTTGGGTTAGGAAAGAATTATATGTTCTGTATCTTTATTTTCGTTCTGATATTGATGCAACTTTAACAAAACATATTTTTTACCGCTCTTTTTGAACATTTGTTTAGGGAGTCAACTTTTGTTTAATTATTTTTTAAAAAGCTCGTGTGAAGTGACGACAGGCATTTAAATATCTCAAGCACCATTGGATAATAGTTAAGCGTAAACAATGTCCTTACAAGGTCACTGTGTACAAGGTACATGTACATTGTTTACCTATCGTACATATAAATTACAAAAAAAACCAGATACTTTAATAAATCCATAAAATTTGTAATGCAGCTAAGAGACGGTTAGCTTTTTAGAAAAGCGTAACTTGTTTATCTGTTATTCTTGAAGTACGACAGGTTTCCGCAGTTTAGTTTTTATTATTCGTCTTAATTACGTGATTACTTAGCGGTAGCAAGCATAATAGGCCGACCGCCGTTCGTAGCCAATCGAGATAAGCCGAGCGATCACAAATCGGTTACGATAAAAAAAAAGAATAAATAAGCAAGATAATGGGAATCAAACTGTTTTAAAAGGAAAGTGGCATTGACTTGTGTATGTTTATCATAAAATGTGTATCATAAAACTTAAACGGAGAAACACGGAAATGGCCGTATGATGCATCTAGAAATGCTTAGCACAGTGCATGCTTCAATTGCTGCCTCTAACCCGCTATATTTTGCGGTTGCCTGATTTGGCAATGAAGTGATGTAAATAATAACAATACATATTGCCATTTGACATTTAATAACAGTCACGTATTTTTGTCCACAAAGAAAAATCAAGCTTAGAGACGTCTAGCTTTTTATGAAAGGTAATACTTGTCAACATAATTGGTCATAGCGGATTTCCAAATAACAAACCAACTACAGAAATATTGGAGTTCCCCGCTCAATGTTAATTGAAAGCTTTAACGTAAAGGAAACTATGCTTTGCCCTAATATAGTTTAAGACTTTATTGTCACAAAAGTTTGTATGTCAAGAATCTGGATTGTTTTGTTTTGTAAATCTTTGTGTTAAAGAAGTTGCAATGATAATATTATTTGTAAATTGGATTTTTGTATAAATCCGGTTACACTAAGTCGAGTGTTTTATCATGACCGGTACATGTGTGTGCTCTATATTTTCCAGGGTGAGGACACATCTTTATTTGACCAGAGTAAACCAATTCTGATTTGGTTGGTTAAACATTCTTTTGTATCATTAAAAAAGTCACTAGAACAAGAACTTATAAATTAACTAGTTATACTATTCCCAGACCGTATTAAGTCCTTATTAACTAACATGCATTATTAATTAAATAAAATTGTATTTACTAACATAATAACAAAATTATTCAGTTACATTGGAATAGATGTCATTCAGATTTTATGTAGTTTAGAATGAAAATGACAAAATTATTTATTTCATAAAATGTTTTGTACCAAAAATACTATTTTCCTACTTCACAATCTTTCTGTTTCTTTTAAATATTGAAATAAAATGTGTTCCTAAAAAATGTCAACTAGAACCTCAAATTTGGTGGTGTGCCTTTCAAATGTCAATGTGGAGATACCTCGTTTGAAGGATTCAAGGTCACAAAAGAATATACCAGAATATACGGTTGACGCTGCAATATAGTTCGTAATAATTATACATCGTTGCATAATAAAATCTAAATATCAAGTAAGTAATATGAAACACATGTGCAGACCTTTTATTTATTTATTTTTTGTTATAAATGTACTTTACTTACAAATATATTCTATTTATTTTATCGTCCGGTGAATGACCGGGATTGTTTGTATAATTTTATGGCAACTCTTTTATTTTGAAGTTACATATGGTTTAGTTTCCATGTAATGTTTGGAAACGGAAAAATAATAATCACTTAAATGAGATAAAATATGCACGAAATATACATATGTAAACAATGAGATATACTGCCTTTCTAATGGCGGCAATCGGTAAAGGTAAGAAAACCAAAGTTTTTTTTGCAGGACAGATCGATGATATATTGCAGGGGAGTATTGTTATAAGAAAAGAATACGGAACTATATAAAGTCATATCCGATATCGGCACTTGGTCAAGGCTCAGGACCACCATTTTATTATTTTAAATAAAGTGACACTTCTGTCCTATGCTATATATGCAACGGGTCAACAGATTCTGTCAAAATTTCACACGTTTCATTGCCTAAGAACGCACGGGTGCAAGTCAAATCGGCACCTACATAAAAAGTCAAATCGGCACCTGGTACTATTCAATTCGGCACCTCGGAAGAGTCAAATCGCCATCAACTACGCCACCAAAAACGGCACCTGTAAAAATTATTTACTTCTTACAATGAAATGATTTAAAAATCAAATTTTAAAGTAATAATTTAAAATAAAATAATTTCTAATTATTTATGTTTATTGGAGATTTTTTTAAATTTACAACTGTAATTATCTTTAATTACTGTTATGATAGAGAACAATAATTAGACATTTAAATTAGTTTATATTTGTATAATTACAGTCGAACTTCAGTAGCTCGAACTCGGATGGCTCAAACACCCGGGATTTCTTGAACACCTATCAAAGTACGGAACTTTCCCCCTATATAATCAATGTTAAAATTACTTCGATTTCTGGAACACCGATTTCTCTAAAACTCGAACTTAATCAGCAGTCCCAATACTAAAAACCCATTGAAAAAACCATGAATAACTCCAACTAAAATTATTGACAGCTTGCATGACTAATTGGTCGTAAAAGATGTAAAGATCGAAGCCATACCTGTAAAATGCCAAGCTTGATCTTTAATAATATAATCCCTAATAATTAACCTAATTTTATCAATTTGTATTTATGTGCTCCATTGTAGGCAAATTTGTTGAAGTAGGTTTTAATTAATTGAAATGTGCGCCAATAAATTGCTATCAAATCCGAATCGAGGCCATTAACAGTAAACATTTTTATTTTAATAAAAATCAAAGTACGTACTTAAAAATAAGATTTATATACAAAATGCAATGAAGAAACACAATTTTATTAATCCAATGATACACAGGAAATTAACTGAAATATATAAACTGATATCGATTCCGGTTCGAACATGAATCATTTCCGGACATAAAGCCCCGGTTTCTCGAACTCCCGATTTCTCGAACTATTTTTGTCGGCCCCTTCGAGTTCGAGCCATCGAAGTTCGACTGTAAATCATTTTTTGTTGTAGTAATGACTCTGAAGGTGTTATATCTTCATCCTAATTGATTTTTAAATTAAGGTTAAAAGGCCAAAACCCAAGAGTTTTAATTAGTGAAAAATTTGTGGAGGAAAATGGAAAATAATTAAAAGGAGATATCATCACAATAATAATTATTACACTTTTGAAAACATTTTTTGTGTTTCCACAGACTTTCAATACAAAAATAAATAACATATATGTATCTTTGATAAAAAAATTGGAGTTTTTTTCTTCCGATTCATATATAATTTTATAATGTTACTAGTATATGTGACATGCTAATGTTATAATGTCATATCCTACCGTAGGTTGGGGGTTCTCTCCGGGAACTCCGGCTTTCTCCCCCTATAAAAACTGGACGCCATGATATATCTGGAAAATTGCTGAAAGTGGCATTAAAACACCATTCAAACAAAAAAAAAAATATAATGTCATATTAATATGATATAAATAACTTGATTAATTACCTGATGACTTTTTCTTTGATTTCATAGTCTGGTAGCATTTAATATATTGTTAAATTTGCTTGATTTTTTTAAGGATATGAAATAAACATTGTTTTCTTTAAATTGTCTTTTAAACTGAATATTATATTATATTAAGAAAAAAAATGTTGTACATGCTTCCGTTCTTTCAACTTGATGTAAACAAAGTTGGAATTCGGGAACCTTGCTTTTTGTTAGTAACCCATATATTCCTTGAAATACTGTTACGCCTGGTATATTATACGTATGGAAAGACAAAAAATATAATTTTCAAGAAAGGGCAGTGGGGCTTATTTGGTCACCAAAGGGGATAATTACCACAAGTACCTGTGCTTTTACATACAACCTCTGGACTGGTTGCCGGTATTTGCTGGTCCTTCACCTCAAGACCAAGACCACTTGGTCAAATTGGCACCTGATATACTCAATTCAGTACCTGTATTTATGTAACTATTTTTTCTGAATATAAATAATATTAAGTTAAAGAGAAAAAAAATTTAAATTAAAGAGAACAATGTTTATTTCATATCATGGAAAAAAGTAAAAAACATTCATACAAATATCATTATACAAAAACAGTTGCATTTTCTCTCCATTTTTTAGCTCACCTGACCCGAAGGGTCATGTGAGCTATTGCCATCACTTGGCGTCCGTCGTCGTCGTCGTAGTCGTCGTCGTCGTCGTCGTTAACTTTTCTTCAAAAATCTTCTCCTCCAAAACCACTGAAGGGATTGCTTTGAAACTTTGCACACAGCATCAGTAAAATTTCCTCTACCAAGTTTGCTCAAATCATGGCCTCAGACCAACCAACATGGCCGCCATGGCTAAAAATAGAACACGGGGGTCAAAATACAGTTTTTTGCTTATAGTTCAAAAAGTATAACAGATATAGGAAAACCGAACAGACCTTCCTTCTTCAGCATCTAAAGCTCTACAAAACACTCCATTGGGTCAAAGTTGTATGATGACTCCTTGTAGGAGTTATTGCCCTTAAATTGTCAAAATTGATGATTTTTGCCATTTTTGCCTCAAAATCTTGAAAATTATTAGAACTAGAGAAAAAGTTAGCATTGCTTAATTGTTCTGCTCTATGAGGGCTACAAAAATGACTTAAGGGTCAAGATTGTCTGATTAACCGTTTAAGAGTTATTCCCCTTGAACTGTTTTTTTTAATTTGTTTTAATTGATTTTTTAAAATATTCTCCTCTGAAACAACTGAAAGTACTGCTTTGAAACTTTGTACACATCATCCGTCCAATGTCCTCAACCAAGTTTGCACCAACTATGGCTGCAGATTAACCAACATGGCCACCATTGCTAAAAATAGGACGGTGGGGGGGGGGGGGGGGGGGGGGTAAAATACTTATCTTGGCTTATATTTAAAAAAGTGTAACAGATACAGGAAAACCGAAGAGACATGCCTTCATCTGCATCAAAAGCTCTACAAAACACTCCATTGGGTTGAAGTTGTATGATGACTCCTTATAGGAGTTATTGCCCTTTAATTGTCGAAATTGATTATTTTTGACATTTTTGCCTCAAAATCTTGAAAATTATTAGAACTAGAGAAAAAGTTAGCATTGCTTAATTGTTCTGCTCTATGAGGGCTACAAAAATGACTTTAGGGTCAAGATTGTCTGATGAACCGTTTAGGAATCATTCTCCTTGAAAAATTTTTTAATCAATTTTACTAGATTTTAAAAAATCTTCTCCTCTTTAACCAATGAAAGGACTGCTTTGAAACATTGCACACATCATCTTTAGGACGTCCTCTACCACCTGACTACCTATATAGCTACGTTGGCTTTAAATAGGCGGGGGGGGGGGGGGGTCGAGAGAGTTTTCGACTGATAGTTAAAAAAGAACAACAGGTACAGCAAATTTGAAGTGAACTTCCCTTCTCCCTCTAAGCATCAAAAGCTCCTCCTTATAGGAGTTATTTCCCTTAAAAGGTCGAAATTAATGATTTTTGCAGAAGTGTTGGGCAATTCCTTATAGCAAAGAAAAGCTGGATAAAAAAGGGTTGTTTGGTTTCAGGTTCAGGTGAGCGATACAGGCTCCTGGGAGCCTCTAGTCTTTAATTTCTTTATAAAACGATTGGGGTTGGGCCTTTTAATCTTACTTTGAAAATCAGTTATACTACAAGTCACTATGTGTTTTGGTGAGGGTTTTTTTACGTGACAAATAAAAATTGCTTACCACGTATAGTCCAGCTTATGCTCTTTTTGTACATCAAAATGGCATAATTTGAAATCATGAATTATTGCCTCGAGATGAAATGCGGTGTTATTTTCATTTTGATAAGGTGATTTTTTTTGGACAGATTTTCTATAATAAAATTTGACCTGTGTTAGAATGGAAGTATAACCTAGATGCAGTGGATTTTGTCTTTTCAAAGCCTTTGTCGTTTGCGCTTGATGCAGAATAAGTCTTCCAGTTTATTTGAATGCCATTGTACGTCACGACAGCAGATGAACGGTAAAGCCTTGTAGAAAAAAACATGGCTGACTTACAATGTAAAATTACAATAGCAAAATTCCTGGCTGATTTGTAATATGTAAACAACAGAAGCATAGTATTAAACTTGGATAGGTTATTGTGACTTATTTTTTCTACTGGATTTTCAAAATAAAAAGTTAAAATGTTAAAATATGTAAAAAAATTTTAAAATGTACTCAACTATGGTGTGACTTAGTATAGGATAAAGACATAAAACTCTTTTAGAGTCATTACTAAAACAACAAACGATATAATTATACAAATATAAAATTAATATTTTACTTATTTCAAAGGAATTTTAATGTCTAATTATTGTTCGGTAATGTAACAGTAATATATGCAATCATCAAACATAATTACAGTTGTAAATTTCAAAGAATCCTTAATCAACACAAGTAATAAGTAATTATTTTATTTTAAATAATAATTTCAAGATTTCATTTACTAGTATTAGTTTGCTTTTTTTAACCATTTAATTTTACGAAAACCAAAAAAAATTTAATGGGTGCTGTTTTGGCTTAGTTGATGCAGATTTGACTTTCTGTAAGTGTCGATTTGACTTGCACCCTATTAATCTGGGAGATATCCTGGTTGTGGCTGCTCTACTCATATGACCTCTCATATGTGTCCTTCAACAAATCCTTCAGTTAGAACTAGTGCATTTCTTACAGATTACAAACTGGTGACATATATAAAATATAAGCCCTGATGAGCTTGTAAAACCACGAGGACATGTAAAATGAGCTTTACATGAACAATTAAATGAATTTGTTTTAGTGGGAGAAGGGAAGAATCAGAGTCTTTACCCGCCAACTTGCAAATTGTTTGTCCAGATGTCATGCTTATTGCAAAATGTTGAAAACTTTGTGATGTATACACTATGCTGCCATGTTTATAAATAAATCCATGCAAATATTTTTTACTTGGTGTATTTCTATTAGTTATTAATATGTATTACTAGATAGGTCATTTTTTGTGGGGTTCACACTTTGTGTTTTATTTCAGTTAATTTATTACAAGATAGCTGCAGTGGTGTATCAAAAAAGTGTTGTAGTCTGAGAAAAATATTCTCGGTTGCAAAATTATTAATCGATCAAAGAAACAATTACATATTATTTAAGAATAATTATCCTTGAGTATGTACAAACCCTGCAGGCATGGTGACAGTTAGAAATCACCAGTAAAAAAACCAACAAGAGTAAGGGGTCAGAATATATATATATATATATATATATATATATATTTTATGTTTCTGGCCATGTAACTCCCTAAATGATATGGGCTCAATTTCCTTTGGACAAAACAAAGGTCTGGACAATAAATTTTATAACCTTGGTTTCTTTGACTGATTATTTTTTTTATCTTCCTAGTTTTTCACTTTCTACTTCAATGAATAGCTGTTCTTTCCATGTGCTTTTTTTTTCTTTTTTGTGTTCTAACACTTGTTTTTAAATAAAGGTTTGATTATTTGCCATCCTGTGTTATAAGGTTTGTGTTTGGTTTATCTCCCCTATTTACAAGGCACAGTTACCAGATAAGATGAGACATGACTCAATACTTAGAATAAATCTGTTAACAAAATTAAAACAAACTTTAAAATTGCCATCAGCATTTTCAGGTCCTAAAATTTCCTTGCATTGGTTAAAAAATAATATTCAGTCAAAGCTTTTAATGGTAAAATTTCCTTGCAAAAAATAATATTCAGTCAAAACTTTTAATGGTAGTATTCCTTAACTTTTCTTTCCAAGTCGACACATTTTTGAGCAGCAGCATATGACATCCCCGATTTAGACTGTCTGAATAACAGTCGATTAAAACAATACAAGGGTATTTTTAAACTTCTTCCAGTTAGACAAGTTAGACAAAGCTTATTCAGTTTTGCTAATGGTCTTGACATAAAAACACACAATTTAAATCACCAATACAAAGCATGAATGCTGAAATTTATTGACCTATATAACAGTCAGGTGTTACATATGTTTGATCAACACCTACATGATAGACATCAGCATTAATTATTCTGTTTTATTGTCAGATTTAAATATTCTTAAACTGCTGTGGTATACACATGAACCTTTAAAATTCAAAAGATTTAGAAGTAGATAGATTGATACTAATTTGCCAATCACAACTTTGTGGTTCACTTAAGATCATCTGGTTTGTGTTGTACAGGGTAAGTGCTTTTATATCTGGTTTGTGTTGTACAGGGTAAGTGCTTTTGTATGTACGCTTTAAAAAAAACAAACATGAAACATTTTGTTCGTAGATACACATACTGTACCAGTATTGATTGTTGTTGTTAAGATTGTTGTTTTGTCTTTGGCATCATTATTTTAATAATTGATGCTTCTTAATGTGGGGAGGATATAGTCCCTCCTTTGTCACCCATCCTCCTCGCTCTGTCTGTCATAGTTTTATTCTGTTTGACTTATTGACTTTGAGGTGGATAGATTTTTATGTCTAGGTGTGCACTGCAAAAGAATCATTACTCTACCTTATTAATCTTAAATTATTTCCCTAAGTTTGTTTTACTGTCTGTCTATAATATCAGTAGTACTTGCTTATCTGGGGAATAACTTGATAACTGCTGCATGCAATTACTTTAACATTAGTATCAGGTATTTATGTATCTAGTGATAAGTAGAAATGCAGTGTACAAGAACAATACCTCTAGTTACATTAATTTTTGTCTCGCCTGCAACGATAGTCACTGAAGGCGAGACATACTAGTATGTATGGGAATCTGGCGGCGGCGGCGTAAACACTTGGACATCTTGGTTCATATCTTTGGAAGCCCAAGCCCTAGGTCCATCAAATTTGGTCCCGTGGTAGCTTATGATGAGTACTTGCCAGTCAGTCACCTGTCACCAGACCTTTACCTCAATTTCACGGTCCAGGGACTACATTAAAGTTTTTGGGTTACAAGTTTTTGTGTTAGGGCAGTTCCTCTGTAACGATGCATGGTAGGGTGACAATATTTGGTACACAGGTTGCTGGAGAAGACTACCTGACTGTCTGGCAGGTGTCACCTGACCTTGACCTCAATTTCATAGTCCTGCAACTGTTAAAGTTTTTGGATTGCACACTTCCTCTGTAACCATACATGTTAGGTTTCAACTGACATGACCTCAATTTTATGGTCCAGTGACTAAGTTAAAGTTTTTGGATTAGGTCTGTTTCTTTAATTGTAACCATGCATTGCATATTTTAAATGATAAGAATTTAATGCTATTAAAGTAATGCTTATGACATAATTTTTTTTCTTTACTGAAGCAGTATGCAGGCAGGACATTTTTCTGTGTCCACATTTGTTGCTAGCCAGAAGTGGGGAGCATACAGTCACTTTGTCTGTCCATCCATCTGGAAGTCATTGTTTTGTATATATCTTCAGAACCGTTGGGCATATTGACTTCATATTTACAATAGAGGTTAGATAGATCTTGATGAGTAGGAGTGCAGTGCACAAGAAAACTACCTACATGTGTATTCATTGTTTAGTTATCTCCCGTAGTTTACTGTTCTCGTGCTGAAATAACTTAAAACCTGCTACATATAGCCTGTCATAGATTTATTCACAGTATATCTTCTAACAGTTTTGCATATTGACTTCAAACTTGGAGCTTGGACATATCATGATAAAAAAATCATCTATAGTATAGGCTAGACTGTGATGTATAACTGGTATATTGTGATACATCGTCTACCCCTGGAGAATAGTTAAATGTACTTTAGTGCCCATAGCCAACATCGGGACCATTTTTCTAGTGTCCACACATTCGTTTACTGTGTATTATTTACTTGAAAACTTTTTTGAAACCTTATACATTGCTATTTTTTAAAATAAATGCAATATGACATAGAAATGGATATTCTCTAATTTTGACGTAATATTTCAACCGCTTGACCGGTGTGGAAAAAATATTTCTCGTCACTAGTGAATTTGTTGTTCTCAGCATTTGATTGGTTAAAAATAATAACGTCACAATAAGAACTCATGACGTCATAAACGAAACACCTTCAATTTACCGCGTATTCACGTCATGAACGTAAAAATTGGGGTTGGGAGAATTTGTACTTCGTTTCGCAAATTTACTACTTTTTAAAATTAGAGAAACAGAATCTTACATTAGTACTCTTAGATTATCGGATTTCTCCAATCTCGATAGTTAAATTATGGAAATTTAACTATCTCGATTGGAGAAATCTGATAATCCACTCGTACCAATGTAAGATCCTATATTTACGTGTAAAGGAAATGTCAGTTAGTTTGTAAATTTTATGTAGAAGCAAAGACTGAGGATGGGACATTATGCAAGAAATAATCAGTGCAAACATTTTGTCATGGATTATGTCGATATTTTACCGATTTTCAAGAAATAAACATTATGAAAGAAAGTCACTCATTCAATATTATTATTCTACCCTGTTACGTAAAACCTCATATATATCTCGTTCAATCGCAGTAATTATACAATATTGGAATATGTGGCCCATCCCTAGGCTAGAGAATTAATTGAATTCTTCACTGATTTTCAGTAGTATATGTCAGTGTATTTTCCTTGGTCTTTTGTCTATTGACATATTTGATTTGAAGGGACAGGACTTTTGTTAAATCAACTGGAATACTATGACAAAACATATGAAGATTCATACTTATTTTGACCTGCAGTTCTCTTGTGCACTTGCACAGTTGCAGCAAGTTCTCAAGAGATGGAGCCTAATGTTACAAAATGAGCACATTTTCCCACTGAACCATGGTAACCAAGGTAACAACAAATAAAAAGAACAGTGTTGTACAACTGACAAGATCATGTAAATTATCTGTCCCTGTTTTTTGACATAGAAACAAGAAAGTTTATGCACACAGCAAGTACTTAAGGTATAAATGTCCTTGACTTTAAAACAGGTCTGTTGCACTTGATAAATCATAGGTATCTATTACTCTCTCTTACAATGTAAATCAATATCATAAGTCAACTTAGAGGATTAAAAGTTAAAGACCAAAGACTTTGATGAGGTCGTTAGGTTTAAAATTTCTAAAACAAAAATAAACCTTATCTGTATATCAATTCATTGATTTAATTGAACTTGGGAATACTTCATTTGTACAGGTTTGTGATTGTATGCTATTTTGAAGAAAATATTCATAATATATGTAACAAATATTTTGTTTCTAGTTATGTCAGACTCTATATGTCCACTTTCCTAGATAACTTATAGTTATACATGTACTTCTATTTATATGTCTGGATAACTTGTTCATAACAGTCTAATTAAATAACTGATGGTAACAATCTTAATATGATTATGTCAGTAAAGTTACTTGCTTGATATTTTTATCAAGTGGACAATGTCAGATGTCTAACTTAATCTAACTTTGTTTGTGTTGGTCCTAGGCTGCTGGACAATGTCCCTCATCTGACAGGTTTATGTTGGTCCTAGGCTGCTGGACAATGTCCCTCATCTGACAGGTTTATGTTAGTCCTAGGCTGCTAGACAATGTCCTTTATCTGACAGGTTTATGTTAGTCCTAGGCTGCTGGACAATGTCCCTCATCTGACAGGTTTATGTTAGTCCTAGGCTGCTGGACAACGTCCCACATCTGACATGTTTATGTTGGTCCTAGGCTGCTGGACAATGTCCCTCACCTGACAGGTTTATGTTAGTCCTAGGCTGCTGGACAACGTCCCACATCTGACATGTTTATGTTGGTCCTAGGCTGCTGGACAATGTCCCTCATCTGACAGGTTTATGTTAGTCCTAGGCTGCTGGACAATGTCCCTCATCTAACATTGTTCATGTTGGTCCTAGGCTGCTGGACAATGTCCCTCATCAGACAGGTTTATGTTGGTCCTAGGCTGCTGGACAATGTCCCTCATCAGACAGGTTTATGTTAGTCCTAGGCTGCTGGACAATGTCCCTCATCTAACATTGTTCATGTTGGTCCTAGGCTGCTGGACAATGTCCCTCATCAGACAGGTTTATGTTGGTCCTAGGCTGCTGGACAATGTCCCTCATCAGACAGGTTTATGTTGGTCCTAGGCTGCTGGACAATTTCCCTCATCTAACATCCCTCATCTTGCAGGTTTCCTAGTCTGCTATTTAGTCAATATAATTATAATAGTGTTAAGCTTACATGTATTGCAAAGGAGCACAGAGAATTCATTTTTCCGGATGGATTGTACAGAAAAGCACAATCACAAAGTAATGGTTAAAAATTTTCATTCAGTGGAATTTAAAAAAATCTGTTCATTTGCATTATAGTAAAAGAACATATATACATTATAGTGAACAAATATTACTGGTAGTTAAAATGAAGATTGTTTTGACAGAATTACCAACCTTTCACAACATTTAAATTTGTATCATTTTACTTCCAAATAATTAGAGTATTAATCATTTGATATGGTTATACATGTTTGCACGGCCTCAGTTCACGAATGGTTAAGGTAGTTCTTCTACTATTGATCACATGGTCTGTCAACACTGAGATTTTGGGATGGAGTCCCACTGTGGGCAGGGTGCACTAGACTCCAACCTTAATTGATAAGGATTGCCAGTTCTCCTACTGAAGGTCAGGTATTTTCTGCGGGTACTCTGGCTTCCTCCCAAAATAAAAACTAGATGCCATGATATAGCTGAAAAAATTGCTGAAAGTGGCATTAAACACCAAACAAATATGTTGGCATAGTCTATAATAAAAAATAGCAAATGGAAGAATAAGTAATGACAGAACTTTTTAAAAACTTTAACCATCCATGTGATATTTATTTCCTAATTTTAGAAAAAAAAATGGTGGACATTCATTTTGTTCCCTAATTTTCATATGTCTCTTCATGGATATTTTCACTTAATATAAATTATAATGTGGTGTTTTACATGTATACTAGTAGCAGGGGCCCTGGTGGTTGAGTGGTTAAGGTAGTTCATATACTGTTGATCACATGGTCTGTCAACTTTGAGATTGCAGGTTCGATTCTCACTGCAGGCAGGGTGTACTGGATTCCAATCTTATTTGACAGATTGCCAGTTATCCTACCACAGGTCGGGGGTTATCCTTGGGTACTAGGCTTCTGGATGCCACAATATAGCTGAAAAATTGCTGAAAGTGGCGTAAAAATACCATTCAAACAAACAAACAAACATGTCTAGCATCAGGGTAAAAGAATAAATAATTGAACCAAGGACAAAACATGGGGCCTATCTATAGTAACTTGTATGGAACCCATTCAATCTTAAATCTTATAGACCTTGTGTACATCTGGTTGTAAGAGTATTAAAATTAGGAATGTAAGCAGGGGCATCGTTTATGGAATTCATGATTAAAAAAGGGGTTGATGTTGTACATTTAAAATGTTTATGTTTATCAAGTGGAAGTATACTCATGTCTCACTACTATTAAACTTAATTATCACGGTTCTGTTCTGCCAATGTTTGGTCATTCTGTACCACTTATTAATTGTCATTCATGTGTAAGATTACATTAATGATAAACAATTGTAGCATCAAACATTTATTAAAAATGAATGACTTTTGGTTGAAACCACAGCAACAGCTGATTTAGAGCTTCATGTAAGCTTTCTGTGTAAATGGTTACATCATAAATAACAGAAAATCAATAATTGTATACTTTTACAAGTTAATTAAACTCTAATGTATCATAGATGAAAGGTGTATAGTGGTAGTTATTCACACATACAGTATCCATGTACTAAGTGTTATGTAGAGTACATGTACACACAGTACACATGGAAAATATCTTATGTTTCCTCCATTGAAAGGTATTTGTATAATTAAATAATTTTTAAGTAATGTCAGATTTATGACTATAGATATTAACATATATGGTAATGGACCTTTAGACAGAATTCTATACAGCTTGCTTGATATTTAAACATTAACTACATATTTACATTTTATAAAAGGAAAATTTTAATGTATGTCATGATAAATGAAATAAGGCTACTAAGTAATCAAGATAAATGCATGTTAAACTCTTTTCAAACTACACAATTCCAAATATATTCAGTTATGAATCACATTAACAGTAAACTAAATTTCTGATAGAAAGTACCTGTCACCAATCAGCTGATCAATAGAACTGTATAGAGGTAACTTTACAATAAAGCAAGTATATTTGAATGAAAGAGTTTTGACATGTCAAGAAGTGACTAGTTCTGCCATAGAAACTACCACAATGCAGGTCTCTGTTCTTCTTTATTACATCATGCACTCCGCGTATGGTCATTGAACTACTAAACAAGTCGCTGTACTTCTAATAATTACTATAGAAGTATTGTACTAATAATAAATCACTGTACCACTAATAAAGATACTGTAGTGTTAATAAATTACCATTGTGATAATAAAGTTTCTGTAGTGCAAATAAAGTTACTGTAGTAATAATAAAGTTACTCTGGTGCTTATAAAGTTACTGTAGTAATAATAAAGTTACTGTAGTGATAATAAAGTTACTGTAGTAATAATAAAGTTACTGTAGTGATAATAAAGTTACGGTAGTGATAATAAAGTTACTGTAGTGATAATAAAGTTACTGTAGTGATAATAAAGTTACTGTAGTGATAATAAAGTTACGGTAGTGATAATAAAGTTACTGTAGTAATAATAAAGTTACTGTAGTGATAATAAAGTTACGGTAGTGATAATAAAGTTACTGTAGTGATAATAAAGCTACTGTAGTGATAATAAAGTTACCGTAGTGATAATAAAGTTACTGTAGTAATAATAAAGTTACTGTAGTGATAATAAAGTTACTATAGTGATAATAAAGTTACCGTAGTGATAATAAAGATACTGTAGTGATAATAAAGATACTGTAGTGATAATAAAGTTACCGTAGTGATAATAAAGTTACCGTAGTGATAATAAAGTTACTGTAGTGATAATAAAGTTACTGTAGTGATAATAAAGTTACTGTAGTGATAATAAAGTTACGGTAGTGATAATAAAGTTACCGTAGTGATAATAAAGTTACCGTAGTGATAATAAAGTTACCGTAGTGATAATAAAGTTACTGTAGTAATAATAAAGTTACTGTAGTGATAATAAAGTTACTATAGTGATAATAAAGTTACCGTAGTGATAATAAAGATACTGTAGTGATAATAAAGATTCTGTAGTGATAATAAAGTTACCGTAGTGATAATAAAGATACTGTAGTGATAATAAAGTTACCGTAGTGATAATAAAGATACTGTAGTGATAATAAAGATACCATAGTGATAATAAAGATACTGTAGTGATAATAAAGTTACCGTAGTGATAATAAAGATACTGTAGTGATAATAAAGATACTGTAGTGATAATAAAGTTACCGTAGTGATAATAAAGATACTGTAGTGATAATAAAGTTACCGTAGTGATAATAAAGATACTGTTGTGATAATAAAGATACCGTAGTGATAATAAAGTTACTGTACTGATAATAAAGTTACCGTAGTGATAATAAAGTTACTGTAGTGATAATAAAGATACTGTAGTGATAATAAAGTTACCGTAGTGATAATAAAGATACTGTAGTGATAATAAAGTTACTGTAGTGATAATAAAGTTACCGTAGTGATAATAAAGATACTGTAGTGATAATAAAGTTACCGTAGTGATAATAAAGATACTGTAGTGATAATAAAGATACCATAGGTATTTGTATAATTAAATAATTTTTAAGTAATGTCAGATTTATGAATATAGATATTAACATATATGGTAATGGACCTTTAGACAGAATTCTATACAGCTTGCTTGATATTTAAACATTAACTACATATTTACATTTTATAAAAGGAAAATTTTAATGTATGTCATGATAAATGAAATAAGGCTACTAAGTAATCAAGATAAATGCATGTTAAACTCTTTTCAAACTACACAATTCCAAATATATTCAGTTATGAATCACATTAACAGTAAACTAAATTTCTGATAGAAAGTACCTGTCACCAATCAGCTGATCAATAGAACTGTATAGAGGTAACTTTACAATAAAGCAAGTATATTTGAATGAAAGAGTTTTGACATGTCAAGAAGTGACTAGTTCTGCCATAGAAACTACCACAATGCAGGTCTCTGTTCTTCTTTATTACATCATGCACTCCGCGTATGGTCATTGAACTACTAAACAAGTCGCTGTACTTCTAATAATTACTATAGAAGTATTGTACTAATAATAAATCACTGTACCACTAATAAAGATACTGTAGTGTTAATAAATTACCATAGTGATAATAAAGTTTCTGTAGTGCAAATAAAGTTACTGTAGTAATAATAAAGTTACTCTGGTGCTTATAAAGTTACTGTAGTAATAATAAAGTTACTGTAGTGATAATAAAGTTACTGTAGTAATAATAAAGTTACTGTAGTGATAATAAAGTTACGGTAGTGATAATAAAGTTACTGTAGTGATAATAAAGTTACTGTAGTAATAATAAAGTTACGGTAGTGATAATAAAGTTACCGTAGTGATAATAAAGATACTATAGTGATAATAAAGTTACCGCTGTGATAATAAAGTTACGGTAGTGATAATAAAGATACTGTAGTGATAATAAAGTTACTGTAGTGATAATAAAGTTACTGTAGTGATAATAAAGTTACCGTAGTGATAATAAAGATACTGTAGTGATAATAAAGATACTGTAGTGATAATAAAGATACTGTAGTGATAATAAAGTTACTGTAGTGATAATAAAGTTACTGTAGTGATAATAAAGATACTGTAGTGATAATAAAGATACCGTAGTGATAATAAAGTTATGTAGTGATAATAAAGTTACCGTAGTGATAATAAAGTTACGGTAGTGATAATAAAGTTACTGTAGTGATAATAAAGTTACTGTAGTAATAATAAAGTTACTGTAGTAATAATAAAGTTACTGTAGTGATAATAAAGTTACGGTAGTGATAATAAAGTTACGGTAGTGATAATAAAGATACCGTAGTGATAATAAAGTTACCGTAGTGATAATAAAGTTACGGTAGTGATAATAAAGTTACTGTAGTGATAATAAAGTTACGGTAGTGATAATAAAGTTACTGTAGTGATAATAAAGTTACTGTAGTGATAATAAAGTTACCGTAGTGATAATAAAGTTACGGTAGTGATAATAAAGTTACTGTGTGTGATAATAAAGTTACTGTAGTGATAATAAAGTTACGGAAGTGATAATAAAGTTACCGTAGTGATAATAAAGATACTGTAGTGATAATTTATTATCACTACAGTATCTTTATTATCACTATGGTATCTTTATTATCACTACAGTATCTTTATTATCACTACGGTAACTTTATTATCACTACGGTAACTTTATTATCACTACAGTATCTTTATTATCTTATTTATTACCGTAGTGATAATAAAGTTACCGTAGTGATAATAAAGATACTGTAGTGATAATAAAGTTACCGTAGTGATAATAAAGATACTGTAGTGATAATAAAGTTACTGTAGTGATAATAAAGTTACCGTAGTGATAATAAAGATACTGTAGTGATAATAAAGTTACTGTAGTGATAATAAAGTTACCGTAGTGATAATAAAGTTACCGTAGTGATAATAAAGATACTATAGTGATAATAAAGTTACCGCTGTGATAATAAAGTTACTGTAGTGATAATAAAGTTACTGTATTGATAATAAAGATACTGTAGTGATAATAAAGATACTGTATTGCTTATAAAGTTTCTGTAGTGATAATAAAGTTACTGTAGTGATAATAAAGATACCGTAGTGATAATAAAGATACTGTAGTGATAATAAAGATACCATAGTGATAATAAAGATACTGTAGTGATAATAAAGTTACCGTAGTGATAATAAAGATACCGTAGTGATAATAAAGATACTGTAGTGATAATAAAGTTTCTGTAGTGATAATAAAGATACTGTAGTGATAATAAAGATACTGTATTGCTTATAAAGTTACCGTAGTGATAATAAAGATACTGTATTGCTTATAAAGTTTCTGTAGTGATAATAAAGTTACTGTAGTGATAATAAAGATACTGTATTGCTTATAAAGTTTCTGTAGTGATAATAAGGTTACTGTAGTGATAATAAAGATACTGTATTGCTTATAAAGTTTCTGTAGTGATAATAAAGATACCGTAGTGATAATAAAGATACTGTAGTGATAATAAAGTTTCTGTAGTGATAATAAAGATACTGTAGTGATAATAAAGATACTGTATTGCTTATAAAGTTACCGTAGTGATAATAAAGATACTGTAGTGATAATAAAGTTTCTGTAGTGATAATAAAGATACTGTAGTGATAATAAAGATACTGTATTGCTTATAAAGTTACCGTAGTGATAATAAAGATACTGTAGTGATAATAAAGATACTGTATTGCTTATAAAGTTTCTGTAGTGATAATAAAGTTACTGTAGTGATAATAAAGATACTGTATTGCTTATAAAGTTTCTGTAGTGATAATAAAGTTACTGTAGTGATAATAAAGATACTGTATTGCTTATAAAGTTTCTTTAGTGATAATAAAGTTACTTTAGTGATAATAAAGATACTGTAGTGATAATAAAGTTACTGTAGTGATAATAAAGTTACTGTAGTGATAATAAAGATACTGTAGTGATAATAAAGTTACTGTAGTGATAATAAAGATACTGTAGTGATAATAAAGTTACTGTAGTGATAATAAAGTTACTGTAGTGATAATAAAGTTACTGTAGTGATAATAAAGTTACTGTAGTGATAATAAAGATACTGTAGTGATAATAAAGTTACTGTAGTGATAATAAAGATACTGTAGTGATAATAAAGTTACTGTAGTGATAATAAAGATACTGTATTGCTTATAAAGTTTCTGTACTTATGAGGAAGTACATGTGTTCTTCTATGAAAGAACTGTTTTTAATTACAGTGGCAGCCTCACCTTTGGGAAGACCACCATCTGCACAGTCATTCAAAGGTCTAAAAGCCCAGAACAGAGGTTTACAGACAAACAGTAGTCCAGTTTACAAGACACAGTTAGAGTCATCAGTAGTACCCAAAGCACCACCCAATGGTCTTGACAGAGGAATTAGTAAACCTAGGTTTGTAGAATATAACCAAAAACCCAATGGTCTTGACAGAGGAATTAGTAAACCTAGGTTTGTAGAATATAACCAAAAACCCCATGGTCTTGACAGAGGAATTAGTAAACCTAGGTTTGTAGAATATAACCTAAAACCCAATGGTCTTGACAGAGGAATTAGTAAACCTAGGTTTGTAGAATATAACCAAAAACCCAATGGTCTTGACAGAGGAATTAGTAAACCTAGGTTTGTAGAATATAACCAAAAACCCAATGGTCTTGACAGAGGAATTAGTAAACCTAGGTTTGTAGAATATAACCAAAAACTCAATGGTCTTGACAGAGGAATTAGTAAACCTAGGTTTGTAGAATATAACCAAAAACTCAATGGTCTTGACAGAGGAATTAGTAAACCTAGGTTTGTAGAATATAACCAAAAACCCAATGGTCTTGACAGAGGAATTAGTAAACCTAGGTTTGTAGAATATAACCAAAAACCCAATGGTCTTGACAGAGGAATTAGTAAACCTAGGTTTGTAGAATATAACAAAAACCCAATGGTCTTGACAGAGGAATTAGTAAACCTAGGTTTGTAGAATATAACCAAAAACTCAATGGTCTTGACAGAGGAATTAGTAAACCTAGGTTTGTAGAATATAACCAAAAACCCAATGGTCTTGACAGAGGAATTAGTAAACCTAGGTTTGTAGAATATAACCAAAAACTCAATGGTCTTGACGGAGGAATTAGTAAACCTAGGTTTGTAGAATATAACCAAAAACCCAATGGTCTTCACAGAGGAATTAGTAAACCTAGGTTTGTAGAATATAACCAAAAACATCTTATTGTTTTGTACACAGATGTTAAAACAAATTTGCAGCAAAATTTTCTTATTTGAGAACTTCACAAATGAACAATAAAGACTCACAGTATATCTTATTTTGGTTCTGATATGGTACTTTTAGGATATTTACGTACCTATAGCCAACCCCATTTCTGTCATAAACTAGCTGTTCCTTCAGTGTAATACACAATATATGGCAAAAGATAATTATAGCATGTGTCGCTGTTTATAAGGTTATTACATCGTACCTTATAGCTTTATGGTGAGAGTTTCAGTTTTGTAAATTGAAACAGCCCTTCATGACATGCTCTACTCGTCGTGTGTTGCTGATGCATAAATCTTTTTCCACCCTGGTTGTGTTCTAAAAACATCAAAGTATGTCATATTGCAATATTTGATTAAATATGACAAAGTAATTCACCAGAACTGTCTGGCACAAAGTAGCTGAAAACTTAAGTTTCAAAACTTTAAGAATTGAATCACTTAACACTTACAATTGATTTGAAAAACAAGAAAGTCCAGGATGTAATGTTATAATGTGAAAAATCACAGATTTTTATTTGAGGTAGTTTTCCTCTTGGAACATATTTTACAATCTTTATAACTATTATTATATAATATGTGTTTGTACTTTTTGTAACTTGTACAAGGAAGTTATTTATATCAGCTGATCTATAATGTTAAGACAGTTGTATCTTTCTGGTTGCTTGGTAGCAGATTATTGTTTTTGTGTGGATATAAATGAATGTGGAATAAAACATGTAAAATGTGAACTGTAACAATTATATTCTTATTTGAACTAGGTTACCAGAGATTCTGAAGGTTTTGAACGGTTTCTGTGTATTCCATTTGAGAACCATTATTTTTTTCCCCAACTAAATTTCATGATTTATTTGATTCAAGATTCATTTTACATGTAATTTGAAAAAAATTGGTATTTTCAGAAGGTTGTCCACTGGCGCAGGCATGAAACCAGTAAAAACTCTGGAGGATGTGGCCGACCTACTGAAGGCTGAGGTTGTAAAAAACATAGTGGTAATGGCTGGTGCAGGGATTAGTACTCCTAGCGGTATACCAGACTTCAGGTTTGTATGTGAGGCAGTAGTGTAGCACTAAAAAGCAAATAAATCGTTCTAAGTTAACACAAAAGTGTGTAGGCCTAAAAATGACCTGATTTGGAATTTTCCTAATATTTGATTTTAAAAACAAAAAGAGATTTTAGGCATTATTAAAGGACGAATTTAGTTTTAAAGTTATAAAAGAATAAAGATAGGTGTATCATCTTACATTTGGAACTATTAACAGTCCTTAAGGGCTGAAGAATTAAATGGAAGCTCAAAGAAATGTGTATTCTGGTTCAAAACTGACCTGTTATATTATTTGTCAGTAAACACAGACAAAGCCTATTATAGATACATTGTAACATTCTAATTTTACTTCTATGGAAACACACTAGTTTTGTCATACTTGAAATGCTGTTCTCAAAATCTTTCAATCTAATAATTAAAGAGTTTTAGACCAATTTCTTTAGTTTAACAAATTTTGATTGGTGTTTCAGGACCCCAGGAACAGGATTATATGACAACCTTCAGCAGTACCGTATTCCCTACCCCGAGGCCATATTTGATGTAGATTACTTTCACCATAACCCTAAACCATTTTTTACACTTGCAAAGGAGCTTTATCCCTCAGGAAAATATAGACCTAACTACATACACTACTTCCTGAGGATGTTAAATGACAAAGGGATGTTACTCCGCATGTACACACAGAACATTGATGGATTGGAAAGATGTAAGTCACTTATACATGTAAGATAATATTTATGTTAAATTTAATTGCATTTGAAATGATCAGACAATTTTTTTAATAAAAATGTAAATATAATGCTTTCATAACTTGCCTTGTAAATATTTTTATAACTTTTTGCAGTGGTATGTAGTAAGTGTCAAACTCAAATGGGGGACTCAGTGTTTAAGGTAGTAATTGACCAATGAGGTTACAAGATGTAGTCTTATTGTGGGGGGGGGGGGAAGCGTGTGTGCTCAACTACAATCTTAATTGATAAGGTTTCCTAGTTTTCTTGCCACAGCTCAGCTATTTTCAACTTCTGCTCTCGCATCCTCCCCTGACGAGGCCAAATATGCAAGAGAAATCATAAGTCATTGGTATATTTTGAAAACCCTCTTATAGGACAATATTTATATTTAAAACAACAGCAAGCTCAATAAGAGTAGGCCTTCTGGGACAACTTTAAGTCTAAGGTTTTCAGTTAAAATTTATGGATCACTGGTCCAGCTTATATTTTGAGATGATTTATTGTTGGTAAACATGTTCTTGACCTGAATGCAGCTGTAATGTTGCTCACTTTATGTAAAACATTAATCATTTTAACAGTCAGTCATCATTTTAGGGTTCAGGGTTCTGCCTACTACATTTTCAGGCATGACAAAGCATTTTAAATTGATCCTTTCAGTGGCTGGTTTACCTCCTGACAAGTTGGTAGAGGCTCATGGGACATTTTCCTCAGCTACTTGCACTATCTGTGGTAGCAAGAAAGAGGAGGCAGAGGTTAAAGTAAGTACGTATTAGGAAAACCTTGTATTAAATAACCTCCTCTTAGTCTATCTCTCCGAAAATCCTGCCAAGACAAAGATGGCTGGATTTTATTAATTATTCATTTTGTCACTTGCTACAAAAATAAACTTGCTGTCACAAGAAAGTTTAAATAAAAAAATTTTTACCTTAATTGAAGTTTTGTTTTTTCTTAAAGTTAAATGTATTTAACAAAGACATACATTTTATTACAGTAAATTTACCGTTTGTTTGGAATAATAAAAGCCTGTTAACTCCTTTTTTCTTCAGGAAGCTATATTCAAAGACAGATTGCCCAAGTGTAACAAGAGAGGCTGTCCTGTAAGTAAATCAAATTTTAGTAAGACTTTTACAAGTGTGATATGGGTACTAACTATGTTTTATTTCAATTACTAGTATACAGAGTTCTAGGTCGTCTGAGTACACCTGTGGCTCACACCCACCTTTAACATTATACTGAGTTTTAGGTCATCTAAGTACACCTGTGGGTCACACACACACCTATTGAATTATACTAAGTTCAAGGTCATCTAAGTACACCTGTGGGTCACAGACACCTATTAAATTATACTGAGTTCTAGGTCGTTTAAGTACACTTGTGCATCACACCCACCTTTTAAATTATACAGAGGTTTAATTTGTATAAGTGCACCTGTGGATCATACACCTATTAAATTTTCCTCAGTTCTATGTTGTCTAATGAATTATACACCTGTGTCTAACACACCTTAAATGCCAGCTTTAGTCTTATTTAGATTTTTTGTACTATATACCTACTGGAGATAATCATGCCTATATGTAAACCCTTTTCATCTCAGACTTCAATGTTTTTCAGGGTATTGTAAAGCCAGACATTGTATTTTTTGGAGAAGACTTGCCCCAACGATTCTACCTTTATCTCAGAGACATGTTACAGACAGATTTAGTCATCGTCATGGGAACATCATTGGAGGTAACAATACAAAACCATTGTCAACACTGTGCCTTACTGCAGGAAGCAAAGTTTGTTACATGTTAGATATATTATTTTTACTTTGAGGGGAGCCTCAGTTGCTGAGTGGTTCAGGTAATTTGTCTACTATTGAACACATGGTCAGTCAACACTGAGATTGTGGGTTTAGTCTCACTGCAGGCAGGGTGTACTCGACTCCAATCTTAAGGATTGCAAGTTGTCCTACAAAAGGTGGGGGTTTTCTCTGAGCACTCTGGCAAGACCAATTTAGTGTAGGGGCCTAAAGTCATCAACATATTTTGATTCCGACTTAGACTGTCAGTTTTCCTGTCAATGTTTTGGACTTTTCATGAAGAACTCGGACTTCACCTCCCAGTAAAGACTGCACTTCATGATAAGTGCTCAAATCAATATACAATGTACTAATAATATACAATTACTGCACTTGAATGAGATCAATATGAGGTTTTATGGAGCAGGTTAGAATAATATTGAACGAGGCAAAGCCGAGTTCAATATTATTCTACCCTGCTCCATAAAACCTCATATTGATCGAGTTCGAGTGTAGTAATTGTTTTATTACATAATTTATTGAGTCAATAAATGGAATATACAAGTTTTTTTTATTCCCGAAAGTGACTGTCTTTCATAATATTTATTTCTCAAAAATCGGTAAAATATCGACATAATCCATGACGAAATGTTTGCAGTGATTATTTCTTGTATAATGTCCGATCCTCAGACCTTGCTTCTGCATAAAGTTTACAAAGATTTGAGTCTAATTCCCGAGGGTCCGCCATTTCCAAACTAACTGACATATCCGTTTCACGTAAATATTTGGAAAACAAATAATCGCTTGCTCTTTCGATTTGCAAGTGTTGACAGCATCTCTTTTCTTAATGATTTCATTAATTTCCAAGTTAGTAATATCTGCAAATCTTCGCTTATTAGCACCAGAACTATCCGCATTACGTTCACTCGATGACGTTACAACGTTACCATGTTCACAAACAACAATATAATCCCAACATCAGTCAGAACGATAATTTTGATTGGTTTAGGGGATTAAAGAAAGAAGATTTGATTGGCTATCTTATTTCCATTGGGGGAAACAGCACATGCTAGGTATTTTCATTCATAAATTTCTCACGAGAGTGCAATATGGTTTTTTATTGAGTAGAATGAGTTTTTTGCAAACCAATATGATATGAAATGGAAAGTCACGTGTATTGGTTTAGGCCAATAGGAAAAAGGCAAAAATATATATTATGTAATAATAAGTCTTATCTTTATCTGTGTATCAGTTTAAATTCAGATCAATTATTTTACAAAACTGAACCAAGTTGTTGATTATGTTAACCTTATGGTCTGTATACCCTTTGGTAAATTTCAGATTTTTTCAAGTTATGGGACTTTGTCCAAGAAAAAAAGGGGGATTTTTTTTAATAGTTTTTTACTTGAATTTAAAATGCTTTCATCAGTTGTCTTGAAATTTTGGGGAATTTTTTTTTTTTAAAGATGTTAGATTTCTTTTGTTTTTTGATAATTTGTAATAGTGTTATGGTAATTTGTTCCTTAAAAATGTGGGATTTTTGAAGTTTACAGACAATGCTCAAAAACTCCTTTATTGTTATTTTTTAAATTTTGGTGACTTGTTAATTTTGACAGATCTTATCTAAATTCTGATAATTTTGATTTTTCTTATATATAAAGTTATGAATCTTTAGCTGTTAAGAAGGGGGATTTTTAGTTTTCAGACATGAACTAACAAATGCTGTCTTCATTGTACATGAAATTTTAGTGCATTATTGATATTGATAGATGGGATTATATCCCATTAATGCAGATAGAATTGGTCATCCATTAAGTGTATAGCTCTTGTTGTTATCTTCAGAGGGGTGTGTCTTGTGCTCATGTTTTTGTTATTTTATTTAATGTTTTAATTAGGTTCAGCCATTTGCTGGTATTATCGACACAGTAAAGTATGGTGTGCCAAGAGTGCTATTTAACTGGAATGCTGTTGGTCCATTTCGATCTGGTAAAAGGTCTCAAGATGTTGTAGCTACAGGTATTATTTTTAATAATATTTGATAAGGACTGAGATTTGTTCTCATAAAGAATCAGTTTTCAAACTGGATTTGGAATTTCAACTATCAAAGTGAATGAATAATTTAACTTTTTAAATAAAACTTATTCTGAAGCTGTGTTTAAAAGAACACAACTATTTAGAGGATATTTTCTTCAGCTTATATGGGTGTTCTTGGAAGCAATTTTTGACTTGTTAAGTGGATTCATACATGAATACAATTTTGTGTATTTTTTTTTAATTGGTCTGAAAAGTATGTTTGTGTCATTTGAAATCGCAATAGTACTAAAATTGGTCATTTTTGTCCACTGCATAGTTTCATTCCAAAATTAGTCTAAAAGCATTCAAGCAGAACCCAATATTAACTTGTTTTATCCTAAAAATAGATAAAAAATACAATTGTTCAGTAGCCTATCAGAATAACTGTCTTAGTTTAAACATATTTAATTAATTAATTATATATGCAAGTACAATATTGATACATACACATTACATACATTATGTGTAGGTACAACTGCTTGTATCACGTCCAGACAGTTGTGTACATTCGTATCACTACGAGACGCGCAGCGTCGAGTTGTGATGCGGAATGTATGCAACTGTCGAGACGTGATACAGGTAGTTGTACCTACACTTAAATGTATGTAATAAGTTTATCTCAAATTAGAAAGTATAAAAAGGCAAAAGAAAACTAATTTTTAAAATTTAAATTTAGCATTCAACGAACCATTTGTTTATAAAATAGAGTCCCAAACGTCACACGTATTATAACGTCATATTTCATTCATAGAATGAAAGAAATTCCACGAATCATTGGTTATACCATTCATTGTGACCTCAAGAAGTAGTTCCAACAAAAGTACATCTTGTATCACATATATAGATGATACAAGGTTTTGTATCACACAGGTTGTATCGATCGCTTATTTTTCAGATTTTGACGAAATACATACTTAATTTTAGATAAATTACATTCTGTTATATTATATAATAATTAATAGGATTGGGAAACAAGTTATTAGAACTTATATTAATCCCTATCCAGTGTGAGTCAGTAGTATTAATAGTTATGAATTACACTAGGAGGATGTGGAATAACTGTCTTAATTTCAATCATCCATTTAATTGATTAATGTATGCATCTGTAACAAAAAAATCTTGACAACAACAATTAGCAGCTAATAGATTTGCAACGATAGATAAGGATATGTTCATTGTTTTTATGTAATATACAATATATGGGGTCACCATCAGTATTTCTCAACCTCAAAAATGTATATTTACATGTGATTTTTATAAGCAATACATATAAATGTAATATCCTTTTACATGTGATTTGATAAGCACTACACTGAAATGTCATGTGCTTTTACAGGTGCTTTAATTATGCATTACCCAGAAATATAACATGCTTTTATCTGTGATTTGATAAGCAATACAAAAACATATTACATGCTTTTACAGGTGATTTGATAAGCAGTGTACAGAAATTTGCAGATATGGTAGGATGGAAGACACAGATGGAAGAACTGATTACACAGCAAGAAGGAATCTTTATTGTTGTAAGTTTAGATACATTCAAAGGTGGATCAATTTCATAATTGTACCATGATTTACCTTAAAGCTGCCCAAGAAATTAATCGGCCTTTGTTGTTATTATTGGGTGGGTGGTTATTTGGGGTCAACATTTTTTTTTACATGGACATTTAAAGTATATTAATAAGGTGTTTTTGTGTTCCCCGAATGACAGAATTGTGCGAAGATTTGAGATGTGGTGTTGGTGGTGGAAATGCCAACCATAAAAATAGTCCATTTGTGTCACTTCACGATATGTGGCATGACAGCATTAAGGTATCCGACCCATAATTGAAGCCACCATTAAATTTTATTTTTCGACCAAGAAATACAGCTTTTTTAAATCAAGGTATTGTTAGGTAATGATACAAATTAAAAATATTGTTTTAATAGAGTCAGTCTTAACAGTTTTAGCAAAAAAAGTTACTCAAATAGTATTTCTGATATTTGCCGAACATTACCGAGGTCTGCTCCATTCAAAATCAATGGTGACCGGGACACAAACTTTGATTACGTGTTCAGTTGTGGTACCTTAAGTGTTACACTATATATTATAATGTGATTAAAATAAGAAATGAAATGAAAGCTTTTAACAACATTTTTAGCATGTTATTTAAAATTTTTGATGCAAGATGCTCAGACACTTTTGAAAATCAACATGAAACTACCTTTGATTCAAACATACAAATGATTCAGACACTGCGATATTTTACATAATGTGATGTACCAATTGGGCATATTTCGTATTGTTAAATTAGTTATGTGCAATTATAGAAAGTTATTAAGCATGTTTATCATTTTAATCAAGTGATAATTTCTTTACTAATTATGATGAGTTAGAATTGGATGGTTTTGATTGTTTTTAAGGATTTTAATAGGATTTTTTAACAGCTTAACAGTGTATAAACATGTCTTTGACTTATCAATCAATCTGTACTGGAAATCATGTTTAGTATTGGTACAGTAATCACAACTGGGATGATATATCACAACTTATTGATACAATAAATGAGAAATAACAGAGATATTTTTAATATTAAATCAAAATACATACAAAGTGTTTCATTATCGATATACTAGGCCAGGCTCTGGCTTGTAGTCTACAAACATTCATTGTTCTGTCAATGTCTCTTAACTGCCTTTAAAAAAAGGTGCTATTTTTCTGCTTTAACAACCATGGGCGACTTTATGGTAGATTTGGGTAAGTGACCAGTTTGATGGTCTACTCAACTAGTAACAATAACACTTTAAACATCCAGCATACAACAGGAATGATCACATGTAGAGCTAGTTGATGGGTTAGTGAAGTCAACTGCTGAGGTGTATACTACCTGGTTTCAAATTTTAATAGTATGACACTTAAAAAATTAAAATATTTGCATTCCATGGGTCAATCATTATTAATATGTTCACATAGTATAATAAACTGCTCGCAGAAATCCCTAATGTGTTTTCAATTACAATTACTTTATATTATTTCAATGGTAAAAAAAACAACAAACTCCAGACAAAGTACTAGATTATCTTCTGTCTGACAAGGACTCCAAACTTCTGTCTGACAAGGATTCCAAACTTCTGTCTGACAAGGACTCCAAACAACAACAAAAATCATTGTGTCACCACTTTATGTCTGAGTGATGGTATGCCACAGGAGCAGTATTTTGCTATAGAGAGTTAAATTGTACATTTTGGTGTCACTGCTTAGTACATGAACAACACACCTGGTGTTAAATGTATTAAAATTAAACATGCTGAAATATTTTTGTCAACTTTTGAAAGCATCATTATTAGAAAAGTTACTTTGTTATATTAAATTGTACACCCTTTAATTCTGCCTTTTATGAATTTTTGATATACATGTATAATAATATTTTTGTAGTGCTCACCAGAGTATAAGAAACAGTTAGCTAACAGACAGAAGCTTAATTCTGCCAGAGCTCAGCCCAGTAGTAATGGTAATTGGAGAAATCAGTATGAAAGTTCTTCATCTGAGGAATCATCCGAATCAGAATCTGAGTCTTCATCTAACAGTTCAGATGATGATATTGATCAATACAAAAAGGAATCTTTTAGGAGGCGCGGTGTAAGGAGCACAGGTTCTATGAAAAATAACATGGGAATTGCTACTGTTAAAAATGGAGCAGGGTCTAACAGACTTCTTAATGACATAAAGAAAAATGGAACAAGCAATACTAATGGACAGAAAAGAGAATTTACAACTAGAGTTTTAAGCACAAGATCCCCTGCTCCAAATTCTACAAGCACTGCAAGGTCAGACAAATATGTATCTGGTAAAAATAGTGTCATTGCTACTCGTCCACCAACTGGAAAATTTGTGAATGGGAAAGTTTCACCTGTTAAACCTGTAGATAAAACTAAAGCATCACCAGAAAAATTAGCTTCTATTTCTAACAATACAAAATCATCATCAGATACAACTACAGTCATTATAGGCAACATTACTGTAGTATCTGATAGTAAAGTCAGTTCTACTGATACATTGAATGTGTTACGTGATGTTAAGCTTTCCTCCAAAGATACTAACAATCAAATTTCATGTTCGGACAAAACAAATACTTCCAACAACAAAACGGAGATATTGATAGACAAGGCAATGGATTTGTCAGATTCTGTGGTACCTTCTTTAGCCAGGACAGACAAAATTGACAAGTCTTCCAACTCAACAGAGAAATCTGAAAAATCTATAGAAACAGTTTTTGTTAGCAACACAAATGCGGGAAATAGCAATACACCGCTTCAGATACCTAGTGAAAATCTGACACAAGGGATTGAACATTTAACTTTATCTGAAATGTGTGTGTCAGATATAGATGAAAAGTGCAATATATCAGAGGTCAAACAATTATCAACAAAGAATTTAAATGAGGTGAAAAAGTTTCAAATGAAAGAGACATTGTTGACAACACGAAGTGAATCCAATGAATTTTCTGCTAGAAGATTACATCCAGTCTCCTCTGAAATTAAGAACAATAAAAATGAAAAACTTCCTATCAATACAGTCAAATCTGACAGTGCTCTCAGTTCTATGTCCACTGCTAAGGGAACATCACCAGGAAGTGGCAAGTATGGAAATACCAGCAGTGCTAAAATTGGAAAAGAAAAGAATTTAGAAAAGTTTAAAAGATCTAAGTCTGAAAAGAATTTACGGAAAAAGGATAAAGGTGATAAAAATCGCTCAGCTTCAGCAAAAGCAAAGATAAATCTGAAGCTGATTCATGATCGTTATGCAAAGCATGGAAAGGTAGACACCTCTCCTTTAAAAGTCCCAGGAAAACCAAATGAAATAGACAGTGCTGATTTAAACACAGGTATTAGTGATCAGCCCTACATTGACTTAATTGGTACACTCAAACGAGAAAAACCACTCGACTTTGATCAAACATTTATTCAGTTAGCTAAATGCAAAATCACAGAAGATCAACATTTAGGGGAAATAACTCAAAAAGAATCAAACCAGGAAACATGTAATGAAGATGAAAAAAGTAAACAATTAATTGACTTATCATTGAAACATTCACTGCCAGATGAAAATCATGTGTGTTCAGACTCTGAAAAATCTACAAGTAGACATCGTAGAAGGCATCGTCGCAAATATAGGAAGAAAAGGCTTGAAAAGGAGTTGAATAAATTAAATCCAGTTCCATATGGTTATGCAACTCCAAGGATCAAGCGATTAACTACCAGGGCTATGATACCTGCAAATGTTTGTAGTGGTTATGAGCTTCCGTCAGATTACATAACTCCTGAACTCTTACGAAACTTTAGTTCAGCTGGCCACGTCAAGTTATCATATAGACACAGTATAACGTCTTCGCCAGCTGTAGGAACTCGTGTCATTGTTCGTGAAGATTCAAGTCACAGTGAAATTGCAGAAAAACCTGTTGATATATGTTAATAATGCATTAGATAATGGTATACAGAGTTTTTCATTGTTAGCCAATTGTAATGTGGAGATATGTATATTTTAATAGAAATGTGCACCCTTTATTGTTTACAAACTAGCATCTTTTACAGTTACTAGTATTTTAAAAGAAATAATTCTATTTAACAAAATTTGATTGTTAAATTAACATAAACTGCTATTTTGTAAGTAAAATGTTATTGTTCTAATCCCTTGCTGAAGGACAATAAGATTTTTATTATTACATGTTATTGTTCTAATCCCTTGCTGAAGGACAATAAGATTTTTATTATCACATGTTATTGTTCTAATCCCTTGCTGAAGGACAATAAGATTTTTATTATCACATGTTATTGTTCTAATCCCTTGCTGAAGGACAATAAGATTTTTATTATCACATGTTATTGTTCCAATCCCTTGCTGAAGGACAATAAGATTTTTATTATCACATGTTATTGTTCTAATCCCTTGCTGAAGGACAATAAGATTATTATTATCACATGTTATTGTTCTAATCCCTTGCTGAAGGACAATAAGATTTTTATTATCACATGTTATTGTTCTAATCCCTTGCTGAAGGACAATAAGATTTTTGTTATCACATGTTATTGTTCTAATCCCTTGCTGAAGGACAATAAGATTATTATTATCACATGTTATTGTTCTAATCCCTTGCTGAAGGACAATAAGATTTTTATTACTGGTTATTGTTGTTGGTACCATGTAGTGATTGAGTGTACAAAACGGACACAGTGAGGCAATAATATGAACAGGAAAGAAATAAATATGCATTGCTTACTGCAATTACTGACGGCTTTTCCAAAAAAGTTCTACTGGGTGTTGAAACCACTTTTTGTAGGTCTTAGAATTTTTACCTTAAGCTGTATGTAGATCTTGCATCAAAATGCCATTTTCACCAAAATAACAACCCCACCTTCTTAGTATAATTTTCTGTAACAGCCCTGAAGTAATTTGTAACATAAACATTAGTTTTAACTTTAATTAGTAATTTGTCTATTGTACTTAATTTATATTTTTCCCCTATGATATAATACAGTGCAGTGTAAATTAAAATAATTGGTCAAAAATACCAAATATTTATTAAATTTAATACTTACTAGTATAAAGTAAAATATTCCTTTATTGCAGTTACTATAAGATTAGTTGTTTCCCTTATTTTACAAGGTAAACATTAAATCCCGGCATTGATCATGTATATAATACATATGACATGTATGACATTACCAGGTTTGGAAAGGTCCTTGCCCTTGAAGTGTTCATTTTTCTGCAATATTCTGTAATATTAGCATTTTGGTTCGACTGTTATTGCCTGACTATATAATGTATTATTACATGACTATCAATAACTTGTAGTTGCTAAGGTATAGCTTATAATAATGTCAATTTTAGACATTAGACATTTAAGTCATACCTGTTTGTTTTTCGATATATATATTATATATGTCTTTCATCGACCTCCTAGATTTGATTGGTTCAAACCATTACAGATGACATAGAATCATATTTTCATTTTTCATTGAAACCAGTAGCCATTAAGATCATGTGCTTCCTTGGCGACATCCACAGTACATAAACAACACGGAGTAATTTAAATCAACAAAAATACAGTGTGCACGATTTAAATCAGGACCCCTGGCATTTTTGGTCGGATTTCACAGAGTGAAAATCTGGGTTATAATATGATGAATGTCTGGCTGGCGGGTGGGTGGGAAAAGAATTTTCGTAACAGTTTTCTCAGCAAATAATAATCACATTCTCTTGACATTTTTTATGCAGCAACAGCATGGCCTCCCATAACATGGGATTCTATTTCAGGTTCTGTCGCTCACCTACTTCTTGTTTAACGAAATCCGACTGTTTCTGTCTTTGAAGGATTTTTTTAAAATGAAATAAAATGTAGATATAAGAAATAAATGCATTTTTTGAAAGTTTTATTGACACATGAAATTGCCGACAGAAGCACATTTTTATCATGTGCTTTATTGAACATGTGCTTAGGTCAATGCTTTCATACATAAATGAAACTTCAAAAGAATGCATTCAAATCTTAAATGAATTTTTTTATTTTCAGTTGTTCTTTTTCTGTTAATTGATAATCTTTTAACATAAACCAGCATTACATATTAAGGATTTTTCATAATTTATTTGTTTTTTCGTAAAGAAATAAAGTTGATTATGTTATGAAATGTTTTTTTAAGTACAACATCACTGAGTTTATTTTGAATAAACCACACAAATAACTACGATCAATACTTAGTTTTAAATTTTTAAACATTTGGTCTGTTAAAATTACAAAAAATACTTCAGAGTAAAGAAAGTAGTATAATTGATCATTTTCCCAATTGGTGCCCTTCCCTTAGTACTTGTCACCATGACAACTCAAATTTGTTCATACACACAATTGTTTAACCAATCAGAAAATGTTTTACAGACAAAATTAAATTTGTATCACGAATAATGAAAAATCAACAGTATATACATATGTTTGTTTTATTATAATGATCATGATGTAACTTGAGTGCTCTGATCTGATCAAAATGAAGACTGAATCAGTGCATCTTTGTCATACATGTACTGATACGTTGTGGATCTCACAGAATTGAAGATGGCAGAATATATCTAGGAAAAATTTATTATACTATGCAGAAGTGGAATAATGAAATTAGAGGTAGAAATTGAGGGACTAAGGTGTTATAATGAGGAATCAAGGTATTTCTGTATACATTAATGATGAAATGGTGTCATTTGATGTCCATTGTTATTTTTATAAGCTGGTTTTGGTGATATGAATTTATCAGTACATTAGTGCCCCCTCATCAGAGACCCTTTCCAAACCCGACATTATATTACAACTAAAGTATTCCCCTTGCCAGGGGCCACTCCTGTCACCTTGTCCGTGCAGATGGGGCTGTCATATAAGGGGGCCTACTGCTTATATATTGGTTAAAATGATGAAGAATAGACAACATTACATTTCAGTGCAGTTTTCAATGTAGATCAAATGCCATGTGTATAGTATTGTACTGACATTTGTATACATCTTAGTTCAGGGTGTAGATTGGTATACCTCATTCATGTTTGTGTATGGTGCTGGTTATTTCATTTACTGTTAATTTTTTCACATAAACATGTAGTCTCGTCAGTGTTCAAGAGTTAATTTCATGTTACTGTACTTTCAATATTTTTCACATACCCACTTGTCAGTTATCCACAGTCTCCATGGTGTTCAAGATTTAATTTCATGTTGCTGTACTGTATTTTTTGCATACTCCTTTAGTCAGTTATATTGTCTCCATGGTGTTCAAGTTCAAATTTCTTAACCATCTGTGTCATTTTCAGGACTGTGACGTTTTTTACTTCTGTTGACAAACATGATAAACATTTATTTCCCTAATACACTGTACCTTCCTGGCTATGATGTAATACTCTGTACTTTCCTGACAATGATGTACAATATTTCTGTAATACCCTGTACTTTCCTGGCAATGATGTACAATATTTCTGTAATACCCTGTACTTTCCTGGCAATGATGTACAATATTTCTGTAATACACTGTACTTTCCTGGCTATGATGTACAATTTATTTGATAATTTCAAGGTTAGTGCCATATTACATAATATATTATTATTTACTGTTGAATTTATCAAAACCAAAAATGAATTATTGAATTGTTCAGGTAGATTTAAAAAAAAAACAAACCTGTATATACATGTAATATTATTTGAACAAGGCAGATAACTGTTAAATTATTGGCATAATGTTGTGTAATGTGTGGCAGCATTAGAATTAGAGATCTGGATGCATGTCATAGTAGAAAATAATGGAACATTCCTACGAGGAACAGTGGGAAAGCTCATAGTGAACCACATGAAACCTTTCCCGAGTATAAGTTGGTGTTGGTCAGGGTATTTAAATTTTGGGAAGATGAACTGTCCCATTCTTTGAATACAAAACCTATTGGTCTCAGTTATTCAATGTGAGCATTAAATCTGATAGGTAAAAGTCAATCACTCATTGATTAATTTTGATGTGGAAAAAATTATAACACCCTTATGAAAATATATATACCTATACTTACTGATGATACTCATAGTAAGAGCAAGTTGTTATTGCAGCAATGTAAATTACTTCTGAAGAAAAATTTCTATTTAATTTCATGTACTGTATTGCCATATTCAAATTCCTTTCTCACAAATACCATATCTTGATGGCAGTCATAGGTTTCCATTCTTTTTAAATGAATCTTATTGGATACAAGGACAGTACCCATGACATTACTTACCATCCATGCTGCCTAGTACATTCTCATATGTATAAATATGAGAAGCTCTTTGCAAGGTAAAGGGGGGGGGGGGCTGTCCAGTTATAATACAGAAAGCATAACCACAGATCATAAAATATTTCTATAGAAATAAAGTGATATTTGATGACAATTTGTTTCTTTTTTGTTGTCTGTTTAATCAATTTGAAAAAAATGCAAAATGGATTGTAAAAGATATCTTTAATTCATTGCATAGAAAAATTTTCTTTAAATGGCACAAGGGGTTTCCGTGGCCCAGTGCTAAAAGTAGTCCGTCTTCTATTGATCACCTGAACTTTCAACACTGAATTGCTGGTTCCAGTCTCACTGCATGCAGGGTGCACACAACTCCAATCTTAATTGACAAGGATTGCCAGTTTTCCTACTGACAGTTGTTAGCTTTCTCCAGGTACTCCCGCTTCCTCCCAAATAAAAGCTGGATGCCATAATATAGCTGAAAAATAGCTTAAAGTGGCATTAAATACTATTCAAACAAACCAATCAAATGGCACATACTAAATAATGTACAGTTTAGTTTATTTTGATTCAGAATTGCACAAGAATTCCTTTCTACAATCAATGTAGGTTCTCATATTTTCATCAGTTTTGTTTTTGGAATAGGAAAATCAATCAATGGGTGATTGATTTCATCTAGACAAATTTAAAGCTCCCATTGAATAAACTGCAGAGAGAACAATAGCTAATGTATTTAAACTATGGGACAGTTCATCTTCCAAAAATTTAAATACCCTGACTAACAACAACTTATACTCAGGAAAGGTTTCATGTGGTCGCTATAATATTCGCAGCTGAATGTTTGGGGACAATTTTCATTGTTTTTTCAGGGATTTTTGCATTTTTATTGTTTATATAGAGAAAATAAGTGCTTTTAAATAGTGTTGTCACTGTGTTTAATCAGACACCATGTTCATAATTATTCTTGGAGAAAAGTGTTAATTAAGGTATACCTGTAATTAAATAAATTTAGAGGGAATTTATGTTGGAAAGAAAATTTTCAGGTAATATGTGTGTAAACTCCATGCATGTGAATTTTGTCATTTTAATTATATTTTAACTTAAAATCATTTGCACATAAAACGCTTGTAGTTCCTTTACTTATTCTGCAATCATATAACTTCCATTTTATCTTCATAAAAAGACGAAAAAAGCTAGTAAAATTAGTATTATTCCAACTAATTTATTTTTTGTTTTAAAAATCTGTATATTTTTCTTTTCTTAATAGTAATTTAGTCTGAGGCACTATATATTTCTATGCATCCCAGGATGCATTATTTCCTGTTTTTTATCCCAGCATACTCTGTATCCCATGATCCATTGTTAATTATTTACTAAGTAGACTATATATTTACCACATCAATTACAAATATATTACTATGTATTTAGATAAATATAACAACAATTGTTTTTCACAGAAAAAAACATGTGTTCCATATTGAAAAAAATAAAACAGAATTTTGTTAGTGTATATTATACTGTTTATGTGATGTTAAAATATATTTTTAATTAAAAAGAATTATTTTAAATGAATTAAAAGAAATACAATAATAAAGATATATGTACATGATTATAAATCATCTAGAGCAAACAAATTTTCAAATAGATCAGTATTTATTCCTAAATTTATAGATCTTTTCTTGGGGAATATAATTAACCTGAATATGCAGATTTGTTGTTATTTATTTTGTCTTTGGTAGTGCTAACTACATATGTTAAATATTAATGTAGAATTGTTATTAACTTATAATAAACTCTATTTATTTCTCTATTTAAAAACTTTATATGAATATGTCTAGCAAAGACCAGAACAAAACCAAGATAGCTGTAAAACACCAGTCTCAAAATATAAATTACAAATAGGTCAGTTCTATCAATTATCAGTATTGTGTTAGAGTGTATTTGCCCACAATTGCAGAACAAAGGAAGAATATTTTGTTTGTTTGAATGGTGTTTTACACCACTTTCAGTAGCTATATAGTGGCATCCAATTTTATTGGGAGAGGAAATCTAGCAGGTCTTGTTAATCAAGATTGAAGTCGAGCATATAGGACTTTTGAAGAGGTCAATACACTTTATATGGACCTTGTAGGAGGATATTGACCGATGACAAGTCAGAGGTCAATATTCTTTTACAAGGTCTATATAAGGTATAGACAAATTAAAAGTCCTCACTTAGAATGTTGTCTCTTTTATTTAAAGTTATAAATAATCCATATACCTGATTTGTTTTTTATGGCTATTTTCAATAAAAAAAGACAGAGATAGCAAGAACTTTTATATTTTAATATTTAAACAACATACATGTACAATTAAGAAACAGTAACAAATCACCTGTAAGTGGTGGTCTGCCTTGCACCTGCCATGTTGTTTACTAGACTTGAAATCAACCAGAAATCCACATCTATATTTAGTAACATGCCTAGTATATTCTTTAAAAATAGTAACATTCCTCATATTTTCTTGAAATATAATAACAAGTCTCTTATATAATAATACCTAACATATTGTTTAAAAATAGACAGATATGATTTTCGGTATATCTTTGGTGACAGAAGTTTAATTTAGCCAATCAAATTTCAAGAAATTTTAATCATAACTTATATAAAGGAATATTTGGGGCATTAACCTGGAAAATAGAAGGATGTTGGGAGACTACCGTAAATAGAGATTTTGAGACATTACCCCTATTATCTGGGCTAATGGCCCAATATCCCCTATTCTGTAAGCTAATGCTCCTATATCTCCTATTCTCTAGGGTAATCAAGTGACATATAGAATGCTTCTATTTTGAAAATTTAAATAATTCATGACCATTTTTCTGCTTTGTCACTGATAACATTTTTTTCTTTGTGTAAAAATTCTAGTTAGCTTTAATAAGAACAATTTTCTGCTTTGGCATAGTGAGATATTGTTTGTTTTGTTTGATAGTTGTTAAATTCCACTTTCAGCAATTTTTCAGCTATATCATAGCATCCAGTTTTTATTAGGGTATGAGTACCAGGAGAAAACCCCAGACCTTCAATAGGAAAGTCATGGTGAGAAAATTTATTTATGTTGTCATGATGAGAACATTTATCTGCTTTGTTATGGTGAAGTCATTTTTATTAGCTCACCTGACCCAAAGGGTCATGAGAGCTATTGCTATCAATTGGCGTCAGTCGTCGTCTGTTGTCGTTGTTTACTTTTCTTTAAAAATCTTCTCCAAAACAATTGAAGGGATTGATTTGAAACTTTGCACATATCATCAGTAATATTCTACCAAGTTTGCACAAATTATGGCCTCAAACCAACCAACATGGCTGCCTCCACTAAAAATAGAACCGAGGATAAATGTACAGCTTTTGCCTTACAGTTCAAAAAGCATAACAGATACAGATAAACCGAAACCTTTCTTCTTTAGCATCAAAAGCTCTACAAAACTCTCTATTGTGTCAAAGTTGTATGATGACTCAATGTAGGAGTTATTGCCCTTTAATTGTCAGAATTGATGATTTTTACCATTTGTCCTAAAAATCTTGAAAATAATTAGAACTAGAGAAAAAGTTAGCAGTGCTAAATTGTTCAGCTCTATGAGAGCTACAAAAATGACTTAAGGCTCAAGATTGTGTGATGAACCATTTAGGAGTTATTCCCCTTGAACTGTTTTTTTCAATTAGTTTTTATTAAATTTTAAAAAACTTCTCCTCTGAAACCAATGAAATGACTACTTTGCAACTTTGTACATCAGTCTAATGTCCTCTACCAAGTTAGCACAAACCATGGCCGCCTTGGCTAAAATAGAACAGGGGGTCACAAAAAGTGTGTGTGGGGGTTGGAGGGATGGGGGGGAGGGGAGGTCAAGATACTTTTTGGCTTATAGTTCAAAAAGTATAACAGATACAAGAAATCTGAAGTGTGCCTCCTTCCTCAGCATCAAAAACTCTACAGATAGATTTCTAAATAAGGTGAAGATGTGTTATGATGCTTTAGAGGAGTTATTTCCCTTAATTTGTCAAAATTGTTGGTTTTTGTCATTTTCCCTCAATATCTTGAAAACTGTAACAGCTAGACAGTCTTTTCCATTCAAAATTTTTCTTCTCTTCAAGATCTGCTAAAATGATCACTGTTGCATATGGGTTGGACAACTCTTTATAGGATTTATTCCCCTAAGAACATCAAAATTAATGTTTTTTGGAGAAGTATTGGACCATACCCTAAAGGAGAGAAAAGCTAGATAAAAAAGGAATAATTGTCAGGTTCAAGTGATCGATACAGGCTCCTGGGAGCCTCTAGTTCTACTTTGTCACAATGAGTATGAGTACAATTTTCTGCTTTGTCATTTTTTTTATTTGGTTGATCTATAATGATTTGTGTTGTCATGGTGAGAATCTACCTAGATAATTATTATCTAGACACTTGATTCCATTTGGATTTGTCTTCCATTCAATGCCCACTGATTGAGATTGATAAATTTTATGATTTATAGATGAAACAATTTTTATATTTTTATTAACACATCTACAAGAATCTTATTTTTCAATGCACATCCCATAGACCATATTTTGACACTGAAATCCATAGAAACTAAGTGAAATCTTAGAAGTAAACAACTCTGTTATTATGTAATAAAATCACTGTATTTTTGTCATTTTTCTTAGGTTTACACACTTTTCATGTTTATCCGGTTTATATGCCATATTTTAACAAAGAATAATCAAAACTGGTATGCTGGTTCTTAATTTTTACTTTGTACATATAGCATAGTGACAAAATACTAGTGAAAACCAGTACAGACTGAAAAATAATGATAATCTTTGGATCATAAATAAACACTGTGATCGAGTAGGCTATGATTGTCATATGATGCTGCTCATGTTGAAATTCCTGCTGAACAGATTTAAACATAATAATAGGTAGTATTTTAGCAGTCATCGTTAAAACATTTCATTTCAATCTGTTCAAATATTTGTAATAGATGTGCATTTTCCAGTTACATAACACACAAAATTCATCACATGTAACAGTAACAAGGAATGTTCATCACAGATAAGCTCTTCTTTCTCCATCTAACTCTATTTACAACTTACTGGCTGTAAAATAAACAAAAAAATTCATACCACTTATACTATTCTGTAGAAAAAGACAATCTATAATATGCTGGTAACTAGCTGTAATTAGCTATCTTTTTTATCTCGACACATTTTTTATAAATAAAGTGTAAAAATTAATTAATTAGGAATTGTTCAAACATAAACTGAATGACAGAGAAAGGAAAAAACATTTATTTAACCAGGAAATCAAATTAATAGAGGATAATGGTTTGATAACCAAGTGTTATAATGAAGTTTAGTTTTATGAATATCTTCCTCCATATTCGCTAGCCAAGATATGCCTAAAACCACTGGTTCACAATCACCACCAGGCTGCTTCATTAAAAGTAATCAGACTTCCATGCAGCTCTGCCAAGACAAAAAAGGAGATAATATGTACTGCTCGGATTTTCTGCTTTTAAATGTTGTTTGTCATTATTTAGTAGATTTCAACTCTGCTGCAAACTTTGTTTTCTAAAACTTAATAAAAGCAACATTTAAACCAATCTAATCAAATCATAATAGTTTTACAAGCTGTGCAGTTTGGTATTAAGTAAAATGAATGCTAACAAAAATCTGAATCAAGCAATAAATGTCCAAACCAAACTACAGGTTATCTGAATTAAGGCACAGCAATCATGTCCAAGCCAAACTACAGGTAATCTGAATTAAAGCACAGCAATCATGTCCAAGCCAAACTACTGGTAATCTGAATTAAGGCTCATCAATCATGTCCAAACCAATCTACAGGTTATCTGAATTAAGGCACAGCAATCATGTCCAAACCAATCTACATGTAATCTGAATTAAGGCACATCAATCATGTCCAAACCAATCTACATGTAATCTGAATTAAGGCACATCAATCATGTGCACACCAAACTACAGGTAATCTGAATTAAGGCTCATCAATCATGTCCAAACCAAACTACAGGTAATCTAAATTAAGGCACAGCAATCATGTCCAAACCAAACTACATGTAATCTGAATTAAGGCACATCAATCATGTCCACATCAAGCTACAGTTAATCTGAATTAAAGCACATCAATCATGTCCAAACCAAGCTACAGTTAATCTGAATTAAAGCACAGCAATCATGTCCAAGCCAAACTACTGGTAATCTGAATTAAGGCACAGCAATCATGTCCAAACCAAACTACAGTTAATCTGAATTAACGCACATCAATCATGTCCACACCAAGCTACAGTTAATCTGAATTAAAGCACATCAATCATGTCCAAACCAAGCTACAGTTAATCTGAATTAAGGCACAGCAATCATGTCCAAACCAAACTACAGTTAATCTGAATTAAAGCACAGCAATCATGTCCAAGCCAAACTACTGGTAATCTAAATTAAGGCACAGCAATCATGTCCAAGCCAAACTACAGGTAATCTGAATTAAGGCACATCAATCATGTCCAAACCAAACTACATGTAATCTGAATTAAGGCACATCAATCATGTCCAAACCAAACTACAGGTAATCTAAATTAAGGCACAGCAATCATGCCCACACCAAACTCCAGGTAATCTGAATTAAGGCACATCAATCATGTCCACACCAAACTACAAGTAATCTGAATTAAGGCACATCAATCATGTCCACACCAAACTCCAGGTAATCTGAATTAAGGCACATCAATCATGTCCAAACCAAACTACAGGTAATCTGAATTAAGGCACATCAATCATGTGCACACCAAGCTACAGTTAATCTGAATTAAAGCACAGCAATCATGTCCAAGCCAAACTACTGGTAATCTAAATTAAGGCACAGCAATCATGTCCACACCAAACTCCAGGTAATCTGAATTAAGGCACATCAATCATGTCCACACCAAACTACAAGTAATCTGAATTAAGGCACATCAATCATGTCCACACCAAACTCCAGGTAATCTGAATTAAGGCACATCAATCATGTCCACACCAAACTCCAGGTAATCTGAATTAAGGCACATCAATCATGTGCACACCAAGCTACAGTTAATCTGAATTTAGGCACAGCAATCATGTCCAAACCAAACTACAGTTAATCTGAATTTAGGCACAGCAATCATGTCCAAACCAAACTACAGATAATCTAAATTAAGGCTCATAAATCATGTCCAAACCAAACTACATGTAATCTGAATTAAGGCACATCAATCATGTCCAAACCAAACTACAGATAATCTGAATTAAGGCACAGCAATCATGTCCAAACCAAACTACATGTAATCTGAATTAAGGCTCATCAATCATGTCCAAACCAAACTACATGTAATCTGAATTAAGGCTCATCAATCATGTCCAAACCAAACTACAGGTAATCTGAATTAAGGCACATCAATCATGTCCAAACCAAACTACATGTAATCTGAATTAAGGCACATCAATCATGTCCAAACCAAACTACATGTAATCTGAATTAAGGCTCATCAATCATGTCCAAACCAAACTACAGGTAATCTGAATTAAGGCACATCAATCATGTCCAAACCAAGCTACAGTTAATCTGAATTAAAGCACAGCAATCATGTCCAAACCAAACTACAGGTAATCTGAATTAAGGCACATCAATCATGTCCAAACCAAACTACAGGTAATCTGAATTATGGCACATCAATCATGTCCAATCCAAACTACATGTAATCTGAATTATGGCACATCAATCATGTCCAAACCAAACTACAGTTAATCTGAATTATGACCCAATAGTCATGATTAAACTAGAGTTAATCTGAAGACACAGTAGTCAAGTTCAAAGATAGGAATTTCAATGATGAAATAGTGCCAATGGTTTGTGACCAAATATCTCAGTATATGTTAGTATACACATACTGCCTGTTGTAGAGGGTGTTATGCCAGAGTATCTCACGAGGTAAATATATCACCCAAGATGCAGTCGAGTGTGATATATTTACAGAGTGGGATACTCTGGCGTAACACCCTCTACAACATGCAGTATGTGTTATATTATACTGAATACACTTTTTCGATATATCTCGTTGTCGGAAGTGAAAAAAATTGTATAATTGTTGGTACGTACACGGACCGGAACGCAGCATTTCCGGTTGATAGGGTGATATATCCTAAGTCTGGGTGATATATCGTGTGTTATATTGTTACAACCAAAGGGGGCGGGGTAAGAGAGGAATAGACAAAAATGTCTTATATCATATATCAAATGAAAAGTCTAGATTTTTGTATGAAGTATAATATATATGTATATTACCTACCTGTAATAATGTTATCGCCTAAGGTCCACAGCCTTTGTATTGCCTCATTCTGTATGTAGAGATTGTCAAGGATACTTATATCTGTAAAACAACTAATAGTAATAACTTATCTTTTATAAAAATAAATTGAATTTTTAGTCTCTCATAGAATAAATTTGTTATTGTGATACATCTTCGTGGGGCATAACTCTTGAATCCTTGAAATAAAAATGGTTTCTGAAATTTGACCGAGATATTGTCATTATGCAGCTTGTATATAAATTTGGTTTTAATCTGATAAGAAATGCATTTACTCGCCTGATAAAAAAAAAATTGTCATACTTTTAAATATCATCAAGGGGCATGTACATCTTAAAATCCTTGACAAAAAAAAATAGGTTTCTGAACATGAATGAGATTTTGGCAATAGCTAGTGTATATATTTAATTTGAATCTGCAAAGAAATAAATTTGCAATTACACCTTACAGAAAATTATCAATATATGTTAAACAAATGTTATTAACCAATGTGATTTATTCAATGTCAGTAATGGTATATTGCTAATTCAATCTGTGTACGAGAAAAGGGACAAAACAATTGCAATAATCTGAAATTGCACAGTCCTAAAGCACATAAGTTTATAAATGGAGATAGTTTACAGTGCAGATGGATACAAATTTGTGATCTGCGTCCAAAACTAGAGCAGTCAAGATAAATTGTTAATTTTCAATATGAGTGCAACTTTTCTGCGAAGTTTCAGGATCTGGATGTAAAACTGTAAGAGGAGTTGACCATGTTCTGTAAAATTTGCTGAATAAACAGCTGTCCCTTAAATGCATGATAAGTCTGAATGGATGCACTGATGAGACACAACCACAGTGTTTATAAGTTAGACTGAAAACTAAACAATCACCCCCTTTTTAACTGATATAACAATAAATCAAAAATTTACCAAAAAGTAAAACCATAAGACTAACATGTGAAGGATGAACAAACAATTCCATAACAGCTCGTGAAAAATTTCAATAGGTTTACAAAAAACAAATCGAATAAAAATTACAGTTATGACTTTTTGTCAACTGGATACAGTTGGTGATTCACTATATATTATGTAATTACCTTTTGTTAAAACAAATTTTTTTATTACTGGTGCAACTGTTTCTATGGGAACACACATATTAACATGAGGATAACTGGCCTTAGATTCTACATCTCTGAAAGGAGATAAACTAATGGTCATTACATAAAATACCAATACTGAACATGTGTTTGCTATGTTACCCTCTAGGAGAACTCTCTCACATATTGTAAAAGATATGAAGTTTGGCAAACTTGCCTAGACTCAAGTCTGGAAAACTTGCCTAGACTCAAGTCTGGAAGACTTGCCTAGACTCAAGCCTGGCATGTTTGCCTTGAGTAGTTGATATAAAGAACAGAGTCAAGTCTGCTTGCCCAGATCAGAGGATACCAAATCTGGAATGCATAATATAAAAAGATACCATGTTCAAAGTATGCAGCAAAAAATATGACAAAATAGATCAGACTTATTTTTATAAACAAATATTTAGTTATCAGTTGACAACATCGTACACTAGCTTACTCATAATAGAATATTTCCTTTCCCTATTTGTCTTTGTATTTTGTTCCAGGCAATAATTTCCTATATGGCCCATGGTGAAAGATTAATCAAATAATTTATGATACTAATGGACGATATAGTCCTCAAAATCATGAATTATTTGAATTTTTTAGAGCCCTAGCAAACTAGAATGGATTTGTTAATAACATGATACCACACTAGACATGCTGAGTTAAGAATGGAGTATAAAGTTTCCATATATCTTTGATCTGACCTCATTGACCTCCTTACATAAACAGGTTTCCTGATTGCTGAAGTTGGTTTTACTATAGGATTAAACACTGTTTTTCCAGAATTTATCGATGTGTAAAATCTGACCATTTACTCACAAACTTGATATAAAAGTCTGAGGACTGTTAGGTTTAGTTTGTGACTGAATGGTCTGATTTTACTCATCTATATAATCTGGAAAGTAGTGTTTAATTTTTATAATTCCAATCAATTTTCAACTCAGTGATTCAACATTACAAAATAATCTATCAGATTTTAGTGATAAGTTTGAGAGTGAATGGTCTGATTTTGCATATAGATAAATTCTACATTAGATTTTAAAAAGTAGTTGTAAAAAGTGGAATGGAAGAGGCTGTACAACCAATCAAAACACAGGAAAAACGTTCTAGATACACAGTTTTCATGATAGGTAGTTAGGTGTATTCTATCACATGATTTGTGGTATCATGTGATTTTATTCGATGCTTTCCTAAACCAGATATCCATACTGTATAACACATACCTGGCATTATTTGTAGGTATACCAACCAAATAACCATACTTGTCAACCACTGCTCCACCACTGGCACCTGCATGAACAGCACAACTCGTCTGAAAACGATATTAACCTTGTCAGATTATAAAAGTGTACAATTTGCCCTATCTGTAATTTGGTTGGCTAAACTAATTATGAGGCACTAGTTTTTAAAGATATGATTAATTAGCCTCGTATGCTTGTCTGCAGGGTGTTCAGTTGCCTGCTCTATTGAACCAGTGACACCTGAATTTGAACCCTACCTCCCCTTCCTAATGACCCCAATACCACCGATCACACAATTTGATTGATTTTTATTTAATATTTCCTTTCAATCTGTAAAAGACTAGAAAAGTATATCCTTCACCAATGCTAAGTATGTTTTAAACAGAATTTCACATCAAAATGAAAAACAACAGCTTTAAGTAACTTGATAATAAATTTTAACTATTTTTTTTCTGTGTTTTTAATCTTATTTTAGCAATATTAAAACACTTTCCTATTTCTGCCAGTTTATAAAAAATAGTTTAACTTTTAAGATACAATTTCAGGTTAAGAATTTTTGTTATGAAAGGTGTTTAATGCCACTTTCAGCGATTTTTTACATATGTATATTGTGGCATCCAAATTTTATTGGGAAAGACAGCCAGAATACTGGGAGAAAAGCCCCAACAATTGGTAGGACAATAATTGTCAATTAAGATTGAAGTCAAGTATACATTGCCTGCAGTAAGACTAGTACCTGTAATCTCAGTTACATTGCCTGCAGTAAGACTAGTACCTGTAATCTCAGTTACATTGCCTGCAGTAAGACTAGTACCTGTAATCTCAGTTACATTGCCTGCAGTAAGACTAGTACCTGTAATCTCAGTTACATTGCCTGCAGTAAGACTAGTACCTGTAATCTCAGTTACATTGCCTGCAGTAAGACTAGTACCTGTAATCTCAGTTACATTGCCTGCAGTAAGACTAGTACCTGTAATCTCAGTTACATTGCCTGCAGTAAGACTAGTACCTGTAATCTCAGTTACATTGCCTGCAGTAAGACTAGTACCTGTAATCTCAGTTACATTGCCTGCAGTAAGACTAGTACCTGTAATCTCAGTTACATTGCCTGCAGTAAGACTAGTACCTGTAATCTCAGTTACATTGCCTGCAGTAAGACTAGTACCTGTAATCTCAGTTACATTGCCTGCAGTAAGACTAGTACCTGTAATCTCAGTTACATTGCCTGCAGTAAGACTAGTACCTGTAATCTCAGTTACATTGCCTGCAGTAAGACTAGTACCTGTAATCTCAGTTACATTGCCTGCAGTAAGACTAGTACCTGTAATCTCAGTTACATTGCCTGCAGTAAGACTAGTACCTGTAATCTCAGTTACATTGCCTGCAGTAAGACTAGTACCTGTAATCTCAGTTACATTGCCTGCAGTAAGACTAGTACCTGTAATCTCAGTTACATTGCCTGCAGTAAGACTAGTACCTGTAATCTCAGTTACATTGCCTGCAGTAAGACTAGTACCTGTAATCTCAGTTACATTGCCTGCAGTAAGACTAGTACCTGTAATCTCAGTTACATTGCCTGCAGTAAGACTAGTACCTGTAATCTCAGTTACATTGCCTGCAGTAAGACTAGTACCTGTAATCTCAGTTACATTTCCTGCAGTAAGACTAGTACCTGTAATCTCAGTTACATTGCCTGCAGTAAGACTAGTACCTGTAATCTCAGTTACATTGCCTGCAGTAAGACTAGTACCTGTAATCTCAGTTACATTGCCTGCAGTAAGACTAGTACCTGTAATCTCAGTTACATTGCCTGCAGTAAGACTAGTACCTGTAATCTCAGTTACATTGCCTGCAGTAAGACTAGTACCTGTAATCTCAGTTACATTGCCTGCAGTAAGACTAGTACCTGTAATCTCAGTTACATTGCCTGCAGTAAGACTAGTACCTGTAATCTCAGTTACATTGCCTGCAGTAAGACTAGTACCTGTAATCTCAGTTACATTGCCTGCAGTAAGACTAGTACCTGTAATCTCAGTTACATTGCCTGCAGTAAGACTAGTACCTGTAATCTCAGTTACATTGCCTGCAGTAAGACTAGTACCTGTAATCTCAGTTACATTGCCTGCAGTAAGACTAGTACCTGTAATCTCAGTTACATTGCCTGCAGTAAGACTAGTACCTGTAATCTCAGTTACATTGCCTGCAGTAAGACTAGTACCTGTAATCTCAGTTACATTGCCTGCAGTAAGACTAGTACCTGTAATCTCAGTTACATTGCCTGCAGTAAGACTAGTACCTGTAATCTCAGTTACATTGCCTGCAGTAAGACTAGTACCTGTAATCTCAGTTACATTGCCTGCAGTAAGACTAGTACCTGTAATCTCAGTTACATTGCCTGCAGTAAGACTAGTACCTGTAATCTCAGTTACATTGCCTGCAGTAAGACTAGTACCTGTAATCTCAGTTACATTGCCTGCAGTAAGACTAGTACCTGTAATCTCAGTTACATTGCCTGCAGTAAGACTAGTACCTGTAATCTCAGTTACATTGCCTGCAGTAAGACTAGTACCTGTAATCTCAGTTACATTGCCTGCAGTAAGACTAGTACCTGTAATCTCAGTTACATTGCCTGCAGTAAGACTAGTACCTGTAATCTCAGTTACATTGCCTGCAGTAAGACTAGTACCTGTAATCTCAGTTACATTGCCTGCAGTAAGACTAGTACCTGTAATCTCAGTTACATTGCCTGCAGTAAGACTAGTACCTGTAATCTCAGTTACATTGCCTGCAGTAAGACTAGTACCTGTAATCTCAGTTACATTGCCTGCAGTAAGACTAGTACCTGTAATCTCAGTTACATTGCCTGCAGTAAGACTAGTACCTGTAATCTCAGTTACATTGCCTGCAGTAAGACTAGTACCTGTAATCTCAGTTACATTGCCTGCAGTAAGACTAGTACCTGTAATCTCAGTTACATTGCCTGCAGTAAGACTAGTACCTGTAATCTCAGTTACATTGCCTGCAGTAAGACTAGTACCTGTAATCTCAGTTACATTGCCTGCAGTAAGACTAGTACCTGTAATCTCAGTTACATTGCCTGCAGTAAGACTAGTACCTGTAATCTCAGTTACATTGCCTGCAGTAAGACTAGTACCTGTAATCTCAGTTACATTGCCTGCAGTAAGACTAGTACCTGTAATCTCAGTTACATTGCCTGCAGTAAGACTAGTACCTGTAATCTCAGTTACATTGCCTGCAGTAAGACTAGTACCTGTAATCTCAGTTACATTGCCTGCAGTAAGACTAGTACCTGTAATCTCAGTTACATTGCCTGCAGTAAGACTAGTACCTGTAATCTCAGTTACATTGCCTGCAGTAAGACTAGTACCTGTAATCTCAGTTACATTGCCTGCAGTAAGACTAGTACCTGTAATCTCAGTTACATTGCCTGCAGTAAGACTAGTACCTGTAATCTCAGTTACATTGCCTGCAGTAAGACTAGTACCTGTAATCTCAGTTACATTGCCTGCAGTAAGACTAGTACCTGTAATCTCAGTTACATTGCCTGCAGTAAGACTAGTACCTGTAATCTCAGTTACATTGCCTGCAGTAAGACTAGTACCTGTAATCTCAGTTACATTGCCTGCAGTAAGACTAGTACCTGTAATCTCAGTGTGACTGATCACATGATCAATAGTTGATGACTTACTACCTGTGTGACTGATCACATGATCAATAGTTGATGACTTACTACCTGTGTGACTGATCACATGATCAATAGTTGATGACTTACTACCTGTGTGACTGATCACATGATCAATAGTTGATGACTTACTACCTGTGTGACTGATCACATGATCAATAGTTGATGACTTACTACCTGTGTGACTGATCACATGATCAATAGTTGATGACTTACTACCTGTGTGACTGATCACATGATCAATAGTTGATGACTTACTACCTGTGTGACTGATCACATGATCAATAGTTGATGACTTACTACCTGTGTGACTGATCACATGATCAATAGTTGATGACTTACTACCTGTGTGACTGATCACATGATCAATAGTTGATGACTTACTACCTGTGTGACTGATCACATGATCAATAGTTGATGACTTACTACCTGTGTGACTGATCACATGATCAATAGTTGATGACTTACTACCTGTGTGACTGATCACATGATCAATAGTTGATGACTTACTACCTGTGTGACTGATCACATGATCAATAGTTGATGACTTACTACCTGTGTGACTGATCACATGATCAATAGTTGATGACTTACTACCTGTGTGACTGATCACATGATCAATAGTTGATGACTTACTACCTTAACCATTTAGAGTTTAAGGTAGTTCATCTATTATTTATTACTTGGTCTGTTACATGTAACAGTAGGGTTGAGGGTTCCAATCTCGCTGAGAGCAATCTTAATTGACAAGGATTGCCAGTATTCCTACCAAAGGTCTGGGAATTTTTCTTGATATTTTGGCTTCCTCTCCAGGTAAAAAACGAATGTCATGACATAAGCTGAAAAATTGCTGAAAGAGGTGTTTAACACCAAATTAACAAACAAACAAACCATAACCATTTGTTCACTGAGGCAAAACCCAGAATGGGTTTGAGTATAAAAACATTTCCCTTATGTTTTTTACTGTTCTTAACCTTATTTGCAAACCTCCAAAACATTTAATAGATTAAAGAATAATTCATTTTCCTGAAATCTGATTGGCCAATTAAGTGGAGAAACCCATATTATTTGATACGACTTGCATTCATCACATAACATATTCTTAATAAGTTAAAATTTGAATAGTGCCATGACATCATTGGTGTTTTTATCATACACTTGTCAGAATTTACACTTTAAATTAAATTATAAGGAATATTTCAAATTTCTGAATAGGTTATACTCTAAAACATGGTTTGGTTCTGTTTATACCATTCATAAACTGCTTTGAGGTTTATTAGGCATAAACAGACCCAAACATGTTATATTGTATAATCTGTTCAGAAATTTGAAGTATTCCTTAATTAAAGATCATATGTACAGTTATATATCAAAGAAATTTGTAATAATTAAAAAGAAACTAAAAATTTTTGTAATGATATTTCTTATTAATAGTACAAATATAGTCTGCTTTCGAATCACTGAAATAAAAGAAATCAGGTGAGTAAAAGGTACAGTAGGTAATATTTGTTTTTTCATGTTACATTTAAAAATTACACAAAACTACATTTCTATGTAAGATACAATTTGGACCGTGCAGCAAGGTATTACACAAAACAAATAAGTTTGGACAATTCAACTTCAACTTTAAAAGAGAATGTGCGAACAATTGACTAATTTTCATAAAACATTATTTCCAGGTAAATCAGAATTGACAATTCTACTTGTCTGTATCTCAGTGCCAAGATTAGTGATAGTTAATAATATTATTAAGAATCTCATATGATACATGTTCTAAATGAAGGTAATAACAAAATACTGAACACTGCCAAAAAGGAAATCCACAAATCAAAATCCTAGAACTGGCAAACTTTAGATCCAACAACCAAAAATGTAGCAACTACAGCAACGGTCCTGACTTGGTACAGGTATTTCAAGTTATGACACATGTTCTGTAGTTTTTTTCTCAACGAATATAAATGATTCTTGAATATGTTGGTAATAAACTAAACAACAGAAACCAATCCCTGATCATCATACTTAGTGTACCTGTATCATAACTGGACTTCCATTAACAGATATAATTTTTGACACAACACCAGAGGTCACTGTAGGTTGTAGGTTCATTTCTGCTCCAAAAATGGCATGGCCTATTACATATACTTGATCTCCTGAAAATTTTGTAATGTAAAAGTCAAGTGTTATAAAGTTGGTGTATATTATTGAGGGCTATTCCAATTAAACATTTATGGTGTGGTAAAATGGAACTATCTTTTTTTGGACATGCAGTGCAAGTGCCATGGTTATATGCTGGAAAGAACTCCAGTAAAAGGTCTATTTTGGCTGTGTACGAGTCGTAAATGGTCTTAATCAAACTCAAATAAAACACTTATGGTGTGGTAGGAAATCTTCTATTTTTGAACATGGGATGTGTATGAGTATGAGTTATTCATGGACCAAGCCATATAGATACAGCAAAAAAATTTAAAATAGGTATGTAAGTTTTGGGTACATTTTGGGACTTTGTCCTACCTAAAACTACATTTTTAACATGTAGATTATGGTAGACAATTGCTATTTGTATTGATTCCTGTGCTTGCTTTGACCTGGAGAAACAAGCTGTATATGAAACGCTAGTGCACTGCAGTAACCATGTCAACCCAATCACCACCACATCATTCTAATTTCTATTTAGATGTCCTTGACCTTTCTATTGCAGTGGCAAGTACAATGTTCAATTTTAGAGGTCATTTTTTGACAATATCAGCCACAAAAACCAAAAATATACATCCTTGACATATATTTTTAAGTTTGTGTCAAACTTGACAACTTCATAAAAGTTCAGTTATTTCCTTGTAATAAATTGAAAGAAGTTGGCACCAAACACCATTGAATCAATAAACAAACTAAAAGTACTGTGAAATACTTTTTATTCGTGGGGTATCAATTTTCATGGTTTTCGTGGAGGCCTCAGACCACAAAATTAAAAATCCAACGAAGAATAAAACTTCACTAACCAATGGGAACTTGGGAACAACGATCTGAAAATGTCCGCGATCGGACATTTATTTGTAAATGTAATATATGATTTTGTGGTTCGATCCATTACTAATGTTCAGCTCAAAATCCATCTTAATGATTATGTTACAGGTTTCATGTTGGAATTGTGTTTTTATTAAATGTAGGTATTATTTAATTGTAAAGCGTACGAAGAAACATCGACTTCCGGTCAATGTGGGGATGTATGAGGTGTTCATTTTCGATGTTAAAAATTAACAAATTATTATCGGAATTATAAGTTTGGTTGCTCCTTTGAACAAAAATAAAATAACAAATAAAATATTTAAAAGATAAGTTATACTTTATCTTTATTAGTGCATATCAATGACATGCTATATCAAATGACTCAAATGGATATTGTGATAATACCGATCGTGGCACAAATGACATTAAATTACACCTTATATTAATTGCTACTCAACACATGAAGTGACAAATGTCCTTTGGCTAGGAATGCTTCTATAGATAACAATTAGAGAATTAAATAGACACAAAGTAGTTTTTATTGCAATTAATCAATTAATTAATACAATACCTTGTTTATAATTAGCTATTGATTTCCGTGTTGTTAATTTTACATTCGTTACAACGCGCGTAAACAACATCATGTCATGAAACTGTTTTATCTTCTTTATACATGTATGTTGATGTTTATTATCAACAGTGAAAATGATTCTGCTGTAATCATTTATTTTGATCGCTACCTCACTTTTTGCATTTTCGGAAACCGTCAGTCCACGAATTTAAGAACCCACGAACATGTAAAATTTCACCAAACCACGAAAATTGATACCCACGAATTTAAGTACTTTCACAGTATACTACAGGTTTTGTTACAGTAAACAAGTACTTGTACCAGTATTTATCTTATTCTTCTAAATTTTAGTGTATTACACAAATATTAGGACATTCATAAAAACTACTATTTAACTTTTTAACTGACTAACCTACTAAATTTTCCCCTACTCAAAAGATTTTAAACTAGAGGCTCCCAGGAGCCTGTTATCACTTACCTGGAACCCAAATAACTAACTATATTTAAATTTTTGAAATTTACAGTTTCAGTCAGTTGTTATAGATTTTAAGTTACTGTACAAAAACTAAACATTTCTACAAAAATTTTGGTTAAGTACAATAACTCCTATAAGTTAAAAATTAAATGGTTTTTAGGCCTTGTCCTTAAGGGTAATTTAGACATTTACAGTTTTACTCTAGGAGGGTTATAGACTAATTTATAATACAAAAACTGATCATTTGTCCAAATTCATAATTAAAGGGCAACAACTCCTATAGAGTCATCTTGCAATTTTGGACTAAGCAATCATTTGTAGGCCTTGCTTTGCTGATCGTTTGTGCAATTTACAGTTTCATTCTAGCTCTTATAGTTTTCAAGTTACAGGACAAAAGTAGAAAATTTCATAAACAAATCATCATTAAAGGGCAATAACTCCTCCAAGAAGCCAATACACAACTTCACACAAATAGCAACCTTGTAGACCTTAATGTGCTGATCAATAAGAAGTAACGGTTTTCTCTATAGCTATTATAATTTTTGAGATAATGATCAAAAACATGTGTTGACTTCCATGTTCTATTTTTAGTACCAGTGGCCATATTTGTCTGTTGATCAACACCCTGGGCACAAATTTGAAACTAGACACCCAAAGGATGAGTGTGGCCAAGTTTGAAAAAAATTGGGCCAGTGGTATCAGAGGAGAAGATTTTTTTTAAAGTTTACAACGGACGACGGAGGACAGAGAATGGACAACGGACGCCAAGCGATGGCAAAAGAGGTTTGAGCTACAGAGGTTTTTGAAAACAAAACTTCAAAATATTTGTTTTACTACAAAATTATCATTTTTTATTTTGGAAAATTCCAATTCCATAGTACCTTCTACCAACTTCCAATTCTATAGCACCTACTACCAACTCCCAATGATGGTCCTACAAGACTTTCAATACATCTAATTATTAAGTGATACATTAATTTAAGTATTAAATCAAACATAAAGAGTGTTTTGAAGGAAATACTTTGTAATAGTTGGATACCTTCTGAAAGCAGAGATGATGACATAGGAATTGGTCTAACAGTAGTGAATGGTATTGACAGTAGAGCTATGTCAAACTGTTTATCTATAGGAGTTCTGTAGATGACCGTAGCTTTCTCTGTATCTGGTCTGTCTGTAGGAGTTCTGTAGATGACCGTAGCTTTCTCTGTATCTGGTCTGTCTGTAAACTTTACCTTGACTGCACAACAAATAAGTAATGATTTGTATTATCTATTCTGTGTAAATGCTTTTACTATTTAAGAAACAAAGTCCTTTACAAAAAATAGTTGTTAAATTTTGTTTTAGCTTTTGGTGTGCAATGGGTAAATGAACTAATGTACCTCAAAATACCATTAAACATTATTTCATTATTGTTCTGGGGTATGTAAATGTTTTTTCCAGACTTTTTAATCTTATACACATTATGATGGATCATTGTATAAAAAGCTTAACATAAACAAGTGTGGACACAGTCTCGCCTGCATTCCGCATCAGTAACGAAAAAAAATTATGTCATAAGCATTAGGTAAATAGTATTAAATAGTTCTTATTTAAAATATAAAATGAATGGTTACAGAGAAACAGACCTAATTCAAAAACTTTAACTTAGTCACTGGACCGTGAAATGGAGGTCAAGGTCAGGTTGAGACCTACGAGCCACTCGTGTATTTATCATTAGCAACTTAATACCAAATACTGTCATCCTACCATGCATGGTTACAGAGGAACTTCCTAATAAAAAACCTTTAACATAGTTGCTGAACCGTGAAATTGAGGTCAAGGTCAGAAGACACCTGCCAGACAGTCATGTACTCTTCAGCAGCAAGCTAAATCTACCAAATATTGTCACCGTACCATGCATAGTTACAGAAGGAAGTGCCCCAATATAACAACTTTAATGTAGTCGCTGGATTGTGAAATTGAGTTCAAGGCCAGGTGACACATACCAGACAGTAATGTACTATTCATCAGCAACCTATATACTATATATGGTCATCCTACCATGCATGGTTCCAGAAGAACTGTCATAACCCAAAAACTTTAACTTAGTCACTGGACCGTGAAATTGAGGTCAAGGTCAGGTGACAGCTATCAGACAGTCATGTACTATTCATCAGAAACCTATATACCAAATATTGTCATCGTAACATGCGTGGTTACAGAGGAACTGCCGTAACCCAAAAACTTGAACGTAGTTGCTGGACCATGAAATTGAGGTCAAGGTCAGGTGACAGGTGACTGACTGCCAAGTACTCATCATAAGCTACCACTGGACCAAATTTGATGGACCTAGGGCTCAGGCTTACAAAGATATGAAGCAAGATATACCTGTATATGCTGGAATAGTGCTGTAAATACATGTACCTGTTTTTTTTTCCAAAATCGAAATTATCTATTGAGCCACTTGTGGCAAAACTGATGATGAGATCGAGGAAGTAAAACAAAGTATACAGTAATCTGTTTATTGCTGTTTTTGTATTATTGTTACATTACATTGAAACTGTAAATAATTATTCATACTGCATGAAATACAGTATAGAAACTGAAGATAATTATCCAGATGTTGCTAGTAGAGTGAGATAGTATTTTTCAGATTGCAAGGTTCAAAGAAAAAGTGAACAAAATAGCCATAAATGAATATACATGTATTTTTATTTCATCAATATTGTTTACAAAGAATAATTTACATACAATTTGAGAATACAGCCAGCTTGAAGCATACACTGTTATAAAACCAAAAGAGAAAATCTTCCTAACAATGAATACAATTTATAGGCAATCATTAAAAACCTCATCATATAATAAAAATGTATTAGTTATTTAATTGAAACTGTTTATAAAGCTTTTGCAGGATACAGTTATGTTTGTTTGTTTGTTTGATGGTGTTTAGCAATTTCAGCAATTTTTCAGCTATATCATGGCGTCCAGTTTTTATTGGGGGAGGAAGCCGGAGTACCCGGAGAAAACCCCCGACCTGCAGTAGATACAGTTATGAAATGTGTTCATGCACAACATAGTAAATATACCTGTATTATACCCAGACTCCCTGACCACATGGCTACATGTCAGTAAAAGTGATCTGCTGTCATCAAGTTGACCAACCAAAACGCCAGAGCCCCATTTACTGCCAACAATTATCATGGACACACTATCAGTCAGTGATGAAATCCCGTTCCTTAGAACTGAAAAAGTGGAAATAGTTTGATGAATGTTAACTTCACTCCATTCAAATAAACGTATAGGATTTATTTTACCCAAATATAACTCTTTTTGGACATAATATTACTCTAACAATTTTTTCTACTTTATTGTGCAAAACGTTTACATGATTTGCATACACATTTTTTTCCCCTTAGCTTCAGTAATCTTACATACAATATAATGCTTCAAAGAAGCAACTATGTATGATATTATCTTAGGTTGTATACCGGTATGTACAGTAACATGTTCATTGTTTTTGTATGTTTATGTATGCTTAACCTCTTGGGGTTTATTATGCAATAAAGATTATTATATTACAGAATCACTGTTTTTTTCCTATTGGTAAGTTTCATAAACACAGTTTGTATGACATTGAAGTAACAAATTCTATTTATAGGATTTCTGGTGTAAACTTGTATATTTTACTTTATTACCTAAGGACTGTATTCAGTTTGTGTTGTGATGTGTGTGCCAATATAACTATATTATATAACATTTTCCTTTATACAGCAGTTTTTTGGTGAAGGCCTATTGCAGAAGATAAAAAAAAGTGTTAATTTCTTTTAATAACTACAAATATGAGAGACATTTTTTGCAATCTAAAATGCTATGACAACATACCTTTGTTGACATGTCTGTTACAATGATCATATCTAATAACATGCTTGACACTATTAATTACATCTGTTAGTGTGCAGACCATAGACAACCCAACCCATTCATTACTTCTCCAACACAGTGTGGCAATAACTATACCAATAAGATACCTGAAAGTATACCAACAAGATACCTGAAAGTATACCAACAAGATACCTGAAAGTATACCAATAAGATACCTGAAAGTATACCAACATGATACCTGAAAGTATACCAATAAGATACCTGAAAGTATACCAACATGATACCTGAAAGTATACCAACAAGATACCTGAAAGTATACCAGCAAGATACCTGAAAGTATACCAACAAGATACCTGAAAGTATACCAATAAGTTACCTGAAAGTATACCAACAAGATACCTGAAAGTATACCAATAAGATAACTGAAAGTATACCAACAAGATACCTGAAAGTATACCAATAAGATACCTGAAAGTATACCAACAAGAAAACTGAAAGTATACCAATAAGATACCTGAAAGTATACCAACAAGATACCTGAAAGTATACCAATAAGATACCTGAAAGTATACCAATTAGATAACTGAAAGTATACCAACAAGATACCTGAAAGTATACCAATAAGATACCTGAAAGTATACCAACAAGATACCTGAAAGTATACCAATAATAATAATAATAATAATAATAAATGCTTTATTTAAAGAGGGTAACTCAGTTAGTTAAAAACTAATCTTCCCTGAGGCCCTCATAAAGTTCATCATACAATGTTACATGAATACAAGAGACAACTTAATACATGTATTACACACACAAGAAAAAAAAAAAATAAAATGAAAGTTCACAATACATTTAAAATAATGAAGCATACATACACATATCATCAAAACAGATGAACAAGAAACATTAAACATGTAAATGTTAAGGTCCATATTGTATACAAAATATAACATTATAAATTGTCTAAAATATCTCGTGATTTTGTGTATTCAATAAAAATGATTTTAATTTAATCTTAAAAGTATCTAGAGATTTAGAGGAACGTACAGTGATTGGAAGTCTATTCCAGAGAAAAGGTCCAGAATAGAAAAAGGATTGTTTAAAAAGTTCTGTTTTTGGTTTTGGAATACACAAATCTCCATTTGTTGCATTTCGTAATTGATAAGGATTTTCATTAGAGATGTAATTTATCTTTCTTGTAAGATATTGTGGGGCTTCATTATTAATGCATTTAAGATAACTGAAAGTATACCAATAAGATAACTGAAAGTATACCAATAAGATACCTGAAAGTATACCAACAAGATACCTGAAAGTATACCAATAAGATACCTGAAAGTATACCAACAAGATACCTGAAATTATCGCTATTTTGCAGTATTTTCCTTTGATCGTTGTGTGCGATATTATTCCATCTCACTCTACTAACGTGAGATACAATGTAGGCCTATCTCAGCTCGCTGTCAAGACGTCGTTAAGTAAACACTGTGACGTCACAATGTTACAAAACAGCGATAAACAGATTATTTACGTATTTTGAAACTCGATGCATTTTCTCGTCATCTCATCTCAGGGCTGTCGCCCTTCGATGAGATATGGACGAGAAAACGCATCTCGTTTCAAAAAACGCAAATGATCTATAAGTATACCAACATGATACCTGAAAGTATACCAGCAAGATACCTGAAAGTATACCAACAAGATACCTGAAAATTACAATCAATAATACAGTGAACCTATTTTAATCAAAAACTTGCATAATCTGAATACCATTTATTTTCTACAGGTGCTAATGATGGTCACTGACATTTGTTTTTTTCTTTTTGTGACATGATGCTTCCCAAACATAAGGAAAAATTAGAATTACCATGGGGACTTGCTCATATACCCTTCAACACATACAGATATAACTTCTCTACATTTTATTTGTCCTCGATTGCACACTTTTTATCCCTGATTTTCTAAAATTTGTGGACCAAGTAAGCTTAATACCAAAACATTACAAGAGGGTTTAAAAGAAAGAACATAAAAAGATTTTTATTTTACATTATGGCAACCAGAAACCTTAAATAAATTATGAAAAGCAATTATGAAAGATAATGTCATGAATACTCAACAAAACTGACTAATATTCTTCTTTTAAGTAAGGATCCAATTATAAATGTAATGGTTTATTTCCTAAGTAAATGTACTTTTTATATTTGTTTACACTAACTTTAACTCATTCTTACCTTTGATTCTCTCTCCAACAAAAAACTGGACCACCTTCTGCTCCAGGTATACACCTAGCATCTGTCATCAAAAGTACACCTCCAGCTTTATTACTTACTATTCCACGGCTTATAGAGTTAAAAAATATTTCAGGTTTTAGGGCACCAAAGGGTGTTGCTTCCACTTCCAAATTATCTCCCTTCCTAAGATCGCCATATTTTAGTACATGGAAATCACTATGATAATTTTTCCAACTGTTAATTTTCAATACAATGAAACTGGAAGTCAATGTTGAAAATCGTGATTGCTCATCTGAATTGAGGTCTTTCTGCTTGGAAAAGTCTTCGACATATTCCCATTGTCCAGGAGGTAGCAGGAAAGAGATAACTTTTTCCAGCTTTTTTAATCTAAATATGCTTATTACTGAAGCATGCTGCCTTACAAATGACTTCTCCTTTATTGATTTACTTTCATTTGACAATGAAATTTCAGAACTACTTAATGCAGAAGTCTGATATCTGGATGTTTTCCTTGGTCTTTCTTGTTTCTCACAATCCTGAAGCAGTATTTCAACATTCCATGAATCAAAGCAGTTTTGTAAAATGCCATTGGTAGACAATAAATGTATCTGTTTGGTTGTCAGCAGAGAGGATACTACAGTACCATGTGTTATGACGATACCATTTGCTGTATCAACAAGACACCCACTGCCTGTTCCTTCAAGATCTGCACACTTTAATGATACCACACATCCAGTGTCATACATGTTTACTGCTTACTGAGCTGCATGAGAAAAATACCTGATTGAACAAAAATTGTGCAAGATTATAGCATTTCTCCCAAAGAGTACAAAGTGGACCATTGAAATGTAAGTGTAAGTAACAACATGTGGCAAAATTATATCATGTAGCTAATTACAAATGCATGTGCTGACATTAAAAGCAATGTTCAAATATATACACATATATAGTAAATTAGATATAACCTTAAAAACTTCACACATTTTATAAATAAGTCTGCTATTGTCCAACACTGATAAATTGATAGGAAACTCTAGTCAATTGACACCATTTCAACAATCCAAATCCTTTTTTTTTCAAAGCAACATATGATAAGAACCTCATAAAGAACTAAGAACTTGAGGCTCACGAGACCCTGTAATGCTCATCTAGGTATATAAAGTCTGTCAACATTTTGTTTTGTTCTTGCTAGATGTGGTAGAGCTTCGTCATAAACAATTTGTCCAATTTCAGGTCAACAAAAAATTTCACTCATTTAAAATTATGTGGATGTTGTACTGGACACAGCAGTTGATTTTGACTCATTTAAAATTAAAATAATATCCTAAGATTAAGAAACATGAATTTTATTAATCTATGAATCTTTATTTTTTATGATAACAATTAAAACATCTAATGACTTGAAATGTTTCCAGAGTAAGTCATTCTTTGCTCATTCTTGAGAACTAATGGGAAAATATTTAATAAATGCATCTGGATGCCTTTTTATTGTCACCATTTTATTTTTATTCTCAATGGGTCATTACCATGGTGTTTTGGTGGTTATTTTCATATGGTGACTTCACGACTTTACTACATTCTTTCACAACATCAGTATAATAGCCATTATTAAATTGTCATCTTTTAAGGTTGTACAAGCAGAAATATTGTCAAAATTGGATCTGTATACTAATTACAGCACCTTTTTTCAAGGTTCAATTCTAGGCCCTGTGCTTTTTAATGTCTTTATCACAATATCTTTCACTTTGTTTATAAAAGTAGCCTGTATAACTGTCATATAGCAGCAATGACATAGGCAATCTAGTTAGAACACAGGAAACTAAGAGTACTGGAGAACATCGTAATTTAAATGGTAACTGTAAGCAAGCAACCTGGGTACATTCCAGGAAATATTAGTAGGGGAAAAGGCACAAGACTTGAATATAACTTTTAATTGAATCCAAATTGCTCGGTGCTATTTTTTTACTTTAGATTGAATTTAATAGTAATATAAAACAAATTTGTTTAAAAAAAGCAACACAACAGCTCAATGCACTCAAGTTAATTGGAAATCAGCTCAGAAAATTGGGGAAACTGACTATTTATTATTCTTTTATATTTTCAAACTTCTAATTATTGTTCTTTAGTGTGGTATTTTAGTGAGGGAGGGAAACATTCAAAAATTTGAAAAAAAATTCAGGAAAGGGCTTTGAGGTTCATCTAAAATGATTGCTGAATTGCTTGAGAAATCCTACATAATTTATTAACTATGAGAGATAATACATACTTGCCAAGGTTGTATATAATGTATGGCTTGCACTCTATTAGGTATGCCGCAGCAAAACTGTAGAATGACCTTCCAAATAATTTTACTAAGAAAAGGGATTTAACAGGTTACAAAAATTTAATTAGTAAATGGCAAGAGAAGGGTGTTCTTGTGCTTTCTGTAGGTAGATGCACAGCAGCCTACCCTATAGATTTGCTTACATGCTTGGCTCTCTTTGTTCAGTTTTAGTTTGTATGAATGCTTAAACTTATTTATTTATTGTCCTAACTCCTGCCATCAAGTTTGTGCCTATATGCTTAACCAATTGTTTATTTATTTGGTATGACAGTCTGTGCAAATAGTCTTTTAATGTATAAAATGATTTATGTCATGTAATTATACCACTGTGTTCTTTTATCAGCGTTGTACCTTTATAGCTTAGTTTTATTCTATGTTAGTGCTAGCTGCTTTATGTCCTTTTACTTATTTATTCGTCTTTTCCCCACCCTTTTAATGTGTGTTGCTTAGCCAAAGTCTATATAGTATGTCAGTATTTTTGTTAATAGTGTGTTAGCTTATAAAATACTTATGTTTTTGTTTGAATGAATGGTATTTAATACCACTATTTTTTAGCTATATTTTTCGGCGTCCATTTTTGGGGGAAGGGAGAGGAAGCCAGAATACCCAGGGAAAATCTCAATCTTTGGTAGGAAAACTTGCAATCCTTTAAAATTAGGTTGGAGTGGAGTGTTTTCTTCCTGCATTTAACTTGAACTTGCAACCTCAGTGTGGACAGACCACATGATCAATAGTACACAAACTACCATAACCACTCGGCCACAGAGGCCCTCTTAAAATACTTATGTCTTGTCCCAATACTAGTAAGTCTGTCAGTTTTAACATTTTTTATTTAATTGTATGCTTAATATATCTATGTTTGTTTTGTTGGTTTTAAAAGCTCTACAGAACTTATGTTTATTGATATATCTCACCAACTTTCAAAAAAAAATTACTGAACTTGAATTCCTCACCAATGAAAATGTAAACATAATAATACAATTTTTGCCAATATTTTCACCCCACTTAAAAGTAACTATTGAATATAATCTGTATTACTTACTTAAAACCCGGGATGGTCTATACATTAGTATAGACTGTCCCTGCTTATTTACTTTTCTATTGTAAAATGTGTAATACAGTAATAATGACCATTAGTTAAAAAAGCAGTTCTTTTTATTAGAAACCAACCATCGTCTTTTCAATATTAAATTTAAAGATATTGCTAAAATTCATATCTTCTCATTTAAATGTCACTGTGCCATTTATCCATGAATCACCACTCCCCCCCCCCCAAATAAAAAAAAAACAAAACAAAAACAACATTAAAACAAAAAATAAAAACAAAAAACAAAAATAACGCTATTATACAAAAATACGACACGTAGCAGAACGGATAATGACATATCATATTGCAAGAAACATCCTTTCCCCCTAAACTCAATGTAATGTTCAATGAACCACCACTGCAATGTTTTATATATTATTCTGACTGATGGCGATTTTTTTACGTCCTTGACTACCGTGAATTATAATATTCTTTCCGTGCTTCTTACATATACCAATAACAAGCTAGACCACCAAATTTTATTTTAGACAGATAAACTCGTGATTGGGGCACCTGTTCTTTTCACTTCCGTGTGTAGTGCGTCATCACTTTATGGGCAGTAAAATTTAGACAGTATTTTTTTAATAGAAACAATATACAACAAAATAATGTAACATCAATATGTTTTTACTATTAAATACTTTGTCAATGATATGTCATACTATTATAGTAAGTATGTTATGGGCGCGGTTTAACTGTAATTTTCCTATAAATGGATGACTAACATCAACCAATACATTTTCTCCCGTGTCAAAGGTTATGCATTGACGTCACGGAATTAAGCCACGAAATACCGCCCCAAAATTATCACCCATTTATGCTTCATCTCGGAACAAAACAATTATTAAGACATTCAATGTATACAAATGAACCCTTAACAAAGCAGAAATGTAAAATTTATAGAGAAATAAAGCAAGGTTTTTGAAATAAATGCAATAAATGAAAGGTGAGCTCATAAGTTCAAAGGTTAAATCTAACCATGATCAACCAATTGTAAGCCCCGAAGGTAACAGGCATGTTACATGACGGTGAGTGTTCTCTGAATATTATTTTGCTGATAAAATTTGCAGGGAATTAGTCGGGTCTAGGGGATTCATTGTATTTATAGGCCAAACTTTGTCATTAAACTATGTAAAATGTAGGAAATTAATGCGACTGTCGCGTACATTATTAGGTTTTGCTTCTTGAGATCTGATGATTGCGCTATTGCATTGTTCGGAATGAGGTCACGAAGTAAATAATTTAGGTGATAATTTTTGACAGGGGCATCGTGTTGATTGTAAGCATTATTATTTGAACCAGATCACGAAACATAAACTGTATGACATGACGTAGCTTTTACATACCGACAGTTTCACATCCCACAATATTTTCCTTTGTTTATATTTCGAACATTCAACGATTTATAGAGTGAAAGGGGATTTGTGTTCGGTGATAAAAACAAAATCCAAATAGATCTAATTTCATTTCCGTATAACGATTTGTTTCAAATGCCCTGTGATATGAAACCTCAACATTTATTTAATACAAAAAGCAGTAAACTTCAAAATCCACTTAACACCAGAACGATTTCTGTAAGAAATAAATGTAATGCGCAGTTCGGTTTATGATTGATTTTCAATGGCCATCAAGAAGCCATGAAAAAAATTGCCACGTCAACAAAATATTTTTGTTTATGTAAATAGCTCAATTGAAAGATAAATATAATCATAATTAACATATTTTTGTGACAGTAATGAAGTGAACAAACTTGTCCAGACACATACTGTATATCCTTCCATATTTATTTACTTATTACAAGTAAAGCAGATTAAAATTTTATTTAAAGTCTGTATCCATCCATTAGGAACCACTATTATAAAATCACATTTTAATTTAGAATGTAGCATTGCAGTTTTAAAAATATCTGTGACTAAATATATTTGTACGATTCTTTTTTTGTGTCACCCCTTTGTACAAAATTATCGTATATATATACCAATGGCCCCAATCTTCTTCATTTAAAATTTGTACTCTAACATATTACCCACAAACCTCTTATACAAATAACCATAATAAAAGTAAAGTTGCACAGACATACAACTCTCCATTCAATGGAATCCTTATATAAAAAAAAGAGCCAGCATGGCAATGACTACTGATGTGATGTTCTGATATATTAATGTTAAAAAATAAAGTTAACTGCTAATGGTTTCAGATTGCAAGCCTTTTTTTTTTGCCATAAAGAACAGATGGAGGAAGACAATGTAAGTGGCCTGTTTAAGTTTAAGTGACTCCTATCTTATATTATGACAAGATGAAGGATTGCCAGTTTTCCTACCAAAGGTCTGGGGTTTTCTCTGGGTACTTTATCTTTCTTCTTCAATAAAACCTGTATGCCGTGATGTAGTATCTTTTTTCTTCAATAAAACCTGTATGCTGTGATGTAAAGTATCTTTATTGCTGAATGTGGCCTAAACAACATTTAAACAAACAAACAATAAAATAATTGATATATTAATGCAACTATTTCTTGTTGGACTGGTGTGAGGGGCATTAATGATAACATGTACTAACACCCATTGGATACAGTAAATGGTGATAATTAAAGGTATATTAAGCCACACCAAATAAATTTCTTGTTCTACGGACCAGACCGCACATATTTGATCGAAATTGAAAAAATAATATTAAAAAAGAATTTCCGCTCCCCGCTCCGGGAAAGTCATCCGGAATTTTTTGTATTTTACTCTTTGAAATCGTAATCTTGTGAACGCTTAATGTAACTGCCATTTTATTGCATCATCACAAACAAAAATATAGAGGTATTTTATTTTTGAAAAAGGAAAAGAAACATCGTTTTAGTAGTGTGGATATTTGTCATAAAGGAAGGCATGGTTGTCCAAAACACGGTGATTTATTTCAGTGGTGGTGTGTTGGAACAACTTTTTCAGAAATGTGTCAAAATCAAACATTTCGACCCTAGCGCAGACATAATAAACGTAAAACGAGGTTACAGGAACATTTTAATATCAAAAATGTGAAATAAAAGTTCATGAGTAATATAGTAGATAGGATGTTGGAGCAGGATTGCCAGATGGATGACCAAAAAACTTCATTCGACTGACACTTCAAAACTTTTGGTTGCAACAGCAGGGTGAACATTTAGCCTCAGTAATGAAGCACATTCGATTTCTGTTTATCTCCACCAAGATAAAACAAAATGACCACAGAAACTACAATGCTTATTAAATTTGTTGACATTGTTGCAAGGGCTGGTATATGTGTGTCCAAAAAAAGAAAATGAAATGACTGGTAATGGTTGTTCAGTGTTATTTGTGGAAAAGTTACAGTAATTTGTATTAAGAGTCGGCATATAACTGATAGAACTGGTTGTTGTCTTATTGTCATTTTTCATAACTGTTTTCTAATGGCTTGCATGGGACTTGAATTTTTTCTCTCAAAAATTGAACATTGGACACCATGTATCTATAATTTTGGATTGTCTTTGGTTGTTCGATCAAAAGGGAAAGTCTCACTAAATGGGAATATTACAGCAAATAAATGAATGTAATATAACTGATTTTATGACATTTTAAAATTCATTCCTCTAGAAAGCTTTAACAATAAATGATGTACAGTGTAGTCAGTTGTGCATTTTAAATAAGGTCTAAAAAAATATATTTTTGCAAATGAAGATGTCATATGTAGTATGTTGTATATGACCTATAATACTGAATTGTTTAAAAGGTTCAATTGATTGTACATAATTTGAATGATGAACCCATAATTACAAAATATAATTCATTTATTCATTTACATGCTTTGATAAACTTCAGGTAAGCATAGTATGCCCAATTCTGAAAGAAAATCACAATGAAACTGAATTTTGCCAATATATACATTGATTAAAGTATATTTTTTTATTTAAAAAAAAATTAAAATTAAAAAAAGTTATCGCTCGCCTCAAATTTTTCTGTTCGCCTATGATTTTTGAAAATCCCAATAATATTAAAATTATTATTTCGCTCGCTCGCCACGTTTTCAAATGACAAAAATCTGAAGAACAAGAAATTAAATTGTTGTGGCCTTATAAAAAAATCAAGAACTACTAGTACCCAAAAAAACATGGCTTGATTGGATAAACAACACTGATGTCGACATGGCCATGGCAAAATGATGACTTATGGCTGTCGTATTGCAGTTGTGCTTGATCGTGTTTGGTTTTCAACACATAACCGTTTTTTAGCTCACCTGACCCGAAGGGTCATGTGAGCTATTGTTATCACTTTGGGTCCGTCGGCATTGTCGTCGTCATCGTCTTCGTCGGCGTCTGTAAACTTTTTAGCTCACCTGACCCAAAGGGTCATGTGAGCTATTGTTATCACTTTGCGTCCGTCGGCGTCTGTAAACTTTTTACATTTTAATCTTCTTCTCTGAAACCACTTGGCCAATTGAAACCAAACTTGGCCATAATTTCATTGGATGGACCTTTACAAAGTTTGTGTTTTTTATTTTGATTGGTAAACCAATATGGCCGCCACCTCAAGACTTAACAGCAATAAAATTTGTCTACTAAAATTTATGCAAAAAACCACTAAAATCTACTTATAAGTAGTCCACTGCAGAAGATATGAGTTTTGATTAAAAATAAACAAAGGTTGGTTGGAATGACACAATGGGTGATGATGTGATGTTGCAGTTTTATATAAAAAAAATAGACTTAAAGTATTTTTGTTCTGTTATTTTTTTTCTGCAAATGTCTGCTAGGCTTAAACCTTTTCTGGCAGTATAGAATGCTTCTAAAGAACTTGATTGTGAAGGTCTTTTATTTGAATTATGTATTCATTATTTGCCAACAGACTGTTTATTTTACCTTTATGTATTTACATTATAAATACATTAATTGCATCTGTTTGTTATGAAATACTCATGTGATATGGTTACCTGGTCAGGTGCACATTACATGTACATGTAGATATTGGTTTTATTCAGTTTAAACAACATATTGTATTGTCTAAATAACAAATAGATTAAATATGTACATGTACACAAGATGACATCATACAATAAACAAGTACTTCATGCATGCAATAAAATATTTGCTCACCAAACAGATGTGTTAATTTAATATAACAAGTGCCTAGTGACAGATTTAGTTATATTTGTAACATTTTCCTCTAATTTTTGATTATTTCAAACCTAAGGAAAAATAATTTTATTCCTCTTTCTCAGTTTCTTTATTTTTGATAATGAATATAATATGTTTTAACATTCTAATGTTGAAATTGGCAAGTTTTTGTTACAAAGTAATTTTCAGTGTGATAGACATGCCATAGGTAAAATGGACTGGGAAATCATTACAGCACTGGCAGCAAGTCTGGAATCTACATAAAGGCCATTTTCGAATATTTTTTTTTACAAAATTTCGTTTGAATCTGGCATGTTAACACTGAGTATTGTACCTGCCTCCAACCTTTATTCACAAAGATTACAGTTTTTTTTTTTACAACAACTGAGGTTCTCCAGCTTACTTCCCTCTGCAACCCCTAAAAAAATTGGACATTTTGTATTAATATAGCTGACAAAAACTGCTGAATGTGGCTATGAACACTTGAAACGAAAAAAAATCAATATGAAGATACCATATTAGAAAACTAATGATCAATGACCATGCATCAAGAAGCAATATTGAAACATTTGACTAGTAACACAAATTTTATTGACTTGTCCTTGTTTAAGCAGGTTTAACCGTGCAGTTGTCAATTGATGTTTACACTAATACAAACATTTTGTAACATATACATGTACAGCTAATTGCTATGAACTTGGTGACACGAAGTCCATGAAATGAGGAAAACTTATCTCAACAGCAGAGACTTGAATGAGAGGAAAAGGAAGGACTTGATCAATTTGTGATAAGTTTGACCTTGTATCAAGACACGTTTGGTGGTAAATGTCCTGACAACTTAACATGACTTGATGCAATAAGGTTGATACTATTATAGTATCAAGTTTTTATTGAGGAAAGAGTTCGAATCTAGTACCCCTGACCTTCCTCAGGAAAGCTGGAATTCTTGTTAATTAAGGTTAGTCTAGCACACCCTGCCAGCAATACAAGTCTCGAACTCACATCCCCAGTGTTGACAGGCAACTGATCCAATACTTGATGACTTCTATAGCCTCACAGCCACCTTGAGTTGTAAATAAAAATGACATTTTACAGCTGAAAAATAATTTCTAAATCTGCTGTTTAAGCTTTTTATACCCCACGCTGTGTAGAGTTGGGGGTATATAGTGGTCCTCGTGTCTGTCGGTCCATTCATCCATCCACATTTAGTTTCCTGATGATAATTCAAAAAGTTTGCATCTGATTTGAATGAAACTTTGGGATATTGCAGGGTTCTCGTTAAGACGCGTATACGCGTCCTGGACGCGTATACGCGTCCTGGACGCGTCAAAATTGTGTGGGACGCGCCATTACTAGATTCCGTGCATCCTCGGGACGCATCGCAGTCAAATCATTTGCGTCCCTAAAATCAACAGCACGTCATTTACCAAACCATACCGAATGACACTTTTACAACCGGATATAATTCTATTTTTAACTGTGATGCACAGCAGGTGAAATATATTTGATCTCTTACAGTGACAGATGACCGATAATAAGTGGCTGAATTAACAAAAATCTAAACAATCTTAATATAGGATTAAACACCGTTTTCAATGGATTTATCGGTATATCAACAAGACCAACTCACTCACAAACAAATAAAAGTCCGAAGGACTTTTATGATATGTTTGTGAGTGAGTTGGTTCAATGGATTTATCGGTATATCAACAAGACCAACTCACTCACAAACAAATATGATATGTTTGTGAGTGAGTTGGTCTTGTTGATATACCGATAAATCCATTGAAAACGGTGTTTAATCCTTATAATTCTTTAAAATTGCATTAAGAAATTAATTTATCTAACGTGTTTCTCAACTTCATATTTCTTGTGTATTTGGTAGCGGGATTGACTGAACGTATGAATATTTTGTTTATTTTTAAACGTACGATTATTTCCATTAACCATTTTCTGATTTTAATAAAAACAATTTTTAGTTTTACATCAATCTGTAACCTTATTTTCTGTATCGAACACAAGGAAAGTTTTTAAATTTAACAAATCATTAATGTTAATTCATCAAACAAATAATTTGTAAGTTGATCGCTACTTTCGATATTGAAAGCCGCCATCTTTGTTTTTTCGGTCAACGTCGTTTATCCTAAGATAAATGGAGTCAACTTCATTTATCAAAAAATAAATTTCGTTAAAAACCTCAACCGGAAGTAATCTAGACCAATCAAATAAACGTATTTCTAAATATGCAAATCATATTAGAATTATCATGATTTAAATAATTTTTTTGTGATGTATTTAAAAAAAAGTTTTTATAAACTATAATAATAATATCTTTCTAGTACATCGCGCCGAAAGTAAACAAACACGATTTCGAGTTCATGGTTTTTAAACGGCTTGCAACTTGATTTAAAAAGTTTTCTATTTGAATAATAAATAAATTATTTCCATTACCTATCAGTGAATAGCTAGAGCTTGGAATATTTGCTGGTTTACATAACCAATAATGTAATTCAAAGTCAAAGATTACTAAGAAAATATTTGCAGCAGAAAGATCGTTTTCGCTGTTTTAAAAATGTGATTAAGTGAAACACTTGTGACCTGATTGCAATGATTAAAAAATATTATTGTAATGATTAAATGTCGAATGAACTTTTGTTATTTTAGATGAGGTTAAGCAGAAATATTGTCAAGTTTTGGATTAGGAAATTTAAACAAAATTTATAAAATTTGTTGAATAACTTAATAACTACTTTTAATATAGAGCTTTGAAATTTATGTATTATACAATTAGTCTAATTATTTAAACTGAGGTGTTGCCTCTTATCCCACTGAACCCATACATTTTCTCCCAGATGAAGCCATGCAGACTTCAAATAACCAACAGAAATAAATGGTGTTAATTCATAAAATGATTCTAATATCTTGGGATATATAAATATGGTCACAATAAAATTATGTGTAATTTTCCATGCTCATTCAAACTAAATTTTTATCTCAGTTGAAGATTACAACCCTACATTTTTAAGTTTGAAAAGTTTTAAATAAATTTCACAGCAAACTCCATTATTGAATTGAAAATGCCTCAACCCTGACCAACTTCTTACTTCTAAGTACACCCAGACAGTGAACGGAAATATATCATAAAATATAAGGTCGACACAAAGCAAAACTACCAAAACAAATATTTTTAATATCTTTTCATTCTGGAAACATGTAGATTGAGCTGTCATGTAGTAGTAATGCATGGGTTTCAATGGGGATTTAAGTATCAAATAAAACATGAAGATGTTCATAATGTTACAAAACAAAACTAAATGTATTACTCATGGTAACGTCATGCAGTACCGGTAGTTTGGTTCAAGTCATCTTTATGGACCAAGACAGATTGGGACTCATCATTCCAAAAAGTGATGAGTCCCAGGACTCACCATAAAAAAATCCTAGTGAGAACCCTGTATTGTTATATATCAGGTTGGTAAGAAGCCTATCGATTTTGAGGGAAATCCATCAAATTTCAAGGTCACATTTGCCAAAAAAGTTTTGACAGAAAAAAAACCGTTTCCAGACAATAACCCAAAAATTGTGCATTTGATTTCAATGAAAGTTTAGATGTGATACACATCAGGTGGGAATAAAGCCTATTGATGCTGGAGGAATTCCATCAATGGACAAGGTCACCAGAAATTTTTCCCTGGAAGTTCTGCAAAACGGTATCGGTGATCGCTAGATCGACTTTGTCTAGTTGAGTCTGAAATTTGTTTGAGCAGTAAAATGTATAATTTTGAATATGATAAATTATACTCTGTGAATCATTTATAATTCAATGTTTTTCACAACAAGTCGGAAGTGTACTATCTATCATAAGTGATATGTCACAATGCGTTTTTCTTTGATCTTCCAACACTTGTTACACCGACTAATTTGTGTGAAATTATCTGGCTCTGCAGATGTAAAAGTTGTGCACAGTATTTTTCCTGGAACACAGTCTTTTAACTTCATTAAATTTAAATGTCACAAAACTATATTCATTTCATATTGTGTCTTTACATTGAGGAAAATAAACACCTGTTTAAAGATATTATTATATTTTCAGATATGACTTGACATAAAGAATTCCAATGAAATCTCCAGACAGAGTCTTTCAGTGTATATTTTTACATTCATTATTAGGGTTAGTATTTGAAATAGGGTTGTCACCTAGCTTTAATAAGCCTTGACAATAAATGTCCAGTTTTTCAGTCTGATTTGTGTGACATCCAAGTCCCATGTCCTAAATAAAATATTGTTTTCAGATCATTTGTCCTCAATGATAGATATTTGGTAGATAAAAAATGCTATGGAGAGTGAATATGTTCAGGTCAAATTATATCCTATGTAGGGCGACAGCATTATCTTTATTTATTTTTAACTGACCTTCATAAAATAATTCCATATAAATTTGAATACCATATTTTCATCGGTTTGTAAAAATATAGTATTAGAATTGCCATTACATCTCAGATATGAATGAAAAAGAATATTTCTACACACAGGTTTTTATTTTAGTTTTTCTAGAAATTGCAAGACTGATTATTGAGCTAAACAATTATTCAATCGAAAAACTGCCATAACCAATGACCAGAACTAAAAGAACTTTAAGACTTTTTGAAAACATATTTTAAAGGCAACAGTAATTATGACTGCATAACATGCTATTAACCAGTCATTTAAAAAATTATCGGTCCATTTACAGAAGGCTGATGGATGCCATACAGAAACCTTGCATGTCCATACAAAAAAGTTGTTAGTTTTTAACAAAGTGTACCATTGTTTAAATGGATAATGACTAATGTTAAAGGACATTATATTATTACTAGTTAAGGGGAAACAACTCTTATTAATTTCGATGTTGGGGTTTTTTTTGCAGCTTGATTGGACATGGGTGATGGTTCCTTTATAGATGAAATCAGGTGAGTAAACAAATTGAGATCCTCACAGATCCATAGGGACACAAAATCCTGATTTGTGAACATGTTTTAACAGCAAAGAAAACAAAAGAACCAATCGTGAAATTTATTGTATTTATATAAAAAAAACAATCAAATCTCTTTTTGGTACACAATGCACACATAAATTTTGTCAGAAATAGAAATAATGTTATAATAGTTAAAGAATGAGTTGTATAAAAATTCTTTCCTGAAACAAACAAATACTGTGGTCTCATTTCTTTGCATGGGGTACCTGTTTTTAAGTGAAGACAAACCATGAAATTAAGAATACAACAAATAATATCCTGCAGACAATATATATACTGATTGGTGGTAAACTGACACCAGAAACTGCTGGTTGTTTACATGGTTAATGACAACTCGTTTCAAAAGGACATTGTTTTATCTAATTTTATTTTTGATTCAGATTAAGACAGTTTAACATTATGAATTTTAAGCTGTTTATAATACTACAAAGAAATGACATTTAATCTTTGCCCCAATAACACATATACTATTAATTCATTGTGTAGATTGTAGAGGACCATAATATGAACACTGCAGTAATACTGTATGTTAAGGAAATTGTAGGCATTTCCGTCGCATTTTTATATTACAGACCCAGAAATTAAAGAATCTCTCGAAATGTCTTTTTTCCTCTTACAACAAAAAAATTGATACTTATGATAATAAATTAATCCACAGTATATTATAAATGTATTTTTTATGCAATTTCTTATTTTTTAGCTCACCTGACCCAAAGGGTCATGTGAGCTATTGTTATCACTTTGCGTCCGTCGGCGTCGTCGTCGGCGTCTGTAAACTTTTTACATTTTAATCTTCTTCTCTGAAACCACTTGGCCAATTGAAACCAAACTTGGCCATAATGTTCATTGGATGGACCTTTACAAAGTTTGTTTTTTATTTTGATTGGTAAACCAATATGGCCGCCACCTCAAGACTTAGTTTAACATAGGACCCTATGGGAAAAAAGTTAAAAAGAGCTTCTTCTCTGAAACCGTTTAACCAATCAAAACAAAACTTACTAGCAATATTGTTTAGATGGTCCTCTATAAAGTTTGTGTTTTAGATGGGAATTGGAAATTCAAAATGGCCGCCACTGCAGGACTTAGTTTAACATAGAACCCTATGGGAAAAAGTTTTAAAAGGCTTCTTCTCTGAAACCGGTTAATCAATGGAAACAAAAACTTACTAGCAATATTGTTTGGATGGTCCTCTATAAAGTTTGTGTTTTTTATGGCAATTGGAAATTCAAAATGGCTGCCACCGCAGGACTTAATTTAACATAGGACCCTATGGGAAAAAGTTTGAAAGGCTTCTTTTCTGAAACCGGCCAACCAATGGAAACAAAACTTACTAGCAATATTGTTTGGATGGTCCACTATAAAGTTAATGTTTTTTATCCCAATCTGATATTCAAAATGGCCGCCACCGCAGGACTTAGTTTAACATTGGACCCTATGGGAAAAAGGTTAAAAAGGGCTTCTTCTCTGAAACCGGTTAACCAATCAAAACAAAACTTACTAGCAATATTGTTTGGATGGTCCTTTATAAAGTTTATGATTTTTATGCCAACTGGAAATTCAAAATGGCCACTACCGCAGGACTTAGTTTAACATAGGACCCTATGGGAAAAAGTTTTAAAAGGCTTCTTCTCTGAAACCGGTTAATCAATGGAAACAAAAACTTACTAGCAATATTGTTTGGATGGTCCTCTATAAAATTTATGTTTTTTATGGCAATTGGAAATTCAAAATGGCCGCTACCGCAGGACTTAGTTTAACATAGGACCCTATGGGAAAAAGTTTGAAAGGCTTCTTTTCTGAAACCGGCCAACCAATGGAAACAAAACTTACTAGCAATATTGTTTGGATGGTCCTCTATAAAGTTAATGTTTTTTATCCCAATCTGATATTCAAAATGGCCGCCACCGCTTGACTTAGTTTAACATTGGACCCTATGGGAAAAAGGTTAAAAAGGGCTTCTTCTCTGAAACCGGTTAACCAATCAAAACAAAACTTACTAGCAATATTGTTTGGATGGTCCTTTATAAAGTTTATGATTTTTATGCCAACTGGAAATTCAAAATGGCCGCTACCGCAGGACTTAGTTTAACATAGGACCCTATGGGAAAAAGTTTTAACAGGCTTCTTCTCTGAAACCGGTTAATCAATGGAAACAAAAACTTACTAGCAATATTGTTTGGATGGTCCTCTATAAAGTTTATGTTTTTTATGGCAATTGGAAATTCAAAATGGCCGCTACCGCAGGACTTAGTTTAACATAGGACCCTATGGGAAAAAGTTTGAAAGGCTTCTTTTCTGAAACCGGCCAACCAATGGAAACAAAACTTACTAGCAATATTGTTTGGATGGTCCTCTATAAAGTTAATGTTTTTTATCCCAATCTGATATTCAAAATGGCCGCCACCGCAGGACTTAGTTTAACATTGGACCCTATAGGAAAAAGGTTTAAAAGGGCTTCTTCTCTGAAACTGGTTAACCAATCAAAACAAAACTTACTAGCAATATTGTTTGGATGGTCCTTTATAAAGTTTATGTTTTTTATGCCAACTGGAAATTCAAAATGGCCACTACCGCAGGACTTAGTTTAACATAGGACCCTATGGGAAAAAGTTTTAAAAGGATTCTTCTCTGAAACCGGTTAATCAATGGAAACAAAAACTTACTAGCAATATTGTTTGGATGGTCCTTTATAAAGTTTATGTTTTTTATTGCAATTGGAAATTCAAAATGGCCACCTCCCCGCAGGACTTAGTTTAACATAGGACCCTATGGGCAAATAAAAAAAATCTTCTCTATACAACTGGTTAACCAATGAAACAAAGCTTTCTAGTAATATTGTTTGGATGGTCCTATTTAAAGTTTATTGAAAATTACAGGACTTACTTTAACATCAGGGAAATGCCATCTTCATTGCCTATAAAATCAGGTGAGCGATACAGGCTCTTAAGAGCCTCTGGTTTATTAAATAATAGTTGCTAATAATTGATGGTTTGTTTTATTTCAGCCATTCCGATTTATTTGGCCACGAGGTCGATGGGGTGAGTAGCTAGTGACAAGTTCAGTAATGTAGTACATGCATATTTCTCAAAGGTGCCTCGGTGGCCGAGTGGTCAAGGTAGTTCGTCTACTATTGCTCACATGGTCTGTCAACACTGAGATTGCGGGTTCGATTCTCACTGCAGGCAGGGTGTACTTGACTCCAATCTTAATTGACAAGGATTACCAGTTTTCCTACTGCAGGTCGGGGGGTTTCTCTAGGTACTCCGGCTTCCTCCCCAATAAAAACTGGACGCCATGATATAACTGAAAAATTGCTGAAAGTGGCGTTAAAACACCATTCAAACAATCAAACATATTTCTCAAACAGAAACATTTATGGTTTTTTACTTTCATATATTTTTTTTTACCTTTAGTACATTCGAAACATGCAATTTAATTATAATGTTCTGAAAAAAAAGTGCCAGTAAAATCTTTACTGTAGCTATATAGGTTAGAAACTCGAAATACCATTTATTTTGTTAAATTTTGCCTTAACTTATAATTGAACGTTAAATAGTATTTCACCAACTGATTTGTGTTAATGTACAGATTTACCTACTCCTGTTGAAATTCATTGTTATATTAATCTTATAAAATTTCAACTTGACTTAAATACTCTGAATATTAAAACAATGAACAAGTCATGTAAAAAGAGTTATTTTATAAAACAGAATGGTTGGCAGACTTACTAATAAGATTTATCTCATGTGTAACAACTAATTAACTCAACATAAACCCACTAATGATGGCATGAGGAACAAACAATAAAGTTACTGTTAAGACATTCAAAAAGAATACAAGACGAGTTGATTTATAGCAATTTATTACTGCTGTGATGACAATTTTCTGCAAGGATATTTAACCGGTCAGATGGTTTTCAAGTACTTTTTACTGGACTTGTTTGTTTAAAAAGTCACGACACGACCATTACCTATTAAAGTTAATGTTAATTATCTTCACAAAACTGGCCACCTCTACAAACCAGACACCGGCAACTTTTCTAAAGTTTTGCTTTAATTAACCAAGTAAATTTCACACCACTTTACCGGCCTGTTATAAAAATTACCAGTCATAAAGTACTGAAGAAACCGGAAATCATTACATAATAGTTCACCGATTTAGGCCTTAATTAGTGTTAAGTGTTGTGTACACAAACAAGCACTAATCCGTACATAATTTTGATGACCATTTAAGGTTAATGACATTTTAGTGTAATCTTTATCCAAGCTAATAAATTATGGTTTGAAAATAAAAATTGTTCAATAAATACACAATGTCGTCTGGTAAATTCGTCCACTTCAGAATAAATTGTGCGATTCGCAGTATTAAACATCAACATAATTTCTTCGATATTTGTTAATAAATCTTTATAATAGATATAATTTGAGCTGTATGCCTTTGAACTAATTTTAATGAAAAAACAATGCTAAACAACCAAGCATTTGGCTTACGTGTGTTTACAGCCGGTAAATCAGCTCATGAATATTAATGAGATGATTGTAGAAATCGAAACATGTACTTCTTACAATAGGATGTAATTTTCTTCAATTATGAAGTTGTATGATCATTATTTGATAATTAGCTAAAAATTGCAATGAAATTCGAAGATGTTCAGTTGGAAGATACGAAAAATAACATTACTGAAAATTGGTTGGTTTACTGTACAAGTGGAATCACCAAATTCAAGTGATTTATCGTTTTCTTTGTTAGAAGTGAACGTTTCTCAGCGGAATTGCAATTAAATTTTTTTAACTTCTCTAAAATGAAACATGCTATGATAACTTAACGATGAAGAAAATTGATTTAAGGCCTCAACTCTGTACCCCAAAGTAGGTAACTAAAAATCACGGTAGATTTACTAAACTTCACTAAACGGGCAATTTTTCTCTGTCCCAGTGGTGGCGGATATAGAGAAGTTTCTCTGTATATTATTTCATCATTCAATTCTTAGATATATTGGTTATTGAATTAACAGCCATCAAGACATATATTGTTTCATCATGCAATACTTAGATATATTGGTTATTTAATTAACAGCCATTAAGACATATATTGTTTCATCATGCAATACTTAGATATATTGGTTATTGAGTTTAGAGCCATCAAGACATATATTGTTTCATCATACAATACTTAGATATATTGGTTATTGAGTTTAGAGCCATCAAGACATATATTGTTTCATCATACAATACTTAGATATATTGGTTATTGAGTTTAGAGCCATCAAGACATATATTGTTTCATCATACAATACTTTGATATATTGGTTTTATTGGTTATTAAACAAAGTGGATGTTTTTGTTTTAAGTTTGTACCTAAAAAATTGCAGTCATATTTTAAACCATTCATTTCTTATTTCATTGATGATAGAAATATATTAACCTGTTACTTTATTGTAGGCATCAGGATTCGAGTGGGCAGATGAAATTATATCATCAGTTGAAGGAGATGATAGATCTGGGCATAGCCAGATATTAGAGAACTCGGTTATACACAGTAGCCATCAGTCTACTTCCTCCAATGTTCAGTATGCTCAGCCAACCACGGTTACTCATCTGTCCAGTCAGGCAGGAACAGTTAATGTACAGTTTGTACCTAGTAGTAATGCTGTACAACAAGCACCTGTTCAGCTTATACAACAGCAGCATACACAGCTATTACCCAATTTGACCAACTTCCCTCAAACGTAAGCAAACTATGGACTTTACTGGAAGTTTTTTTTTAACTTTATGATAGATTCTTTAAAATAATTAATTGAACAAAGAAGCCCACACCAGGAACTAATAAAAGTATTTCATCTTTTTTTTTAAATAAACACCATAATATCTGAATATGGGCTAAATAGAATTCATTGTTACATTGGATTTTTCTGTCAGCATTTGCTAGCTAAAGACCAATAAGATCTTGGAATCAAAACCTTCTTTCACATAAAACTTTATGTTTTTTTCAGTGGTCTGATTCAGGGAGTGAATGGACAGATATTCCTTAAGCCTTTACCAAATGGACAGTTTCAGCTTGCTACTCAGCCTCATATTCAGCAAATCCAACAACATCCTCAGCAGTCCTCTAGTCCTATACCAATACAGCCTCACCCGCATGGATCTCCTCACGTCACATTGGTCCAACAACCAAACCAAAGTCCCATTCCCATTAGTTCACCTCATGTTGCTTCCTCATCATCATCCCCTCATGTCAGCCGATCTCTTACTCCATTGCAGCAGTCTCGACAATATGGAGGATTGACACAGAATGTAAACTTGTTGCAGGTTCAAGGAACTGGATCACAACCTCAGCAACAAATTATCAGAAATGTACCCATTAATACACAGATCTCAAGTTTTGGAAATTTCCAAAATCAACAAATCATTCAGTCTCAAGGACAAATACAGAGTTCAGGTCAAGTGATTCAGGGTCAAAGTCATAATCAAGGACAGAACTTTGTTAATACACAGAATACAGTAATACAGAATCCAAATGTGGTGAATGTTAATGTGGCACATGTTTTATGCTCTAATCAGTTCCAAAGTCAGCATGGACAGAGTATTCAGGGAACCTTAATACAGACTGCTGATGGAAAACACATAATCATACCAAGCACACAATTACCATCATCTAATCAAATTCAAATACAAAATGTTCCTCAAATGGCCATTCAACCACAAATCAATGTCATACCTACATCTAGTAACACAGGAACAACACAATTGGTGCAAGGAGGTCAAGTTGTGGAAAATAGTGCTGCTACATTAGGTGGACTTGGATATATCAAAATTACTACTCCTACCTCAAGTCAGCAAGATCCAAAAGTTCAGCAAGCAGGTACTCACTTCATTGGTTTGAATTCACAGGGTCAACAAATACTTATTCAGAGAACCCAAACGCCTGGTCAGAATATTGTGTTGCGTCAAGTAACTCCACAGAATGTGCTTCAAATACCACAGCAGCAGACGCCACAGTCTGCTCAGATTTTGCCACAAACAGGTCAGACTACTCAACAGATATTGTTGCCTCAAGTTCAAAGGCTTGTCACTGGAACAGGTCAACAACAAGTTAAAGTGGTAGCTCCAGCTAATCTGCAAACTGGCAATCTGCCAATGACAATAAACATTGGTGGACAGAATGTGATTTTGCCACAAAACATACAACAACTTATTCAACAACAACAGCAGCTACAACAACAACAATCTCAACAGGTACCAAAGATAATTAGTTCTTCAAGTGAAAACATCTTACAAAACAGGCAGTCTGGTACATCAACTCCTTCATCATCCAGCAGTCGATCTAGCAGAAGTATTACACCACAGCCTGTGAATGTAACAGTTAGCAGTTCTCAACCTGCAAATGTATACAGTTCTCAAGACCTGAATGCAAACTCACAGGTTCCAACATTCCTTCTTTCTACAGTCAGTGCTAGCACAGCCAACATGACCCCTGTGACGACAACTGTGTCTCAGACAAAGCAAGTGATCTCACAAGTTACCATAAGTAACAGTCCAAAAATGTGCCAGACAATTCCTTCTGTAGCGAGTAATGCTGGTTCAACTGTCTCAACACAGAAGCCTTTCCTGTCTGCTGTAACAAATGCACCAAAGTTGCCAGCTACAACGATTCAGTTGTCACCTCAAGCACAACAGCAGATCAACACTCTGCAAGTTGAAATTCGCAAATTACAGTCCTTAAAGGATCCAACCGATCAACAGAAACAACAACTGTTGCAATATCAAGAAATTCAGAAACGAATAATTACCAAAGGTCAGATTAAATTACAGGCAATCCCAGCTCAGCCACAAATTCAACAACCTGTAAGCATTCCGGCATCAAATGCTGCAACATCCTTCATTGGACAACCAGCACTATCAATTCCACAGTCTGGTCAGATGATAATTCAGCAGCAGTCTTCATCGTCTAATCCATCAATATCTCTTTCTCCTAGTCCAGTTGTAGGGAGTGTGCAATCTCAAATGAGCTCCGGACTGCCAGGTAATATTTAATTTTTATATGTTTGGGCTTATAAGAATAAATATATTATAAGTGATTGTCTAATTATTTGAAATAATTATTTTGCTAAATTTTAAAATACATTTTTTAACCTATTGCTATTGCACTTTTTAAGGTTCCTCAATTGGTGTAAACATTCTAGAGTGCCATACGGTTTGCACTGATTTCAGTTGTAATGTTAAAAGATACAATTACGGAAATCATTTTCTCAGTTTGAACAGTTTATTCTGAATAATTTCTAGCTTTTCTAATAATTTCTTATCTAGCTTATTTCCTTCTCTTTTGCAGCACAAGGTCTAGTCAGCAACGAAATGTCGTTCACAACCACTTGTCCGACCAAATCCATCCAATCACAAAATGGGTCTATTATGTCTGTATCACCAACAGGGAACAAGTCAGTGCAGCAACAGCCAGTCATAGTCAACCAATCACAGTCATCAGGCATTCATTCTCAATCTGTTATATATCATCAACCAGGTCAAGTTCTTGTTCAGAATCAACAGGGATCAGTACTTGTCCAAGGTCAGCAGGGTTCCTTGGTAGTTCAAAGTCAGCAGGGACCTGTTATAATTCAAGGACAGTCTGGCACTCAGAGAATTGCAGCTCAGTCAGATACAAGCACAGCACAGTTAGGTGCTGCTACAGTGGCGACTCCCACAAAAGTGTTACCACAGGCAATGCAAGGAAAGGTTCCAATAAGTGCCAGTGCACAAGTGGCTGTACCAACACAGATAAAGGTTAGTTTATATAACAAGCATCACACCTTTTATTCAGATTTCCTGAAGTTAAAAAAAAGGAAGTTAAAGTGGACTTAGAAATACAGTCTGATATAAAAATCATGAATTTTGCTAGTCTATTTTTTTTTAACATGAAACTTAAGTTTTGTCATGAAGCATGTTGCATCATATTAAAATATTTATATTATTTTGTGGCATCCAATCAATCATTTAATTTCCAGAACCTGCCATTGATTGATGTGTCAATGTTTAATCTTATGTTTCTGCTACGTAGTAAGTAATAAACAAACAATAGAATCCAAATTGGGTAATAAAAGCTGTGTTTTGATTCTTACAGCAAATTGTAGAACATTCTATACAGTCAGAAATTTAACCTCGCAGCGGGCTACATAATGGCAGTATATTTACGCTGGATTTTGGATTATGTTCCAATCTAATAGATTCATTAGTACTATAAAACTAGCACTTTGCGGGTTCTATTCTCACTACAGGCAGGGTGTACTTGACTGAAATCTTAATTGACAAGGATTGCCAGTTTTCCTACTGCAGGCTGGGGTTTTTCCTCAGATACTCCGGCTTCTTCCCCAATAAAAACTGGACGTCATGATATAGCTGAAAAATTGTTGAAGGTAGCGTTAAACACCATCAAACAAACAAACAAACAAAGTAGACCTATAAAAGAATTCAAACAACTTTGAAATTCTTACTCGTAGACTGAGTGAATGAGCCAATAATTGATTGTGTTTTATATGTGCTTTTTACATTGATAGATTGCAAACCATATTTTGACCTTGAACTTGACACAAGAGCAAAAGGATAAAGTTCAAGGATATCTGGCTAAGATGACCCCAGAGCAACAGCAACAACAAATGGCATTGTTTCTGAAGCTCCAGCATCAACAGAAGTTAAATGCTCAAGTACAGGCACAATTACAACAACATAAGAAACTTCAATCACAGAACTTACAGTCACAGATACCTTTACCAGTACAGCAAACAGTAAGGAAATTTGTCATAAGTCACTGATTGAGTCTGTGCACTGTGTTTAGTATGGTTAATGTCATATGTTGAGTTATACTACAGCAAACAGCTGACTAACAATGTAAATTCTTGTACAAAAAGTCAGGACATTTTTTTTTTCATAAAAACAACAGAGGCTTAGTACAAAGTTGAGACAATATATTGTGGAAAAAAAAATTTCTATTGAATTTTCGGAATAAAAACAGGATAATAAAATAAAAGGGCTTCCATGGAGGTGTGACTTTTAGTATACATTGATAACATTATTTTTTTTAAATCGGCACAATGTGTCCCATACTTCATCTCCACTGTGCTGAAGGATTGCTTTGAGGGCCTCAGGGAATATAGGTTGTATACTAAATATGTATTCCACGTTAAGTCAAGTATTATTATTTTTTGTTTAGAATTAATTGTGGATCCTTTTGCCAAGTCTATCCTTTGTTCTGTAAGCATATAATTAAAGTAGCAAAAGCTTATGTCCAAAAAACTCTTGACTTACCACAACTCTTATTTTATAGTTACATAAATTTTGCACTGGCATGTTGTCAGTGCAATTTACAGTTTGAATCGACTCCAACTTTAATTGACTAGGATTACCAGTTTTCATGTGTCCTCAATAAGTACTTGAGCCCTCTCAATATAAACTGGATATAACTGAAAAAAGGCTGAAAAGTGGCACAAAATCCCTTTCGATCAAACAAATTGTGTTTCATTAATGTCTTGCTGAAAACTAGCTACTTGCATGGTACATTCATTGGTGACTGCCTTAGTGACTAGAATTTTTAGACCCTTCCCATTAATTCTGTTCTGGTCACAGGCTCATCCTGTTACCATTTTTGGCCACAACCTACCTATTAATTTTTTATTAATGCACACAATTGTTTTTACAGCCAATTGGTTCAGCATCCAGCAACATCATAAGTATCGAGTCACCATCTAAGCCTAACATTTTCCAACGGGTATCAGTTGCTGCTATTCCTAAACATCAGTTGTAAGTAAATGTTATGTTAGTTTAGGATTAGAGTACTTGTCTGTTATTTAATTGTCCAGAAATATTTTTTCTTTGGTCTGTAGGTGTTCTAGATTTAGTTTCATTGTTTATATGTTCTGACTAGAGTTGTAACATTTCTGCTTGTATTGCAGTTGTTCATGAGAAAATTGAAAATGACTGGTAAAAATATCTAGCAGACCATACGATCACTTTATTTGTATATAACATTGTGGTGACCCATAGACGGAGTGGTTTAGTTAGCTGAGGCACTTACTGTCCAACACCGTGTGTCAATAGTTGGCTTGTAAGTTTGAGCCTGGCTTCAGGCAAGGTGTACTTCCAGGATTGCCAGTTTTCTTGTTTAAGTTTGGGGGTTTTCAAAGGGTTCTCCAGCTTCATACCCATTAAAAACTGGACAACATGGTTTAACAAGCAGGTTCAGTTTAAATAGAAATACACAATTGTAATTAGTATTGTTTACTTCACAAAGGATTCCTATTTATTCATAGTGAGGTTTATTATCTCTACTGGCCCAATGGGTCAGTGTAGGCTATTCTTATCACTTGACGACTGAAAACTTTTCACATTTCAATCTTCTTCTCCAAAACCACTTGGCCAATTGGAACCAAACCTGGCAAGAATGTTTATTGGATGACTCTTAACAAAGTTTAAGTTTTTGGTGGTGATCAAATATTAAACATGGCTGCCAGAGCCATTAATGCATTTCTATTGGCTAATTTCAAAAGCTTTCTCTCATAAACCGCTAACAGATTTGAAATATTACAGAAATGAACCTTATATAATCCTCTACAAATTTTGCTTTTTTTTTTTTTTTTTGGCTATCCAAAATTCAAGATGGCCACCATCCCAGGACTTAGTTTAACATTGTCCCTATGGGAAAAACGTACAAACAACTTCTTCTCGGAAACTGTTTCACACAATTAGACCAAATTATGAAGGTTGGATAGTTATCTTATTATTTGGAGTTTTTCGAGCCAATTGCAAATTCATCATGGTTCCAGGGCCACATATGCGTTATGATTGGCTAAAATTTCAAAAATCTTTTTATAAACCGCATATTAATCTGAAACATTGCATAAATCTGCCTTAGATGGTCCTCTGCAAAGTGTGAGTTTTTTGTGACGATCCAAAATCCAAAATGGCTACCACGGTGGAACACTGCTTAACATATAGTACCTTATGGGAAAAGGACTAAAATAGCTTCTTCTATGAAACTGTTCCACACAATTAAACCAAATAATGTAGAAATAAATCTTGGGTTGTAATCTTATTTCTTATTAGTTGTTCATGCCAATAAGAAATTCAACATGGCTGCCAGAGCTGCAAATGTGTTCTGTTTGGCTGAAATTTCTTAATTCATTTCCTCACAAACCACTTAGCAGGAGGAATTGTAATATTGTAGAAATGTGTACCTCATATGGTCCTAATTTTTACTTTTTGTTTCAATCCAAGGTGACTTCAGGTGAGCAATACACACTCTTAAGAGCCTCTACATGTAGTTCAAATTCCAACAGCTTGTGAAACAAAAGCAGTGAATATGAACACAAACCAAGCAGTGATTTAAATTAATCTAATACTTTTTTAGAATTCACCAACAGATGGGAAAGGATCAAGCAAATGCTCTGCATACCGACACAGACACACCATTCAAAAATCCACGGGATACATATAGACGCTTGCTAAGGTACCATGTATTCATGACAAAAAATCCACCTGATGACCTCGTTAAGAAAGGTAAATATTGTCTACTTGGAATAACAAAACTAGTTCTATTTTTTGGACATAACATAATATTCAAGAAAATATTCACAGCTCAAAATTGTAACTAGTAACTCTAAAATAATATGAAGTATTATTATCTGTAAAATCCTCAGTTGTGAGAGCCAACTTTGTCTTTTTATACGTATGCCTGTTGAAGATGGGTCGTATTATAGGAACACTCATGGAGGACAGGTGGGCTGCGTCCACAGTGATGTCCGTTCTCTAACTCCAGCAGTTGTTGTCCGATCTTCATAAAACTTGGGGAAACTTGAGCATAATATCTGGGCCAAGTTCGATAACTAGCCAAGTTGATTTAGCTGCTTCAGAATTATAGCCCATAATTAATACCAAAAAATGACAAATTTTCTTCAGCATATTTTGTGGCACTATGGCACTTGTTTCTGATGTTGACACCAGTGAATCAGTTAACTGTTATGAATATTATACATGTATTGAGTGCTCGCAAATAACAAGTTTAAATATCCAACAGGGCCTCGTTGGCTGAGTGGTTAAGGTACATGTAGTTTGTCTACTTTTAATCCGGTGGTCTGTCATCACCAAAATTGTAGGATCGTGTCTCGCTGCGTGCAGGGATGCACTTGACTCCAACCTTAATTAACAAAGATTGCCAGTTTTCCTATCGAAGGGAGGGTGTTTTTGTCTGCGTATTTCGGCTTCCTTTCTAATAAAATCTGGATGCCAATATATAGCTGAAAAAATTGCTAAAAGTGGCCTTAATTAACATTCAAACAAACAAACAATAAATATCTAAAATGTAAAAAAGGACTATTGGATAGCCTATTGCAGACTTGTACATGGAACCTTTTTACTTGTAGATGATGAGATGTTTGGTGATCTGTCAGAAGGTTTGGTTCGTAAAAAAAATTGGATGTTTGAAAAATACAGAGGTCTGTTGTTGGAGGAAAGTATGGTAAGTACAACCAGGTGGTGTAAAGAATGGAATTCCATGATGTATCATGGGAATTGTAACAATGCATTAATGCATACACATATAATTAGGGTTTGGCTAGATTGTTGTTCAAGACTAAAATTTTGTTCTTTGTTACTTTCTTCTTCATTTTTGATAAATGTGGCTGTCTATAATATTACAAAGTGAGATGCTCAAATTATTTGTATTATTTTAAGACATGGAATCATTTGAAGCTTATCGCAAAAGTTTTCTTTACTTATATATGTATCTTAGACATTTCTTTGGTGGTTTAGCATTAAGTCAAAAAAATGAACTAATAGTCTGTTAATTCTGTTTAAATGAATCACATATATAGTAAACCTTCTATATAATTGTAAAGCAAAACTTGTATTTCAGTATTCCAATGAATTTAATGAAAAAGTCTATATTGGTGTAAGAATAGAATTTTTGTTCAGGCAAATAGTGAATCATCAATGGTTGTAATCTTATTACATGGAACAACATGAAAAAATTAACTTAGATTTGGGTTTAATTTCTGTACTGCTCTCCCATATCTACTCTTTGTGTGGACTGTGTAGCATGGTTGACACGTGAGGATTATGTCAGTGTTATCTTTAATCTGCAACTACTAAATATCTAATAGTACTCAAGCAAAGAGATCCATAAGCCATTTTTTTTTTTAAATATAATTGATTTGGGAAGGGGGAGTTGGGTCATATTTAAACTTTTCCTCTGTCCACCACAACTCTTCATGAACCATACAAATTCAACCACACATGCAGCATCTTTATAAGGAGGAATTGATATGCATGGCTACATAGATTCCAACTCTGAAAAAATAATGGCATTTAAGGAAAAGTTTCGGGATGTCATATTTAAAATTATATTTTATCAATAGTTCCTCCAAACTTGCACAGTACATTTATAAGCAGACATCAATGTACACTAACTTGATCATTTTTTAATATATTTGATTATCCTGAAAAGGTGGAGGATTGCTTTTTATCGACTAAGCATGAACATTTTAAGTGAAAAATAGACTGTCATGTTCTACTTAGTGTAGGTTCCTCTATGGCAGAGTGGTTAAGGTAGTTTGTCTACTATTGATCGCGTGGTGGGTCAACACTGAGGTTGCGGGTTGTAGGGTGTACTCGACTCCAATCTTAATTGACAAGGATTGCCAGTTTTCCTACCGAAGGTTGGGGGTTCTCTCCGTGAACTCTGACCTTTTCCCCAAAAAAAACTGGAGGCCATGAAATTACTGAAAGTGGCATTAAACATCATTCAAACAAACAAAATCTAATTAGTGTATATATAGAAATGTTTCTTTATTTTCAATGAACATTTTTTGTTAAATGTTTTACAGAGGGAACAGCAAACAGCAGAAATCATGATGATACAGAAATTGATGAATGAGGACCTGAAAGAGACTTTAGAAGAGGAGAAGAGGGTGGCTAAACGAAATCCAGGTAACCTATCCCTTGAGCATTGCTCCTCAAATAACTTGTATAGCTTGTTTAACAAGCCATCCTGAATATAGCTGACATACTGCTCACTGGACGTAAAACAAACATCCAATCAATCAAACTTGTCACTTCATTGTATTAAATTATTGTAAAAAAACTAGTGCTGCCATTATTATAAGTCCTCAGGATTATTAGTCATTAGACCATATTGTTGTAGGGTCTTGGTGGATGAGTGGTTAAGGTATGTAAATAGTTGATACATAAAAAAAATTATATTTCCATGACATCCTTTTCCAGTCTTCGGTTTACAAAGGCTATTCCAAAAAATAAGGCCATGGGGTTTGAAGGAATTGTATAAAAATAGTATGGTTGGCTGAAAAGATTGAGAATGACTGAAACATTACACAGCTCTAAGACCTGAATGATGTAGACTTTGGTAATCTCAATTAAAGTGCAATTGTCAGTTGTAAAGTAATCATTTGGATATTCATTTTATAAATGTATGCATAATGGGTATTTAAGAACATGTCTTCCTTCCTCCTATTTTGAATGACTGTTCATCTGCCATGCATTCTTTTGCAGAAGAGTTTGAAGCCATGCCTAGAAAATACTTGAAACTTGAGACCAAGTGTAGTGACAATCCTATTGATGTTAAATTTGATCCAAAAACTATTCATATTAAAACTGAAAAGGATGTTGTTCCAACTCCTATAATTCCTTCAGCGATAAAGAAGGAAAATTATGACAGTGACGGATCCAGACCTTCAACTCCTAAATTAAAACTTGTAATAAAATCAGATGGACGTGGATACTCCAGCTCAATAACAGAAGAGGGTACTGGACCAAACAACAGCATCAATTCAAATAATGTGAATAGTATGAACTTCATGAACAGCATTCATGTCAAAGAAGAACAGATTGAAATTGAAGACAGTCTACATAACGAACCCTTAAATGACACATTAAAACCTTTCGAGTCATATTCTAAAAATGACGATTCATTTAATCATAACTCGTCGAATGACATTGATGATCTCGAAGACAATGGTGCTGATAGCAGTTCTGATGTAACGGTAGTTAGTGACTACGAAAATAAAACGGAATGTGATGCTATTGTGATTGATAATGAGGAAAGCAATAGCGATGATGACAATAATTGCATGGAGTCCCAAGGTGAGCCAGTTATGAAACATGAAGATATATCTACAGATTTTACAGATTTCTTTTCTAAACAGTATCAGACTGAATCATCCAAATTGTCATATTATCCTCATACGTCTCAGTCAAATGACTTGACAACAGAAAATGTTCTTGCAAGTTTTCCGTCATCAGAATCGATCTCAAATGAAAATGCATACTCGCATAATTCTGACGCTCATTCTACTCGAACAATTCCATACAGTGATGACGGAAATTCATTAAAAGATGAGGATTTTAGTAATGACATGGATTACAACAAATCTACTTCCTCATTTGCCCAGTACGAACCCATCTCCTCACCAGAGGGCGATCAAGAGTCCTTTTCTGACTACTTATCTTCATACAAAGCATTTAACATGGGTGGTATCAGGGATCAAGGTTTGAATTTTGATTTAACTGACTCAAACAGGGACGATTTACAGGATGAGCATGCTACAAGAAGTTCGTGGAAGGAAGAACCAACGGAGGAGGAAGAACAGAATGCTGAGAAAATAAAGGCTGAGATGGAAAGTGCAATAAATTCTATACTTAGTCTAAATTGATTCTTTTACAAGATTATTTTATATATTTGTAAGGTTGTGTAATAATCAGAGTTATTTACAAGATTACACAATGCTGTGATTTTCCTTGCATGTGGATGTATATTTTCCCCACATTTATATGGAATTTAATCTGTTCATTTATAAACTCGTATCATGCATTCAAGAATACTATTTTTTTCAATAGTAATGTTTTGTATTTGGGGTAGGAATCCTGTGGACATTTCAGTCATCTTAAATTTGCATGGACACAAATAATTTCAAAAACATTTTGTGTGGTCGAATTTCTTCGTGTGTTTTTTTTTATTTCCCTGCATAGGCTATGGAAAACTACAGCATTGTGAAAACAGTGCTTTATTATAAAATATTTGTATATACAGTTAAATTTTTTTGTGTATTAAATTTGCTATGTTTCAGTAGGAAATTATTCTGCCTGGAAATTGATAGTGTCAAAACACCTTTATCTTTGTAACAACTGTTAACACGTAATTCCTATTCCTTTCACATAAATATAGATGTAAATAAAATATGAACAACTTAGGTACATGTATTTACTCATTTTGAACAGACAGAAGTGCTAATTATGTACAGACCCTGATTGAAAAAAACTTGGTTATTCATTCTTTATTGTGTATATAATATATACATGCATTTTTAAATATCAGACAGATTAAATTATTTAATAAAAATCATTCATTTTTGTATGTATGAATTCTATTAAATATATTTCAATTTTTAAAAATGTTATATTAAGCTACAGCTAAAAAATAATTGTTATATAAAACAAAAAATTATTGGGCAATCTTTTTAGAATTCGATCAGTGATGGAATTTTTAAACAATCTAAAAAGGGGTTTTTTTATGAGAAAAAAAAAGAAAAAAATTAAGTTGTGCAAGAGGATGAAAAACAACTTCTATCTTTATACTTATTACTCTTCTCTTCCGTCCTTTGGTCAATAGAGATTAATTTTCATAGACACAATCATTATAAATTATATATGCAGAGTTGACTTTCAAAATAAACTTGTAAGAATATCATGGGAAAACGGATATTAGCTTAGATAAGCAAGTAATATTTGCCATGACATATCTGTAGATTTACTGAATATTTTTATTGTCAATTTTTATCATTTAGTAAATTTGATATTAGATGATTAGTACATTGTAGAAATTGCCTTGTTGTGTTCCATTTTTGACATATTCATCTGTTTGGAAAGTCTTTTTGATACATGTGTCTAGTTATATATTTAAGGGAAATCTGGAGCAACATTTCATTTTTAAATAGGCGTAATTTCTCTTTAAAATCAATTTGAAAGTTAAAATTTGCAGAATTGCACGATGGTATTAATTCTTCTAGATACTAAACTTGTTTGGTGACAAGATATATATACTTGCATATGAATATGTTATAAGGGAACATTAAGTGTAAATTGTTCGATTTATTGAACCTGAAATTGTAAGATATTCATTATTGAAATGTACTTAATTTCTTGATTAAATATCGTAATTTTTGTCTACACAAGAGTTATAAAATGGCCTATATGACCCATATGAATCTCAACATACAATTGAACGTTAGAGAAATGGTTCTTACAAAAAGTGTCAGAACAAACATGAATTTATTAGTTATTTTTAATCTCCTCCAATCTTTTGTCTCTTTAAAGGAAAATAGGTGCAAATTCTAGGAATTATTTATATAATTTAATTTTGTAACTACATTAGATATTTAATTATTTTGTATGATACATGATTCCTGTTTGATGCTTCTATGGTGATCAGGTAGACACAGGTAATGAAGAAAAGAGTGTTGTAAATTTATTTTAGATATTTAAATTTGAAAATTTGTAAGACTTGGTTCAAACACACAGAACTGTATTTTTATTCTTTCTTGGTCTTATTTTGATGTACTGAGGTTACTTTGTTGAAAAATTTGGTAAATTTAAAAAAAAAACTTTGAAAGTTTTTGTCTTCCAAATTTGTGTATCAATTTATAGGTCATTTTTAATTTTAAACTGATCTGCTCCTTAATAAAATACAAACATTTCATTAACCATGTGTTGTGAGATGTTGAGGATAATGTCTGATGTACAATTGTCATCCGAAAACAAAATAAGCAAAGTTGGTAATTAAGTTTTGGTTCAACATGTTGCCCTTTAACTGGCACTACTGCTGTTCAATATCATCTTACAGATAATATAAATGAAAATTAGTTTCTTTCATTGTTAGCAGTTTTCTTTAAAATTTTGGAGGGGAGTTTATTAAATAATGTACTAGAATAAATGGTAAAAAATATTAATTTAATATAAAGACACCCCATCCTGATCCATGTTTTGTTAATACTGAAATGCTGATGCCAAATAGTTCATAATGTAAATTAACTGTTTGTCCTTGGTGTTATTTATTTTGTAGATTATTTTTGTAATTTTGTACCAATTCATGTCATTTGTTTACAGTAGTCAGTTTAATTTAGCATCTTTCAAGGATTGTTAGTGCCAAGATGCAAAGTTTCGCTCTTACATTTCAAAATGTTGTTTAGCTGAATTATTATTACTTATGGCACATTGCAAGAAGTATAAATCACTTTTTTGTTTGTAAGTTAATGAGCTAGCATGCTGAAATATGGAGTAATTTTATCTAGGAGTTTTTACAGAACAGCACTAGTAGTTTATTTCATTAAGCAAAATTGAATTTGTGCCCTTTAATTAAATTGTCTTTAATGATAGAAATTTTCAGCTCACCTGTACCACACGTCAGGGTAAGCTATTGCCAGCACATTTGTCATCTGTAAACTTTCACATTTTAATCATTTAAGAGTTACTGAACATACTTTAATTAAACTTTGCAGAACTGTTCCTTACAAGCTCCTTTTTAATTTGGTGCTAATGTTACTAAACGTGGCTGTAAATTGAAAGCATCCTTGGCAGATATGTTCATGTAAAGGTCCTTAAATGTTTTGTTGCTGATTGGAAATTCCAAAAGCCACAAGCAGAAGTAAAAGTTTACTTAGGAAAATAACATTTAGATTTTTTTCTCAAAGAATATATAATTATGATCTTGGATCTAAATAAAACGTAGAGTCTAATTTTTAACATGGTACAAATAATATAAGTTAGGTCTCTACAAAGATTCTCCATTTTGTCTTGACCTAACAAGAAACAAAGGCGAAACTTTTTTTCTGATTAGCGACATTTTGAAAATCTTCTCTGAAAGTACAAGTTTAAGGGGGTTCAGGACACTTACACTGAAAATAATTTGTCATTGAATTTTCTTATAGTTAGTTCTTTATACCTTAATTCAAAATTCAAAAATATTGGTTTCAGTGATTAATTTCAAAGGGTTGAGCACTGAATGTTTTAGATTTTCTTTAATACTATACAGAGAAGAGAATAAAAAGGCACTAAAATAATAGATTTAAAAAAATTAATCTGTCCATTGAAATTTTTTGAATAATTTATTTGATGTCCAGCAATTTGTACACATTTCAGTGATTGAAGGAAAAAAAAATTGTCTCCCAAGTTAAATTTGTAACTTGTCAACAAATACTAAAACCTGGTATTTTGGTCAAAATTACCTCCCTTCTTTAAAATTTAATTTTCATAATTTTTGCTTCTACTGAACCCGTGTATGCAAAACTTAGTATTTCTGCTGTTAATAATTGATACAATAGTATAGGTATAGGTAATATAAGTCATTTATATTTTCAATTTTATTGAAACTAAGAGATAACGAAATTATTAATATCACCATAAAATCTATTTTGAGATTTTAACAAATGATGGCAGATTGTGTCCTGCATCTCATTAATGGTAACTGGGTATAAATTATAGATTTAAGGTTCTTTACAAATATTTCTCCTTCATGGTTGTATTAAAAACATGGCCACCATGGACTATCATTGATTCTGATTTTAGCTGAATTTTCCATATGATGTCTGGTTGGTTCTCAAGTTTCCCCTTTTTTTTTCCTTTTTTGTTTGGAACGTAGATTTTTTGGATTGCCTTATTTTGACAGTTTCTTTGGTGTTCACAATTTTGCTATTTTCATTATCTAAAACAAACACTTTGCATTTATGCGGTACAATAGGTCATTTAGGGCAATTCTCTGGCCATGTGAACTTTCAAGAATGCCAGCGTAAACAGTTTGATTTATGGACATCTTTTAGCTAGGCGAGTGATAAAGGCTTTCTGAAGTCTCTAAATTATTTCCTATTGACCACTAGTATCAGTAGATAAAGAGGAGATGAAGCTTGAATAGTGGTTTATAAAGATACTTATAGAGGAAGACAAGCTGTTGTTTCATTACATATGGTGTACTTAAAATAATGCTACGAGTTACTTAAAACACAATGGAAGTTTTCTTCTGTAAATACATCAACACTGATGATTTTTTTGTTCTGTACTTGTATATAAAGTTAGCCCAATACTTAACACATTTAAGTGACAACTTTATTGTAATGTGCTATATAAATGAAATCCACATAAAACGTGCTACATCCCACCAAACTGTAAATTAATCAAAACTGCTGTATGTATTTAATGCCATAATGTCATGCATGTGTTGTTACTGTTTCGTCACTATGTGCTGCATATCATGTTATAAATTGATAAGAAAATATTTGGTATAAAAAGAAGAAACTATATTGTTGGTTTTTTTCCTGTTAACATATATCCTACAAAGTATGCAGAGTTGTGTGTTGTAAGCAATCCCAGAAAAACATGTACATGGAGTGGATGGATAGGAAGATAGTAGCTGGAGGCGAGACATATATATGGTAATCTGGTGTCGACGGCAGTGTCAGCTCTTGACATTTTGCTTAGAATTTTGTAAGCTTAAGCCCAAAGTTTATTTGATCCAATGGTTGCTAATGATGAGTACTTGCCAGTCAGTCACTTGACTGACTTCAATTTCATGGTCCAGCGACTATAAGTTTTTGGATTAAGGCAGCTCCTCTGTAGTAGGATGGCAATACACAGGTTATATACTTGACTTTTACCTCAATTTCATAGTCCAGCGAGTATGTTTGAAGTTTTCGGATTAGGTCAGTTTCTCTGTAACCATGTCTACACTTGTTTTATACTACATAAGTAGACAATATGCACCAAACTTTAAAACTAGGCATGAATTATTCTTGAAAAGTCCCTTTCGATACAACAATAAAAAAGTGCATGTGGATTCTAGAAATAGCACTTACTGCCTCCTATTAAATCAATCCTAATATACGGCCATGTCGGCAACTTCAGGCGAGACTTTCCTTCATTGTGTTTTGAGCCCTAACTCTGTCCACTATCTGGATGTCGACGGTGGTGATCAGTCATTGTGCATTGGTAACGAGTCCCTCTCGTCGGCCATTTCCAGCATGATGCTGGTTGTGCTATCTTTTGCACTCCTGCTTTCCGTATCTCCCCAATCATGCCGAAGTGGCAACACTGTGATGGGGAAACCCTTTCATCCTTTTTCTACATAGAAAATCCAAGTTCTCCATGTTCTCAGCATTTTGCCGTTAGCTCTTCGTACTTGGCACGTTTCCGTTCATGTGCTTCTTCACTGTGATGAGGAAATGATGAGGAAACCCTTTCATCCTTAGTCTACATAGAAGATCCAAGTTCTCCATCCATGTTCTCAGCATTTTGCCGTTAGCTCTTCGTACTTCGCACTTTTAAGTTCATGTGCTTCTTAGCCCCTTTCTTCCTTTGGAACCGTCGATTCCACAAGAATGGTCATCATTGTGTCTGTAGACCATATCACTTGGTGCAGTCCGATCATGGGTTTGTTATTATTCAATTGAAAAACATTAGTCTTCTGTCTAAATCAACTGTCCCCTGACTGTTATCTCCAGTCCCCTGCCTGATTCACAGAACTTCGTTAAATTGGTGGTTATTTGTTTCTGATCGAAAATTCAAATTTGCAATGAGCATGGGTAAAAGCTTACATAGGAACCCAATAACAATTACAATTTGATCTTTTTTTTTCCAAGATATATGATCTTAACGTATAATTTGTTTAATATGGTGCAAATGATATAAGCAAGGTCGCTACAAAGTTTCCTCGTATTGTCTAGCAGACGAGAAGCATTGCTGACAAGGCTATCCTTGTTTTTTTTTTTTTTGGATTGACGGGAATGTGGTGATTCTGCAAAACTGGCGGAATTTTCAATTGAGGCCATTCGTCTTTGTACTTTGAACCGTAACTACATGTATGTACACTATCAGGATGTCGACGGTGGAGATCCGTCACTGTACACCGGAAATGAGTCCCCAGCTACTTATCGATATTGCTTCTTGACCGTCGTCGTCATCGGCCATTAACTTGAGCATTTCAATCTTCTTCTCCAACAGCACTTGGCCAATGGTAATCAAACTTAACAGGAATGTTTATTGGGTGGTTCTTGACAAAGTTTCAGTTTTGGGTGATGGTTACGCATTCAACGTGGCTGCCAAGGCCATTATTTTTGCGTTCTGATTGGCTGAATTCCAAAAATCTTCTCACAAACCGCTTAGCAGATTGATTTACAATATTGCAGAGTTTTAGTTTTTTTGCCGATGGCCGCCTCCGTGAAACAGTTTAACATAGGACCCTATGAGAAAACCCTACAAACTACACAATTAAACCAAACTATGAATGAAGCTTTTATAGTTCTAGGAGTAGTATAGAGTTTTTCGAGACAAGGGTTGCTAATGCGGTCTGAAATTTCAAAATTCGTTTTCCGCTTAAGCGCTTGGTAAAAGCAATTGTGATACTGTACATCAGATTGTCCTTTACTGATTCTGAGTACTTTGTTGTATTTATGATTTCTAACATCCGCGCGTGATGGTTTAATTCTACGAGCTCCGGCATCAACACTTTTGTGTTGAAGAACACATCAAAGCTATAAATTGTCTCTGTAAATAACAAAATTGTCAAAACCTTAAGGTTTTTCCTACCCCAGGCATAGGTTGATTTTAGTCACAATTTGGTTTCCAGTGCGGCATATTTTGATTTTATTGTTCTATGCTCTTCATATTCATAAAGTGTTTGGCATTTTCAATCTTTAGGAATCCCTCAGGCGAAAGCGCGTAAGCGGAAGTACCAACTGCTCACGTACCTTGGCAATCCTTGACAGCTGAAGTTGGAGTCGAGCACACTCCTGCACAAAGGATAAACAGCAGTGGGAATTATTTTAAAACGTAGTGCACAGCCTTAGATTTGAGAGTCATGTTTACGAGGCATAATTTCTATGCGATCTATGCACCATATTTTGTGTTGCACGTGCGCTATTTCATAGTTATAATTCTCGAGCCGTGTACATCGGTGGTTTCAAGATTAACTCTGTGGAAACCACTTTCAAACGCATAACCGTAGATATGTCAGATATGCGTAATATTTGACGTCGCCAAGTTTCTATTTAGTGCCATCAAAATCCAACATGTATTCCGCCCGGATCGATAAGAATTGTTCAACATAATGCGTTTTGATATATTGTGTGGCTTAAGTGAATGAAATTAACCCGTAATTATGGCGCGGATTGTTGATAGCTGATAGACCGGATCCCTGAAACTAGAGTATATAAAGCTGAAAGACCTAATCATTGAAACTAAACGTATGTAAAGCTGATAAACCGGATCCCTAAAACTAATGTATATAAAGCTGAAAGACCGGATCATTGAAACTAAAAGTATGTAAAGCTGATAGACCGGATCATTGAAACTAAACGTATGTAAAGCTGATAGACCGGATCATTGAAACTAAACGTATGTAAAGCTGATAGACCGGATCATTGAAACTAAAGTATATAAAGCTGATAGACCGTATCATTGAAACTAAGCGTATGTAAAGCTGATAGACCGGCTCCTTGAAACTAAAGTATATAAAGCTGATAGACCGTATCATTGAAACTAAACATATGTAAAGCTAATAGACCGGATCTTTGAAACTAAAGTATTTAAGCTGATAGACCGTATCATTGAAACTAAACGTATGTAAAGCTGATAGACCGGATCCTTGAAACTAAAGTATATAAAGCTGATAGACCGTATCATTGAAACTAAACATATGTAAAGCTAATAGAACGGATCATTGAAACTAAACGTATGTAAAGCTGATAGACCGTATCATTGAAACTAAACGTATGTAAAGCTAATAGACCGGATCCTTGAAACTAAAGTATATAAAGCTGATAAACCGGATCATTGAAACTAAACATATGCAAAGCTAATAGACCGGATCATTGAAACTAAAGTATATAAAAGTGATAGACCGGATCGCTGAAACTAAAGTATATATAGTGATAAACCGGATCCTTGAAACTAAACATATGTAAAGCTGATACACCGGATCTTTGAAACTAAATGTATGTAGAGCTGATGGACCGGATTCCTGAAACTAAAGTATATAAAGCTGATAGACCGGATCCCCGAAACTAAAGTATGCAAAGCTAATAGACCGGATCCTTGAAACTAAAATATGTAAAGCTGATGGACCGGATCCCTGAAACAAAAGGTATGTACAGCTGATAGACCGGATCCTTGAAACTAAAGTATATAAAGCTAATAGACTGGATCCTTGAAACTTAAGTATGTAAAGTTAATAGACCGGATCCATGAAACTAAAGTATATAAAGCTGAAAGACCGGATCCTTAAAACTTTAGTATGTAAAGCTGATAGACCGGATCCTGACACTAATATCTATAAAGCTGATAGACCTAATCCCTGAACTAAAGTATGTGAAGCTGACAGACCGGATCCTTGAAACTAATGTATATAAAGCTGATAGACCGGATCCTTGAAACTAAAGTTTATAAAGCTGATAGACCGGATCAATGAAACTAATGTATATAGTGTATATAAAGCTGATATACCGGATCCTTGAAACTAATGTATATAAAGCTGATAGACCGGATCCTTGAAACTAATGTATATAAAGCTGATAGACCGGGTCCCTGAAACTAATGTATATAAAGCTGATAGACCGGATCCTTGAAACTAAACAAGTGTAAAGTTCATAGACCGGATCCTTGAAACTAAAGTATGTAAAGCTGATAGACCGGATCGCTGAAAGTAAAGTATGTAGAGCTGATAGACCGGGTTCCTGAAACTAATGTATATAAAGCTGATAGACCGGATCCTTGAAACTAAGTATGTAAAGCTGATAGACCGGATCACTGAAACTAAAGTATGTAAAGCTGATAGACGGATCCTTGAAACTTAAGTATGTAAAGCTGATAGACCGGATCCCTGAAACTAATGTATATAAAGTTGATAGACCGGATCCTTGAAACTAAAGTATGTAAAGCTGATAGACCGGATCCCTGAAACTAAACGTATGTAAAGCTGATAGACCGGATCCCTGAAACTAAAAGTATGTAAAGCTGATACACCGGATCCTTGAAACTAAAGTATGTAAAGGTGATAGACCGGATCCTTGAAACTAATGTATATCAAGCTAATTGACCTGATCCTTGACTAAAGTATGTAAAGCTGATAGACCGGATCCTTGAAACTAAATGTATGTTAAGCTAATACGCCGGATCCTTGAAACTAAAGGTATGTAAAGCTGATAGACCGGATCATTGAAATTAAACGTATGTTAAGCTGATAGACCGGATCCATGAAATAAAGTTTATAAAGCAAGCTGATATACCGGATCATTGAAACTAAAGTATGTAAAGCTGATAGACCGGATCTTTGAAACTTATGAATATAAAGCTAATAGACGGGATCCTTGAAACTAAAAGTATTCAAAGCTGATAGACCGGATCGCTGAAAGTAAAGTATGTAGAGCTGATAGACCGGGTTCCTGAAACTAATGTATATAAAGCTGATAGACCGGATCCTTGAAACTAAGTATGTAAAGCTGATAGACCGGATCACTGAAACTAAAGTATGTAAAGCTGATAGACGGATCCTTGAAACTTAAGTATGTAAAGCTGATAGACCGGATCCCTGAAACTAATGTATATAAAGTTGATAGACCGGATCCTTGAAACTAAAGTATGTAAAGCTGATAGACCGGATCCTTGAAAACGTATGTAAAGAAGATAGACCGAATCCTTGAAACTAAACGTATGTAACGCTGATAGACCGACTCCTTGTGAAGCTAATACACCGGATCCCTGAAACTCAAGTATGTAAAGCTGATAGACCGAGTCCTTGAAACTAAACGTATGTAAAGCTGATGGACCGGATCCCTGAAACTAATGTATATAAAGCTGATAGACCGGATCCTTGAAACTAAACGTATGTAAAGCTGATAGACCGGATCCTTGAAACGTATGTAAAGTAGATAGATCGAATCCTTGAAACTAAACGTATGTAAAGCTTATAGACCGACTCCTTGGAACTAAAGTATGTAAAGCTAATAGACCGGATCCCTGAAACTAAAGTATGTAAAGCTGATAGACCGACTCCTTGAAACTAAACGTATGTAAAGCTGATAGACCGGATCCTTGAAACTAAACGTATGTAAAGCTGATAGACCGAATCCTTGAAACTAAACGTATGTAAAGCTGATAGACCGGATCCTTGAAACTAAACGTATGTAAAGCTGATAGACCGAATCCTTGAAACTAAACGTATGTAAAGCTGATAGACCGAATCCTTGAAACTAAAAGTATGTAAAGCTGATACACCGGATCCTTGAAACTAAAGTATGTAAAGGTGATAGACCGGATCCTTGAAACTAATGTATATAAAGCTAATTGACCTGATCCTTGACAAAAGTATGTAAAGCTGATAGACCGGATCCTTGAAACTAAATGTATGTTAAGCTAATACGCCGGATCCTTGAAACTAAAGGTATGTAAAGCTGATAGACCGGATCATTGAAATTAAACGTATGTTAAGCTGATAGACCGGATCCATGAAATAAAGTTTATAAAGCTGATATACCGGATCATTGAAACTAAAGTATGTAAAGCTGATAGACCGGATCCTTGAAACTTATGAATATAAAGCTGATAGACCGGATCCTTGAAACTAAAAGTATTCAAAGCTGATAGACCGGATCGCTGAAAGTAAAGTATGTAGAGCTGATAGACCGGGTTCCTGAAACTAATGTATATAAAGCTGATAGACCGGATCCTTGAAACTAAGTATGTAAAGCTGATAGACCGGATCACTGAAACTAAAGTATGTAAAGCTGATAGACGGATCCTTGAAACTTAAGTATGTAAAGCTGATAGACCGGATCCCTGAAACTAATGTATATAAAGTTGATAGACCGGATCCTTGAAACTAAAGTATGTAAAGCTGATAGACCGGATCCTTGAAAACGTATGTAAAGAAGATAGACCGAATCCTTGAAACTAAACGTATGTAACGCTGATAGACCGACTCCTTGGAACTAAAGTATGTAAAGCTAATAGACCGGATCCCTAAAACTCAAGTATGTAAAGCTGATAGACCGAGTCCTTGAAACTAAACGTATGTAAAGCTGATGGACCGGATCCCTGAAACTAATGTATATAAAGCTGATAGACCGGATCCTTGAAACTAAACGTATGTAAAGCTGATAGACCGGATCCTTGAAACGTATGTAACGTAGATAGATCGAATCCTTGAAATTAAACGTATGTAAAGCTTATAGACCGACTCCTTGGAACTAAAGTATGTAAAGCTAATAGACCGGATCCCTGAAACTAAAGTATGTAAAGCTGATAGACCGACTCCTTGAAACTAAACGTATGTAAAGCTGATAGACCGAATCCTTGAAACTAAACGTATGTAAAGCTGATAGACCGAATCCTTGAAACTAAACGTATGTAACGCTGATAGACCGACTCCTTGGAACTAAAGTATGTAAAGCTAATAGTCCGGATCCCTGAAACTCAAGTATGTAAAGCTGATAGACCGAGTCCTTGAAACTAAACGTATGTAAAGCTGATGGACCGGATCCTTGAAACTAAATGTATGTTAAGCTAATACGCCGGATCCTTGAAACTAAAGGTATGTAAAGCTGATAGACCGGATCCTTGAAACTAAAGTTTATAAAGCTGATAGACCGGATCAATGAAACTAATGTATATAGTGTATATAAAGCTGATATACCGGATCCTTGAAACTAATGTATATAAAGCTGATAGACCGGATCCTTGAAACTAATGTATATAAAGCTGATAGACCGGGTCCCTGAAACTAATGTATATAAAGCTGATAGACCGGATCCTTGAAACTAAACAAGTGTAAAGTTCATAGACCGGATCCTTGAAACTAAAGTATGTAAAGCTGATAGACCGGATCCCTGAAACTAAACGTATGTAAAGCTGATAGACCGGATCCCTGAAACTAAAAGTATGTAAAGCTGATACACCGGATCCTTGAAACTAAAGTATGTAAAGGTGATAGACCGGATCCTTGAAACTAATGTATATCAAGCTAATTGACCTGATCCTTGACTAAAGTATGTAAAGCTGATAGACCGGATCCTTGAAACTAAATGTATGTTAAGCTAATACGCCGGATCCTTGAAACTAAAGGTATGTAAAGCTGATAGACCGGATCATTGAAATTAAACGTATGTTAAGCTGATAGACCGGATCCATGAAATAAAGTTTATAAAGCAAGCTGATATACCGGATCATTGAAACTAAAGTATGTAAAGCTGATAGACCGGATCTTTGAAACTTATGAATATAAAGCTAATAGACGGGATCCTTGAAACTAAAAGTATTCAAAGCTGATAGACCGGATCGCTGAAAGTAAAGTATGTAGAGCTGATAGACCGGGTTCCTGAAACTAATGTATATAAAGCTGATAGACCGGATCCTTGAAACTAAGTATGTAAAGCTGATAGACCGGATCACTGAAACTAAAGTATGTAAAGCTGATAGACGGATCCTTGAAACTTAAGTATGTAAAGCTGATAGACCGGATCCCTGAAACTAATGTATATAAAGTTGATAGACCGGATCCTTGAAACTAAAGTATGTAAAGCTGATAGACCGGATCCTTGAAAACGTATGTAAAGAAGATAGACCGAATCCTTGAAACTAAACGTATGTAACGCTGATAGACCGACTCCTTGTGAAGCTAATAGACCGGATCCCTGAAACTCAAGTATGTAAAGCTGATAGACCGAGTCCTTGAAACTAAACGTATGTAAAGCTGATGGACCGGATCCCTGAAACTAATGTATATAAAGCTGATAGACCGGATCCTTGAAACTAAACGTATGTAAAGCTGATAGACCGGATCCTTGAAACGTATGTAAAGTAGATAGATCGAATCCTTGAAACTAAACGTATGTAAAGCTTATAGACCGACTCCTTGGAACTAAAGTATGTAAAGCTAATAGACCGGATCCCTGAAACTAAAGTATGTAAAGCTGATAGACCGACTCCTTGAAACTAAACGTATGTAAAGCTGATAGACCGGATCCTTGAAACTAAACGTATGTAAAGCTGATAGACCGAATCCTTGAAACTAAACGTATGTAAAGCTGATAGACCGGATCCTTGAAACTAAACGTATGTAAAGCTGATAGACCGAATCCTTGAAACTAAACGTATGTAAAGCTGATAGACCGAATCCTTGAAACTAAAAGTATGTAAAGCTGATACACCGGATCCTTGAAACTAAAGTATGTAAAGGTGATAGACCGGATCCTTGAAACTAATGTATATAAAGCTTATTGACCTGATCCTTGACAAAAGTATGTAAAGCTGATAGACCGGATCCTTGAAACTAAATGTATGTTAAGCTAATACGCCGGATCCTTGAAACTAAAGGTATGTAAAGCTGATAGACCGGATCATTGAAATTAAACGTATGTTAAGCTGATAGACCGGATCCATGAAATAAAGTTTATAAAGCTGATATACCGGATCATTGAAACTAAAGTATGTAAAGCTGATAGACCGGATCCTTGAAACTTATGAATATAAAGCTAATAGACGGGATCCTTGAAACTAAAAGTATTCAAAGCTGATAGACCGGATCGCTGAAAGTAAAGTATGTAGAGCTGATAGACCGGGTTCCTGAAACTAATGTATATAAAGCTGATAGACCGGATCCTTGAAACTAAGTATGTAAAGCTGATAGACCGGATCACTGAAACTAAAGTATGTAAAGCTGATAGACGGATCCTTGAAACTTAAGTATGTAAAGCTGATAGACCGGATCCCTGAAACTAATGTATATAAAGTTGATAGACCGGATCCTTGAAACTAAAGTATGTAAAGCTGATAGACCGGATCCTTGAAAACGTATGTAAAGAAGATAGACCGAATCCTTGAAACTAAACGTATGTAACGCTGATAGACCGACTCCTTGGAACTAAAGTATGTAAAGCTAATAGACCGGATCCCTGAAACTCAAGTATGTAAAGCTGATAGACCGAGTCCTTGAAACTAAACGAATGTAAAGCTGATGGACCGGATCCCTGAAACTAATGTATATAAAGCTGATAGACCGGATCCTTGAAACTAAACGTATGTAAAGCTGATAGACCGGATCCTTGAAACGTATGTAAAGTAGATAGATCGAATCCTTGAAACTAAACGTATGTAAAGCTTATAGACCGACTCCTTGGAACTAAAGTATGTAAAGCTAATAGACCGGATCCCTGAAACTAAAGTATGTAAAGCTGATAGACCGACTCCTTGAAACTAAACGTATCTAAAGCTGATAGACCGAATCCTTGAAACTAAACGTATGTAAAGCTGATAGACCGGATCCTTGAAACTAAACGTATGTAAAGCTGATAGACCGAATCCTTGAAACTAAACGTATGTAAAGCTGATAGACCGGATCCTTGAAACTAAACGTATGTAAAGCTGATAGACCGAATCCTTGAAACTAAACGTATGTAAAGCTGATAGACCGAATCCTTGAAACTAAAAGTATGTAAAGCTGATACACCGGATCCTTGAAACTAAAGTATGTAAAGGTGATAGACCGGATCCTTGAAACTAATGTATATAAAGCTAATTGACCTGATCCTTGACAAAAGTATGTAAAGCTGATAGACCGGATCCTTGAAACTAAATGTATGTTAAGCTAATACGCCGGATCCTTGAAACTAAAGGTCTGTAAAGCTGATAGACCGGATCATTGAAATTAAACGTATGTTAAGCTGATAGACCGGATCCATGAAATAAAGTTTATAAAGCTGATATACCGGATCATTGAAACTAAAGTATGTAAAGCTGATAGACCGGATCCTTGAAACTTATGAATATAAAGCTAATTGACGGGATCCTTGAAACTAAAAGTATTCAAAGCTGATAGACCGGATCGCTGAAAGTAAAGTATGTAGAGCTGATAGACCGGGTTCCTGAAACTAATGTATATAAAGCTGATAGACCGGATCCTTGAAACTAAGTATGTAAAGCTGATAGACCGGATCACTGAAACTAAAGTATGTAAAGCTGATAGACGGATCCTTGAAACTTAAGTATGTAAAGCTGATAGACCGGATCCCTGAAACTAATGTATATAAAGTTGATAGACCGGATCCTTGAAACTAAAGTATGTAAAGCTGATAGACCGGATCCTTGAAAACGTATGTAAAGAAGATAGACCGAATCCTTGAAACTAAACGTATGTAACGCTGATAGACCGACTCCTTGAAACTAAAGTATGTAAAGCTAATAGACCGGATCCCTGAAACTCAAGTATGTAAAGCTGATAGACCGAGTCCTTGAAACTAAACGTATGTAAAGCTGATGGACCGGATCCCTGAAACTAATGTATATAAAGCTGATAGACCGGATCCTTGAAACTAAACGTATGTAAAGCTGATAGACCGGATCCTTGAAACGTATGTAAAGTAGATAGATCGAATCCTTGAAACTAAACGTATGTAAAGCTTATAGACCGACTCCTTGGAACTAAAGTATGTAAAGCTAATAGACCGGATCCCTGAAACTAAAGTATGTAAAGCTGATAGACCGACTCCTTGAAACTAAACGTATGTAAAGCTGATAGACCGAATCCTTGAAACTAAACGTATGTAAAGCTGATAGACCGGATCCTTGAAACTAAACGTATGTAAAGCTGATAGACCGAATCCTTGAAACTAAACGTATGTAAAGCTGATAGACCGGATCCTTGAAACTAAACGTATGTAAAGCTGATAGACCGGATCCTTGAAACTAAATGTATGTTAAGCTAATACGCCGGATCCTTGAAACTAAAGGTATGTAAAGCTGATAGACCGGATCATTGAAATTAAACGTATGTTAAGCTGATAGACCGGATCCATGAAATAAAGTTTATAAAGCTGATATACCGGATCATTGAAACTAAAGTATGTAAAGCTGATAGACCGGATCCTTGAAACTTATGAATATAAAGCTAATAGACGGGATCCTTGAAACTAAAAGTATTCAAAGCTGATAGACCGGATCGCTGAAAGTAAAGTATGTAGAGCTGATAGACCGGGTTCCTGAAACTAATGTATATAAAGCTGATAGACCGGATCCTTGAAACTAAGTATGTAAAGCTGATAGACCGGATCACTGAAACTAAAGTATGTAAAGCTGATAGACGGATCCTTGAAACTTAAGTATGTAAAGCTGATAGACCGGATCCCTGAAACTAATGTATATAAAGTTGATAGACCGGATCCTTGAAACTAAAGTATGTAAAGCTGATAGACCGGATCCTTGAAAACGTATGTAAAGAAGATAGACCGAATCCTTGAAACTAAACGTATGTAACGCTGATAGACCGACTCCTTGGAACTAAAAGTATGTAAAGCTAATAGACCGGATCCCTGAAACTCAAGTATGTAAAGCTGATAGACCGAGTCCTTGAAACTAAACGTATGTAAAGCTGATGGACCGGATCCCTGAAACTAATGTATATAAAGCTGATAGACCAGATCCTTGAAACTAAACGTATGTAAAGCTGATAGACCGGATCCTTGAAACGTATGTAAAGTAGATAGATCGAATCCTTGAAACTAAACGTATGTAAAGCTTATAGACCGACTCCTTGGAACTAAAGTATGTAAAGCTAATAGACCGGATCCCTGAAACTAAAGTATGTAAAGCTGATAGACCGACTCCTTGAAACTAAACGTATGTAAAGCTGATAGACCGAATCCTTGAAACTAAACGTATGTAAAGCTGATAGACCGAATCCTTGAAACTAAACGTATGTAAAGCTGATAGACCGAATCCTTGAAACTAAACGTATGTAAAGCTGATAGACCGGATCCTTGAAACTAAACGTATGTAAAGCTGATAGACCGAATCCTTGAAACTAAACGTATGTAAAGCTGATAGACCGAATCCTTGAAACTAAAAGTATGTAAAGCTGATACACCGGATCTTTGAAACTAAAGTATGTAAAGGTGATAGACCGGATCCTTGAAACTAATGTATATAAAGCTAATTGACCTGATCCTTGACAAAAGTATGTAAAGCTGATAGACCGGATCCTTGAAACTAAATGTATGTTAAGCTAATACGCCGGATCCTTGAAACTAAAGGTATGTAAAGCTGATAGACCGGATCATTGAAATTAAACGTATGTTAAGCTGATAGACCGGATCCATGAAATAAAGTTTATAAAGCTGATATACCGGATCATTGAAACTAAAGTATGTAAAGCTGATAGACCGGATCCTTGAAACTTATGAATATAAAGCTAATAGACGGGATCCTTGAAACTAAAAGTATTCAAAGCTGATAGACCGGATCGCTGAAAGTAAAGTATGTAGAGCTGATAGACCGGGTTCCTGAAACTAATGTATATAAAGCTGATAGACCGGATCCTTGAAACTAAGTATGTAAAGCTGATAGACCGGATCACTGAAACTAAAGTATGTAAAGCTGATAGACGGATCCTTGAAACTTAAGTATGTAAAGCTGATAGACCGGATCCCTGAAACTAATGTATATAAAGTTGATAGACCGGATCCTTGAAACTAAAGTATGTAAAGCTGATAGACCGGATCCTTGAAAACGTATGTAAAGAAGATAGACCGAATCCTTGAAACTAAACGTATGTAACGCTGATAGACCGACTCCTTGGAACTAAAGTATGTAAAGCTAATAGACCGGATCCCTGAAACTCAAGTATGTAAAGCTGATAGACCGAGTCCTTGAAACTAAACGTATGTAAAGCTGATGGACCGGATCCCTGAAACTAATGTATATAAAGCTGATAGACCAGATCCTTGAAACTAAACGTATGTAAAGCTGATAGACCGGATCCTTGAAACGTATGTAAAGTAGATAGATCGAATCCTTGAAACTAAACGTATGTAAAGCTTATAGACCGACTCCTTGGAACTAAAGTATGTAAAGCTAATAGACCGGATCCCTGAAACTAAAGTATGTAAAGCTGATAGACCGACTCCTTGAAACTAAACCTATGTAAAGCTGATAGACCGAATCCTTGAAACTAAACGTATGTAAAGCTGATAGACCGAATCCTTGAAACTAAACGTATGTAAAGCTGATAGACCGAATCCTTGAAACTAAACGTATGTAAAGCTGATAGACCGAATCCTTGAAACTAAACGTATGTAAAGCTGATACACCGGATCTTTGAAACTAAAGTATGTAAAGCTGATACACCGGATCTTTGAAACTAAAGTATGTAAAGGTGATAGACCGGATCCTTGAAACTAAAAGTATGTAAAGCTGATACACCGGATCTTTGAAACTAAAGTATGTAAAGGTGATAGACCGGATCCTTGAAACTAATGTATATAAAGCTAATTGACCTGATCCTTGACAAAAGTATGTAAAGCTGATAGACCGGATCCTTGAAACTAAATGTATGTTAAGCTAATACGCCGGATCCTTGAAACTAAAGGTATGTAAAGCTGATAGACCGGATCATTGAAATTAAACGTATGTTAAGCTGATAGACCGGATCCATGAAATAAAGTTTATAAAGCTGATATACCGGATCATTGAAACTAAAGTATGTAAAGCTGATAGACCGGATCCTTGAAACTTATGAATATAAAGCTAATAGACGGGATCCTTGAAACTAAAAGTATTCAAAGCTGATAGACCGGATCGCTGAAAGTAAAGTATGTAGAGCTGATAGACCGGGTTCCTGAAACTAATGTATATAAAGCTGATAGACCGGATCCTTGAAACTAAGTATGTAAAGCTGATAGACCGGATCACTGAAACTAAAGTATGTAAAGCTGATAGACGGATCCTTGAAACTTAAGTATGTAAAGCTGATAGACCGGATCCCTGAAACTAATGTATATAAAGTTGATAGACCGGATCCTTGAAACTAAAGTATGTAAAGCTGATAGACCGGATCCTTGAAAACGTATGTAAAGAAGATAGACCGAATCCTTGAAACTAAACGTATGTAACGCTGATAGACCGACTCCTTGGAACTAAAGTATGTAAAGCTAATAGACCGGATCCCTGAAACTAAAGTATGTAAAGCTGATAGACCGACTCCTTGAAACTAAACGTATGTAAAGCTGATAGACCGAATCCTTGAAACTAAACGTATGTAAAGCTGATAGACCGGATCCTTGAAACTAAACGTATGTAAAGCTGATAGACCGAATCCTTGAAACTAAACGTATGTAAAGCTGATAGACCGGATCCTTGAAACTAAACGTATGTAAAGCTGATAGACCGAATCCTTGAAACTAAACGTTTGTAAAGCTGATAGACCGGATCCTTGAAACTAAAATAAGCAATCTAATTAATGCAGCGACAATAGCAAAATGAGAGGAGCAAGTGAAAGATTTAATTTTAATTAGATTGTAAAATAAGTAAAGCTGATTGACCGGATCCCATTCTACAACAGCTAATTGTGTAGTGATAAGAATCTGGATGTTACCAGTACAATATACCGTTGAAGACAAATAGCAAGGAAACCGACCGTACAACATGAGCCGAAAGTCAAATACCGGGTAGTTATAAAATAAGGTATTCGTCGTAACTTGTATAATCGTGGCGTCCAGTTTGTATTCGGGAGGAAGCCGGAGTACCCGGAGAAAACCCCCAACTTTCTATAATTGTTGCACCTTACGGTATCACACAAATTTTGTACAATTGTTTAAACGATAAAATATTACATGTTCTCTGTATATAATTTATTTCTGTATACTAATTTTTGTATCGGGGTTATCCCTCTTTGCACGCAACGTCATAAATTACATCTGAGGTTATTCCCCTTTGACAAATACAACGCGTTCTGGTTACAAAATATGATGTTATTTATTTGTTTTTGTCGTGACCGTGTTTTTCCAGAACAGGAAAGTTTACAATTTAATATATTGTAAAAAAAAATTAAAGTAGAAGTGTTTATTTGACCATTGTAGAAACTTCGCTCTAAATATACACATTTTATTATGTCGTTTTCAATATTTGTCGTCAATGTTTTTAATCTGAAAATGTGATACCATATCTTCGTCGTGTCTTCTTGGGAAAACAATGTTTTAATTCTTATATTCATTCAAAACAATAGACAACTTATATCGGCATTAACGACCTTGTAAAATGTGCAGCCATGAATTTGCATTCTACATTTGTATTATCTGATTTAAATAAAAAGCTGTGAGTTTTCAAAGCAAACTATTGCTATTTTTACTAACGGATATACATTCTATTATTTTTAGGGGTTGAAGTGGTAAAAAAGTCTTCCATGCTCGTGCAGTTACCATGGTAATGTGTAAATTATGTTTTAGTTCCCTTTAAATATTTGAACATAACTTAAGTCTTGGAGCAGGAGTTACATACCCTTACAGAGCACGTGGATTCACCCCAGAATTTTAGTGCCACTCGGTTTTGTTTTTTTGTTTTTTTGTGTTTTGTTTGTAACTGTTTTGTTGTTGTTGTCTTTACCAAGGTTTTGTTGTCCTGGACCGTATTTTCAAATGAATACTCCTCAACACATTTCTCTTTTTTTTTCGTTCTGCTTCGTTTCCCCTATTGAAATGTTTCACTTCTTGCTCATCATTTGTCATACTTATGTAATTTACTGAGGCTGATCTTCGCCGGGGATCTTTGTAAGTTGGGATATCTTGACTTCGCCGGGGATCTTTGTAAGTTGGGATATCTTGACTTCGCCGGGGACCTTTGTAAGTTGGGATATCTTGAGTTCATTATCTTAGCTAAACCAAGGAAAGCTATTTCTGTTTTAGCCTGGAAGATTGTGATGCCGGTTAAGTTTTATTACCAAGTCTCTGGTTTCTAGTCATTTAAGGTTTTGGCAAGATGATACACCTCCGGCTTGAAAATGTCCAAGTATATAGTGATTGGGATGTCCGTTCTTTACTCCGATACAATTTGGGGTACCCATTTCTTATCTGTAACTCCACCTGGCTGAATGAAATTTCGTGATTTGTCACAAAATATTTGACACATATAAAGACCGGATCACTGAAACTAAAGTATGTAAAGCTGATAGACGGATCCTTGAAACTTAAGTATGTAAAGCTGATAGACCGGATCCCTGAAACTAATGTATATAAAGTTGATAGACCGGATCCTTGAAACTAAAGTATGTAAAGCTGATAGACCGGATCCTTGAAAACGTATGTAAAGAAGATAGACCGAATCCTTGAAACTAAACGTATGTAACGCTGATAGACCGACTCCTTGGAACTAAAGTATGTAAAGCTAATAGACCGGATCCCTGAAACTAAAGTATGTAAAGCTGATAGACCGACTCCTTGAAACTAAACGTATGTAAAGCTGATAGACCGAATCCTTGAAACTAAACGTATGTAAAGCTGATAGACCGGATCCTTGAAACTAAACTTACAGAGCACGTGGATTCACCCCAGAATTTTAGTGCCACTCGGTTTTGTTTTTTTGTTTTTTTGTGTTTTGTTTGTAACTGTTTTGTTGTTGTTGTCTTTACCAAGGTTTTGTTGTCCTGGACCGTATTTTCAAATGAATACTCCTCAACACATTTCTCTTTTTTTTTCGTTCTGCTTCGTTTCCCCTATTGAAATGTTTCACTTCTTGCTCATCATTTGTCATACTTATGTAATTTACTGAGGCTGATCTTCGCCGGGGATCTTTGTAAGTTGGGATATCTTGACTTCGCCGGGGATCTTTGTAAGTTGGGATATCTTGACTTCGCCGGGGACCTTTGTAAGTTGGGATATCTTGAGTTCATTATCTTAGCTAAACCAAGGAAAGCTATTTCTGTTTTAGCCTGGAAGATTGTGATGCCGGTTAAGTTTTATTATCAAGTCTCTGGTTTCTAGTCATTTAAGGTTTTGGCAAGATGATACACCTCCGGCTTGAAAATGTCCAAGTATATAGTGATTGGGATGTCCGTTCTTTACTCCGATACAATTTGGGGTACCCATTTCTTATCTGTAACTCCACCTGGCTGAATGAAATTTCGTGATTTGTCACAAAATATTTGACACATATAAAGATATTCAATTTTTGAAGGAATATTTGTGGTGGAATCCGGAGCGTTGCTCGCAGTTTTTTGTATACTCTTATATGAGAACGAAGATCCCATTTGTGCACCTTTTGATAATACAATTGGCCTAGTCCCACACAAGTTTTATCACTATAGTAAATTTATGTGATAACTCAAACAACTGATCTGTGTTACACAATGTAGGATACGAACCACTGTGTAATTCATTTAGAATGAAATATACATGTAAATGATCGGGTTGCCCATCTTGGTAATTCGACTTCCGAACTTAATTTCAGAATATTTCATCGATTTACAATTATTAATTATTGCTGGGGTGTAGTCGGGACTATATGCGGACCTGACCTGTGATTGATTGACTGAGGACAACTGTCAATTTTTACTTGCAAATCAACTTTTTTCGTTTACAAATTTTTGCCAGGTCAAATGAACATAAGACTTTCTTATATGGACTTTATGCAGAAGCCTATAGTGAACTTCGAAATCTTGGTCTAGACTTGAACTTTACAGTACCATTAGTAACTTATTTGTCAACACTGGGATCGACTTGAGTAAGGTGTGCTCAAATCCAACCTTCAATTAGACAAGGATTGCCAGTTTCCATGCCTATGCTTGGCTGGGTTTTTTTTTTAATAATTCACACTGGGAGCGACTGTTTTCCCGTTTTTTTTTTTGTTGTTTTTTTTTTGTATTATTGTATTTTTTTTCTTTTTGTTTTCTTTTTTTTGTTATAGGACTGCAACACGTGGTACTGCTAAGCAAAGGTTTGATATAATAGAATTTTTTACATGCTCAAAAATTATAAGAGGTCGAGATAACCAAGTTCGACATATCTTATATCTTTTCTGAAATTTAATTTTCGTGTTTGGTATTAAATGATCAGCAAATATATGTTTAACAGGTGATTTGTATAATTTACTCAACATCGTTCTTTGCATTAAAGGTGTATAACATTGCTTAAAATTTTATTAAATAGCTTAAAAGACATTAAAGGTTTCAAAAAAGTATTTTCTCGATTGGTTTCAGTGAAACCTGGCACTCTTTATAGCGATTCTTTCTGTAAACAATTAGTTGATTAAACCTGCCAATACGTCATGTTGCCTGATCCCAATAATGTAAAATGAGGGTTGAAAGTCAAACCATTTCGTGTCGTCTTGCCAATAATAACCTGCTATTTATCCAATCAAATTTATCCTGGGATTTTGTACAAATATGTTAGTATTGATTAAAATCACTTAATCAAAATTGAAATCCGATTTTATATATTTAATGGTATTTTAGCAGAAATAAAGGGTTGAACGGTCAATGTGACAGTTATATCAGAGACATATGACAATTGTTATATATATCAACGTAAGAAAAATAAACAAATTACACTTTCAAATCACATTTAAAAAACTGCTAAAGCTGAGAAACTCACAACAGAAATTTAAACGATATTTTACATTTATTTCAGTATACATTATTTTCCGCATACAAATAATTACAAATGGCTATTTTTGTCTCAAATTTGAACAATGGTTTAAGTTATGGCAATACATGTCTTTGTTGCATCTGTACAAAGACTGAACACCTGTAAATATTGCGATTACTTTTGGTTCTGTTCCCCAAACACATTCTTCATTTTCTGTAGTTTCCATGGTGATTGGTTTGCGGGTAGTGTTGTCCTGCTGACATTTTATACTTACAATGAAAGTGAAATAAATTACTTTCTTTGTTACAAATCTCTGGTTAATCTCGGGATATTGTAACAATGACCACTGCACGCGACACTGTGACGTAATATTGACTCAAGGGTGGACCATTTGTCCAGATACAATCTGTCGATCTAATGGACTAACACAAATCATTTAAATATTTAATAAAAAGAGAACCACCTGCTCCTAAACTTATTATGCAGGGGCAATTACATTATCTGTGTCTATTACATATGCATAAAACAACAGTGAACCGCGTTCAGTCAAATTGAATTTAAATAATAAAAGCATTGAAACTAAGTTCTGAATTTGTTTTAAAAAATTAAAAAACGGAGAAACATATTTTTAATTAACTTTTCAAGAATTCAGTGAAAGTACAATTAACATGTGTATTTGAAAAATAAAAAAAATTCCGTGTTAAAATTACAATCTCATATATTTGTTTGATAGCATTAAATGGTTTTGTTTTTCAGAATGCATTATTAAACTGTGTTACTTTTGTGTACATCTATATATATATATTAATATATATATATATATATATATTAAGAATTAATTTCGACCGCTTGGTCTGAATTATAAAAATTATTCATAAATATCGCCTGCCGTCAGATTATCAGCTTTAATAACCGAAAGGCGGTCTCTTGGTGCCTTCAACACGTGTCCTGAGGTAGTACGGACATGCATGGAATCACAATTCTGTCCCATAATTACTTCACACACGCGATACTTAATAGAAATACCGCGCGGTTTACAGTATCTTTGAAATTTGTATGCATTCATGGGGGTATTTATATATTCATATTATTAGTGTCCACTGACCACCATCATTAATATTCATTCTGCTTATTATATTGTATAATTTATATTTTTCGGTTCTTTTTAAAATTTTCTCCTGTAGATTGTTAAACGTCCTTCGCTTTGTTGCAGTTGTTTCTTTTCCGTTCGAACAAGACATATCGTCTCTTTCCATTTTCATTAGCATGTATTCCATTGATATTTTATAACTGCCTGTCTCGTATTTTTTCTATAAGAAAAGAGAAAATTAATAAAGTATTATACAAGATAATTGTACGAAATTATTTTACCAAATTATAATTCTTAATGCGTGCTTACCATGTTACCTGTGCAAAGACGGTAAATTTTGAAATAAAAACCCATAATTTTCACTAGAAAAGCCACTTATTTTTACCTTAATTACGACATTAAACAGCAGGCTTCAAGCTGTTTCATTACCTGTACTCGTGTTGTCGCCTTTAAATTGAGTAATTTTCAGAATTCAATCACAACAATTTCTCAATTTGTTGACAAACGTTTAATTTTTAGCATTTACCGGGTAAGAATTTGGTTGAATGTTAAACAAAATTAAGACTTTACTTTGATATTAGGCAAGGTTTTCATTAACGCTTTGGATAATGAACTCTCGCGCTAAGCACAAATTGTCGTCTGCTTGACTTATTAGAAAACATACTTAATATAACTAATGATGTTTAAACAAACAAACTACTTTATTAATTTTTTCAACTGATTTTATTGTGAAAACCCCATATTAATTTAAATGTTGAACTATATGAAATTAATACAGCACGACGGCATCTTTAAAAATATAGCTTTTTTAAACGTTGTACTTATAAATGCGACCTTTACTTATTGTTCCAAGCTTGCACTTTTCGGTGGTTTTGTTGTCAAGACATTGACATAAAAATACAAATAATGTATTACAGATAGATTCACTGTCAGATTATTTTAATATTAACCAGGTGTTTAATATATCCCTCTCTAAATTTTAACCAGAGTTATAGCAAACAAAGAAAAACTAATAAAGAAAAAAATTATTTCTTAAATGATTTATTTATGTTGTGAATAATTGCTGTAGTTATATATGTGTTTACGGGTAAAGCTTGGGCATTTTGTTTTGTTTCTTCCACGAAATTAATTATATATATATATATATATACATATTTCCACTATATATTTTGAAATCTCACATTATTTTTTTCTTAGCAAACATATCTTGTATCTTGTATCTCCGATTTTTTGTTAATATTTGTAAATTAGTACATATATGTTAACTTTAACAAGAAAACAGAAATATGTGACTGGCCAGTATTTTCCGTATATGAAACAATAAACATTACCAATACAAATTAATATAATGCATTTGTATATACGCTTTCTCCTTGTATTCATTGAAAAATATCTTAAGATTAAGTAAAGCGTTAAAAATTATATTAGGCGAATTTGCAGTGTATGTCACTATAGTTTTCAGATGTTGTGTTTAAAACTAGCCATTTCTGTGTAAAACGTAAGCAAATGCTGACGTAGAAAACTCAAATATGCATATCAGAAAGGAATTATAGCTGTCATCCTCCAAAATCGCTTACCCCCAGGAAGAGGCAAGCTATCGTTAGAATTCTTCATCCCAACACCGGAATGTGACTGACCTTCCGATGTGGTTACTGGAATTACAAATCACGAAGGCAGGTGTTTAATCCTCATCTTTGATTTCAGCTGTGTCATTTATTTATTTCTATTGACAATTAATTAAACAAATAATAAACACATGTCTATTTTTTGTTCTTTTACAATTTACTAAACATAAAAAGGTTTTGTTTACGAAACAAATTTCATAAACAGGATTTTCTTCATGTGTAGCATACGTTTTTTTTTCATAATCTTCCAAATCTATAGATTTTACATGTTGCCCAGTTTTCTACCAAGAATAGGTCCCATTGCCTATGCATGCTAAAGGGTTTAAATACGATTTTACGAAAAGCTACCTGAATAATTAAACTGGTCGCACAAAATGTTTTTTTATAATCATTCTTATTTCCTTTAAATTCGCTCGCTGTAATAAGTGGAAATTATGCCATTTTCTATACATGTATTACAGTTCCTTTTGAATATCGAGTTGTGCTGTGTAATTGTTATTTTGTTACATGATTCTGGAAAACGGCTGCGGCTCTCCTTTCGTTCACTCACCTTGTGTGACAACGGTTTCCAAGCATTTGTGAATATCTTTCCCCATCTTCCATCTGTTTCAACAAAACGATATGAAATTTCACTTGTAAATCGTATTATCCCTTATAAAGCTCAACTGCACAATTTCAAATGATGGTTCATAAACCACAATTCCGAGAACACGAACAGGTGCATCCATGTTTTTGACAGCTGATGAAACTTGTAGAAAATGATTTCTGGACAAATTTAGTCGGTTTATATGAAGACCCAAGAATCAATGTAAGCCTATTACTGGGTTTTCGTAATTCGATTTTCGTTTTTCCTAAATCTTTGAAACTTGTTACAAATGAAATATCTATGGGAAATCGAAAATTAGTTTGTTTTTAAAAAGGAATTTATTGATAAGAGTGTTATACATTTGCCAAAATCCATATTGTTTGATCTAATATAACGACTTATATATAGATTTACTCCACTTTTCTTTGCTTGTAATAATCGCCATAAAACAAAATAATGTAATCGACATCTTCGTTTCCCGAACACATAATGATTTCCAATTTTCCTATCAAAATGTCGAAATTTGAGCTATATGATTGGGCATGCAGTTTAATACCAGTATTATGTATAAATGTTATATCTTAATATGGGGAAGAAATGGCCGGTAAAGAATGACACCTATAAGACCGTCCTGCTAAAGAAATATCGTGTCTAATAACATAAAAGCTAAGGCATCATTGTATGGCTGAAAATATGTTCTAGGTCTGTTCGATTACTGTTGTCTTACTTGTGTTTTAAAGTGTAAATAAAAATGCACAGGGCGCTCTTATTGTATAATAGAATAAATGGACAGAGAGACATTTTAACACCGTTGTACGAATGTTTTGAAACTGCGCAGGTGTGTTTGCTGAAGTACATGGTTACAGCAACAGAGAATCGATCCGTTTTGGGTAGTAACATTGTTTTCAGATGTAATTAATATGAAACTCTCAAAAGCACCATTAAGCACAATTAATACTATTTCTAGGTAAATAGAAATATATGTAGTTTTTGTAATCCAAACATGGCAGTATTTATTTACACAATAAAGTGAGAATTAGCTCCCTCCTGGCACACGATTGTAATTAACGCCACGTGGCATAATCTCACGCGAACAATAGAGGTATTTAGATTTGTCAAAGAACATGAAATAATGAATTAAAGACTATTTTTACCTGAGTTTTTATTGATGCCCCGCCCCTCGTTTTAAACAATCCTTTTATTTGTCCAACATGGCTCGTGCCAAATAACGGTAATATTGACAAACCAAATAACGGTATATGAATTCAGCCTCCATCGTGAACAAATATTTAACATTGAAGCTTAATAACATATTGTTTTGTTTGCTTTTCGTCAGATGGAAAATTTGCTGTAGTACTTTCAATTTTAACAATGTTTTTAATTGTTAATTAAGATTAAGCCTTTTCATATAAAGAGTGATCAAAAGACATCAAAAGAGTTGACGACACCTGTCACCTGATTTTGTCACACTGTCCTACATTTCTTACACCTGTCAAAAAGAACCGTCACACCTTATTTTGTCCTTTGAGATGAGAAGATCATAATTTGTCACACTCAGTAATATGAAATAACAATAGATTCGTAATGAGTTAATTGTCGCCATATGACCTGATTCCTGTTTAATATTTCTAATAAATGTATTTTACATATTAAATGAAATCACACACTTTTAGGTACACAAAACTTAAATTTCATGCATCTATTGATCAGTAATTTATTTGATAGCGGAAATTTTTTTTATTACATTTTATTGTAGTACGACTCATAAAATAGCATTTACAGTTATCCTTTATCACAACTATAATTTACCTCAGATATAAGAATTAAAATTAAGTTATGAAGAAAATCACCCTCACAAGTCAGGGTTTCTGTGTCCACGAACACATGAGGACTCAGAAACCCTGAATTGTGAGGATGGAACAAAACTGTAGTGTCAAAGTCTCAACTTTTCATGATGGACAAGAACGCCTTTATACATCACTGACTTATTACTGAAATAATTTTTTCCATTTTGGCAATCTACTATAATGAACCGGTTTTTATAAAGACCACAAGTACCTTATTAACTGTCTTTGAGCGCGTGTATGTACGCTTCAACGGAACGAGTTTGGTGTAAAGATAGAATTGAACACTTCGCAAATGTGACCTATTCGATCATATCTGAAACAGAAGATATCTAAAAATCAATTGAAATAACTTCAAGAATATAATAGACGTATTCCGTACCCAATGTGAAATCATCTTTTATCTTTGTGTTTAGTTCTGGTCGCTTCGGCTTTCATAAAATGCCACACTTGTGGCGTCTTTGTGGCCACAACTAAGTTACTTTCACAAACACGAATTTCAATACAAAAGTAAATTTAAGTTCAAATACAGAACGCTTGATGAAATGTCCCACTTTTGTACTGACAACATCACGAATGCAATAAAACTTAAAATCCCTTGCGATAGCTCAGAACGAAATTAGGAGAAACTTTTATTTGGCTTGCTGGTGCATGTATAACGGGTTAAATCTAATTTAACGGTGTGGAGTTTCCTACTATGCTTGTAATTGACAAGTATATCCCGACTGATTTATCAAAAGTAACTTTTCCGGAAACATTTAACTTTCTAATATTTGCTGTATTCTAAAAATGAAGTTATTGATTTTATTTAAACCTATAATGTAGTGAAGTCGGATGTGAGAACATTTATAATACAAAAAATAGTAAATACTTTTTGTATGTACATCGGTTGTTGTATGCTTACAAGAGAGCTCACGATTGGTATCATCAGATGAAAACCACATATTCACCAGTGACGAAAAATGCTTTTTCCGCACCGGTGATGGAGTACTGCCGTCCAACGCTTTTTTACGCAAACAAAAAAGCGTTAAACGGCAGAGAATTCTCGGACTAGTCTTGGAGTTAAAATATAATGTACAAATTAGTTAGATTTCACTTCTAAAAATAAACCACATGCATTCAAAAGTAAGATTCTTGGCATTATGTTCCATTAAGGAGACTAAAGAGAAACGAACTCTATATAGCTCTGGACCAGAGAGACTTTCAAACAGAATTTCATGTATCTTTCTCGCACCCCCTGACGTTGTGATTCTCTTTGGTCGATGATCAGCATTAGAAGGTTTATGCTTGAATTGTGTTGTCTGTGAAAATGTGGAATAATTTCAATAAACTAAAATTTAAATAAGTTATTATATCGGCCATCTTCAATTTCAATTCGACATGATTATAGCCTCACAAATACAGCATTCCTCAGTATAGCCATTTGACTCGAGGATAGCAAATAACTGTACTACAACGTTCCACGTAGAATAAAAATGTAGTATTTTAACTATAGATGCAGGGAGCATGACCTTGAGCATAAAAGCAGGGATATCAAACTTTGCCACAAACCTTCCAAGAATCACAGATTGGTCATTCAGGAAAAGTCTTGTAGTCCGAGAATCCTCTGCCGTCCAACGCTCTTTTTTTGCGTGGGACGCAAAAAATGGGTTGGACGGCAGAGGATTCTCGGACAAAGTTTATTGTTGTCCAAGCTTAAAATCAGCTAGTATATATAGAGGGATCTTTGTAAAGAACCGCCTATACTACTTTCAATGTAGTCAATCTGGAAGTTTCAATGAAAATTAAAAAAAAACACAGATCAGATCAAGTGCAGACAAAGGATTCCATGTTTAAAGTTCAAACAGCATTTAAAATAAGAAGTTTTACTTCAGGTTGGGGATTTTCACCGGCGTCCTCTCTCGGGTAAAACGTAACGTCATGCTATATAAATTAATAATCGTTGAAGAAGGCTTGAAACTGTAAACAAACACACTCACACAAATCTTTGCAAAGGACCTCACATCTTTCGATTCTGCAATGCTGCATTTAACCATAAGTTTTTAAGCAGATTTTACATTTGTACCAATGAGAACCGAAGAATAATATAGGTCTCCACAAAAGCATCGTTCCCAATTTGGCCCAGTAGTTCCACATTAGAAGAAAAAAAATACCAAAGAATGTGTACATGGGACACAGATGCCCCCGCTAAATGAAGTCTAAAACAGGAAGTAGTTGTCCGACAGGTTTAAAAGTCGCTTAGGACGTACAACTTGCGATACCGAAACACACTGCATGCCATTTTTCAAATTGTTTTCATGCACGGTTTCTGAGAAAAGCTTGACGGAACTTTTGATACTCATGTTCACACATTTTCATATCGGCCCAGTCCCAAACAGGAAGAAGTTGTCCGACAGGTCTGAAAGTCGCTTAGGACGTACAACGTGTGAGACTGAACCACCCTGCCAAATTTTAAATTGTTCTCATTTACGGTTTCTGAGAAAAGCTTGACGGAAATTCGTACGGACGGACGGACATGAGAAAAACTTAATGCCCTCCGACATGTCGTCGCGGAGGCATAAAAATAAAGTAAGACAGAATTCCTCAAAAAGAGCTAAAACATGTACATCTTCGTGTATATCACCCCCCGCAGTTGTAAAAAAAACGTCATGTTTTTATAAACTTACATTGCAAAGGTATAGACTATAGAAATAGTTAAGCAAAGTACTTTATTAGTTTTTTTACAATTAACCAAAAAATTCATGGTGTTATATGTTAATTTTCGATGACTCAACACACAAAAACAGTACATTAGTATCACGCTTATTATTGAAACCCCTAGATAGTAGTTCTCACGTATCACATGGTAAAGCCCGAGCAACACACAGATGAACATCCAACGTCTCCCTGTAGGGGAAAAAGCAAGAGTGTCTCGACAACTGTCCCGTTTTGGTAAACACACAATTTTCTATGTTCACTTAGGCACAGCTATACAGAATTTTGCCATTGAAGAGATCTCATCATAGTAGTAGGGTGTGCACCTCACACCCTACTACTCATCATGTTGTAACTGTCTACAATGGTTCCAGAAGTAATCTTCATAAGTGCTCAAACGCCAAGGTAAACCTGAGTGGGACGAAAGAACGGAGACAAAAATGCAAGTACCCGATCTTTCTTTAGGAGGGGAAAAATTATGCCAAATCTTTCTACCGTTAGCCTGTTCTCTAAAAAGAAGCTGGGTGTTCACTTTCCAATCTTTAGAACAACAGGCAAATAAAATAAATAGCAAATACATGCATTCAAACTAACTCTCAACACACAGAACCAATAAGGCTCTGAAGTCGCATCAATTTTTGTAATTTGTAGAGGACATCTCAATTGTATGGATTCTATCAGCTTTGGCTGGCTTGAGAAGGTAGTTGAAGTGGCAGGTAACCAAGTCCTGTAGCTGCTCACATTTTAAATTTTCAACTGTCATGAGGAGTATCCTTTATGAATTATGCTGGTAAGTTTGGTTTCAACAAGTTCAATAGTTTCAGAATGATATCATGTTGTGCACATCCTGTCCCAAAGACATGTGATTGTGCAATATTAAATTTCCAACCAGAATTAAAACAAAATCTAGTCATCCAATTAACATGGTATACTGTTGACAAAGGAGAAGGGCAAACGGTCACACGATTGTTACCGTTAAGCCAGTTTAAAAACTGGGTTAAAAAAGTTATGTTGTGCACGGAAGAACGGACGGACAGTAAGCCAGTGTACCCCTCTTCTTTGAACTTAGGGTAACAAAATTGAGCCAATATATAGCTTGGTGACTATTTATTGTTCATAATCAGTACAAGTTATGTTTCCGACATTTGCATAAGTGAGAAACACAGGTTTCACACGTTTCTAAAAATAGACACATAAAAACAGTACATTTGACTAACCTATGAATGTTGTCTTTGTTCCCACAAACAATATATACATCAAATGATGTATCCTGATCATATAAATGCAAACATACAAAAAAAAAAAACAGAAATCAGATGTCCAATATGAGCAGTTGTGTAATTTAATCGAATGAAACTTTACAATATTTAAGCAAATAAAATAAGTGTTTTTTCCTAAAGTTTAAATTTTGTTTCTGTTAACAGAAGGAACACCAAATGCTGTTTAATGAGACTTGTAGATGGAGATGTAACTGGTAAAATAAATAATTATAAAATGAATGCATAAAATGATGACGAATGTAAACACATAACTTGTACAATTTTAACACTATATGCACCACAACACACAAGTATGTATATTGCACAATAAATAAGTTGATCATATGACAAATCATGTGACAAGTACATGTAAGTCACATGACATGGGACTTTAGAATCATGTGACTAGGTTTCTATGGCAAATTCTAAATGGATAATACATGACATGGTCCCTGATTTTTTCCCCAGCATCAATCTGTACGGTGACGGTTACTGAAAGATACATTTTTGTGTGTTTATTTGCACTAGTTCAATTAGCTTAAAACCCCAAAATACTAAATCATTCCTTAGTATACAATGGACATCAGATGATAATTAAAAAACAATGAAACTAAGCAACTGAAGGTTTATCTCTGCTGGTGAAAGTTTGATCGGAATGTCCCATCATATTTACATAAAAAATGATATGCAGTTTCTACCTATCATAAATGTTAAGATATCTTTTTTTCATACTACAATTTCTGGCAGAAATATTTCAAATAAGACAGGAACTGCCATTCTATTTTAGCCATTTTTTTATATTTACAGTAGCAATTCAGCATAAAATGTTTATGCTTGATGCCGTTTTGTATGGTGATAAAAATATTACAAAGCCCACAAAAGGAGAACAGCTGTTTTACTTCCCATCACATGACCTTGTTTCCATGGAAATTAACTTGTAAATAATCCTTCCACAAACTGTTGCAGCAGCAACTTCTAAAGAAATATCTAGGGATATTTGTTTAGGAGCAACATGTTTCCATTCATAAATTATTTTACAATGACTCTGAACTTAGTACAGTTGGAATGGCATAAAATAAACCAAAACAGTTTTCTGTTTGTGGAAAACATCATTAAAAATTTTTTTTTCTTTGTATTGTTCAAATAACTCATACTTTAATTCCTTTTATATTATTATCTTCCTGGAAATTAAAAAAAATTGAAGCACAAAAATTGAATTTTTACCTATGCAATCCACATATTTCCAAAAGTTGCTAATAAATAAAACTTTGTCCAAATGTTACAATATTTGTTAGACCTCTTACTAACAAATAAAACAGCACTTTTCAAGTGGTATATGAATTCACAATATTTACAAATATACTGTATGTTCTGTATTAGAAGGAAAGGAGTTGTCAAATAGATCCACAAATCTCTTGTTGCCACTCTCATGTTGTTGTTAAAAAAAACTGAGATTCAGGTAGCAAAGTTTCAGATCATTAAGAATTGTATAAAATGACGAATTGTTCTAAATGCATAAAAATTTAATCTTTTTACAACACCATTTCCAAAAACATCTATCTATATAAAAATATCTAAAACAGAAATAAAACTTTACCATGCAAATATTTAAATCAGTTTCTGTTCTGTGAGGTACTTCAAGGGACAAATTTCCTGATCACTGTCTAAAAAGGCATTATATACAGGTCTGTAAGACCATGGGGGATGGCTGTTATATACAAATGAAGAGAGTATGATACACCTCTTATCAGTTCAATACATTTTATTGCATGCCCTGCAAATAGCAGCACAGGACATTTTGTTTGTCTACATATACACAAATCTATACAGTTATGTTTTTTAAACACAACATTTAATAAATTAATAAATAAACACAAATTCTTACACCAACATCAACAAATAAGAAAACCAACAACTAGGAAATATAAACATTCCATAGTGGATACAGATGAACTTTCCATTTTGGATACATGTACGTCGTCACAACAGATTAACTACAAAACACTGTCATGTATTAAATAAGGACAATACATACAAGACTGTAAGAAACAAGACTATATTTTTTGTTCAAGTCCAATTAGTTTTCATCCCCCCTCGCTCCCTCCCAAACAGATGATGAAGGAAGGAAATTAATCTGTATCCATTAAAGTGGTTTATATTTTCTAACTGCTAGTTGTCAATAACATAGAAAAAGATTAAAGAAAAAGTTGGCAGTCATATATAAAAGGGCAAATCTATAAAAAAAAGATAACAAAAACATTGAAAAGTATATAGTAATGGATTTCATAAAAGTCAATGATAAAAGGATTTGTATAAAATGAGCAATTGGAAAAATACTCATAAAATTAGGACCACATGTAAAGATAATTTTTGGAATTTCTAGATTTTGGGGAACAGTGCCTCTTTTGAGAGGCATGAAGTCTTAAAATGGATTTCTAGAAAAAAAGAACATACAATAACATTTATCTGAATAAAATTGCAGCTAAATACATGTAGTACAACCCTTCCAAAATTAATGAAATGGTTAAGAACTTTTTTCTAAATGCAAAAATTACAAATTACAAATAAAATTTTAAAAATCTAAACAATAGCACAGTAAATCTACTTATCAAAACTTTATGTTTAAATTTGTGTACAGACACAGCAAGACAATTAGTACTTTTTTTTTAGTTTTCACTCGAAACTAAAAGCAGAAGCCCAAAACAATCGCCATTTTTGTTCAAAACATTCAGATCTTTCAGATATAGAAAGAAACCTGATAAAAGCATCAATATGACATGGATACTTATAGAATCTGAGTCAGTGGAATGTTTCATTGGATCAATAATGACAATCACCCAAATCATCAATGAATGTCCTCATTAAACAAATAAATTAATCAACAAATGTAATAAATAATAATTAACAAAATAATCACCTAAAATCCATTACAAAAAAATCAATAAATATTGCACAATTTAATACAGTGATTGTATGATCAGGACGCACAACACAGATTTCTGTGGCGATTTTCTGTTTCCTTAGAGACATTCTACGACTAGATAATTACAACCAATTGTAGATTTTTATGAACACAATGAAAACTCTACCTAGCTACCTGATATGTCATGGCAAACATAATGACAACGAAAAATACAGATTTGTCCAAACACCATCACAATAATCCTATGAATATGACAATGAAAACAAATGAGATGAAAGTCAAAATCTAAATTACTGGAGATTTCATAAAAAGACATGATCTTATTTACAGAAAAATAATAAATAAGCGAGATTCTACTGACAAAATGAATGATTTTAGTTCAAGACATTTGTTTATAGATTGAAAGCATTCGCTTCCTGTAACAACCACAAGAAACTGTAATTTATTGACTTTTTTGTTTACTTTTTTTTGTTTTTTGGAATGTTAATAGTTCGTGGCCTATTTGTCACAGAAGAGAAACAAAATGGAATGTTTGTATTATCAGTAGGAATGACAGAAAGTCCTGCACCATTGACACCTAAATGGTTATATAACATGAATACATCACCACACTACTAGCAAAAATCCTAGATCAGCAATTCTTACAAACAAGATAAAACACTACTAACACCTACAGGTGTCCATCTACAACTGTCAACAGGCGTCATCTTCAACAAATGAGACATATCAGATCTGTGTTCCAACATGGCGCTATCAGCGTTTTGTTCCATTGGAGACAATACATTATGGTTTCATTATGCTTATAAGTCAGATACCCTCTTGTTGTTATGCTGTAAAATCGCACGTTCAAGAAGATATTCATATTTGCACATAAAAAAATGGACGAACATCACTTTTAGTTAGTTTTCTAAACTACATTGCTTCATAGAAATCATACACATGTAAATCAAGTTGTTCTCACAACACATAATCTAACCATGTACTCAATAAAAATATTGCTAGGGTCAAATGATAGAGACAACAACTCAGCTTTTGATCACACCTTCCCGATTGTCATTTCCATTATCGTCACGCCATTTGTCTATTGATCTGCGACGTGCATTCATAAAAAAGTTAGCCACAGTTGTGACCTCAAGTCCAAGTTGTTGGGCGATAGTAGCTTGCATCTCTTTAGAAGGTCGTTTTGTCTCTTTGAAAATTGCATGTAATGTTCTTCTCTGAATGTCTGTGAACACTAAGCGAGGTTTTTTCGGAGCTCTGTTGTCTTGCGGTGACATTTCCTGCTCTTTTCTCTTACAGGCTGAAATAGAATATAATAAATAAGTAAGACAGTCATTTTTTCATGCAGTACGTACATTAACGTTTTCATAAGTGACAAGAAAATACTAATTTTCTTACTGACAGATTTGATTTAATCTTAACCTTTTAATTTCATAACATGCTCAATTTCTCTCCTAAAACAGTACAAGTACAAATTGACTCATCCCTTATAGGACAAATATCAGTAGGGATTGCAACACTTAAAAGGAAAATACAGGAAGTAAAATGTTATAAAGATGAGGAAGTTTTATGAAAACTGCATTTGAACAGCGAGATCTGAATACACATTTAATCCATGAATGTTTTCAATGTAACGATCTAACAAGGTTAAACTGGTGTACTCTATTAAATTTGCTAGATTAAGATTTCTGCCTGCTTAGTTTATTTATTCACCTAAATGAATTAGAAACAGACATTTGTTTATATTCCTTCTGATATTTTCTCGTGTGTTTAACATAGAAATGGTTAATGTATTGGAAAGGACCACTTAGTAATAATCCACATTATGTTTTCTATATTTGGGTTTTTTTAATTTGTACAAGTATCTCACACTGTATAAAGTCTTTTTTTTTATAAAGATGAAGACTTTTGTATCCTTCTTTAAGTTTTTTTCTTTATTAACAAACATAATGTTAGGTTGAAAAGTACAATGTAATTTCCTACAGTGTATGACAGGATAGAATTGCCTTAAGCCTAATTAAATTTATTGATAAAAATACCAAACAGACATTTTGTATTCCCCCAAACAATGAGCCTTGTAACAATATAAACTGGCATGGTATGTTTGAAAATAATTTCCAGTTGTAGGACGATATATAGGAATTAAATAACAAAGCCCGCTATACCTCGCTTAAGGTTCTGTTGCTATGGTATTTAACAAAGGAAACTAATACTGCAAGAAATATCCGCTGAGAATTACAAGGAAAATGTAGTAGACAGTGTGGTTTCCCCAAGGGAAGCAAGAATACTCCACACAGTATAAATATGACGGATCGCTGAAGCAAGAGAACCACATAATTTAACCAGATCTAGATAACAATGAACTCACAGAAAAAGAAAACATTGCAACCAAACAAATGACAAATTTGTATGCATTGGAAAATGATTATCAAGTAAATTAATATGTGTGTATGATATTATTAAAAGGGATAACAAAATAATAAAATTCATTTTGTTATATTTATGCAAACTTTGTTTAAACAAAACAAAAAAAACATTTCACTGTGTTTTCGATATAACCTTTAAATTAAAATTATGCTTTTCTGAGTTTTGTTTCATACCAATTTTCTATACCGTTTTGTGCATTTCCCTTGGACATTTATTGAATTAAATTCACAATGTACAATGTAAAAATCTTAAGACTAAACCTTTTTTTACAAACACTTGAATCAATAGGCCACACTAAGGGTAGAGAAACCTGACATCCAACAAATGTAGCTATCGCCTTTAATCATACCTGAGTACTTAAGCCAAGCTGTCCTTCCCGGAGATAATTTATCTCTTACCATTCTGTCATTATTTAATTCAGGGATATGAAATATTATTACCAGTATAGCTGTCATCTTTTAATATTTGGGTATCCAGCAGTGTGGTGTGGACGGGAATAATCTTACTATATACATCAATTTTTCACTTGTACAATGTACATAGCATTATTTTAAGTACAAAATGTTGGTAAATGGTAATTTGTTTTAAAATTCTGATACAAAATTTACTAAATGACACATTTTAATCATTAAATGTTCTAAAAACTTCCTATGGTTCTGCACTGTTTCATGATTAAAAGAACTGCAAAATTTGCCTAACAAGTACCTACAAGTTTATATACAAGATAATGTGCACAATTATATCTGAAGTTTTCTAATTTCTTGGTTAAAAACAATAAACAGTAAATAATATAATGCCCTTTATAACATTAGTTTAGCATCTTGTGTGTCATGGTACTGCGTCAAGATAAATGTAAATATTCACTTAGTATTGGCACCCTCAAAGAACATCACGAACACGACAAAAATGTTGAAACGTGTGAATACTACAGCTGAGTTCTGTTCTCAGGCTTTCAAACAAATAGTTTCCAACAAAACCAAAGTTTACTCCTAATATTCTCTGTTTATTCAAACATCATTCTATTATAGATTTATCTGTTTTTTCTCTAACCTTCAACCATTAAAGAATTAACTTAATCAATAAATCCTAAAGACATGTGGTTTTTTACAAACAATGACAAAATAGATGTTTTTGGAATACACGTAATCACTTTTGTCTATTTCTTTCTATTTTACTAAAGCTTCTGACAAAATAAAAAAAATATGCCTAAAGAAGACGATAAAATGACTGTTGTTTACGTCAGTCCTATGTACTTCATCGATGTTAATTACTTGTGGAACTCCCACAACTAAGCTAAAAATGTCCATGTGAAAACATGCCAATTGTATTTTAATTTCTGTTGGTGCTTAAGCTAACAACTTTTTTTTAGAATTATTCAAGCTAATTGGCATGCATCTTATATATAAATGTGATTTATATCACAAAAATTTGAACCTATATCATTTGGGGGGCCAGAAACAATAATGGATCATTTTTTCTTAAGTAAAGGGGATGCTTTTCTTGACCAGAAGTACAATTAATTTGGAAACATACAAATTTAAACAAATGGAAATATTGAAAACATATAATTATTTATCTGCTATATTATAAAGACTGATCATTGACACGGCAGTGTGAATATAACATGGTGACACATCTAATAACCAAACATACCATAATATCCATACATAAAACTACCCTCTAAATTATACCCAAGATGCTCCACTTGTACACAAGTTTTAACCCTCCCGACTCTCAAGTGTGTATGACGGCACGAACCTCCTTTTCATAAAAAACAAGGTCACGGCAGGCCACATGCAAACAAACCCTTATACACTTATTACTACTGGGAAATTTATCACAGGTTTAGAAGATTATAATGCAGACTTTCCTGGTTGATAACAATTTTTACATTCACCTTTTTGTGTATGTAGAATTAGATCCGTATTTCCTCCGTTTTTAATTGTCTTGTGTAAACATCAAGATTAAATAAAAGAATTTAATTTACTGATAACAAAAAAAGGACCAATAATAATATTTTCAGAAATAGTTATCTTAATTTGTAATATAATGTTTATTTGTTTTTATTTACACCCAATTATCTGTAACATTTGGTCTAGAGTGAACTATTATTCCTTCTGAATTAAAGTGTCTCCATATTTATATAATAGTTTCTATTCATTAAGTATTCAGTGCTAGGTTTCACCACAAATGATGAACCTTTAATGTTCTACTATAAATTGCATTTGAATAATTTATACCAAGGCTGTCAGATGTCTACTGACCAAACTGCTACATTCACCCAAAGGCGAGAATTACATAACTGTATTATGTAGTCAAAATAAGTACTTAAAGAATATTCACTTCATTTTAACTACTGTATATTAAGTTTCTTCATTATTGCACAAATGTTGAAATGTAAAACAAAATGCACATGCAATATTAATTAATTTATGAAAAATATTTAAAATGCCATTTTTAGTGGCAAAGGTAGTTTTTTTTTTAAAACAGAGATTATGGTGTTTAATGAACTGAAAACCAGCCAGAACAGGTGGTATGATAAAACAAGGTAAAAACTCAAAAACCATGACAACATTTTAATTTGATGACAAACTACTAATATGAACAAAAAAACTTATAAATAGAAGAATGAAATATTTAGCATGCATCTGGTGTGATTTGTCTGACACACACATGGTACACAAGGATATTAAAATATAATTTTTCCTTATACATTCACATATACAAGTAAAATGATTGTCAACATTGGTGACAAAAGCATGCACTGTGGGTTATGTTTGATAGTCCTACGACAGATGTTTCCCCAATCCTATTGTTAGCCAGAACTACAATGTGGTGAATGACAGTGCGTTCAGAATGTTTTAAGCCATTTACTTGATCAAATCAGTATGTCTATGAAAACATGTTGTGTGCATTCAATCCCCCAAATTCACTTAGTATTCAAATTTGCCTTCTACTGTTTGTAAATAAAATATAGTTATGTTTAAGGTAAAATATGTGTTTTTGTCAGAGGATTTTTGTTTCTGATGTAATTGGACAAATATACAAGAAATGACATGTACATGTAGTCTGACAACGTATGCCTACCTATTAGAGATGTGCCAAACCCGCCGTCTTCCTTTTTTATCGACACTTCACCGAACGTTTTGCCTACAGAGAGAGAAAATCCAAGATTTATAAGTGATTTGACAAAAATTTTCATCTTTATGTCAAAAATATTTCGTAAGTCACTTTTTATTAACAGGGTTTGTTATCTCTGAAATGTAGAAAATTTCTGTATGGTCACAGATGCATGCTACATGGTAAACAAAAATAAATAAATGAATAAAATGTACACAAGTTTGATGGATAGCAGAAAAACAGCAGCCCCTTTTTTGTCTAGTTTAAACCCTTCAAACTTATATTTGAACAGTGAAAATATTCCCAAATGCTAGTTTTAGTCATCTGTACATTCATGTTTGGCACCACAGTGTACCATTTGAAGTTCATGCCAACATCAAGCTGTTTGAAGCAAACCATCAAACCATACAGCCCATGACCTACAATAAAATGTCTTGCAGCAACAAAGTACAATGTTTCTGAAAAAAAATCTAATGTCTTCAAAATCATGATTCCTGTCTCCATGTGACAAGAAAGGCTTGGCATCCTGTGTTTATCTTCTTTTATGCACATGGTGAATGAAATTTTAAACCATTGCCATAGAAAAAATACCTAGAGGAAAGATGATAGAATTATAACTTACAATGAAAATAAAATCAATATAAAACTAATGGTGCATAGCACACCTGTATAGTGAAAACTTCATCATATACACCAAAACAGAGAGCAGTTTACTTCAAGGTTTATTAAAAACCTGTTTCTATTGTTCTGGGCTCATTCAATCATAAAATTCTCTTCCATTTTTAATGGTTTTTTTTCATATTTAAAGTTGATTTCCAACTGAAACAAAAATGACTCTGTACCTAGAAATCCTGATTTCAAACAACACGTTAAGATACTACAGTATTTAACTTCTGTATTCAGTGTGCCATGAATAATTAATAATTTTAGGTGGAATATTTTCATCAGTTGAGTAGTCCTAGAACATGATTTCAGAATTAGTCATAATGAAGGATATGTGAGTGTGTGCTTTATTCAGACTCTGTACCTGATCTTAGCACACAGGTGTGGGATGAAAACATTGGCTAACGATGTTATTACAGGTTACAACTAAAGCAGCTTTCTTGCCATGGTAACCAGGAATCTAAATGACAGATCCAAATAAATGGAAAAATTATATTCATACAAAATGATACTTGTGTTGCTGGCTTATCAACCGTATCTATCTCTTCCAGCGTATTTCCTTCCTTGGAATAACTTTCATTTTAATTCTTGTTTGGTGCTTTAGCAAAAAATCAATATAATGACCACATCGTTTTTTTCACACAGAGAAACACAAACTATAATTTCTATCATGAAATCTCCTACTTGATGTTTTGTGTACACATAATGCATGAATCATGAAAATCTCAAACAAACAAGTGGTAATGAATACAACACATTACAATTTGGTAAAATAGCTTTCATCAAAACGAGAATTTATCATTTTATAAGCAAGCTGTTATACTGTTGTGTTGAATCAGAATAAAGTCTGTTTATTCAAGTCAACATAAATGAAATGAAAAGAGTTTTGAGTATTTTCAATTGTCATAAAGAGCTACACTGTAATTTCATGGTCTCTTGAACTTGTTCAATTGAAACTGAAATTTAAAAATCTAAAAATTCCGAACAGTATATAAAGTTATTTATATTCAAGAATATGACTTTAAATAGTGTGCTGTTGATTTTGGTTTGCATTTTGATGTGGTGTACTACAAACAATTTACATTATATGGTCAGTGCTTTTTTTAGTCATAATTATTACATAAGGAAACCATTTAGTCTGAAAAAGGGGGCTACCTAATGACGGCTATATATAAGGTTGTTAGTGGAGAAATCCACTTGCAGTTTCAAGTATCTTGTTTTCAAACCAATTCTAGCCTTAATTATACAAGGCTTCTGATCATGTACATACATCTACAAAGAGAATTTAGAAATCCAATATTTACAGAAAATAGCAAATGGGTATGTTGGTGATTAAATGAAATCTATCTAAACGAAGCTATTTGTGTTTAAACTGCATCTTTTACTGGGTACAGCAAAATTCCATTTCAGAAGGAAAAAACATCATTATTTTCTATAGAAATGTAAAAAGCACATTTCGTCCCTGCGACTGTAATCATTTTGTTTAGGAAAATGGCTGAACTGTGTTTTATTTAACCAGGGGTCACAATTTGCAGACTTAACAAGGCTGAATGAAGCAGCATCCAATTACCACTCTCTGAATAAATGAATGAGATGTGCCTAATGAAATGACTCAAGCTGGCCTTCATTGAAGAGGACAGCAACTTTATGCTAGATTCTCTACAATATCAAACAAATTGCCCATTTCCCTCTCTGGAATTATTTCCATCTCAACTGTCCAAATGTCTATAAATTTCTCCTGGTAAACAAAACAGCAAAGTTTACGGTTCTAGATAACAAGATTTTCGAGTTAGTCCAGTTATACATAAGGGAAACAAAGGTACAAAAGGGGTAAATAATTTGTTTTCCATTTTGTCCAAAAAAAATGTATACAAGATTTATACATGGATCATGTAAAAAATATTGCATAAAATAAAACTATTGTGTTAGTTTCTTCGAGGGTGGTATGAGTAAAGATATTTATTTTAATGAATATGATAAAACATCGTACAAGATAAGCTTTGTGTCAATCATCAGATTTTGCATGATAGTGTTTTAATAATTTAGTTGTGAAGTCTCACGACCATGGGTAAAACAAAACTTCTTGGCCATACACCTAAACACCCAAGTTTACTACCAAATCTACCTGAACAGAGGGAAACTTGTTAAAGCACAGATAACTTTGATCTGACATGAACGAGATAGGACGCACAGTTATGGTTGTCGTCTCTCACTTTCCCTTCCGTGGAATGTTTTAAAGGAATTCTCAAAGTTGGGATTACGATTTCTCATTTACCAACCCTACAACCCTTGACAAAAATTTGTACAACAGCGAGATAAACACGGCATCATCTGTGTGGTGTGAAATGACAGAGATAAACCAAATATGACATTATTAGAATTTTCTGTAATAAATTGTAATGCTCTGCAAACATGGCAAAGCAAATGAATTTAAAAATTTTACAATTTAATTCTACACAGAAATTTTTACCATGATGAAAATTCAGAGGCAGGAATTCATCAACACAGAAATCTGAATAATTTTACAATTCAATATTTCTGCTTAGTATTCTTAGGTAAATACATTAATTCTGAATTAGGTCAGCAAGCTGATTCAATTCTTTGTTTTTCTCACCCCACACATCATTTATAATAATACAAATTTTACTGTTGCTTGATAATTTGAATATTAAATTTACATTGCCATGAGAATATGACCTTTGACCCATCATATTTCAGCCACTATGAAGAACAAAGATTGTTCTCAGATTTAAAAAAAATAATACAATATACATGTTATATTACAGATATCAGAAGTGTAAATAAAACTAAAGAATGTTATTTTTTTGTAAAGTCAAGAAATTTCAACATGCACTCACTGTTCATGTGAATCTTATTGCCAATTTGAATCAACCTATTCAGAAATCTAGAAAGTCAAAAACAGAAATTGTTTAATAATATTATTTCAAATTTTTTATAATGATTTCAGCAATTTATCACAGACTGGACAAAGTCCTATTGCATGCCATGATCATTGCTACTGGTTTGTAGGGACTCATCGGTTACTTTACACAAGTGACAACTGATACACAAAATTGTCAGTAGTGGTATCTGCACAGGCTTATACAGGACAGGGATCGACACCTAGTTTTTGGAGGTACTGGTCCAAGGACTAGTGAAAAAAAAAAATTACTAGTCCCCATGAAATTGTTGTAGTCCAAAGGCGGTAGAGGGTCTCGGAGTGACCCTCTCACACCTCGCTTGCGAGGTGTTATATACGGCCGGGGGTCTGGGGTAAATGGTGCAAAATCCTGCATTCTGGGCTTTTCCTGGCTTTTACCACCATACTTGTTTACGACCCGAAGGTCACGAATGAATATGTCCAAAAACCAAATTAAAATATGGTGATACGTTTGTTCACATTTAGGCGAAGAATCATTAAATTGTTGATTTTTTAATCAAAGTTAAATAATCTTTGTAATTTTTTTCCAAATAACATCAATGATAGGTATGAATAAGCCAAATAACAACTATTCTGGGGCAGCATTTTTTTTAAATTGCGTCGTTGCGCTTTACCTTATTGATTTATTCGGACTATAACCAAGCTGACCAATCAAATCATCCGTAACAGACACACATATTTACTCTGGTTTCCGTGAACAATTTCGAGTATACATTCGATGAGACTACGACAGTGGTACCAGTCAAACACATATTTTAGTCTATTTTTATTCAAGGGAATTACGAACTTTTAAATTTAAAACCGTGGATTAAATCGATATTAAAAAAAAAGGCATTATTTATAATATAACCAGCTATGAAATTTAGTAGTCCGGGGGACTAGCCTTGTTCTAGATTTTAGTCGTCCCTGGCGGATTTTACTCGCCTCGGACTATCGGACTAGCGTAAATGTCGATGCCTGCAGGATCACACAGACATGGATTTACAAAGTAATTTTAGTACAAATTTGACAAATTGTGCAGGCTTAAAACGGACCAGTATTTATTGAGACTCCTGTCGAGTCAAGCATTCATGAGAAGTCAAATTAACTATTTCAGAAAATATTAAACCTGGATTTGCAAAAAAATATATTAGTAAACGCAGATAGCAGAAATATTGTCAGTAAAACAAGAGCACAAATAATAAACCAAAAGTAAACGTTTGTAACTGAATTTTTCTTATGGAGGAATACTGCTTAAAAAATAAACAACCTCGTTGAGTTTAGACAGTCATTATTATAAATACAAGTATTATACATTTAGAATATAAGCAAGAGTCTGAATAACTAATGTACAAGTCTAAACAAGAGATTACCAGTACTTGATGTATACAATAAGCAGAAATATAAGGCGCATGGCTGTGTATGCATAACTGTCGTGCTGGAAAAAATTAATTTCTAATTAATGATCCTCATAAATCTAATCAACTAAGAAACATGCTTGGCTACCGTGCAATTTTGTCGAACATGCACAAAAATCCTGGCAGATCACTTGAAAAATTTTTAAAACTATACTGCATTTCATTTAGAAAAAAAAATATCCTTTTAATCACACAACAGTTTTCAATCAGAGAAGGTACAATATGTATAGAATATGATTTTAAGTATTAGTAGTGAGCAAGGCACAGGCGGGATACTGTCGTTGATTAGTACAAATGTAGGTCACTACTACCCATTCCTAGAATGTATAATATAATACCTTTCACCTAATCAACGACTTCTGAAGTACATCCAAACTGCTCGTAAACCTGTAGCAGTATTAAGCTTAATAATCAAACTGAAAAGACAGAAAGCTACAACATTAAGATAATAGACAGAAAGTACACAAGATGTCAAAATTATAGCATCATAAAAATTCTGTGCATGGTTTCTCTGAATTTATTTAAATACAAAAGATACAGGTAAAAGAATGTAGTTGAAGACAGATTCCTCGATTTCTACTTGTGTTTAGGTGATATTTAATATATTGTCAACTTCTTCGTTCCTTATCACATCATACAAGAAAAAAAACCCAAATTTTATGATACAAAAGGAAGCATGGGAAAGACCATTTATTATCAACATTCAAAATATAGACAAAAGAAACATGTAATATTTGTAAAGATTTGATGTATAACCAGATGTTGTATGAGAATGACAGCTCAACAGATGGATCAACACCTAAAAACAGGGAACCTATTAAAGCTGTACATGTCACCAAGCTGTCACAGTCACCCTACACTTGTAAATTTTGACAGTTTTACTTCATTTCTATAATAATTGCAGTCCTTGATATATTATCCTTTATGTTTATGTCCTGTTGAAGCTTGCATACACATGTACATGTACTTATTGAAGGTTTTTACAACAACTCTACTGAAATGTACACAAGTACTCTCATTTAAAAATGTTCTATGTTTGTACTAAGCTAAATATTTTTACACTTTTAATACACTATAGAGCTAATTTTGCAGTCTTGAAATTTGAAACAAATTTATATTTAGTGAAATACAGGTTTCAAGTTAGAATTACATATTAACATTACATGCAATATATTTGTATGAACATGTTTGACGGTAGATATTAAGTGACAAAATATTTTACCAGTGATGACAAACAATTCTTACGATTAGGTATTTTAAATTCCAACATGAATATAATTCACTGCTTGTTGATAATATTTGTATACACTATGGACAAACTTAATACTAGTGGGAGCATTTTTATGGAGGTTTAAAATTAAAATTCCCATTAAGCATTTTTATCACCCTTCTATATAAATGTTCTAATTTTTGCATTTTTATCCAATTATTTTCTGTAGGCTGGAATTCATCTAATCATAAATTCACTGCTGAAAATGACTAAAGTGACAAAATTATGAAGAATTTGTACAACTACCTATTTATCACCCAGAAATGTAAATATTACAAGTGACAAAATTCTGATAAGCTAGATCTACACTGATGAAGGAACATGATATTTTAGAGAAAATTTCCGACAAAGCCGGGAATGATGTTGGTATTAGATTCGTTCGTCAAATCCATGTCAGATTACAATTCCTACAATACCGAGTGACAAACAAATCTGGACAAACAATACCAACTGGTTAGCACCATATGGTATCGTCAAAATAACAAGGAGGATTAACTTGAAACTTAGGTCTAATATTCCATTAGAATGACAGACAGATTGCAACTTTTAATTGTAAAGTTTTTTAAGTTCATTATTTTTAAGTTATAAAATTAAAAAAAAAAATCTTTTTTTTCCATGTTGATAATCATAAATTTTGAATTATAAAGCAATCCTGAACATTTTAAATTAGCAATCCAAAAACAACTTGATTAAAATTTAAAAATTTCATTTATTTTTTTTTGTTTCAAGTTGCAAGCAGATTTTTAAAATAAAAACAAAAGTATCATATCACAAATGTCTCAAGGGAACTTTATTCTACAGAATAATGCAAAGAATACTAAAGTCAAATGTTTGAAACCTAAACAATTTCATGCAATTTTTAATCGGAATAATAGTACCTTCTTATCAGAAAACTGTTGTGTTATTTTAATCTGAATATACAAGTTTTTATAATGTAAGCAAGTGTAGAAAATACAAAGAAACTCGAATGAAACAGTACTCAAAACAAAGAAAGCATTTTATCTGAAATAAAATCAACTCAATTTTTCTCTTTATTACAGTTGTGTAAATACACAGTTGAAATTCATATTGTGTGATGTTCTTGCACCTCATTTTGACATTAACATAAATTCAATTTCACAGGTAATAACAGACATTTGATGTTTGACAAAGGTGCTACAAAGCTACACAAAAAACAGATGTTGAGTAAGTTCTGGTCTATTGTCACCTGACAGGTGACCACCTCTCAAACCTAATTAACCAAATAGAGTGGAATTAGCACATTTTGCTATCTAAACACTGTCGTGGGTGAACAAAAGAACACACAATTGCATGTGTGCCACTGTTAGTTTGTACAACAAAGAAATTTTCTGTTCAGTTATGAATAATACATCTTCACTTAATGAGCATTTGACATATCAATTAAATTAAATATGCCATATGCCTGGGGCTTAACAAATTAAGACATTTGGAAAAAACAGTAGAGATATCAATATTATATCAAAGTTTTATAAAAAAAAAAAAAGAAGAAATGAAGCAATATGTAATATTCTTTGTTAGTAGAAAACATAGATGTGCAGGCTATCCCAACTTGACTATTTCCACTGCATTTACAAGGACAGAAATATTCAATACTAATGAAGAAAGTCAATGGATTTACCAGGGCCTCATATCTTAAATAGTTTTATCAATGAAAGCTACTTTCAACAGTTCAATACTTTCAGTCAATATACTATAAGGTTACTATCAAAACTACACGTGGCTGGAAAAGCAAAATACAACAACTGCACAATATACTAATGAAAAGTTAAACATGTAGGGGCAAAATAAAATAGCAAATTAAGCACAATATAAAGCAACATGTATTTCATAAAAATTTTGTTTGGAGGGGAAAAAAGACCAAATGTTACCTGCCAATCTTAGAGCCGACATCCGCTGAAATTCTGGTTCCTGCAACCACTTCCACATTCTTCTAAATGTTTCTCTTCCTGATTTCAGTTTGCTCCAAGGTTTTGGGTTTCGAAGAAGATCACTAAGTGTTCCTTGACTCCGACATAAAACCCTCTGTGCAAAAACAGCTTGTGGAATGCTATATCGCTTTAATTCGCTGCTTATTCTTTGTGCTAACTCTTTAGTATTTAGTTCTTCAAGTTCTTGTTGTTTATTGCTTTGCGAGTCCATGGGACCAAGAGATCTTTCTCGCTGCGGACTTCCACTATGACTATGTGGAGATGCATCTGGTGTCACTGTTGAATTTACATGCAATCCATTTACTGATGACATCATGGGATTCGGGGAATGTAAACGAGCAGGAGGAGCGAGATTGCGATAAGAATCGTATGATGCTAATGTGTTTGGTGATAAAACTGGCGATCTATGTTCTGATTTTGGTGAAGGAAGTCCATTTTGGACACTGACATTTACACTGTAACCGTAGGGTGACATTGCCTGATTGTATCCATTTGTTGTCATCATATTCATTGTATTTCCCATACTGGCAGGACTTAAATTCATTCCCATCATTTTAGATGTATCATAACGATAAGTGTTCTGTATGGCATTAATATCCATGACAGTTCCCAATCCATTGTTCATCAAAGTAAATCCATTTCCACATGTAGTTTGAATTTGGTTAAATTTATCAGACACTGTACAAATTGGTGGCAGCGGTTGCAGTGGCGTCAATGTGGCATAACTATTAGGACTGTAACTTGGACTCATTCTGCCATTTAAAGTCTGGTAAGTTACTTCTCCCATTTGGGATCTGTATTCTGAACTGTCGATCATACTGGCAACAGTAACAGCTATAGCATCAGTGCTGCGGTTTATATCATCGATGCTTGGTTCAAGTTGTTCAGCTTCAGGACTAGACACGGCACTAACACTGTGTACTTGTTGGTAGTCTACCTCTGATTTAAACTGTTCCACTGTTGGAGTGCTAACTGACGGTTGACTCGCACTGTCTGCGCTACCACTACTGACTGGGGTGGCGATTGTCGAATCATTAATTTGTTGATCCGGGATATCACCCATGTTTTCCATCGTCATTCCAAAGATCAACAAACGATCGAACAACAAACAATGGTAAACTGTCAGTTAAAGTAACCTTTGGTAGCGGTTTGCTGGTTGGTTAGTCGATATTTGGGGGCTATTACGTACGCTTGGGAACAAGAAAGCTGTTCCTTAGTTCAACCTCCATGTTTAGACAGCTGTGACCTGCGCAATGGATATTTGCGCAAGTTCATTATTCTAAGCATGCGCATTATCATTTCATTCCGCGAAGACTAAATTGTGTACACATTCATAAACATTTTGAATCGTGCATATTCCTCATGGGAATAAATCTATTCCTTAACAATTATATTCGATAAACAATTCAAATTAAAGAAAACATTAAAAAAAGTTTCATCCATTAATTGTTGGATAATGTTTTCATCTGGTGAGTAAAAATTGCGCGTGGACACTTGCATTTTATTTACTAAGAAAACTTTTAAGTTCAGAAAAGTAAAAAAAAGGTTTAGAAATTAATTTCTGTAAAAGTTATCAATCAGTTCCATATGATTACAAAAAATTGAGCCGTGATAAATATTTAATAAATAGATTTTTACTGATGGTAAATTATGCTGAATAACCAGTTAAACAACGAGTAGTCCTAAATGCAATCGAGAGAGAGAGAGAGAGAGAGAGAGAGAGAGAGAGAGAGAGAGAGAGGGAGAAAAAAGGAAGGGGGGGGGGGAGAACAAAATCAAAAGACGGTTTAAATATAGTACTTAATTTTCTGATAAAAAGTCAGTTAAGTAAAATTATAATTAATCTGTCACTTTAATAATTGTGTAATAAGAATGACAGTGAATAATTCTTTCTCATTGAACGAATTGTAGAAGAACAACTAACTGTGAAAGATGAAAAATTTTTACTTTATCAAATATTCTGGGTATTTTTAAGTGGCCATGATACGGGCAAAGGTAAAATACACCGAGCTAGTTTTATGAGGTGTATAATAAATTTACTTCAATATTATCATCCGGCAAAGATATCGCAGCTTTAAAAGAAACACTTTTGTATATTCAACTAATATTCCAATAAACTGTATTTTTGTCCAAAACAACGACACTTATTTCAAAGACTGAACGTAAAATGTGTCAATTAATATTATAAAGAACATAGACTTGTAATTATATGTCTCAGATATGAATACATAGCAAAAGTTTGAACTTCACACATATGTATACACACACACGGACACTCCAATAAATTCTTTCCTCCACTGCAACAGTTACAATTTCGATTACGGCTTTCGTTGGATCTGTAGTTCCTGATAAGATAAAACAACGAAAATCGTTAGATGTGTAAATTTTCGGAATGAGGTCTTTTTGGCGAGACAGAGAGAGGTCTTAGAAAGAGTTAAAATATACGTTCACATTGATTGGTACGATCGAATCAGCTCCATAAAAAAGAAAAATTTAATCCTAAAAATGTCTATAAATGAATGAATGAATGAATTTAGTTAATTCAACCCACGAGGATCAACCTTAACAGATGCGAATTTGTTAACTTAATATCCTGCTTGACCAATATATTGTCATATTAACTTGAGCTTTTTTATCGACACGAGCAGAAAGTTGTATCTCTTTCTTTTGATTTGACTTTGCTGGTACACATACATTATAAAAATGCAGTAGTTGTTTGGTGATTTCTTATACAAAGGGAGGGGGAAGTGTCATGTGGGGTGGTGAAGCCCCCAGAAGCTGGACACATTTTGGCCCTCCTCTGCACCCGCCACTGAAATTTACGAAATATAGTGCATTAATGCAGCGGTCTTGGTATTGGTATTGGTAAAAATAATTAAAAATTAAATCGACTGTTAGATAAGAACTATGGGAAATTACTTCAGAAAGATGTAACTCAACTAAGTCATAATTACTTTAGAAATCCAATCAATTAACATATACAAAATTCGATTGCGGGTTTGAAACTTAAAAGCAGACACATAATTCCAGAAGTGTGATTTTTGACGTAACCATAGATCTATTTTGTTTTATGTTTACTTATTGTTTATGAATATGATGCTCGCCAAAATATGTACTATCATTAATATTAAATTCAAATTGTTAATTGGTATAAAATTCCAAAATAAAAGGAATGTAACCATTGACAATACAACACAACTAACATGAAACATACACTATAACAAGGGATAAAGTTACAAGAATATTAATTAATACATAATTTGAAAATTAGGAAAGAAATTAGGATCGATATATTTATATGTCTCCGTACAAAACAAAATCTTACAATGTTTTTGGCATCCGAGATTAGATTTATTAAGTAAGTAATGTTCTGGAAGTAGTCAATATTACAAATTGAGACTTTTATCTGGAATCACCAAAGTGCTGCTTGTATATATTTCTTAGGATGTTCGGAATTGTTACATTAATTTTCCGTCACTGGGAAAAAAATTAGTCGTTGCAGTTGCTGTGCCGCTTACAACAATATTTAAAAAAAGAAGTACGCCATTAGCACCCCATTATTAGACACAATCTGTCGGTTCGGTATGAATTGTTCATTTTGTGTATTAAATACGAGTTTTAATAACAAATTAGAATCAACATGTTTTTAAATGAAAAATCTAATTTCTTATTTAGGGCTGAAGGGACATTTTGTTAGCAATATGGCATCCCTAGAAAATTTCACGTGTGGTATTATTTTCATAAGCGATTCAAACATTGTTGCACAGATAAGAAGGTATACTTAACTTATATAACGCAAAATAAGTATTTTTCATTAATTATTTAGACAGTGTGGGTGTATTTGAAACTTAGATATCGACCAATACTCGACCATTCTCGACTCGAGTCAAGAAATGGGCAGATTTGTATAAACGTAGCTAAAAAAGTATTATCAAAAGAAATATTCCATGCATAGCCCAAAATAGTAAATAAGTTAGTTTTAACTAGTTTTCATTTTTTAAAAAATACTCTTAAAAGAAAAAAATAGTCAATAGAAAGGGAACTTAATAGTACTGCCATTATTGTCATACTGGGAAATACACAATCAAGAAAGTTTGGTTGCTCCTCGTTTTACATGTAAAGTTATTGATATGAATACTAACTCATAGTCATCCTGTCATTTTTATATTACAAAAAATTTGAAAGATCACCATAATATAGAACAGAAACATGTTGATCAGTATTAAAACTGTTTTCAATACATATACTGGAAAAAAAATTATTATATTCTCAATACTGCCAAAGTTTTATGACATTATTAATATCCTTTGTACCAGTTTTTTGTTCATTTTGAGTCATTTTTATATATAAAAGACAACAACTTCTATTAGTTTACTCTCAGTTTCTCTGCAATTAAAAAACAATGTTGTTTTTGTCAACAGTCAGAAGAACTAATTTGATTAAAGGTAGTGATACATTTCTTAAAAAAAAAATAATTAGATTAATTCTTGTTGTTTTAATAGTTTGATAATAATTTAAACACATGTCATAATTGTCATGCTGTTTTGGGTACTTAATTGGTTGTTTGTTAAAGAAAATCTTACAGCTTGAGATATGAACATCCAATTTATTTTACCAAACTTGCCAAATGTAACATGCAATGTTTTGTGCCATTCCTTTACCACTTAATTTTTCAACTGTGTCATTTAGATTAAATTATTAAGCCTGAATACAATTTTATTATGACAAATTCAAATTAAAGTTTTTTTTCCAATCATGGGGCTGTAACAGGTACAAATGAAATTTAACACATAATAAACATTGAAGAGAGAAAGAGTTACTTGATAAATAGATTAATTGCAGTACAAGTGCTGACAAATCAATTGAAAAATTTTTCCAACACTGTTTATAATATCTGTGTCTTCATTGCTCAACATCTCTATCACTTTATCCAAGTCAGATATATTTTATAATGATTACATGTAGCTTAAAAATTTGAGAGTGTAATGATTTTTTCTGTCTTAGCAGCAAGTGTAGGACATTTAAGTAGAAAATGGATTTCATACTCAATTTTATTTTCAGTACATTATTCATATAATCGATCACTTCTTGGTATTTTGCTATATCTACAGTTTCTATTATTAATCTATGTAAAGATACATGTACATAAATGTACATGAAATCTGCCAATGTTTTTTCTATATTGATATTTTCCAATATCTAGATATTTTTCTATTCCAAAGTTTGTTTTGAAAGATAGGTTACTAGTTTACAGTCTTTAAACTCATCGTTTGCTTTAAACCAATATATAGAATATATCTTTTTCAGTGATCATGGTGATTGTAATAACATTGAGCCAAATGTAGCTGTTATATTGTAGTTAATTGCATTATTTTATATCAACTGATTATAGTAGTTTTTCAGCAGATGAATAATAGTGGGATGTAATAATGGGATTATAATGAAGATTTTTTGCTGCACATACATGCATCTTTGAACAAAGGAAATTCTAATGAGAGATTTTCTAATCTATACATATATTTTAATAAAACTTTAAACAATATCACAGTCAGTGTAACAGATTTTTACCCAGCTCAGAATGTAAGGCATGATTTACTGCCTTCTTGTTTAACCTTAATATATTATTAGAGAATTTTAAATGTAAGGATTCAGCTTTAAAATTTTTGTAATATTCATTAATAGGTAAATGACAAACAAGAGGTTCCTGTTAACATGTTATTTAAATTCACAATTTCCCAAATTTCATATCCACATATCAAAACAGCCTTATTTGTGTGATCAAAAACAATTATTTATATGCTAGTCTTAAAGTTAGGATTGAAACTGAGAAAATAAAATATATGTAACTTGATGCACATTCTAGTTTATTCTTTTCAAATAAAAAATTATGCTTAATAGTTCTTCCAGCTTTAATAAAAATAATTATTTGGGTCTTCTGACATTCATTCCCCAATCATGACAAACATTGGCAAATTGTTGGACAGGAAAAATATGTAGTAATTCAAAAGATACAGATTTTGTATTGAGTTTCAGTCTGTAAAAATGTTACATTGTACTTAATCAGAAGGTGGTCTCCAACAGTTAAAAAGAAACAGTACTTAAAAAAGAAAGTTTCATTTAGCCCAATTTGTAGATTATAGTTAATCTGTAGTCAGTTACATACAGGTGTTAAGAAACAGATGTTAAAGGTGTAAAACATGTAATTGTAATAAGTTGACTTGTAAATAATGCATTGTACTCTCAAAACAGGGGTGTTTTTAATTTCTATTATGATGCATATAAAAGGAATTTTAGCCATTATATAAAACCCCTACTTACGTGTAAGTGATACTGTATGTTTTATCAGGTCAAAGGTCAGGGTAAGACGTCCAATTGAACCCCCCAATAAAAAATAAGCAATATATTAGACTATCACAAGATACATGGAGTTCACACGGCTTGCACTTGCCCAATTGGCAATGCATTACTGTGTCCACTGTGTGATTCACCAGTGGCTGCCACCCAGTGCCAAATTCTTTTATTTACTTTCGAAATAATGCATTTTTAGTGGGGGGTTCAAATGGAAGTCTTTCCATGATCAGTATTCAATGATTATGTATAATACAACAGCATAGAACCTAATGGCAGAGATGGTTGTCATGACAATATTTCCTTTTTAAATCCTGTTGTATAAGTATGTATAGCTATAGCATAGACCACATTCTAATTAATCTGGGTGATTAATATTATATACCATACCTATAACAATAATTTGTAGAATCGGTTTTTGCAATATGAATATCAAACCATATGCAGGTAGCAGGTGAACACAATAACTTGATTCATCCCCTTATTACCTTATTAATTATTAAAAGCTACATTCACTTCAGCAGTAAATTGAGAAACTATAAATTGGTCTAGGATTATGTCTGTTATACCGGTAGACTTGGCTTCTACTGCTGCAGTACAAATATTTCTTTCTTGTTTATAGAGTTTATGGTGACCCTTTTTCTGGTGATAGCTATAAAATGTAATATTCAATGTTTTAAGATTAAAAATTTTGTGATTAAGGTTACTATTCACCAGTACAGCCTTAGCTGTTTCTGTGCTAATAAAATTAGTTACCACAGGAGAGCTAAATCCATCTGACATAAGGCATAGAGTTTTAGTGGTAGAAAGTTGGACACTACTCCAAGTCAGTAGTTAACCTCTCTAAGGCAATGACATTAAAGTAGTCCCCAACATACATGTACATGTAGGATGTCCGTCAGGTCAGTAGTGGACACCTGTCTAAGTGCATTATGTTGACAATATATGATGTTTGACACTTCCCCAGGTCAGTAGTGGACACCTAAGTGCATTATGTTGACAACATAGGATTTTGTACACTTCCCCAGGTCAGTAGTGGACACCTGTCTAAGTGCATTATGTTGACAACATAGAATGTTGGACACTACCCCAGGTCAGTAGTGGACACCTGTCTAAGTGCATTATGTTGACAACATAGAATGTTGGACACTACCTAAGGTCAGTAGTGGACACCTGTCTAAGTGCATTATGTTGACAACATAGGATTTTGTACACTTCCCCAGGTCAGTAGTGGACACCTGTCTAAGTGCATCATGTTGACAGTATAGGATGTTTGACACTTCCCCAGGTCAGTAGTGGACACCTGTCTAAGTGCATTATGTTGACAACATAGGATTTTGGACACTTCCCCAGGTCAGAAGTGGACACTTGCCCAAGTACATTATGTTGACAGCATAGGATGTTTGACACTTCCCCAGGTCAGTGACATAGTGGACACCTGTCTAAGTGGATTATGTTGACAACATAGGATGTTTGACACTTCCCCAGTCAGTAGTGGACACCTGTCTAAGTGGATTATGTTGACAACATGGGATGCTAGACACTACCCCAGGTCAGTAGTGGATACCTGTCTAAGTGCATTATGTTGACAACATAGGATGTAAGACACTTCCCCAGGTCAGTAGTGGACACCTGTCTAAGTGCATTATGTTGACAACATAGAATGTTGGACACTTCCCCAGGTCAGTAGTGGACACCTGTCTAAGTACATTATGTTGACAACATAGGATGTTTGACACTTTCCCAGGTCAGTGACATAGTGGACACCTGTCTAATTGCATTATGTTGACAACATAGGATTTTGTACACTTCCCCAGGTCAGTAGTGGACACCTGTCTAAGTGGATTATGTTGACAACATGGGATGCTAGACACTACCCCAGGTCAGTAGTGGACACCTGTCTAAGTGCATTATGTTGACAACATAGGATGTTTGACACTTCCCCAGGTCAGTAGTGGACACCTAAGTGCATTATGTTGACAACATAGGATTTTGTACACTACCCCAGGTCAGTAGTGGACACCTGTCTAAGTGCATTATGTTGACAACATAGGATGTTTGACACTTCCCCAGGTCAGTAGTGGACACCTAAGTGCATTATGTTGACAACATAGGATTTTGTACACTTCCCCAGGTCAGTAGTGGACACCTGTCTAAGTACATTATGTTGACAACATAGGATGTTTGACACTTTCCCAGGTCAGTGACATAGTGGACACCTGTCTAATTGCATTATGTTGACAATATAGGATGTTTGACACTTCCCCAGGTCAGAAGTGGACACCTGTCTAAGTGGATTATGTTGACAACATGGGATGCTAGACACTACCCCAGGTCAGTAGTGGACACCTGTCTAAGTGCATTATGTTGACAACATGGGATGCTAGACACTACCCCAGGTCAGTAGTGGACACCTGTCTAAGTGCATTATGTTGACAACATAGGATGTTTGACACTTCCCCAGGTCAGTAGTGGACACCTAAGTGCATTATGTTGACAACATAGGATTTTGTACACTTCCCCAGGTCAGTAGTGGACACCTGTCTAAGTGCATTATGTTGACAACATAGAATGTTGGACACTTCCCCAGGTCAGTAGTGGACACCTGTCTAAGTGCATTATGTTGACAACATAGGATGTTTGACACTTCCCCAGGTCAGTAGTGGACGCCTAAGTGCATTATGTTGACAACATAGGATTTTGTACACTTCCCCAGGTCAGTAGTGGACACCTGTCTAAGTGCATCATGTTGACAATATAGGATGTTTGACACTTCCCCAGGTCAGTAGTGGACACCTGTCTAAGTGCATTATGTTGACAACATAGAATGTTGGACACTACCCAAGGTCAGTAGTGGACACCTGTCTAAGTGCATTATGTTGACAACATAGGATTTTGTACACTTCCCCAGGTCAGTAGTGGACACCTGTCTAAGTGCATCATGTTGACAATATAGGATGTTTGACACTTCCCCAGGTCAGTAGTGGACACCTGTCTAAGTGCATTATGTTGACAACATAGGATTTTGGACACTTCCCCAGGTCAGAAGTGGACACTTGCCCAAGTACATTATGTTGACAACATAGGATTTTGACACTTCCCCAGGTCAGTGACATAGTGGACACCTGTCTAAGTGGATTATGTTGACAACATAGGATGTTTGACACTTCCCCAGTCAGTAGTGGACACCTGTCTAAGTGGATTATGTTGACAACATGGGATGCTAGACACTACCCCAGGTCAGTAGTGGACACCTGTCTAAGTGCATTATGTTGACAACATAGAATGTTGGACACTTCCCCAGTCAGTAGTGGACACCTGTCTAAGTGCATTATGTTGACAACATGGGATGCTAGACACTACCCCAGGTCAGTAGTGGACACCTGTCTAAGTGCATTATGTTGACAACATAGGATGTTTGACACTTCCCCAGGTCAGTAGTGGACACCTAAGTGCATTATGTTGACAACATAGGATTTTGTACACTTCCCCAGGTCAGTAGTGGACACCTGTCTAAGTGCATTATGTTGACAACATAGAATGTTGGACACTTCCCCAGGTCAGTAGTGGACACCTGTCTAAGTGCATTATGTTGACAACATAGGATGTTTGACACTTCCCCAGGTCAGTAGTGGACGCCTAAGTGCATTATGTTGACAACATAGGATTTTGTACACTTCCCCACTTTTGTACACTTTGTACACTGGATGTCATCCTTTGACTGTCGTGTCAATACACTGTTGTAAGTAAAAGCCTGGGAGTCATCCTTGACTGTCGAGTCAATAACACTGTTGTAAGTAAAAGCCTGGGTGTCATCCATTGACTGTTGTTTCAATACACTGTAGTAGGTAAAAACCTGGGTGTCATCCATTGACTGTCATGTCAGTACACTGTAGTAAGTTAAAGCCTGGGTGTCATCCATTGACTGTCATGTCAGTACACTGTAGTAGGTAAAAACCTGGGTGTCATGCATTGACTGTCATGTCAGTACACTGTAGTAGGTAAAAACCTGGGTGTCATTCATTGACTGTCATGTCAGTACACTGTAGTAGGTAAAAACCTGGGTGTCATCCATTGACTGTCATGTCAGTACACTGTAGTAAGTTAAAGCCTGGGTGTCATCCATTGACTGTTGTTTCAATACACTGTAGTAGGTAAAAACCTGGGTGTCATCCATTGACTGTCATGTCAGTACACTGTAGTAAGTTAAAGCCTGGGTGTCATCCATTGACTGTTGTTTCAATACACTGTAGTAGGTAAAAACCTGGGTGTCATCCATTGACTGTCATGTCAGTACACTGTAGTAAGTTAAAGCCTGGGTGTCATCCTTTGACTGTCATGTCAATACACTGTAGTAAGTTAAAGCCTGGATGTCATCCTTTGACTGTCATGTCAATACACTGTAGTAAGTTAAAGCCTGGGTGTCATCCATTGACTGTTGTTTCAATACACTGTAGTAGGTAAAAACCTGGGTGTCATCCATTGACTGTCATGTCAGTACACTGTAGTAAGTTAAAGCCTGGGTGTCATCCATTGACTGTCATGTCAATACACTGTAGTAAGACAAGGACTGGATGTCATCCATTGACTGTCATGTCAGTACACTGTAGTAAGTAAAAGCCTGGGTGTCATCCATTGACTGTCATGTCAGTACACTGTAGTAAGTAAAAGCCTGGGTGTCATCTAACTGTCTCAGTGTTACTACACTGCAGTAAGTAAAAGCCTGGTTGTCATCTAACTGTCACAGACTATTACTGAATCACTGACTTGTTGGTCAGCCACTTATTATTTCTGTTGTTGAATGAATTGGAATATGTTTAATAGTATTTGGGTGTTTACATGAGTTTAAAGAAGATATGTGTTATATGTTAAAAAATTTTTATTTTAGAGATGAAGAAATTGTCCACCAGAGGATCTCCATAGAAAATATACAATGCAAGAAACAAGAAGATAAAGATTCTGGGTATTACTTTACAAATCAGTATTTTTCATCCGCAAATAGATACTAGTAGAAGGGTGTGGGATATACATGTACATTTAGACTATTTTGTGTCAACATTGGTTTCCAGTTGATAACTGCAAAAACCCTTGAACAAACCAATTGAAATTTAGAAATGTTGTAGTGTACCTAACATAGGGTATACATGTTTTTTTAGCGTGGGGAAAATTTTTGCCAATTTTTTAATTGTTACTACCGGTATTTTGTTAAATTTAAATGACAATAATAAAAAATAATAAGAAACAAATAAAGTAAAAGCTTTATATTGACTTAGCCCTATTTTCCTTCAAAACATACTATATATATATGTAACAAAATAATTGAGATTTAAAATAAGTACATCTTAGACTGAACTGAACAGCTGTAGTTCTATACATTTTGTTAGATTATTATTCAATTATTACATTTCATTATGCCTTAATTCCTTCGTCTTATATTTTAATGGATGCATAGTTTCATTGCTGTATCTAGTATATTTCTTATAAGTTAGTATAAACAGTTGTGTGCAGAATGTAATTAAATTGTTTATGAAATTTTTTTAATAGACCCCTTCTGAAGTAAAGTAAGTTTATTTAACTGCAAAGTGTTTGTACAAAACGTCATCATTACAGGACATAGACTTTGGTGATGGATTTTAAGTTTGACAAAATTTGATAAATGGAACCTCTTTTAAATCTTTTTGGGGATTAAACCCGCTATCTTGTCATCTTTGAAACAACGATTGTATGATTACTTTAAAATATCCAAGTTGTCAATGTTTAAAATTTCAATTTCTGTCTGCTTTATCATTGTATGGTCCTTCATAAATGTACCAATGGTCTACTTGAGTCATACTCAACTCTGCGGGGAGTTTTGAATACTTATTAGTAAAATTAGTAAAATTACATCATTGTATTTACAGGGAAAAGCAAACTAGTAGTAAGACTTTTAAATAGGGAAATAAATCATCTTTTTGTTTCCCCCAAATAATCTTTTGCATCACTTTAAAGGAATGTTGGGAAAAATTTTCCTAAACTAAGTCTGCTAATTAATTCCTATTGTACAATAACCCTTTTCAATATCTGGGCATTTCTGAATGTTTATTTCATTTATAACACGATATTGTTTTGTTCAATAGGTTTTTTTTCTTAAATCTGTTTTAAAACTCTAAAAAATAACTTTTTAAATTTTGAACCAAGTCATATAATGTGAAATAAATCCTGCAAGTTATATCTGGAATTTATTTCCCTCTTCCCACATGAATTAGAAATCACGGCATTTGTGTTTCAGATAGAACAAACAATTGGCCAGATGTTACCTGCCTTTATAGGTATAAACACAAAACAGGTCACTTTTAAGTTTGTACTAGGCAACATATTGTTTTGTTTGTCAAACATGTTTATGACTTAGATTGTACTAAAGCGTCTTTTTGATTTATGTCAAGATTTCATTTTGCCATTAAAATTAGATATCAAGATAATTTTTTGAAGGTGTGGCCATGTTATATTTGTACAGTTTACTATTTTTCAACAGACAATCGCGCACATTTTGTTTAGTACCTAGTCAGCAAGAATAGAACATGCATGTCTGCTTGTAAATTGTAATAAATATATATGTGCAATGTCAGCCTTTACTAAATTTTTCTTTCTTATGTGTTCTTGTATTCACCAGTCTCTCTTGTCTCTCTGTCCTTCATTAATCTCATGTCTACCTGTCCTTCACAAATCTCTCATGTCTCAGTGTCCTTAACCAATTTCTCTTGTCTCTCTGTCCTTCACCAATCCCTCATTTCTCAGTGTCCTTCACCAATCTTTCTTGTTTCTCTGTCCTTCACCAGTCTCTCATGTCTCGATGTCCTTCACCAATTTCTCTTGTCTCCATGTCCTTCACCAATTTCTCTTGTCTCGATGTCCTTCACCAATTTCTATTGTCTACATGTCCTTCACCAGTCTCTCATGTTTTGATGTCCTTCACCAATTTCTCTTGTCTCGATGTCCTTAACCAATTTCTTTTGTCTACCTGTCCTTCACCAGTCTCTCTTGTCTCTCTGTCCTTCACCAGTCTCTCATGTCTCGATGTCCTTCACCAATTTCTCTTGTCTCGATGTCCTTCCCCAATCCCTCATTTCTCAGTGTCCTTCACCAGTCTCTCATGTTTCGATGTCCTTCACCAATCTCCCTTGTCTCGATGTCCTTCACCAATATCTCTTGTCTACCTGTCCTTCACCAATCCCTCATTTCTCAATGTCCTTCACCAGTCTCTCATGTCTCGATGTCCTTCACCAATCTCTCTTGTCTCTCTGTCCTTCACCAATCCCTCATTTCTCGATGTCCTTCATCAATCTCCCTTGTCTCGATGTCCTTCACCAGTCTCTCATGTTTCGATGTCCTGCACCAATTTCTCTTGTCTCGATGTCCTTAACCAATTTCTCTTGTCTCGATGTCCTTCACCAATCTCTCTTGTCTCTCTGTCCTTCACCAATCCCTCATTTCTCAATGTCCTTCATCAATCTCCCTTGTCTCGATGTCCTTCACAAGTCTCTCATGTCTCGATGTCCTTCACCAGTCTCTCATGTCTCGATGTCCTTCACCAATTTCTCTTGTCTCAATGTCCTTCACCAATTTCTCTTGTCTTGATGTCCTTCGCCAATTTCTCTTGTCTACCTGTCCTTCACAAGTCTCTCATGTCTCGATGTCCTTCGCCAATTTCTCTTGTCTCGATGTCCTTCACCAATTTCTCATGTCTCAATGTCCTTCACCAATTTCTCTTGTCTCGATGTCCTTCACCAATTTCTCTTGTCTCGATGTCCTTCACCAATTTCTTGTCTCGATGTCCTCGATGTCCTTCACCAATTTCTCTTGTCTCGATGTCCTTCACCAATTTCTCTTGTCTCGATGTCCTTCACCAATTTCTCTTGTCTCGATGTCCTTCACCAGTCTCTCTTGTCTCTCGGTCCTTCACAAATCTCTCTTGTCTACCTGTCCTTCATCAATCTCTCTTGTCTACCTGTCCTTCATCAATCTCTCTTGTCTACCTGTCCTTCATCAATCTCTCTTGTCTACCTGTCCTTCATCAATATCTCTTGTCTACCTGTCCTTCACAAATCTCTCATGTCTCAGTGTCCTTTACCAATCTCTCATTTCTCAATGTCCTTCACCAATCTCTCATTTCTCAATTTCCTTCACCAATCTCCCCTGTCTCGATGTCCTTCACCAGTCTCTCATTTCCCAATGTCCTTCACCAATCTCTCATTTCTCAATGTCCTTCACCAATCTTCCCTGTCTTGATGTCCTTCACCAATCTCTCATTTCTCAATGTCCTTCACCAATCTCCCCTGTCTCGATGTCCTTCACCAATCTCCCCTGTCTCGATGTCCTTCACCAATCTCCCCTGTCTCGATGTCCTTCACAAATCTCTCATTTCTCAGTGTCCTTTACCAATCTCTCATGTCTCAGTGTCCTTCACCAATTTCTCATGTCTCAATGTCCTTCACCAATCTCTCATGTCTCAATGTCCTTCACCAATCTCTAATGTCTTAATGTCCATTACCAATCTCTCATGCCTCTATTTCCTTATAAAATTGCACTTGTCATTCCCCAATTTCTCATATATCTGTGTGACCAGTCAATATTCAGAGCCGATTCTCATCCGCTATGAAGACTGGTGAAAGGCCTGGTAAAATTATGTTGCCAATCAATCTCCAGAGCCAATGTTACATCTGCTGTGGAGATTGGTGAAAGGCCTGGTAACATTGTGTTGCCAATCAATCTCCAGAGCCAATGTTACATCTGCTGTGGAGACTGGTGAAAGGCCCGGTAACATTGTGTTGCCAATCAATCTCCAGAGCCGATATTACATTCACTGTGATTTAAGCTATTGAATATTAACATAAAGCAAACAAATCTTGTGTTTTTTGAAGATTATTTCTTGTCTTGTCACTTTGGAGACTGGTGAAAGACCTGGCAACGTTTTGTCGTCAATTGATCTCCCGAGCCAATGATACAGATGCTGTGGAGACTAGTGAAAGTAGTTTAAGAACATGATAACCAGAAATTGAATGCCTGTATATGTACATGTATTTTTCAGATTTTTTAAGAAATGACAAATTTTTAAATATTGTTTCATAACTATTAGAAACAACATGCAGGTGGCATTCCGGTCATTACCTTAAGTTTGCATAAACCAATCTTGCTGAAACTTGGATAAAGCAACCTTGCATGAAGACCTGGCTTGGAATTGAATTTGGGCCAGTGGGATCAAGGTCAAGGTCAAAGGTCACTGTTGCTGAAACTTTGGATATAGCAAGATTGCATAAAGACCTAGCTTGGGTCAAGTCGGATCAAAGTCAAGGTCACTGTTACTACAAAAATTGTAAAAGTTTCCAGTCAATAATTTTAGTTTGGATAAACCAAGTTTGCTGAAACTTTGGATACAGCAAGATTGCATGAAGACCTAGCTATGGGCCAGTCTGATGAAAGTCAAGGTCACTGTACTAAAAAATTTTTTTAAGTTTCCAGTCAATAATTTTAGTTTGGATAAACCAAGTTTGCTGAAACTTTGGATATAGCAAGATTGCATGAAGACCTAGCTATGGGCCAGTCGGTTCAAGGTCAACGTCACTGTTACTAGTCGTCAGCTGAAATTAATTGTTAATGACTTGAAAACCTGGTTTCGTGGCATTGACATTGTAATGTGATTTCAAAAAAGAATGTTTAAAATACATTTGGAACTTTTAATATTTTAGATCTTTTTAGAAGAAAAACCATTTTGAACTTATGTTTAAGATCTTTTTAGAAACAACATTTTGAAACATATGTTTTAGTCCTTAATAGAAACGACAACATTTGAACTTACATTTAAATTTTAGTAGAAACATTTTGAACAGTTTTATATTCAACAACATTTTGAACTTGTGTTTTAAATCGTTTTAGAAGCAACAACATTTTGAAATATTACTTAAAATGCATTTGGTAATGCTTTAAGTTTTTATAAAATATTAAGTAACAAACCATACAAGCTTTAATAAGAGGAAACGTTTGTTGGTTTTTGACAATCTGGCTTTTTTCTTGAATTTTGTTATTCTCTTGTCTGGTCACCAGGACAACCGACCAATGCCGTGATTTAAGCTATGGAATATTAACAGAAAGCAAACAAATCTTGTGTTTTTTGAAGATTATTTCTTGTCATCAATCATAGACTGAATAATAATGTCGTGGTAGCGGGGAGATTTTATTTTGCTGTGGAATTTTCAGTCATAAACCACTTTATCACCCAGCATGCTTTATGATTTTTACGCTGAAACTATCAGAACTGTAGCAGGTAAAAATTCTTATCTTTTCATTCACTGATCACAGTTCTAATCATATCACAATTTCAGGACCTGTGATTTGATTGGCCCACTTATCTTCTTCAGTTACATGTTTTAGTAGTATAACTTCAAGGTCTGAAATCAGAAGACCTGTCGTTGATAATCACATGGTATTGATTTTTCTGGTTTTGGACGTTAGAAATTAACTGTTGGTTCTGTTGTATGATGTATATGATGTATTCAGCTATTATTTGCTAGCATTTCCATATATTGTCAGTCACGTAGAAACAGCAATTATCAACATGTTTATGAGTGCTGGAAATTACCGCGGCAACACTGAATAAGCCAACAATTAGAAATAATACATACGGAAATAGGAAAGATTGGACCGTTAGCCATTTGAAAGGTTAATTGGAACACAAGATGATGATTAACTTGAATTCTTGTGACAATTAGGTGTTTATTGTAGATTTCAAATGTCATCTACAAAGATAGTGGTGATGGTGTCACATCCAGGTACATGTCCAGAACAATACATTTATAATCACTAATCTTATTTTAGAAAGAAGTTCTATTTCCTGTCTTTAGGATTACCTGATCGCATTTTAAAAGAATTAAATGTTTCTGTTAGTTTTATACTAATAAATAGATGGACATGACATAATTATAAAACACAAAAAAAATTAAAATATCTATGTATTTGGACTGGTTTTTTTATTGAAAAATAGACATTTTACATCTATCCATCCTGATATTTTTTCCAAGAAAATATTTGATATAAACGTATAATCTCCCAATAGATACATAGAAATAAAAATTATTTAGGCATAAATGTTGATGGAGAATATCATATAAGTAATCACAAGATTGTTCTTCCTCTTAGCTGACAATTATCAGATTTGCATCATCTAACTAACCCCCCCCCCCCCCAACAAAAGAAAAAAAAGAAAAAGTTTAAATGGACAAAAGAAAACACGAAATTATCAAATAAGTCAAAAGAAAAAAAAAAGACCAAGAACACAATTTAAAAACAAAAATTTAGAAATGTTATTGGTATTGATTAAAATTTTGTCAGCTTATCAAAATTTAGAGTTTTTAACCTTGACCCAATAATACAATACATGTCATTTTGTTGATAAACTTAATTATGCTGCACAAATAGATTTATTGAATGGTTTAATCCCCCAAGAATTGTAGGAGAAAAATCATCAATATATGTGGTGAAGAAAATATTGACTTTATGTGTACAATGTCTCGGAAATGATGTTTTCTGGCTTTAGATTCAGTCAATTTTATTGATGAAATCTCTAGCTTGCTCTGCAATGCAATATGCTCGTCATTTTTGCTGTGTCTTTATTTCAGTCTTGTCATTGGATTCTTTTGTCATTTTTACAGTTTAGATAACAATGCAGAGAAAAGTGTAAAAGTGTCCAAAAATCGTATTTTGGCATCATGCTGTTCTGATACTGGGAAGTACTTGGCTATTTGTGACGATTTTAAACAACTTCATCTATACAAGTTTGACGTAGACTGGAAACTCATCAGTCAAAGGTAGGAGAATACCATGCAAATTTTATATTTCCTTTTTTGGCTGTAGTCAATGTTTGATGGTGATTTATGGTTCATGGCTGTGTTGCAAGTCGTATCAATCATTTTCACGAATCATATCTAGAAAGGTATCATGATGTAACTTGACACTATTCATTCATCGTCGCTCATGTGTCAAATGATGCGGAATCAAAGAGCAACAGCTCCCGTTATCTAAACACAAAGACATTATTTTCAAATTTTATATGTGCTTTTGTTGGACCACTTAAACCATTAGCTTAATGTATAGTAACAGAATAGGTTTATCGTTTACATATGTATTAATGGTCTGCTAATTGAAGTTATATTGGGTAACTTGAGAAGAATGGCTAGTTGTTTCTGTTATTTACACAGTCCAGTGACGTAGAACATATATACATAAGAGAATGTAACTATGGCTAATTTAGGTATCTGAAATGTCATCAACTATCCGTCGTCACGAAACATAGGCAACAACACAGAGGGTGGATTTACTATGATATATAGAAGTATATAGGCATGGATTTGCATACAAATTAAATTATCAGAATTACTGGACAGTCACAAGTAAAGTACATAAGGAATGGGGGGGGGGGTTATATAAGAGAAATGTATATAGTCTTGTTATCATAGACAAATTAAATTACTGTTATAGAATATTAATAAAGTGTCACTAGAACATAAGTAAAGGGGACATATTGGATATATAAACAATGGGATATAGATGTGTGTAGGCTTGTGTTCACCTAATCAATAAACTGTCACAAGAGCATAAGTAGTGGGGTATTTTGGAGAAATTATTGGATATAATTGTATATTGTCTTTATGCAATAAATTAAGTTTCTGAAACATGTTAAATTTCTGTAGAAACTTTACCAGTTAAACTAAAATAAGATTTATTTCACCTGCTAGCAACTGCTAATAGGAGCAGGTAAAGTCAGAACAAATATGTAAGAAAATATGTTGAAAGTTGGATAGCCTACAGAAATAAAATTTGTTTAATTTTTTTATCTTATGATAACTAATTTATAATTTATTTTTTAATTTTGCAGAACAACTTTTTCTTTTATGGACTCAATTCGTACATTATAATTTTTTTTTTAATTTTGCAGAATGACTTTTTCTTTTATGGTCTCAATTCATACATTATAATTTATATTTTTTGATTTTGCAGAACAACTTTTTCTTTTATGGTTTCAATTCGTACATAATAGTTAATTTTTTTAATTTTGCAGAACAACTTGTTCTGTTATGGTCTCAATTTGTACATTATATTTTTTTTTTTTGATTTTGCAAAGCAACTTTTTCTATTATGGTCTCAACTCGAACATAATAGTTTATTTTTTTAATTTTGCAGAACAACTTTTTCTTTTATGGTCTCAATTTGTACATTATAGTAACTGACGAAATACCATGGAAATGATATAAAAATACTGACAAGACTTTTATGTGCTTGTATTGTTTAATTCTGTAATACCTTTACATATATACTTGGTATATATATATATAATTATTGATTCCATAGTGATGTAATACCTTTACATATATAATATTATTATTGATTCCATAGTGATGTAACAAAATGTTTTATTGTATACCTTTACATATATTATTGATTCCATAGTGATGTAACAAAATGTTTTATTGTAACATTAACCAATATTTTCTGTTATACAAGCCTCTGTATTAATATATATGTGTTCTACAAAAATATCTACTCTACAACTGCATAATACCCATAGTTGGTTAATGGTAGAAATAAACTGACACCAGATAAATGTTGACATCTACTGATGATCACTGGTGTGTCAAACTGGGGTTATGAGTTCAAGCCTGACTTCGGACAAGATGTAATGGAACACATCCTAAATAGACCTTAGATTGCCAGTTTTTCTATTGAAGTTTAAGGGTTTTCACCAGGTAATGCAGAGTCCTCTCTGAAAATAACAAAAAAAATGTCATAATGTGGCTGATAATTGTATGAAAGTAGCTATAGCCAAATTTATTGAAATGATAATGCAGTATTTAAATCAATATCAGCATTTCAGATTTTGACAACTCTTCCCTATTATTTCTGTGCATTTTGTTTTTGAACTTTTTATACCCCCCGCAAACTTGTTTGGGTGGGGGGGGGGGGGGTATATAGGCATCCTCCTGTCTGTCTGTCCGTCTGTCCGTATCAATTGTAAGCACTTCTCCTCCTCAACCACTTCACAGATTTTGATGAAACTTTACATGAAGGAAGTACATCATATGTAGATGAGCATGAAGAATTTTTGTCGCTGTCGGATATTATTCAGGGGAGATTATTGGACTTGAAAGTGAAGCGGGTGGTATCCCTTTGTGAGCGTTCTCACAGTCCACACTTGTTTGTTTTGTAATTTTTTATGATGTTGTTCAACTCAGAAATCACATGTTACAAAACTACTTGTTTAAAGTATTAAACGCTCGTGTAAATTGTACACACTGTTGATGGGTACCTTATTATTAGAATACCGTAATTAGGTACCAGTTCAAAGGCACATCAGTAATTAGGTACCAGTTCAAAGGCACATCAGTAATAGTCTGCAGAGGAACTGCATTACAGCGTCACATTGAAGATTATAAATTGGTAAAAATTCTCTGAAAATCCTTTCATGGTCATCAATAGGTGTTAATGCACATGTGTTAAAACAATGTATTTTTTATTTTGACATATACTAAACTGGCATCACGGTTTAATAGCCTTTTAAGTGTGACTAATACTAAGTGTTTGGAGACACCAGCTGTGGTTACTTTAGCCTTGTGTCACCAGATTTGCCTTTATTGAAGGGCCATACATCATAATTCTTGAAAATAAAATCTAGATTTTCTACTGATATGGTAGTTGAGGTAACATAAGTAAAAAATGTTTTAGACTGGTATAAAAATGTATTTTTTAAGTTGATTACAAATAGTTTGTTACAGATATTTTCAAAAGATGTTTGATCTTTTGATATGCTGTGATATGGTAATTCTAAATATTCTGTAAAAATCTACATTTTAAGGTAACTTGTTTGGGGGTGGGTATATAGGAATCACCCTGTCTGTTTGTCCACATGCCTTGTAAGCGCAACTCCTCTTAAACCGCTTGATGAAATTAATGAAACTATAAAGGAAGTACATTATATGTAGATGTGCATGAAGGATTTTTATTGACCTCGGATATCATTAAGGGGAGATAATTGAACTTGAAAGCGAAGCGGGGGTATTCCTTTGTGGGTGTGCTCACAGTCAACACTTGTGTATGTTGGTTATGAGACATACATGTGTAATTTTAACTAAAATAATTTTTTTTTTGACATTTCTAAATTTGTACACATACTATAAATGGTGCTTAGTATTTTAATTTGTTATATGTCAGGTTTGTTTTGTATATTGCCCTTCATTTGTTTTATAAAATGAAAAAATATTAGATATTATGAAATTGGCATTGAAACATCAAACAAACAAACAATTTAGGGTAGGACCTCTGGGTTTTTAGATATTAGGGAAATCTTCTTGTCTAAAACTTAAGCTTCTCATTTACATTTTTTGAGCAGATTTGGCCAACTTTTACTGTTTTTTATTTGCAGTAGTTCTGTATACATTTCATTAATTTTTTTATACCCATCTATGATAGGTCTATTATGGTATACAAATGTCCTTCCATAGCACTCTATCTTGAGAATGCCTTCACAGATTTTCTTCAAACTACACACAGTTGTTAATTATGTTAGCCTCATGGTCTGTATACGTTTTGGTATTTTTTCGATTTATAGTTATATAGTTTTCATGACTTTGTTCATGACAAAAGGCATGATTTTTGTCTTGCCTGGGACGATAGTCACTGGAGGCCAGAAATATGTATGGGAATCCGGCGGCGACGGGGTAAACACTTGGACATCTTGCTTCATATCTTTGTAAGCCTAAGCCCTAGGTCCATCAAATTTGGTCCAGTGGTACTGTATGTATGACCTCAATTTCACGATCTAGCCACTATGTTAAAGTTTTTGGGTTACGGCAGTTCAACTGTAACTATGCATGGTAAGGTGACAATATTTGGTATACAGGTTGCTGGTAAAGCGTACATGACTGTCTGGCAGGTGTCACCTGACCTTGACCTCAATTTCACGGGCCAATGACTATGTTAAAGTTTTTGGATTAGGGCAGTTCCTCTGTAAGCATGCATGGTATATTTTAAATGATAACAATTTAATGCTATTTATGTAATGCTAATGATGTAATTTTTTTTCATTACTGATGCGGAATGCAGACAAGAATTTTTCTGTGTCCACACTTGTTTTAGTTTTTAGACTATTATATAACTCAAAAAGGCTGGCATTAGTTTTCTTGAAAGTTTGGGGAATCATTTATTTAAATAGATTTGAGCTTTCTTTCCGATTTGGTAAAATGTTGATTTATTATTATAGAATTAGGTGAATTTGTTGGTGAAAAAAGGGTTTGGAGGGTTAGTTTTCGGGTTTGGAGGGTTAGTTTTCGGGTTTGGAGGTTAGTTTTCAGACTCTTACTCCAGACAGCTTTCATCAATTTTCTTGCAATTTTTTGGATATTGTTGATATTGATAAGAATGTTGATGTCTATCAGTGCATTGATTGATTGATTGATTGTTTTACATCTAGCAAGCAATATTTCAGCAGAGAACGTCAGTGCAGATGAATTGTATAACTCTTGTCATTGTCTTCAGACCGGCTTATCATGTGCTTAAGGCACAGATATCTATTGTAACATTTGTTTGACAGTTACATAATATTACTACTTTTATTAAAGAATTGAATGCATGATAACAATAATAATGAAGCAATTAATTTCTATTTTTTGGAGACAAAGCTTCATGTATGTATTTGATTTGTAACATTAATTTTTTTTTTACTTGATAGTTATTACCTCATTTTGTTTACACTGGCAGCCATTTTCTTTTTCCCTATCAGTAATGATGGTTCTACTACTAACATTCTTATTAAAAGATTTCAATGATAAGATTTGAGACATTTCATGGTTTAGCTTGGACCACTGCAGGTTGTTTGGAGACGGTCATCATTAGCGCCATCTGTCTTTGAATAGTATTTTGTACTATAACCATTGATGAATACATGCTCCCTTTATTGGATAGAATTCCATAAGTAGTCTAATGTAACCTATGTATTCGTTGGGTAAAAAACATACAGATTTGAACTGTAACATGCTGCTAGTATGGGATAGAATTTGATCAGTAGTTTAATATGACACATGTATTGGGTAAAAAATGGACTGATTTGAACTGTATTATGTTACTGTATAATATGCATTTATATATTAAATAATAATTATTTTTGGTATATCATGGAATTTAATTTCCAGGAAATATAACTTTAAATGGTGAGGTTATATTTCTTGTTTAATGCATGGTTTTTGAAGTTTTGCTGCTAATTCTTTTTATTTTTCATTGAAAATCATCTGACTACAACAGATACATGACAACACAAGGGGAGTAACTCTTTAACTATGTTTGATTGTAAATTACAAAAAGAAATATAAAACGCTAATGGCTAAAATGACAACAATAGTATGATTGTGCCAAATTATGTTTTAAAATAATTAAATATTGTGGAAATGAAATTAACCAGTGTAGAAAAAAAAATTGATCTAAGGAGACAGTTTAACAAAGGATAGGGGATTCATGTGCCTGTCAACACTGAGGTTGTGGGTTCCAATATCATTGCACATAGGGTGTGCTCGACAGCAATCTTAATGGACAATGATTTCCAGTTTTCCTAATGAAGGTTGGGCTTTTCTCTGAGTACTCTGGCTTTTTCCTTTTTTCACTTATAACAATACACCATGATATAACAGAAAAATTGCTGATTGTGGTGTTAAACATTCAAACATATCAATGAATAATATGTTTAGTACCTGTAGGTGTGAATAGGCTGCTCCATTATAAAACCAATTGTAGCTCCTTGAAAAAAAACTTCATAAAATCTTAATAAATGCAATCTTTTCTTTAGGGACATTTGTACTTCAATTTATTATTACATTCTGCTTACATATTAAATAGTTAATGTTGAGTCCAGGTTATGTTGTACCTCTGATGAGTCCTGAGCATACTGTATAGGTCACTTAGTTTATGGTGTACTGTCGAGTCCTGAGCATACTGTACAGGTCACTTAGTTTATGGTGTACTGTCGAGTCCTGAGCATGCTGTATAGGTCACTTAGTTTATGGTGTACTCCTGACGAGTCCTGAGCATACTGTATAGGTCACTTAGTTTATGGTGTACTGACGAGTCCTGAGCATGCTGTATAGGTCACTTAGTTTATGGTGTACTCCTGACGAGTCCTGAGCATACTGTATAGGTCACTTATTTTATGGTGTACTGACGAGTCCTGAGCATGCTGTATAGGTCACTTAGTTTATGGTGTACTCCTGACGAGTCCTGAGCATACTGTATAGGTCACTTTGTTTATGGTGTACTGACGAGTCCTGAGCATACTGTACAGGTCACTTAGTTTATGGTGTACTGACGAGTCCTGAGCATACTGTATAGGTCACTTAGTTTATGGTGTACTGACGAGTCCTGAGCATACTGTACAGGTCACTTAGTTTATGGTGTACTCCTGACGAGTCCTGAGCATACTGTATAGGTCACTTAGTTTATGGTGTACTCCTGACGAGTCCTGAGCATACTGTATAGGTCACTTAGTTTATGGTGTACTGACGAGTCCTGAGCATGCTGTATAGGTCACTTAGTTAATGGTGTACCCCTGACGAGTCCTGAGCATACTGTATAGGTCACTTAGTTTATGGTGTACTCCTGAAGAGTCCTGAGCATACTGTATAGGTCATTTAGTTTATGGTGTACTGACGAGTCCTGAGCATACTGTATAGGTCACTTAGTTTATGGTGTACTGACCAGTCCTGAGCATACTGTATAGGTCACTTAGTTTATGGTGTACTGACGAGTCCTGAGCATACTGTATAGGTCACTTAGTTTATGGTGTACTGACCAGTCCTGAGCATACTGTATAGGCCACTTAGTTTATGGTGTACCCCTGAGGAGTCCTGAGCATACTGTATAGGTCACTTAGTTAATGGTGTACTCCTGAGGAGTCCTGAGCATACTGTATAGGTCACTTAGTTTATGGTGTTCTGACGAGTCCTGAGCATACTGTATAGGTCACTTAGTTTATGGTGTTCTGACGAGTCCTGAGCATACTGTATAGGTCACTTAGTTTATGGTGTACTCCTGAAGAGTCCTGAGCATACTGTATAGGTCACTTAGTTTATGGTGTTCTGACGAGTCCTGAGCATACTGTATAGGTCACTTAGTTTATGGTGTTCTGACGAGTCCTGAGCATACTGTATAGGTCACTTAGTTTATGGTGTACTGACCAGTCCTGAGCATACTGTATAGGTCACTTAGTTTATGGTGTACTCCTGAGGAGTCCTGAGCATACTGTATAGGGCACTTAGTTTATGGTGTACTGAGGAGTCCTGAGCATACTGTATAGGTCACTTAGTTTATGGTGTACTCCTGAGGAGTCCTGAGCATACTGTATAGGTCACTTAGTTTATGGTGTACTGACGAGTCCTGAGCATGCTGTATAGGTCACTTAGTTTATGGTGTTCTGACGAGTCCTGAGCATACTGTATAGGTCACTTAGTTTATGGTGTTCTGACGAGTCCTGAGCATACTGTATAGGTCACTTAGTTTATGGTGTTCTGACGAGTCCTGAGCATACTGTATAGGTCACTTAGTTTATGGTGTACTCCTGAAGAGTCCTGAGCATACTGTATAGGTCACTTAGTTTATGGTGTTCTGACGAGTCCTGAGCATACTGTATAGGTCACTTAGTTTATGGTGTACTGACGAGTCCTGAGCATGCTGTATAGGTCACTTAGTTTATGGTGTACTGACGAGTCCTGAGCATACTGTATAGGTCACTTAGTTTATGGTGTTCTGACGAGTCCTGAGCATACTGTATAGGTCACTTAGTTTATGGTGTTCTGACGAGTCCTGAGCATACTGTATAGGTCACTTAGTTTATGGTGTACTCCTGAGGAGTCCTGAGCATACTGTATAGGTCACTTAGTTTATGGTGTTCTGACGAGTCCTGAGCATACTGTATAGGTCACTTAGTTTATGGTGTTCTGACGAGTCCTGAGCATACTGTATAGGTCACTTAGTTTATGGTGTACTGACCAGTCCTGAGCATACTGTATAGGTCACTTAGTTTATGGTGTACTCCTGAGGAGTCCTGAGCATACTGTATAGGGCACTTAGTTTATGGTGTACTGAGGAGTCCTGAGCATACTGTATAGGTCACTTAGTTTATGGTGTACTCCTGAGGAGTCCTGAGCATACTGTATAGGTCACTTAGTTTATGGTGTACTGACGAGTCCTGAGCATGCTGTATAGGTCACTTAGTTTATGGTGTACTCCTGAGGAGTCCTGAGCATACTGTATAGGTCACTTTGTTTATGGTGTACTCCTGACGAGTCCTGAGCATACTGTATAGGGCACTTAGTTTATGGTGTACTGACGAGTCCTGAGCATACTGTATAGGTCACTTAGTTTATGGTGTACTCCTGACGAGTCCTGAGCATACTGTATAGGTCACTTTGTTTATGGTGTACTCCTGAGGAGTCCTGAGCATACTGTATAGGTCACTTAGTTTATGGTGTACTGACGAGTCCTGAGCATACTGTATAGGGCACTTAGTTTATGGTGTACTGACGAGTCCTGAGCATGCTGTATAGGTCACTTAGTTTATGGTGTACTCCTGACGAGTCCTGAGCATACTGTATAGGTCACTTTGTTGATGGTGTACTGACGAGTCCTGAGCATACTGTACAGGTCACTTAGTTTATGGTGTACTGACGAGTCCTGAGCATACTGTATAGGTCACTTAGTTTATGGTGTACTCCTGACGAGTCCTGAGCATACTGTATAGGTCACTTTGTTTATGGTGTACTGACGAGTCCTGAGCATACTGTACAGGTCACTTAGTTTATGGTGTACTGACGAGTCCTGAGCATACTGTATAGGTCACTTAGTTTATGGTGTACTCCTGACGAGTCCTGAGCGTACTGTATAGGTCACTTAGTTTATGGTGTACCCCTGACGAGTCCTGAGAATACTGTATAGTTCACTTAGTTTATGGTGTACTCCTGACGAGTCCTGAGCATGCTGTATAGGTCACTTAGTTTATGGTGTACTGACGAGTCCTGAGCATGCTGTATAGGTCACTTAGTTTATGGTGTACTCCTGACCAGTCCTGAGCATACTGTATAGGTCACTTAGTTTATGGTGTACTCCTGAGGAGTCCTGAGCATACTGTATAGGTCACTTAGTTTATGGTGTACTCCTGAAGCATCCTGAGCATACTGTATAGGGCACTTAGTTTATGGTGTACTGACGAGTCCTGAGCATACTGTATAGGTCACTTAGTTTATGGTGTACCCCTGAGGAGTCCTGAGCATACTGTATAGGTCACTTAGTTTATGGTGTACTGACGAGTCCTGAGAATACTGTATAGGTCACTTAGTTTATGGTGTACACCTGACTAGTCCTGAGCATACTGTATAGGTCACTTAGTTTATGGTGTACTGAGGAGTCCTGAGCATACTGTATAGGTCACTTAGTTTATGGTGTACTCCTGAGGAGTCCTGAGCATACTGTACAGGTCACTTAGTAAATGGTGTACTGACGAGTCCTGAGCATACTGTATAGGTCACTTAGTTTATGGTGTACACCTGACTAGTCCTGAGCATACTGTATAGGTCACTTAGTTTATGGTGTACTGACGAGTCCTGAGCATGCTGTATAGGTCACTTAGTTTATGGTGTACTCCTGAGGAGTCCTGAGCATACTGTATAGGTCACTTAGTTTATGGTGTACTGACAAGACCTGAGCATACTGTATATGTCACTTAGTTTATGGTGTACCCCTGACAAGTCCTGAGCATATTGTATAGGTCACTTATATAACCCCAATGAAACATATCCCATAATGCTTTACCATTCAAATATATTAACATCATGTGTATTAAAATTTGCCCTAAGAATTGATATGATAATGTTAACACATAAAATGTTGCCAAGTGAGTATCTACTATTAATCACCACAGTGTCAACATGGAGGCTGCATGTTTAAGTCTACAGGTAGGATGTACCTGGCTCTTACCTTTATTAACAAAGATTTCCAGTTTTTCTGCAAGAGGTTGGTGGGGTTTTACCAGGTACTGCAGGTTGTTTATATAGTAAGATTAGAACTCTGAATTCTTAACTTGTTGGAATCAAATGGTGCCACCAAACTGACTTCCTGTCTTAAGTTCAATAGCTTTATGTTTTAATGGCAGCTTTGGTGAACAGCAACCATCGTCTTTCATGTAATTGCATTTTAAACTGAGAAAAAGGTCGTGTCCTTATTAAATTAATTGGTTACACATTTTTTTTGCAATAAACTCCCAAGTGAGGAAACCGACTTGTCATTTATATTCAGTTACATTGAAATATTGCAATTAATCATAAAAAAGATATAGAAATGGCTAGTATTCCCTCGAGTTCTATTGCTGTAAATTAAAAACTGGTAAAACGCTGTAAGAATAGAGAAAAACCATAAAAGTGAATTAAGCAAAGTATTCATTCTGAGGCATAAATGCCCGTCTTTGATATAAATCACTGAGGAAAAAGAGAAAAAACTATCGTTACTATATTTGTACAATCACTACAAGACTATTAAACGTTCCGTGTTATCAGACAACTGACATGGAAAACATGGAGCCCGGATACAATCTAATTTATTTTGCCGCTGTCACACTTTGTTTCATTTGTAGTGTTCCAAGAATGATAATGCCTGATTGCTATGGCAACGAGGATGCTATCTCTCCAATTTAAACTTGTGGTTTTAACTGATAGAAAGAATGAAACTTTTTGTCTCATATCTTGTATCAACTATTAGAAAAAAAACATAAATAAGAAATGATCTGGTCCATTGTAACTTTACATAGGGAAACAAATGTACAATGACTATGTGAGCATTTATAGATGTGACAGGCTTTTAAAAAATTAATTTATAAAAACTATTGTTTAGAGGCATTGTTGAAAGAAACATAAACAGTTTTATAGATAATTTTTTTTAACATCATTCGATAAAAAAACAGATTATTGGTTGGAATTAATCTTTTTGTTGCCATAATTGTATTGAAAAATGTTTTACTCTGTATACTAAATGGAAATTCAGATACCCCTAATGGAACCTCTAGCATATCCAGGTATGGAGATTGTTTTCTCCTATTGTTGTGCTGGGTTATAATGCTGAATAATATATGAGAGAAAGAGAGTTTTAAAAAGAAATGTTGTCATGCAGTTCATTAGTTGACTACTATTATATTGTATACTAATGAGAAATGTTCCTGAGATAATTACAAATATTGTATTTCTTCATATGGACGATGTATTTGTAAATAATAACTGACTACCAAGACCTGTGGTTCTGGTTAACGATATTAGCTGGTCAGTCGTGAGGAACTGATGTCATTGTATTATTTTATATTCATATTACATTACAGATTATGTTGGAAACATTTTCTGCATTATAAGGGATTGAACAGACATTTATCAAACTCCCAAGTTCTGCAAGTAATGGGTTCAGAATAACAAAAATTAATTAAAATTAACAAATGTCCTTTTTTTATCAAAAGATAAAGGCATTTTTTACATCACACACTTTGAAGAAGAATATTTTTGATTGATTGATTGAAAATGAACATACTTTCAGCCATTTCAGATTGTTAATCATCTAGAACACTTGAGCCCAGTCTAAGGGTTCAGAATCTTCTAGAACACAGGAGCTCAGTCTAAGGGTTCAGAATCTTCTAGAACACACAAGACCAATGGTATGGTGGTGAATCTTCCAGAGATAATGGTTCAAGATCTTCTATAACACGTTAAAGAAGAATATTTATGATTGATTTATTGAAATTGAACATATATCAGCCATTTTCAGATTGTTAATCATCTAGAACACATGAGCCCAGTCTAAGGGTTTAGAATCTTTCAGAACACAGGAGCCCAGTCTAAGGGTTCAGAATCTTATAGAACACACAAGACGAATGTAATGGTGGTCAGAATCTTCCAGAGATAATGGTTCAAGATGTTCTAGAACACGTGAGACCAATTATAATGAAGAATCTTCCATAGCACATTAGACGTAAGAAAATGGTTCGGATGTTCTAGAACACACATGATAATGGTAAAGAATCATCTAGAACACACGAGCCCAGTCTAAGGGTTCATGATCTTTTAGAACACACGAGACCAATGATAATGATTTAGAATCTTCTAGTAGAAATGAGACTAATCAGGAACCTATCATACAGTAATCTACTACTACAGTTCAGAATCACATGATTGTCTATAATCTTCAAAAGCATTTGGGACTAATAATGCTTGACTAAAAAGTTAATTAACATACAAGTCCAAGCAAAATCTTCTGTAACGTATGTGACTAGTTATGGTGGTTAAGAACCATCAATGTTCTCGCAGACCACAAAATCTTGTAGAACTGCACAGACCTCTTATGATTGGCCAGAATGTGAAGGCATCTACAAAACCAGTCCAATTTATTAATAAGGATCAGACTATACATATTTTTGCTCAGAATCTAGAAAAATACCTTGAGACCAGTCATCAAGCATGTTACTCCCAAACTGGAAGTATTTTACTTAAGTTACAAAAAAATGCCAATGATATATAATGGTAGGTACATACATAAAACATGATAATCGCTGTGGTAGATACAAGACAACCATAGGTGTAGGATGACACTACCAATTGTGGATCACAGAATAAATTAAAATAAATGGCATCACAATATTTTGTTGAATTTAATCTCTGAGTATTTATTCAAAGTTATTCCAAGCTACCTGTTAGCATGGTTAGTTTATTATACTTAATTGGTGAACTAATGGTACCTCTGTGTGAATTTTGTGGAACGGTTATTTTAAATCAATGATGTTTTTAGAATTAAGCTATAATTCATGATGGTACATAGGAAACACTTGTATTGTATACATGTAATACATGCACCCTACTGCCTATATTAGATCTGTACTGCCTTGGTGTATTGTATACATGTAATACATGCACCCTACTGCTTATATTAGATCTGTACTGCCTTGGTGTATTGTATACATGTAATTCATGCACCCTACTGCCTATATTAGATCTGTACTGACTTGGTGTATTGTATACATGTAATACATGCACCCTACTGCCTATATTAGATCTGTACTGCCTTGGTGTATTGTATACATGTAATACATGCACCCTACTGCCTATATTAGATCTGTACTGCCTTGGTGTATTGTATACATGTAATACATGCACCCTACTGCCTATATTAGATCTGTACTGCCTTGGTGTATTGTATACATGTAATACATGCACCCTACTGCCTATATTAGATCTGTACTGCCTTGGTGTATTGTATACATGTAATACATGCACCCTACTGCCTATATTAGATCCGTACTGACTTGGTGTATCATATACATGTAATACATGCACCCTACTGCCTATTTTAGATCTGTACTGCCTTGGTGTATTGTATACATGTAATACATGCACCCTACTGCCTATATTAGATCTGTACTGACTTGGTGTATTGTATACATGTAATACATGCACCCTACTGCCTATATTAGATCTGTACTGCCTTGGTGTATTGTATACATGTAATACATGCACCCTACTGCCTATATTAGATCTGTACTGACTTGGTGTATCGTATACATGTAATACATGCACCCTACTGCTTATATTAGATCTGTACTGCCTTGGTGTATTGTATACATGTAATACATGCACCCTACTGCCTATATTAGATCTGTACTGCCTTGGTGTATTGTATACATGTAATACATGCACCCTACTGCCTAATTATTAGATCTGTACTGACTTGGTGTATTGTATACATGTAATACATGCACCCTACTGCCTATATTAGATCTGTACTGCCTTGGTGTATTGTATACATGTAATACATGGCACCCTACTGCCTATATTAGATCTGTACTGACTTGGTGTATTGTATACATGTAATACATGCACCCTACTGCCTATATTAGATCTGTACTGACTTGGTGTATCGTATACATGTAATACATGCACCCTACTGCTTATATTAGATCTGTACTGCCTTGGTGTATTGTATACATGTAATACATGCACCCTACTGCCTATATTAGATCTGTACTGCCTTGGTGTATTGTATACATGTAATACATGCACCCTACTGCCTAATTATTAGATCTGTACTGACTTGGTGTATTGTATACATGTAATACATGCACCCTACTGCCTATATTAGATCTGTACTGACTTGGTGTATCGTATACATGTAATACATGCACCCTACTGCCTATATTAGATTTGTACTGCCTTGGTGTATTGTATACATGTAATACATGCACCCTACTGCCTATATTAGATCTGTACTGCCTTGGTGTATTGTATACATGTAATACATGCACCCTACTGCCTATATTAGATCTGTACTGACTTGGTGTATCGTATACATGTAATACATGCACCCTACTGCCTATATTAGATTTGTACTGCCTTGGTGTATTGTATACATGTAATACATGCACCCTTCTGCCTATATTAGATATGTACTGCCTTGGTGTATTGTATACATGTAATACATGGCACCCTACTGCCTATATTAGATCTGTACTGACTTGGTGTATTGTATACATGTAATACATGCACCCTACTGCCTATATTAGATCTGTACTGACTTGGTGTATCGTATACATGTAATACATGCACCCTACTGCCTATATTAGATCTGTACTGACTTGGTGTGTCGTATACATGTAATACATGCACCCTACTGCCTATATTAGATCTGTACTGCCTTGGTGTATTGTATACATGTAATACATGCACCTTACTGCCTATATTAGATCTGTACTGCCTTGGTGTATTGTATACATGTAATACATGCACCCTACTGACTAATTATTAGATCTGTACTGACTTGGTGTATTGTATACATGTAATACATGCACCCTACTGCCTATATTAGATCTGTACTGCCTTGGTGTATTGTATACATGTAATACATGCACCCTACTGCCTATATTAGATCTGTACTGCCTTGGTGTATTGTATACATGTAATACATGGCACCCTACTGCCTATATTAGATCTGTACTGCCTTGGTGTATTGTATACATGTAATACATGCACCCTACTGCCTATATTAGATCTGTACTGCCTTGGTGTATTGTATACATGTAATACATGCACCCTTCTGCCTATATTAGATATGTACTGCCTTTGTGTATTGTATACATGTAATACATGCACCCTACTGCCTATATTAGATCTGTACTGCCTTGGTGTATTGTATACATGTAATACATGGCACCCTACTGCCTATATTAGATTTGTACTGCCTTGGTGTATTGTATACATGTAATACATGGCACCCTACTGCCTATATTAGATTTGTACTGCCTTGGTGTATTGTATACATGTAATACATGGCACCCTACTGCCTATATTAGATTTGTACTGCCTTGGTGTATTGTATACATGTAATACATGGCACCCTACTGCCTATATTAGATATGTACTGCCTTGGTGTATTGTATACATGTAATACATGGCACCCTACTGCCTATATTAGATTTGTACTACCTTGGTGTATTGTATACATGTAATACATGCACCCTTCTGCCTATATTAGATCTGTACTGCCTTGGTGTATTGTATACATGTAATACATGGCACCCTACTGCCTATATTAGATTTGTACTGCCTTGGTGTATTGTATACATGTAATATATGCACCCTACTGCCTATATTAGATCTGTACTGCCTTGGTGTATTGTATACATGTAATACATGGCACCCTACTGCCTATATTAGATTTGTACTGCCTTGGTGTATTGTATACATGTAATATATGCACCCTACTGCCTATTTTAGATCTGTACTGCCTTGGTTTATTGTATACATGTAATACATGCGCCCTACTGCCTATATTAGATTTGTACTGCCTTGGTGTATTGTATACATGTAATATATGCACCCTACTGCCTATTTTAGATCTGTACTGCCTTGGTGTATTGTATACATGTAATACATGGCACCCTACTGCCTATATTAGATTTGTACTGCCTTGGTGTATTGTATACATGTAATATATGCACCCTACTGCCTATTTTAGATCTGTACTGCCTTGGTGTATTGTATACATGTAATATATGCGCCCTAATGCCTAAATTAGATCTGTACTGCCTTAGTGTATTGTATACATGTAATACATGCACCCTACTGCCTATATTAGATCTGTACTGACTTGGTGTGTCGTATACATGTAATACATGCACCCTACTGCCTATATTAGATCTGTACTGACTTGTGTATTGTATACATGTAATACATGCACCCTACTGCTTATATTAGATCTGTACTGCCTTAGTGTATTGTATACATGTAATACATGCACCCTACTGCCTATATTAGATCTGTACTGCCTTGGTGTATTGTATACATGTAATACATGGCACCCTACTGCCTCTATTAGATCTGTACTGCCTTGGTGTATTGTATACATGTAATACATGCACCCTACTGCCTATATTAGATCTGTACTGCCTTGGTGTATTGTATACATGTAATACATGCACCCTTCTGCCTATATTAGATCTGTACTGCCTTGGTGTATTGTATACATGTAATATATGCACCCTACTGCCTATATTAGATCTGTACTGCCTTGGTGTATTGTATACATGTAATACATGGCACCCTACTGCCTATATTAGATTTGTACTGCCTTGGTGTATTGTATACATGTAATATATGCACCCTACTGCCTATTTTAGATCTGTACTGACTTGGTGTATTGTATACATGTAATTCATGCACCCTACTGCCTATATTAGATCTGTACTGACTTGGTGTATTGTTAGCTACAATAATGTAGCTCCTTATTTTTTTTAAATATTTTTTATTATGGACGGAGCTACAAAGAGGTCCCATTACTCGTAATGGAGCAAGCCGGGAGTGATTCACACCCGGGGGTTTTATGCATATAATACGCTATTAAACTGTTTCCCTAAATTGCTACATACTTTTTAATGTCTTTGAAGTGTTAACTGATATTTCTACAACACCTAATTCGTTAGTTTTACACTTTATTCGTAATCATGGCATTGTTGTCAAAATTTGACTTCCGGAAGTGCGTAATTTCTGAATCGATTTAGTAAAAATTGATCCGGATCAAGTTTTTTCCGGCTTTATTGCATTAGCTGGGATCAAATTTTTACCGATACGATTCTACAATTATACACTCCACAATTTCAATTTTGTCAACAATGCCATGATTACGAAAAAGTGTTAAAATTATTTAATTAGACAATGTAGAAATGTCAACTGAACGGCGGAGAAAGGAAAAAATATAAATTGAACAAAAATAGCAGTTTAAAAGCGGAAAATATGTATAAATCTCAAGAGTGTTTTTGCTCCATTACGAGTAAAGGGACCTCTTTGTAGCTCCGTCCATAATAAAAAATATTAAAAAAAAAATAAGGAGCTACATTATTGTAGCTAGGTGTATTGTATACATGTAATACATGCACCCTACTGCCTATATTAGATCTGTACTGCCTTGGTGTATTGTATACATGTGATACATGCACCCTACTGCCTATATTAGATCTGTACTGACTTGGTGTATTGTATACATGTAATACATGCACCCTACTGCCTATATTAGATCTGTACTGACTTGGTGTATTGTATACATGTAATACATGCACCCTACTGCCTATATTAGATCTGTACTGCCTTGGTGTATTGTATACATGTAATACATGGCACCCTACTGCCTATATTAGATCTGTTCTAATTTTAATTTTATTTGTAAGGGTAAAGGCTTATTTTTATATTGTTTTCACGTTGTGTCTCACATTGTCTGTATAAAGGACCAACTTTACACTGTTTCTATTAAATATTCTGTTCCTTCAGCAGTGTTTGACTCCCATTGTCTGTATAAAGGACCAACTTTACACTGTTTCTATTAAATATTCTGTTCCTTCAGCAGTGTTTGACTCCCATTGTCTGTATAAAGACCAACTTTACACTGTTTCTATTAAATATTCTGTTCCTTCAGCAGTGTTTGACTCCCATTGTCTGTATAAAGGACCAACTTTACACTGTTTCTATTAAATATTCTGTTCCTTCAGCAGTGTTTGACTCCTATTGTCTGTATGAAGGACCAACTTTACACTGTTTCTATTAAATATTCTGTTCCTTCAGCAGTGTTTGACTCCCATTGTCTGTATGAAGGACCAACTTTACACTGTTTCTATTAAATATTCTGTTCCTTCAGCAGTGTTTGACTCCCATTGTCTGTATAAAGACCAACTTTACACTGTTTCTATTAAATATTCTGTTCCTTCAGCAGTGTTTGACTCCCATTGTCTGTATAAAGGACCAACTTTACACTGTTTCTATTAAATATTCTGTTCCTTCAGCAGTGTTTGACTCCCATTGTCTGTATAAAGGACCAACTTTACACTGTTTCTATTAAATATTCTATTCCTTCAGCAGTGTTTGACTCCCATTGTCTGTATGAAGGACCAACTTTACACTGTTTCTATTAAATATTCTGTTCCTTCAGCAGTGTTTGACTCCCATTGTCTGTATGAAGGACCAACTTTACACTGTTTCTATTAAATATTCTATTCCTTCAGCAGTGTTTGACTCCCATTGTCTGTATAAAGGACCAACTTTACACTGTTTCTATTAAATATTCTATTCCTTCAGCAGTGTTTGACTCCCATTGTCTGTATGAAGGACCAACTTTACACTGTTTCTATTAAATATTCTATTCCTTCAGTAGTGTTTGACTCCCATTGTCTGTATGAAGGACCAACTTTACACTGTTTCTATTAAATATTCTATTCCTTCAGTAGTGTTTGACTCCCATTGTCTGTATAAAGGACCAACTTTACACTGTTTCTATTAAATATTCTGTTCCTTCAGCAGTGTTTGACTCCCATTGTCTGTATAAAGGACCAACTTTACACTGTTTCTATTAAATATTCTGTCCTTCAGCAGTGTTTGACTCCCATTGTCTGTATAAAGGACCAACTTTACACTGTTTCTATTAAATATTCTATTCCTTCAGCAGTGTTTGACTCCCATTGTCTGTATAAAGGACCAACTTTACACTGTTTCTATTAAATATTCTATTCCTTCAGTAGTGTTTGACTCCCATTGTCTGTATAATGGACCAACTTTACACTGTTTCTATTAAATATTCTGTTCCTTCAGCAGTGTTTGACTCCCATTGTCTGTATAAAGGACCAACTTTACACTGTTTCTATTAAATATTCTGTTCCTTCAGCAGTGTTTGACTCCCATTGTCTGTATAAAGACCAACTTTACACTGTTTCTATTAAATATTCTATTCCTTCAGCAGTGTTTGACTCCCATTGTCTGTATAAAGGACCAACTTTACACTGTTTCTATTAAATATTCTGTTCCTTCAGCAGTGTTTGACTCCCATTGTCTGTATAAAGACCAACTTTACACTGTTTCTATTAAATATTCTATTCCTTCAGCAGTGTTTGACTCCCATTGTCTGTATGAAGGACCAACTTTACACTGTTTCTATTAAATATTCTATTCCTTCAGTAGTGTTTGACTCCCATTGTCTGTATAAAGGACCAACTTTACACTGTTTCTATTAAATATTCTGTTCCTTCAGCAGTGTTTGACTCCCATTGTCTGTATGAAGGACCAACTTTACACTGTTTCTATTAAATATTCTGTTCCTTCAGCAGTGTTTGACTCCCATTGTCTGTATGAAGGACCAACTTTACACTGTTTCTATTAAATATTCTATTCCTTCAGCAGTGTTTGACTCCCATTGTCTGTATGAAGGACCAACTTTACACTGTTTCTATTAAATATTCTGTTCCTTCAGCAGTGTTTGACTCCCATTGTCTGTATGAAGGACCAACTTTACACTGTTTCTATTAAATATTCTGTTCCTTCAGCAGTGTTTGACTCCCATTGTCTGTATGAAGGACCAACTTTACACTGTTTCTATTAAATATTCTGTTCCTTCAGCAGTGTTTGACTCCCATTGTCTGTATGAAGGACCAACTTTACACTGTTTCTATTAAATATTCTGTTCCTTCAGCAGTGTTTGACTCCCATTGTCTGTATAAAGACCAACTTTACACTGTTTCTATTAAATATTCTGTTCCTTCAGCAGTGTTTGACTCCCATTGTCTGTATGAAGGACCAACTTTACACTGTTTCTATTAAATATTCTGTTCCTTCAGCAGTGTTTGACTCCCATTGTCTGTATAAAGGACCAACTTTACACTGTTTCTATTAAATATTCTGTCCTTCAGCAGTGTTTGACTCCCATTGTCTGTATAAAGGACCAACTTTACACTGTTTCTATTAAATATTCTGTTCCTTCAGCAGTGTTTGACTCCCATTGTCTGTATGAAGGACCAACTTTACACTGTTTCTATTAAATATTCTATTCCTTCAGTAGTGTTTGACTCCCATTGTCTGTATAAAGGACCAACTTTACACTGTTTCTATTAAATATTCTATTCCTTCAGCAGTGTTTGACTCCCATTGTCTGTATAAAGGACCAACTTTACACTGTTTCTATTAAATATTCTATTCCTTCAGCAGTGTTTGACTCCCATTGTCTGTATAAAGGACCAACTTTACACTGTTTCTATTAAATATTCTATTCCTTCAGCAGTGTTTGACTCCCATTGTCTGTATAAAGGACCAACTTTACACTGTTTCTATTAAATATTCTGTCCTTCAGCAGTGTTTGACTCCCATTGTCTGTATAAAGGACCAACTTTACACTGTTTCTATTAAATATTCTGTTCCTTCAGTAGTGTTTGACTCCCATTGTCTGTATAAAGGACCAACTTTACACTGTTTCTATTAAATATTCTGTTCCTTCAGCAGTGTTTGACTCCCATTGTCTGTATGAAGGACCAACTTTACACTGTGTCTATTAAATATTCTATTCCTTCAGCAGTGTTTGACTCCCATTGTCTGTATGAAGGACCAACTTTACACTGTTTCTATTAAATATTCTATTCCTTCAGTAGTGTTTGACTCCCATTGTCTGTATGAAGGACCAACTTTACACTGTTTCTATTAAATATTCTATTCCTTCAGCAGTGTTTGACTCCTATTGTCTGTATGAAGGACCAACTTTACACTGTTTCTATTAAATATTCTGTTCCTTCAGCAGTGTTTGACTCCCATTGTCTGTATGAAGGACCAACTTTACACTGTTTCTATTAAATATTCTGTTCCTTCAGCAGTGTTTGACTCCCATTGTCTGTATGAAGGACCAACTTTACACTGTTTCTATTAAATATTCTATTCCTTCAGTAGTGTTTGACTCCCATTGTCTGTATGAAGGACCAACTTTACACTGTTTCTATTAAATATTCTATTCCTTCAGTAGTGTTTGACTCCCATTGTCTGTATGAAGGACCAACTTTACACTGTTTCTATTAAATATTCTGTCCTTCAGCAGTGTTTGACTCCCATTGTCTGTATAAAGGACCAACTTTACACTGTTTCTATTAAATATTCTGTTCCTTCAGCAGTGTTTGACTCCCATTGTCTGTATGAAGGACCAACTTTACACTGTTTCTATTAAATATTCTGTTCCTTCAGCAGTGTTTGACTCCCATTGTCTGTATGAAGGACCAACTTTACACTGTTTCTATTAAATATTCTGTTCCTTCAGCAGTGTTTGACTCCCATTGTCTGTATGAAGGACCAACTTTACACTGTTTCTATTAAATATTCTGTTCCTTCAGCAGTGTTTGACTCCCATTGTCTGTATAAAGGACCAACTTTACACTGTTTCTATTAAATATTCTGTTCCTTCAGCAGTGTTTGACTCCCATTGTCTGTATAAAGGACCAACTTTACACTGTTTCTATTAAATATTCTGTTCCTTCAGCAGTGTTTGACTCCCATTGTCTGTATGAAGGACCAACTTTACACTGTTTCTATTAAATATTCTATTCCTTCAGCAGTGTTTGACTCCCATTGTCTGTATGAAGGACCAACTTTACACTGTTTCTATTAAATATTCTGTTCCTTCAGCAGTGTTTGACTCCCATTGTCTGTATAAAGGACCAACTTTACACTGTTTCTATTAAATATTCTGTTCCTTCAGCAGTGTTTGACTCCCATTGTCTGTATAAAGGACCAACTTTACACTGTTTCTATTAAATATTCTGTTCCTTCAGCAGTGTTTGACTCCCATTGTCTGTATGAAGGACCAACTTTACACTGTTTCTATTAAATATTCTGTTCCTTCAGCAGTGTTTGACTCCCATTGTCTGTATAAAGGACCAACTTTACACTGTTTCTATTAAATATTCTGTTCCTTCAGCAGTGTTTGACTCCCATTGTCTGTATGAAGGACCAACTTTACACTGTTTCTATTAAATATTCTGTCCTTCAGCAGTGTTTGACTCCCATTGTCTGTATAAAGGACCAACTTTACACTGTTTCTATTAAATATTCTATTCCTTCAGTAGTGTTTGACTCCCATTGTCTGTATAAAGGACCAACTTTACACTGTTTCTATTAAATATTCTGTTTCTTCAGCAGTGTTTGACTCCCATTGTCTGTATAAAGGACCAACTTTACACTGTTTCTATTAAATATTCTGTTCCTTCAGCAGTGTTTGACTCCCATTGTCTGTATGAAGGACCAACTTTACACTGTTTCTATTAAATATTCTATTCCTTCAGCAGTGTTTGACTCCCATTGTCTGTATAAAGGACCAACTTTACACTGTTTCTATTAAATATTCTATTCCGTCAGCAGTGTTTGACTCCCATTGTCTGTATAAAGGACCAACTTTACACTGTTTCTATTAAATATTCTGTTCCTTCAGCAGTGTTTGACTCCCATTGTCTGTATGAAGGACCAACTTTACACTGTTTCTATTAAATATTCTGTCCTTCAGCAGTGTTTGACTCCCATTGTCTGTATAAAGGACCAACTTTACACTGTTTCTATTAAATATTCTATTCCTTCAGCAGTGTTTGACTCCCATTGTCTGTATAAAGGACCAACTTTACACTGTTTCTATTAAATATTCTGTTCCTTCAGCAGTGTTTGACTCCCATTGTCTGTATAAAGGACCAACTTTACACTGTTTCTATTAAATATTCTATTCCTTCAGCAGTGTTTGACTCCCATTGTCTGTATGAAGGACCAACTTTACACTGTTTCTATTAAATATTCTGTTCCTTCAGCAGTGTTTGACTCCCATTGTCTGTATAAAGGACCAACTTTACACTGTTTCTATTAAATATTCTATTCCTTCAGTAGTGTTTGACTCCCATTGTCTGTATGAAGGACCAACTTTACACTGTTTCTATTAAATATTCTGTTCCTTCAGCAGTGTTTGACTCCCATTGTCTGTATAAAGGACCAACTTTACACTGTTTCTATTAAATATTCTATTCCTTCAGCAGTGTTTGACTCCCATTGTCTGTATAAAGGACCAACTTTACACTGTTTCTATTAAATATTCTATTCCTTCAGTAGTGTTTGACTCCCATTGTCTGTATGAAGGACCAACTTTACACTGTTTCTATTAAATATTCTATTCCTTCAGCAGTGTTTGACTCCCATTGTCTGTATAAAGGACCAACTTTACACTGTTTCTATTAAATATTCTATTCCTTCAGCAGTGTTTGACTCCCATTGTCTGTATAAAGGACCAACTTTACACTGTTTCTATTAAATATTCTGTTCCTTCAGCAGTGTTTGACTCCCATTGTCTGTATGAAGGACCAACTTTACACTGTTTCTATTAAATATTCTGTTCCTTCAGCAGTGTTTGACTCCCATTGTCTGTATAAAGGACCAACTTTACACTGTTTCTATTAAATATTCTGTTCCTTCAGCAGTGTTTGACTCCCATTGTCTGTATGAAGGACCAACTTTACACTGTTTCTATTAAATATTCTGTTCCTTCAGCAGTGTTTGACTCCCATTGTCTGTATAAAGGACCAACTTTACACTGTTTCTATTAAATATTCTGTCCTTCAGCAGTGTTTGACTCCCATTGTCTGTATGAAGGACCAACTTTACACTGTTTCTATTAAATATTCTGTTCCTTCAGCAGTGTTTGACTCCCATTGTCTGTATAAAGGACCAACTTTACACTGTGTCTATTAAATATTCTGTTCCTTCAGCAGTGTTTGACTCCCATTGTCTGTATAAAGACCAACTTTACACTGTTTCTATTAAATATTCTGTCCTTCAGCAGTGTTTGACTCCCATGGTCTGTATGAAGGACCAACTTTACACTGTTTCTATTAAATATTCTGTTCCTTCAGCAGTGTTTGACTCCCATTGTCTGTATGAAGGACCAACTTTACACTGTTTCTATTAAATATTCTATTCCTTCAGCAGTGTTTGACTCCCATTGTCTGTATAAAGGACCAACTTTACACTGTTTCTATTAAATATTCTGTTCCTTCAGCAGTGTTTGACTCCCATTGTCTGTATGAAGGACCAACTTTACACTGTTTCTATTAAATATTCTGTTCCTTCAGCAGTGTTTGACTCCCATTGTCTGTATAAAGACCAACTTTACACTGTGTCTATTAAATATTCTGTTCCTTCAGCAGTGTTTGACTCCCATTGTCTGTATGAAGGACCAACTTTACACTGTTTCTATTAAATATTCTGTCCTTCAGCAGTGTTTGACTCCTATTGTCTGTATGAAGGACCAACTTTACACTGTTTCTATTAAATATTCTATTCCTTCAGCAGTGTTTGACTCCCATTGTCTGTATGAAGGACCAACTTTACACTGTTTCTATTAAATATTCTATTCCTTCAGCAGTGTTTGCATTTACTTGTGTTTTACAACCATCAGTGTATTACTTGGAATTAATTATACAGTAGAACGTATACTGTAGTAGCCATATTATCCGTAATATTCGTCAATGTAAATATGCATACTAAGTCTCGGTGGATTTCAGATATTTCAATCTAGCGTGTATTTATGTTGTATGTTGACCATTATAATGTATCCTAATTGTTCAGCCTTGTATATTTAAGTTAATGGATCGGTGGGGAATAGGGTAAATTTACATCATGCCAGATAAATGGGAACGGTATTTACTAGACGTTGATAATCCCGCCTATTGTTATATTAGGACACATGAATTAGCTGTGGTCATGTTGAATAGAGCATAAAATAAATCTAGCTGAGTGACACTAGAACTCGCAACAATTATATCCACATGGCTTGTACTTGCCGCTGACTGATTTATTTATTGGTATTCAACAAATAATAGAACTTGAATGTTTATATTTTTTATGCAACTTATTTAGTTTTGCAAAAAAATTGGCCAAAAATTTTTTTTTTTAAATAATTCTTATAATTTCATGGATATTTTGTCTCTGATTTTGATGGGCTTTGTTTTTTAGATTCCCTGCTGTCTGGTTGTATGTCAACAGATTTTACTTTCTTTCACACTACAAAAAATGCCAGTGTTTTGCCTTTTATTTTATCTTTTATCAATTTGTATGTTGTTTCAGTATACAGTGCTATAACATTATAGTTGGGCTGTGCTGTCAAGTGCTCCATTTCAGTTTACAGTGCTATAACATTATAGTTGGGCTGTGCTGTCAAGTGCTCCATTTCAGTTTACAGTGCTATAACATTATAGTTGGGCTGTGCTGTCAAGTGCTCCATTTCAGTTTACAGTGCTATAACATTATAGTTGGGCTGTGCTGTCAAGTACTCCATTTCAGTTTACAGTGCTATAACATTATAGTTGGGCTGTGCTGTCAAGTGCTCCATTTCAGTTTACAGTGCTATAACATTATAGTTGGGCTGTGCTGTCATGTGCTCCATTTCAGTTTACAGTGCTATAACATTATAGTTGGGCTGTGCTGTCAAGTACTCCATTTCAGTTTACAGTGCTATAACATTATAGTTGGGCTGTGCTGTCAAGTGCTCCATTTCAGTTTACAGTGATATAACATTATAGTTGGGCTGTGCTGTCAAGTGTTCCATTTCAGTTTACAGTGCTATAACATTATAGTTGGGCTGTGCTGTCAAGTGCTCCATTTCAGTTTACAGTGATATAACATTATAGTTGGGCTGTGCTGTCAAGTGCTCCATTTCAGTTTACAGTGCTATAACATTATAGTTGGGCTGTGAGTGTCAAGTGCTCCATTTCAGTTTACAGTGCTATAACATTATAGTTGGGCTGTGCTGTCAAGTGCTCCATTTCAGTTTACAGTGCTATAACATTATAGTTGGGCTGTGCTGTCAAGTACTCCATATCAGTTTACAGTGCTATAACATTATAGTTGGGCTGTGCTGTCAAGTGCTCCATTTCAGTTTACAGTGCTATAACATTATAGTTGGGCTGTGCTGTCAAGTGCTCCATTTCAGTTTACAGTGCTATAACATTATAGTTGGGCTGTGCTGTCAAGTGCTCCATGATTAGGATACACATTTTCCTTTGGCCTTTCAATGTTATTTTCCTGGGACCATACAGAGCTGCTTCGTGTGTCCCCTGGGGGCGGATAAGGGAAGCCCAGGGTGCTTGTCAGGTCATAATATCGAAAGCCTTGCCATGGACCATAGTGTTTGGAGACTGTCATGCTCCTTGCATGAAAAAGACCCCTTTTGTAGATTCTGAAAAAGAGTTGATAAGGCTTATTATGCTGCTACTAAAGGCTAAATTCTCTACCCAATACTCCATACTTTTCCAGTGACAGTAAAAATTGTGTTCCCTATGTCTCATCCCACCCCTTTGTTGTTTTTTTATTGTTTGTTAACTTGTTCTCATCCTGAATATAGCTGAAACACTGCTCTCTGGATAGCACATACACAGTCCTTGATAAAACAATGTTCATAAATTTTGGAGATGTTTTTGCTGTTTACTTAAAACAGCATTTACGCAAAATTACACATGTTATATTTTACGTGATAGTTAAACAAAAACATATATTTATATAGCAATAAATTTATTTGAGGCAAAAATTCATTATTATTAAATTCAATAAAACTTGGTTTAATAGTTATACAACATGTTAGGAATTACAACAATCACAATTTTTTTCAAAAGATAATCAAGTTTTTTTCCATGTCAATAACATATTCTCGAAAACAACAAAAGATTGTTTTTCGTGCATGATCAGTATCTTGTAATGGGAACCAATCGTATTGTTAACATGCAGACATTTATGTATAACATGCACACAGTATTATGTATGAAGTGTAAAATATCTCGGTTAAGAATACATGCATTAACAATGCAGGTCTGCAAAAAACGCCAGTAATTAAAACGAAAATTAATAAATTTGCCATCTGTAATTGATCTAAATATGTTACAGTGTCATAAAATACTTTTGAAAAGTTGCAAAAAAAAATAACATAAAAGTGTACAATGTCAAGCAAGGATTGTAATTAAATTAAAGAAGTCTCTGGTGACGTGGGAGGGAACCATTGTGAAGATCGACATCTGTGACCAAGACATCCTCAGCTTCATCATCTCTTGGTCCTTGAATTTCTATACACATCACAAACCTATCTGTTTTTATTCAAAAAAACATATCATATTTTCATATCATTTTTCAGGAAAAAATGACTTCTGAAATTTCTGTTTGACAGCTGTTGTTGTGCTATAATGTTATCTAAGAGAAAAATCTGATTGGTTCCCGAGAGGAACATATAAGGAGGAAACTCGACCCTGTTCCAAACGAACAGTACAATGCTTAAATGAAAAATTGCATGATAAAATACATTGACCAGGCCTTTGATGGTATTGATTTTCTGTCTGTAATTGAATCAAACAGTTTTAGATTGCTCCCATGATTAGCCATATTTATGGCTTTCACATTATTTTTGTGTCACAAAAATGCTCAGCTATGTTTATGTTTCTGGTTTGTTTTTATTTCCGAAGTCATTAAATTCACAACATTAAAAAACATCAACAAAAATAGAAACTGTTTATTTAGCACCAAATGGTTCTGTTACTGAAGAATTCAATCATGTGGAAACCAGTCATGTATCTATGGAAACCTCATTAAACTTCACTTCTTTTGATAAATTGGTTCACAAACTTTTCATTTGATCTGAAATAAGCATTGCCTTTAAAAAACAAATGTGAAATCCTGAAAATTTCCTGTTATTTTTTTTCAGCCTATTGATTTTTCTACCTTTTTCAGTTGGTGATGAGTTAATTTCCCTATCACAACAATAATTTTATTAAGTTGAAGTAATATCAAACAATCTTTGGTGGATAAATAAAGTACACAAAGGTCAAATGACAGAATCCTTTTTTTTACAACAGAAAGAGACTAATGTTGGATGCCTTATTTGGTATTTCATTACAAGTAATACAGTTTGATTGCCTGAATTATGCAGACTGAGCATTTTCCAGACATACTGTGGCTAGAACACAGCACATGTGATGTAAAACTGTCATGTCTGTTTTATACTAGACCATTGATACATTGTGAACACTTATCCCATACACATTTCTCCTACCTTAAAAACCTCCATTAAACTTAGTAACATTTACGTTTATTCTGTTAGTGTTCTAATGATTTTAAATTTCCCTTAATGTAACATCCCCTTTTTGAGCCCCATTACCTGTTTCTTTGTAGTTGTAATTTCTTGCTTCAGCAACAGAAGTATAAAGCTACTTTTATTGTGGAATGATTCCTCAGCTTATTCATGCAGAATTCTTACCTCATAGCATTGTTACAGTTGTTAAGTCCAGACAAAACCAGTGATTTTAAATTCTGTTTAATAAACATACACATCTGTTGTGAAGAATCTCTTTTAATTAAAGTTGAGGTTCAGCCATATATAAGCAAATGCCACTAGCTATGTAGTCATACTTTGTCAAGCATTAAAAATAATTGTTTCAGTTTTTCCTATTTTTCTTTAATATGTATGCAGTTGGAATTGGTTTTTTTTTATGTGTTATATTTTCTTTGACTTTGATTTATGAATTGTCTTTTTAACCATGTTTTCAACGAAAATCCTGGTTATAAGATTTGGGTATGGTGGGTGGCCGGGTGTTTGGTCGGGTGCGGGTTCAGTCAGGCAGGCCGCATCCTATCAATTCCGACAAACCAATCTTGCTGAAACTTTGGATATGGCAAGCTTGCATGAAGATCTAGCTTGTGATTGGATTTGGGAGCAGTCACATCAAGGTCAATGTCACTGTTACTAAAAATAGAAAAACAGTTTCCAGTCAATAATTTCAGTTAAAATAAACCAATCTTGCTGAAACTTTGGATATAACAAGCTGGTATTAAGACCTAGTATGGGATTGAATTTGGGGAAAGTTGGGTCAAGGTCAAGGTCACTGTTACTAAAAATAGAAAAACTGTTTCCAGTGAATAACTTCAGTTTGGATAGACCAATCTTGATGAAACTTTGGATATAGTAAGTGTGCATGAACACCTAGCTTGGTATTAGATTTGAGGCCAGTCAGGTCAAGGTCAAGGTCACTAACTGAAAAAATACACAGTTTCATTTAGTCTACTACTAAAATAATTGTTAAATCTTTGAAAACCTGTTTTTGTGGCATTGCCACATTTCTTCTTCTTTTTTTTCTTCTTTCTGAGTTGAAACCGGGTTCAATAGCGAACCTTTGAGGCTCTGCGAAAACTATGCACGTTACCGGCGACACAGTAGTCTTCAAAATAATAGTTTGACAGTGTCCTTGGTGTTCAGTATTGTGTTATTACCTTCATTGGTACATACACATGTAAAAATTTGTTGGTATACATCTGTTGATACAAAACGTTTATAAATTAGCAAGTACACTACATGTATACATTTTTTATTACAAATCATAGTTATACATATATTTGTTTGGTATATGAGTGTTTCCATTAAAGCTGAAATGGTTTTTTTTTTCTTCTTTCAAAATGTTCCTGATCCATAAATATTCTGTATCAAATACTAATATTCATCACAATTAACCCCCAGCTTTTGGCAACACATTTGTCATAAACACTGCACATGTGTACAACTGATTAAACAACATATGTGTATATCTGCTAGTACACTGCACATGTATACATCTGTTGATATGTTAAAGCATGTGTATGGATTTGATAATACATGTATGCAACTGCTTATACAATACATATGTAAATATCTGGTGGCACACTGCACATGTTTACATATGTTGATACAATACACATGTTTACATCTGTGTTTGCAATACACATTCTGTAAATACAGAAACAGTTAATGGCTGACAGTTAAGCATATACTTTGCTCTTGTAACAGTTATTTAAAAATAATTTAATTTGTTTTATTAGTTGAAATCTGATTGGTCAATTAAAAGGAGTAACCAAGGGATACTCACATGACATAACACCCTTGCAGTTCAGTTAATTCCTTGAAGTCATCACTGTTTAGCCTCAAAAGTCTTTAGTATTTTTGATAAAATTAATATTCCCTAACAAATCAAAAGTTGTTGAGATTTATTGACAACTATACACATTTAACGTGTGGTCATTGCTGTTATGAAAATAAAAGAGAAATGAAACAAAGAAAAGAATATGTATTTAGGGTAGGCCAAATACAGAATGTGTAGATAAATATTAGGGTTATATTTAATTTCTATTTTATTTATTTCTGTGAGACCATGTTAAAAACTCCTTTAACCAAATTAATTAAATTTGTAAAATCTGAAACCTTACTATAAATGAATTAAGACTCGAAGGATGCCATGGATACCGTTTGATTGGTCTTTGTAATTAAATCATTTCATTTAAATAGTTAATATGCTGTTTTAAAAGCAATTATCATTAACAGAATAATATCAATTATCATTAACAGAATAATATTTCTTATTAATTTGAAACTTTTATTAATGATATTTCATTCTAGTACGAGACTGTGCTAGAAACTAACTTCATGTTTTATGTAAATAAAAAAGATCCATTTTGTGAACAATTCTTTCAGTTTTTCAGATTGAACTCGCATACTAACATGATCTGTAAATTAATAATTGATAAATTAAAACATTATTCAACAACAATCATTGTTCTATAGACTATTTTATACTGCTCTAGTTTGCCAATACCCAGATTGTCATTTCTATACTGTATGTGTCTGTATAGGAAAACAAATTTGTTTATCTAAGTATAGTATAACTTTACAAATTATATATAATTTTCATTGTAATTTGTAACAGAATGATAGCATACCCTGACATAGCATTGGACAAGGCATTCGAAATGGTCACGATATTCATTCTGTCAGTATTAAACGATCTTCCACAGTACTATTTAATTAAGTTTCTGGTCACTCAAGATGTGCAATAAGTGGAGTTGGCAGGATGCCAAACCAATTCCATCCTAGGAAGACAATGTCAGTTCTAGGTCTCTCGTGTATTTCAAATTGCAGGCTTCCTAATTACTGATATTTCCCATCAAACATGACGATTTGCTTATATCCATCTTGTAAATTTAATATCCTGTCACTAGCTGGTTCTATTGCTAATAAACCTTCAAACCCTCGCTTTTATGTCCTGGTGGGCAGTAAGTAGAGTTTACGTAAGGGTTGTCATCTGTCAGTTTGTTAGGAAATGGCAGAAGGCCTAATACATCTTGTTAAACATTCTTTTATAGTTTGTACTGACCAGAGTTTGAAATTTCCTTGATAAATTGAATTTTTTGTCAACTCTGGGTCTATAGAGCAAGCTATCAACCAACTGTCTTATTCCCCTGTGTAACAGATGTTTATAGCTGTCATGGTGGAAAGCTCCTATAAAAGTATTATGAACTTTGTTGTGTTTTGGTTATATCTTGGTTATAGGTTGTTTTTGGCAAATAATTGGTTTAAATTGTTTGGATGACCAGTGTAGTCAGACTTATATGAGCATGTAATTTATTGTACACATTTTACTAGTAGCCATTTTTGTCGTCTAAGAAATCTACAGAGGTAAGGTATATCATAGAAGCCCCATGGATGTATCTGTTATTGTATTGTTGCTTCATGTTCAGGACGAGATTATTAATTGCTACTAATATTTCAGATAATATACACAAGTCTTTATTGTATTGCTCAGTTTTGACCTTATTTTACAACCCCAAACTTCTGCTTGTCAAATGGAAACTTAATAGCACTATCAAATACCGTTCTTGATTCACCCAAAAATTAAATGCTGTTTCTTTTTGAAGAAAACATAATTCAAAAGCAAGATTCTGTATTGCAAACCAGTGGTTTTTATGCTGTAGAAACTAACGTAATATTCAGTTTGACTATATAATGATTTCTCATTGTTGTTAACTTTCAAATGTAAAAAAATTGGAATCTATCATTATGCCACCTTTGTTACAGGAGGCTTTTGCATCATTAGATAATTTTGAATCTCGTAACTTTCACTTGGTCGTGTATAAGCACGTTATCATGTACAAAATGATTTTAAGCGTCAAATTTAATTTAGCTAGGAGGTACTGTTAGCTATTACTTTATCAAATATATTCAGCAAATACACATTAATAATGGTGTTTTCCTTCATGTTCGTAGAGATAATGGGTTACCTTGGTGAACGATATAAACATCAGCAAGCTTAGTAGTTTTCAAAAGCTTTGATTTCCTGTATTTTGTAGAAAACTTTCAGCTTGGGCATGTTAGTCTGCTGAAGTGGTATAAAATGATTGAAAAGAAAAATCTTATGTAGTGCTGAACTGCGGACGGGTTTTGTTCCAATAACAATGCTCACAGATGATTTACTATAGAATTAAATGTTTTTACAATTTTTATCTTTTCTGTAACCTGTTTTGGAGCTTGGAACTATTGTTTACATTATAATTGCCAAAAATCTATAATTATTTTGCTATGGTTAAGTTTTTACAATATAACAATTGGTATTTAATGCAATGGTTTTATATTTACTTACTGAAGAAATCAATATATTGATGATGTTATATAGTAATTGTCCCGTGTTTGTTTTGTAACGAGTGTTAAAGAGCCCATTTATAAAGAAAATTTTTCTATTGTGAGGGTTCAGATCCAAACAATGGTATTTAATTGGTTGGATACTGAGGCTGGGGATTTGTTGAATCTTCTAACATATGGCTTTAAGCTCTTATAAGCTGTTAACTACTTGTATTGAAACTTACAAACCAACCCTGCAGCGCTTTGAACAAATTGAAAAGATTTTAGAATGTCACCACATTATGACATTAATAGAGAAGGATGATGAAGCAGGAACATTATAATATGTGGTCCAAGTATGCCACGTAAATTACCTCAGAATAAAATGACTTTTCATACAACAAAAGTTTTGACAATAATTTATTGGGTCATGGTTTAGTAGTAAAAGGTTTCCAGAATTCTTTGTTTTTCTTCTGTTTCCACACTGTTTTATTAATAATGGATTTTTTTTCTATATTTACGTAAAGTTTACTTAAAATATATTAAAACCATTATAAACATAGATGTATTTCAAATTATCGACTATCGTAATATGTACAACACAGGGTGAATTAAGGAAGTTGTTGCTTTGAAAAATATCGTAAAATATTGACTTTATGAAGCACTCTTTATTTATTATATTTTTTTTATACAATTGTTGTTAAAAATGATAAACAATGATTTGTTGCTTGTCAGATAGTATTTCTCAATATAAATTGAGACTTTATTACCTTAGACGGATGAATGTCAACTTATGAGGATGAATATATAGGCCATACACTAGTAGATATACGTGAAGGGTCTATTCCAATTGTTTCCTTTAAGCACAAGGTTAGCCTTCAGAAATGTTGTCTATATTGTTTCTGACATTTTTATTGGCAGCTGTGTCAGTATGTCCCTTTTAGGAGAAATAAAAAGAATATAATATACATTCCTTTGTTCCTTCAGCCATTTGTTAAGCTTAGGTTTTTACTATTTTCTGACAAAACAACCAAAATTCATGGTTAGTAGTATTTTGGCATATTTTGACCCTTTGAAGGAATTGAATGTCTGAAGCTTTTTACTTATATCACATGTTTCAGTTTACCAAGAATGATGAATTTGTCTCTGAGCAATGCAATGGCAATATAGCTTACAGATAAAGAGAACAATGAAATTATACAGAATCATGTTTACTAAAAAAATGGCTTTGTGTAAAGGATACCATGAGCCTATTAGAATGGTCTGTTTCTAACCTTTGTTAGTGCTGTTTATGTGTCATGTTTTTAGCCTGAAAAAAAAAATGATAAAACATCCATTTTTGTTTGAAGAAGCAATTATGATCAATGTGTACATTAAAATGTTTGTAATTTTTTCCACTTTATGTATAAATTATTGCTACAGTAATCACAAAGCTTCTTTTAGAAAAAATAATTTTGTCAGATTTTTGTAATGATGTACTTTAGTGGTTTGAAATCTCAAATGAATCATTTCTTCCTGAAGGGGAAGATTATAGCAATTATAGCATCTATACCTCGTTAAGGTAAAAATTAAGTTGTTATCTCAGGTATAAAGTTAAGTGGTTAACTCCATGTATGGCTGTTGAGTGCCTGTAACATTATTGTTTCAATAAAATACCAAAGGTTAGCTTGAAAGAAGCAAATTAACTCTTGGTATTGGCTTGTGTCCTAATGCACTAAGCAGTACAGGCTTTGACGGGGATGTGTTGGGTATTAGATTTCCCGTATTTTCTGTTCATCCCATAATTAACACTTTCTTTATTCTCTCTTTCTCTCCTACAATTCCATACAGACAGATAAACAATTGAATTAGATCTGCAATGTAGGAAATGTGTTGAATTCATTTGAAAATATCCTCTAATGAGCCTCAGTAATAAATCTTTAAAGATTTGTAAAGCTTTGACAAGGAATCGCTACAGGAATGTGAAACCTAGCAAAGCAGTATTAAGAATGGTTTTAGACTGCCTCTAATCATACTTGTGTAGACATATTGCTAGTCAGCTTAAAGATTTTAATGAAGGGTATTCTGTCTCTCCCTGTCAGTTGTGTTGACAAATTAGAGGTCAGTTGCTGTTTGACCATTATATTTAGATCTGATATTCCTTTTTTAATGAATTTGTGTTGGGCATTTTTTATTCATGTTGAAGAGAAGTTCTTGTGCCAATGAATGTTGCACTTCTACTATTTACCATTAAGAATCCTACGCTTCTACCATTTGCTGTAGGGATCCTACACTTCTACTATTTACCATAGGGATCCTACACTTCTACTATTTACTGTAGGGATCCTACGCTTCTACCATTTGCTGTAGGGATCCTACACTTCTACTATTTACTGTAGGGATCCTACACTTCTACTATTTACTGTAGGGATCCTACACTTCTACCATTTGCTGTAGGGATCCTACACTTCTACTATTTACTGTAGGGATCCTACACTTCTACTATTTACTGTAGGGATCCTACGCTTCTACCATTTGCTGTATGGATCCTACACTTCTACTATTTACCATAGGGATCCTACACTTCTACTATTTACTGTAGGGATCCTACACTTCTACCATTTACTGTAGGGATCCTACACTTCTACTATTTACTGTAGGGATCCTACACTTCTACTATTTACTGTAGGGATCCTACACTTCTACCATTTACCATAGGGATCCTACACTTCTACTATTTACCATTAAGAATCCTACGCTTCTACCATTTGCTGTAGGGATCCTACACTTCTACTATTTACCATAGGGATCCTACACTTCTACTATTTACTGTAGGGATCCTACACTTCTACCATTTACTGTAGGGATCCTACACTTCTACTATTTACCATAGGGATCCTACACTTCTACTATTTACCATAGGGATCCTACACTTCTACTATTTACTGTAGGGATCCTACACTTCTACCATTTACTGTAGGGATCCTACACTTCTACCATTTGCTGTAGGGATCCTACACTTCTACTATTTACCATAGGGATCCTACACTTCTACTATTTACTGTAGGGATCCTACACTTCTACCATTTACTGTAGGGATCCTACACTTCTACTATTTACCATAGGGATCCTACACTTCTACTATTTACTGTAGGGATCCTACACTTTTACCATTTACTGTAGGGATCCTACACTTCTACCATTTACTGTAGGGATCCTACACTTCTACTATTTACTGTAGGGATCCTACACTTCTACCATTTACTGTAGGGATCCTACACTTCTACTATTTACCATAGGGATCCTACACTTCTACTATTTACTGTAGGGATCCTACACTTCTACCATTTACTGTAGGGATCCTACACTTCTACTATTTACTGTAGGGATCCTACACTTCTACCATTTACTGTAGGGATCCTACACTTCTACTATTTACCATAGGGATCCTACACTTCTACCATTTACTGTAGGGATCCTACACTTCTACTATTTACCATAGGGATCCTACACTTCTACCATTTACTGTAGGGATCCTACACTTCTACTATTTACTGTAGGGATCCTACACTTCTACCATTTACCATAGGGATCCTACATTTCTACTATTTACTGTAGGGATCCTACACTTCTACCATCTACTGTAGGGATCCTACACTTCTACTATTTACTGTAGGGATCCTACACTTCTACTATTTACTTTAGGGATCCTACACTTATACTATTTACTGTAGGGATCCTACACTTCTACTATTTACTGTAGGGATCCTACACTTCTACTATTTACTGTAGGGATCCTACACTTCTACCATTTACTGTAGGGATCCTACACTTCTACTATTTACCATAGGGATCCTACACTTCTACTATTTACTGTAGGGATCCTGCACTTTTACCATTTACTGTAGGGATCCTACACTTCTACCATTTACTGTAGGGATCCTACACTTCTACTATTTACTGTAGGGATCCTACACTTCTACCATTTACTGTAGGGATCCTACACTTCTACTATTTACCATAGGGATCCTACACTTCTACTATTTACTGTAGGGATCCTACACTTCTACCATTTACTGTAGGGATCCTACACTTCTACTATTTACTGTAGGGATCCTACACTTCTACCATTTACTGTAGGGATCCTACACTTCTACTATTTACCATAGGGATCCTACACTTCTACCATTTACTGTAGGGATCCTACACTTCTACCATTTACTGTAGGGATCCTACACTTCTACTATTTACTGTAGGGATCCTACACTTCTACCATTTACCATAGGGATCCTACATTTCTACTATTTACTGTAGGGATCCTACACTTCTACCATCTACTGTAGGGATCCTACACTTCTACTATTTACTGTAGGGATCCTACACTTCTACTATTTACTTTAGGGATCCTACACTTATACTATTTACTGTAGGGATCCTACACTTCTACTATTTACTGTAGGGATCCTACACTTCTACTAATTACTGTAGGGATCCTACACTTCTACCATTTACTGTAGGGATCCTACACTTCTACCATTTACTGTAGGGATCCTACACTTCTACTATTTACCATAGAGATCCTACACTTCTATCATTTACTATAGGTATATTAAGTATTTGCCAACTTAGTTTAAACTTTTTGAGAATTAAAATTTAACAAGCTTTTAATTTTGTAGTATTAAGTGTTGATTACGTGAAATACAGTGTCCACAAAGCTATCCATAGAGAATCGTTTGATGTTTTCTGGCAGATATTTTTGGAAGCAGGTAGAATGGCAGGCAATGTATGTTTCCTTTTTGGAAGGAGGTAGAACAGGAAGCAACATCCTCACAAGTCAGGTTTTCTGTGTTCATGAAACCCTGACAAACTTAGCAAGGAAATTCCCTGGCTAGAAGTAACTATTTTTATTGGCTACATGATACCTTAATGTAGCCAATCAAAAGCCCGCTTTCATTCATGACTTGGTTAGGGGATATCCCGATGTCGATTGTAAATAAACCAAACGGATGTGTTGTATAGACCATGGGAAAATCAGTGTATTTTGTACAGTAGTGTTTATAGTTTGCTATTACCGCGTTATTTATTAGTTGCATTAAGTTTTCTTCCAATTCAAGAATGAGTAAGAATGACAACTGCCAAACACATGCTTATTTTAAGCAATTTCATTGGTTGATATTTTGAAGGATTGACGTCATTCAAAAATTTACTAGCTGGGGAATTTCCTAGCTAAGTTTGTCAGGGTTTTGTGGACACAGAAACCCTGACTTGTGAGGGTGGGGAAGCAATGTATGTTTCTTTCTTGGAAGGATGTAGAAGGCTAGGCGATGTATGTTTCCTTCTTCAATAGCTTCTAAAAATACTAATTTCAATTGTTACAATATGAAATACAAGAACGAAAAATTATTTTGTTTAAAAAAATACTAAAATAGTTTTTTGAAGTATCATCAAATTTTGTGGGTTGATCACAACAATTTTTAATGAATTGTCTGAATCTATTTAAAGAAATTTGATGTGGGCTTTGTCAACAAAAAATTCTTTGTGTGCTATGGTAAGGAATTAATTTAGCCATATCTGGTTTAATTGTTAAAAGATCTTACAAGAGACAAGCACAGATTAAGGAATTTTCTTGCTTAACTTTGACTAGAACCAAGGAAACAAGATAATTGTATTAATGGAATAAAATAACCCAGAATTACAAGGAAAAACTAACCATTAACTACGTCAAAGAAAAGCAGGCCATTACAATACGAAGTTAACAATGACTTAACATAAGGAGAACGATGTGAGATATCAACTCGGAAAACATAATTATTTACTGGAGGAACTATTCAACCATTTAAACAGATTCATGCACTGATGCACAAAATAATGAATGTATTGTTATTGGGGACCTCAAAAAGGGAGGAATTTTTGTTTTCATATTATGACTGCAACAACTATGGTATTTGAGGAAAACTTACCAGATTATAGAATTTTTGTAATGGGATTGATTTTACTGCAGAAGTTTTAAAGTCATCAATGTATCACTCTTTAAAGTAGTTTGATGAAGGTGACCATTATGTTACTTTCTTTAGGATAAAGCCGCTGTCACAATATATTATGATTGTATGTTATTGTCAGATAGGTATTGACCTTGATATTGACCTTTGTGTTGGTATTGACCTTGGTATTGATATTGACCTGTGTTGGTCTTGACCTTGGTATTTTCTATAATTCACCAGGCTCAAACTCTTAATCCCTGTATAACAACCAAGTCTGATAACCAAGTGAGCTACAGAAGTACTCTGTTAGCTCAGTCGATTTTGATTGGCTATATATCTACTACCTGCTAGAACACAGATCAGCCTCCTGGTACAGTTGTTTAAAAATAAAATTTTATTTGTGAGTTTACAAAGTATGTTGAACTGTTTAATGGCAAATGTGATTGTTCTTCATTCATTGGAACTTATTTATGTTGTATGTTCTTTTCTTGTAACTATATAAACAAAAAATAACTCATATGGGGATGTTTAGTGTTGGTATCCTGTACATAGTTGAAATACTGCTATCTGAACATTATTGCAGTCTGTTGATGTAAAAGTAACAGCCTGACTGAAGCAAAGTTTGCCTGTTGGCACATATTTGAAAGGCTATGTTACATGCCTGGAGTTGAATAGGCTAATGTAATCTATAGGCATTGTTTGTTGTAAACTCATGATTCATGTAGAAGACTGCAGTTAAATCGCGGGGTGGGGGGGATGTTTACTATGAGTGGATTGTTGGGCTTTGCTAGCTAGCATGAAAAGAATTTAGCATGAAGGTCTCGTTGTAAGTGTGATTTATTTATTTGTAACATTTAACTGCATTTTCTTATTTGTTTCTAACAACACTTTATCATCTGTTATTTTATATAATACAGTTATAGAGTTTAACTGGAAATATCATTAATAAAAAATATGTTATGAATCAGTCGTATGAGAATATTAAGTATAATATTCAGAGTTGATATTTGAAATCTTGCAGTCATGTGACCTTATTGGGGTTTCCACCTACTTAGAAGTAAATGAATGATGAAACTTGGAGAACTCTGCTGTCAAACAAACGATAAAAATGTGAAAGAATCTAAGAAATAAATTTCAAACTTCTTTGTGTGGCATTGTGGTTAATAAGTTTTTGATTTATATAAATTACTATCATTTGAATGGCATGTTTGGGAGAGATGGAATGGAAGTGTTGGATGGTATTGGTGACCTCCGAGTGTGCAGATCAGACGAACAGCCTTTCCTGATTGATGGTTTCGCATCAATCTTCTATCTTCTATTTCTTTAATTAATGTACGATAGCTTGATCAGATTTTGCCGTTAGTAAACAAACGGTAGACATTTTTGATGGCTAAATCTAATTATGAAATTGTTTACATACAAATAAAGAAAAAACAAGGTTTTTCCAGGTCAGATTAGTTAAAATGTAGTGTTGGGCTTAATTTAAAATTAACCATGCAGACTCTTTGATCAGTATATGTAACATTTACAACCAATGACTCTATAAATATTTATCACAACAGATGAAGTATCTTTCTGTGCCTAAATGAAATTTCGAGACAAATTTCTTTCCCATAAAGTTATTAATTTGTGTTATTTTAAGCGCTCCTTACTCCAGACGGTAGTATTTTATAACCACAGTCAATGTATATATGCATTTTAGAATTGTGATTACATAAAAAAAGCCAAACAATGGCTGATAATTGTTTTTATAAATCTTCGCATCTGTCACCTCCTACTTTTCTTAATGCTGAACTTTTGACATTTTACGATCACGAAAAAAAATAACATCGGTAATATACTATTATTTAATGGTATTAACCCACTGTTCCTGTATTACTCAAATAATAAAGAATGGCTGATTACATTGTCTGCTGACAAGAACCGTAATCTGCATCAGTCAAATGTTTAAGCTGACTTCAGTTAGATGCTTGAATGTATGTTTGGTTTGGTAAGATATATTGTGGCTTTGACAGAAAGAATGATATGTCTGTGGTGACTATGACTGTCATCCAAGCCTCAAAATAAATGTGTGTAAAGTAACCTTTTTTTAGTAAAGAAGAAACAATGTCATATAAATGTAATGGGGTAAAATTTAAATTCATTTTGAAATACCTCATAATTCATTTATCAGTCTGCTTTAAACTATTACTTGTTGGGTCATTGTGACCTCTAAATGTCTTCCATGTTAAGAACACAGTTATAACAAAAACAGCAAATGAGGTAGACATTAAAATTAGCCATAATAGTAACATTTGTTCCCTTTACCGACATTGAGTATGTCTAATAATATTATTGTTATCAGTTTTACATTTCTGATATAAAATGTATTTAATTTTAAATGTTTTGTTGTATTTTCAGACCTGTTGCTAGGAGATGTACAGCCTTGACCTTTACAGAGGATGAGAAGTCAGTTTTAGTGGCAGACAAGTCAGGAGATGTCTACAGATTTGCAGTTGATGATGTGAGCCACACAGGAGAACTTTTACTTGGTCATCTATCTATGCTGTTAGATATTGTAAGTTATTGACCTTCACCTTCTGTATAACCTTCAGACTTTCTCAACCAATAACGGATGATTGAATCACGCCTGTGTAACCCCAAAATTAGGAATTTCACAAAATTATTTCTGAAGCAACTTATGTCCGAAAATTTTTTACTTCAAACTACAAACCAAATTTGATGCCGATTTAAAGCATAGACAATTAATTGTGAAAAGACCCAAAAATATGTCATCTGAGACAGCAGTCATCTGTCAACCATTCTGTTCAGATGGGAACCACTATGAAATATGAAATCATCTAAGCACATAAGAACAAAATCGCACCTAAATGGTAGAGGAGTGGCATGGTAGGAAACTGTTTCCCTATAGTTTTTTTCTAGTGAGTGTAGTGCACAAGTGGGGCGAGGAATCCAGTATTGTTAAAAAAAATAGTCAAGGCAAACTATAAAATAAAAAGCATGGATTTAGATATGTTATGTACTAATATTTCATAAGTAAGTACAGTTCACTGCAGCTGATCACTTTTGCAGAATTACCTTTATTTAGTGAATTGGTTTGCTTAGCCAGTTGTTCCTTGTAAGATCTCAAGGTTCCATTGCAATGGTTCCCTATGGGTTCTCAAGATTCCACTGCAATGGTTCCCTATGGATTTTCAAGGTTCCACTTCAATGGTTCCCTATGGGCTCTCAAGTATCAGCTTTAGTGGTTCCCTATGGGTTCTCAAGGTTCCACTTCAATGGTTCCATATGGGTTCTCAAGGTTCCACTGCAATGGTTCCCTATGGGTTCTCAAGGTTCCACTGCACTGATTCCCTATGGGCTCTCAAGATTCAACTTCAATGGTTCCTATGGGTTATCAAGATTCCACTGCAATTGTTCCCTATGGGTTTTCAAGGTTCCACTTCAATGGTTCCCTATGGGCTCTCAAGTATCAACTTTAGTGGTTCCCTATGGGTTCTCAAGGTTCCACTGCAATGGTTACCTATGGGTTCCCAAGGTTCCACTGCAATGATTCCCTATGGGCTCTCAAGATTCAACTTCAATGGTTCCTATGGGTTCTCAAGATTCCACTGCATTGGTTCCCTATGGGCTCTCAAGATACAACTTCAATGGTTCCCTATGGGTTCTTAAGGTTCCACTGCAATGGTTCCCTATGTGTTCTTAATGTTCCACTTCAGTGGATCCCTATGGGTTCTCAAGGTTCCACTGCAATGGTTCCCTATGGGTTCTCAAGGTTCCACTGCAATTATTCCCTATGGGCTCTCAAGATTCAACTTCAATGGTTCCTATGGGTTCTCAAGATTCCACTGCAATGGTTCCCTATGGGTTCTCAAGATTCAACTTCAGTTTCCCTATGGGTTCTCAAGGTTCCACTGCAATGGTTCCCTGTGTTCTTAAGGTTCCAATTCATTGGATCCCTATGGGTTCTCAAGGTTGCACTGCAATGGTTCCCTATGGGTTCTCAAGGTTCCACTGCAATGGTTCCCTATGGGTTCTCAAGATTCAACTTCAGTTTCCCTATGGGTTCTCAAGGTTCCACTGCAATGGTTCCCTGTGTTCTTAAGGTTCCAATTCATTGGATCCCTATGGGTTCTCAAGGTTGCACTGCAATGGTTCCCTATGGGTTCTCAAGGTTCCACTGCAATGGTTCCCTATGGGTTCTCAAGATTCCACTGCAATGGTTCCACTGCAATGGTTCCCTATGTGTTCTCAAGATTCAACTTCAGTTGTTCCCTATGGGTTCTCAAGGTTCCACTGCAATGGTTCCCTATGTGTTCTTAACGTTCCACTTCAGTGGATCCCTATGGGTTCTCAAGGTTCCACTTCAATGGTTCCCTATGAGTTCTCAAGGTTCCACTTAGTGGTTCCCTAAGGGTTCTCAAGGTTCCACTTCAATTGTTCCCTATGGGTTCTCAAGGTTTCACTGCAGTGGTTCCCTATGGGTTCTCAAGGTTCCACTGCAATGGTTCCCTATGAGTTATTTAGTCTGTTGTTCCTATTGGTGTTGCCCAGATTCCTTAGCCATTAGTTTCTCTTAAAGTCACCAGTTTAAAATAATAACACTTGTACCAACTCAGGATCGTTGCTGAAGTTGGACTGTCTTTTTTTTTACAGGTTCCTTGGTGTTCAGTATTTTGTTATTATCTTTATCTAGAATATTAAAAGAAAGAACTGTGAGAGTACTAAGATTATAATATTTGTTAATGAGTGTTTGTCATAGAATAAATGTTTTATTCTGGGTAAACTGGAAACTGTCTAGTTTCACTTAGTCATAGGATTAAGTGCAGAACCCATCCTTATGTATATTATACAACTCTGACTCATAAAAAACACAATACTCTTATCTTAAAAACAACAAACAGGATAGCCAGACATAGAACCATGTAGTTTCATGGGAAATGATAGGTAATTACAAAATAATATGTCATTTTACCTTAAAAGGGTAAAAAATTGAAAGAGATGTGCTAGGAATAAACACACGACTATGAAATGGCTATAAATAACACATTAAAAGTGCTTCATTTAACCCATCATCCTCACAAAAAATGCATTTATTGATTTTTTCCTAGAATCCCAGTCAAGATAGGCATGAAGACTTGAATATGATGTTGTAATTGTTTTCCATTTGTTTGCTAGATACAAATAAAATAAATTTAATAAGACATGCCATTTATTACATGTTGTGTATTATGTACAAAACAGAATAAATTAATTTCAGTAATAAATTATGTTATTCACTAGAGCGTAGACTGTGCCTGGAAGTCAGAATAAAAATATAATGTACAAAGAAACCACACTGAGCTTTATAATTTACAAGGAAGCATTTCTTTGTCAGTGATTCATTATGACCTTTTAAGTCTTTTGAAATTTTACACTGTTAGGAAAATAAATTCAGATATTTTTAATGAAATATATATTAAAAAAATATTATTTAAGCAACATGTTTCTTTAGCATTTTGATGTAAAAAAAATATTTTGTTTGAATATGGGTGACCTGGTAATGATGCAATCTTAATTTGTTCGCACCTTTCTGTGTTGTCCTGTTATTAACATACCTGTACATGGTTTAGGTTAATTATTAAAAGGTTCTAATTTGAACAATGCTATTTTATACACATTCCAGTCAAAATTTAGATTTTGTTTGTTGCATGTGGTTTATTGCCAATTCAGCAATTTTACAGTTATATCAAGGCATCCAGGTTTTATTGGGAGAGGATGTCTGAGTACTTGGAGAAAACCCCCCGAAATTTCAGCAGTATAACTGACAAATCAGTTAAAGTTGAAGACTAGCACATCCTGCCTGCAGTTAGACTCAAAATGACAACCTCAGTGAAATTTTAGTAAGGTCTTTTTAGTTTAGTTGACACTTTTTGAAAATATTCTGCTGCAATTAATGTCGTCGGATGGAAAGTCTGATGTTTTATGCAATAATACCCGAGACCAAAGTGAAATATCAGCTGAATATAGCCCATCAAACCAGGAGAATTTTGATGCTGCTATGGTAGATGATAAAAGTCTGGGATTTAACCTCCAGAATATATTGCTTGATAACAAAAAACAACCATCCTTAAATCAATCAATCAATCAAATCTTTTGAGAAATCTAGACCTTATGTATTGTAGATTTTCTTGTTTGTTTGAATTTTGTGTAATGCCACTTTCAGCAGTTTTGTAGGTTTTTGGGCCATTCATTTGTCCATTCCTTCATTTATTGTCCCAAATCAGGTTTACCTTAGCATTGCAGCCTTTTTATGATTCTGAATTGACATGAGAGCTAACATGAAGTTGTGCAATTCACTTTAAAAATTTTACAACTGAATTGGGGCTTCGTTTATGAGACATTTGTGTTGGCATCTCACACACAGTATTATTACATCTTGTGACATCATTGGAGGTCTTTATGTTAATGCCTTTTAGGTAATTTACAATGTGCCGTTAAACTTATTACAGTAATAAACCTGGATTCTTTATTTACCTCAGTCCAGTCAAACAAGTAGCTCCTTATCACTATCTCGGATTCCTTCCCATTTTCTGTACAAAATTTTTTATTCAATAGATTACCAGTCCTATGTATAACTGGTGTTGATATGTATAATGAATTTCATTCTTTTTATTAAATATAGAATGTGAAAATTCGCTCTTTCAAGCACAAAGTATTGTATTGTAGGCCATGATATTAAATATGTTTGCATGCTAAGGGAAATAACTCTTTGTATTATTATTTAGGTTGATTCAATTCTTACTAAGTAAATTAAAATCTATATCTTCAATATTATATTGAAGATATAGATTTTATTTTACTTAGTATTAAGTATTTATATAAAATTTATGGACATTTAAGTTGTTTTTTGACATTGATAAGTTGTTGCTTACAGATTTTAATACACCCCCAACTCTTATCTGTAAAAAAATACAGGTTTTAATACACCCCCACCCTCAACCACTTATCAGTGTTGAAAACTTACAGCTTTTAATACACCCCACCCCTAATAGCTTATCAGTGTCAAAAACTTACAAGTGTTAACACACCCCTACCCCCAACTACTTATCAGTGTCAAAATCTTGCAGGTTTTAATAAACCCCCACCTCTAATAGCTTATTAGTGTTGCAAACTTACAGGTTTAATATACCCCTACCCCCAACTACTTATCAGTGTAAAGAAAATACAGGTTTAATACACCCCCACCCCTATGTTGATAACTTGTCAGTGGTAATACATCCCCACCCCACCTTCCCTCGGTTTCTTGACATTGATAAGTTGGGTGGGATGCATTAAAACCATCAAGTTTACCTAACATTGGTAACTAAAAGTACTGTGGAGGTGTTTAAACTTTGTTTATATTCTGAAAATACACTTGATCAGTATCTACATTACTCAGGTCTATTGTTGTAACAAAATGTTTAGATGATGTTGGTATATAATAAAATTTCAATATATATATATATCACATTAATTCAGTCTTTCATTTTATAAGACAGTGTGTGATTTGCTATTATAAGTCAATTGAACCAAAATATTTATAGATGTGTGTTTGTTTTACTGGTGTATAACATTCAGCCATTTTTTCAGCTCTATTGGGGTGTTTAGTTTTATTTGGGGAGGAAGTCAAAGTACTCAATAAAAACCTCAAACTCTGAAAAATTAGCAATCCTTGTCAGTAGATATTTAGTAGAACACACACTGCCCACAGTGAGACTTGAACCGGCAACCTCAGTGTTGACAGGCAGGTGTTCAATATTAGGTGACTTACTACCTTAACCTCTAGAACCGGCAACCACAGTGTTGACAGGCCACTGGAGCCCTATAAAGTTGGGAAAGTTCTTTGTACATTTATAATTTATTTTTGTTTTCAATGTTCCAAAATTGTCCTGAAGACTATTATACATGAGATCATGTGATTGGATATTTAAGATCTGTCTTTTTTGGAGGTTATTAATGGCATTTACATCTCTCTGAAGAGATCCACAGTACTATTAAATATGCATGCATTGCATTGATTTCTATAAAACTTCTTGTGTAGGATGTTCTTACATGTATACAATATGGAATATTTAATTGTGGCTGAGCGGGCTTGTAGGTGTTTCAACAGTTATCTATATCTTTTTTTTTCAGGTGGTTACGGAGAATGACAAATTCATAGTGACATGTGACAGAGATGAAAAGATTCGAGTAAGCTGTTATCCTAATTCGTACAATGTTTACAGTTATTGTCTAAAGCACACAGAGTAAGTTTCTCATCTTATACAACTGGTGGTTTTTACTTTGAAACCTGTAATACATATGAAATGTGCACAATTCCTGCACAAAAAGGTAGTCACTGTGTTCACAATTACTGCTCAGAACAGACTGTTCACAACTGCTGAAAGAAAGGTAGACACATTTATTGCTAAAAATGTGAAGTCACTGTGTTCACAATTACTGCTTAAATACGTTGACCCTGTCTTCCAAAATACCAAGTTACAGAGAGACCTTGTGTTCACAATTATTACACAAAATAAAGATACATTCATGCTAGGTAGGGTCGACACAGTGTTTATAATAACTTTCAAAATAGTGATATTTGGTTTTAGAAATTGCTATTATGTGTTCACAATTACTGCTCAAAATAGAATTTAATGCTCAGAATAAGAAGACACTTTACAATTGTTGCTTTAAATAGGTAGACACAATAATTATTTGGTTTTAGAAATTATTGCTTTGTGTTAACAAGGACACGTTGATTCAATTCAGTGTTTATAAAATAAATCAAGAAACTGAGTACAGCCACATGTGTGATATTAGTAAAGAGTACAGTCACATGTCTGATATTGGTAAAGAGTACAGGTCACATGTCTGATATAAGTAAAGAGTACAGTCACATGTCTAATATTAGTAAAGAGTACAGTCACATGTCTTAAATAAGTAAAGAGTACAGTCACATGTCTCATATTAGTAAAGAGTACAGTCAATGTCTAATATTAGTAAATAGTACAGTCACATGTCTAATATTAGTAAAGAGTACAGTCACATGTCTGATATTAGTAACGAGTAAAGTCACATGTCCAATATTAGTAAATAGTACAGTCACATGTCTGATATTAGTAAAGAGTACAGTCACATGTCTTAAATAAGTAAAGAGTACAGTCACATGTCTAATATTAGTAAAGAGTTCAAAAGAGTACAGTCACATGTCTAATATTAGTAAAGAGTACAGTCACATGTCTAATATTAGTAAATAGTACAGTCACATGTCTAATATTAGTAAATAGTAGTCACATGTCTAATATTAGTAAATAGTACAGTCACATGTCTGATATTAGTAAAGAGTACAGTCACATGTCTTAAATAAGTAAAGAGTACAGTCACATGTCTAATATTAGTAAAGAGTACAAAAGAGTACAGTCACATGTCTAATATTAGTAGAGTACAGTCACATGTCCAATATTAGTAAATAGTACAGTCACATGTCTAATATTAGTAGAGTACAGTCACATTTCTAATATTAGTAAATAGTACAGTCACATGTCTAATATTAGTAAAGAGTACAGTCACATGTCATATATTAGTAAAGAGTACAGTCACATGTCTTAAATAAGTAAAGACTACAGTCACATGTCTAATATTAGTAAATAGTACAGTCACATGTCTAATATTAGTAAATAGTACAGTCACATGTCTAATATTAGTAAATAGTACAGTCACATGTCTAATATTAGTAGTAAATAGTACAGTCACATGTCTAATATTAGTAAATAGTACAGTCACATGTCTGATATTAGTAAAGAGTACAGTCACATGTCTTAAATAAGTAAAGAGTACAGTCACATGTCTAATATTAGTAAAGAGTACAAAAGAGTACAGTCACATGTCTAATATTAGTAGAGTACAGTCACATGTCTGATATTAGTAGAATACAGTCACATGTCATATATTAGTAAATAGTACAGTCACATGTCTGATATTAGTAAAGAGTACAGTCACATGTCTTAAATAAGTAAAGAGTACAGTCACATGTCTAATATTAGTAAAGAGTACAGTCACATGTCTAATATTAGTAAAGAGTACAGTCACATGTCTAATATTAGTAAGAGTACAGTCACATGTCCAATATTAGTAAATAGTACAGTCACATGTCTAATATTAGTAGAGTACAGTCACATGTCTAATATTAGTAGAGTGCAGTGACATGTCTAATATTAGTAAATAGTACAGTCACATGTCTAATATTAGTAAATAGTACAGTCACATGTCTAATATTAGTAGAGTACAGTCACATGTCTAATATTAGTAGAGTACAGTCACATCTCCAATATTAGTAAATAGTACAGTCACATGTCTAATATTAGTAAATTGTACAGTCACATGTCTAATATTAGTAGATTGATTGATTAATGGTGTTTAATGCAATATTAGTAGAGCACAGTCACATGTCCAATATTAGTAAATAGTACAGTCACATGTACAATATTAGTAAATAGTACAGTCACATGTCTAATATTAGTAAAGAGTACAGTCACATTTCAAATATTAGTAAATAACTGAATACAGTCACATGTCTGATATTGGTTAAGAACTGAGTACAATCATATGATTAATAACTGATTTTATTTTTGATTGATTTAATTGGTAAAACAATAATAAATCACAGCAACCTTTAATTAGGTTTTAACTAATCAACAAAGAAAATAGGTTTGACCAATAGGTTTAAATTTTTAAAGCTACTGGAAAAGTATGGAGAGTTGGTCTAGGGTATTGTAACTAAGTATAGCACATGTCAAATATTACTCATCATTAGCCACTGCATTTGCCTAATGCCTATATATGGAATGTCATGTTTCTGCATGTAGGCCAGTGTCAGATATACATTACTGACAGCCTGTGCTCTTGATGTAGATCACATTAAAATGAAGATACATCAAATGAACTGGACCCAAGTTATACAGAGCATATTACAATAAGTGTTGTTTTCTATGTCAATTACTTTCAAAATAGCCCGTAAAATTTTGGATTTAGCAGTTCTGAAGTTTTTCTGTTTTCTGTTGTTATTTTTCTTTAAAATTAGTTGAGAATTAAATGAAGGTAAATTTCATTCACAAAACATGTAAATAATAGGAATATTTTATTTTCAGGTATGTGGCCAGTATTATTTACATTAAAGATCAAGATTTGTTGTTATCGGGAGGTGGAGTAAGTATTTTGCACTACTAATAAATACAGTTTAATGTCATCCAAGCCCAGGTAATGAAACCTTCCTTTCCTTTACCTTAGTTTGCAGAGAAAAAAGTGGAAAATGTGAGTCAAATTATAAAGGGTGGTTCTTCTTATAGTGAATAAAAACCTCACAAAATATCGAAAAAAATACCACAAATACGATCAAAAACCCTCATAAAATTAAGAAAAAATTGACAAAAACAACAAAAAAACCTTGCAAAATACACACCAAAAACCTTTCAGAATACAGAACAAGAAAATAAAATAACTAAATACTCCTACAAAATACAGAGAAAAAACATGTACAGTCCAGCTAATTCTTGAATAAATATAACAGTTAAAGACTTTTAGAGGCACATAATTTTCAATGTCAGTTAAACATTCATTTTAATTATCCAAACTCCAATATTATGTTCTGTTCTCTCAGGGAGACTGCTGAACACTGTTGTTCACCGGTAAACAAATGTTTCATGTCTGTCTGATTTTGCATTTTGATCTTACAATTCAAACTGGAGGTTTGCAATCGTCTGGTCTATTTTAAAGAAAAATGTCCATTTGCTAGTCAATCTTCATGATATTATACAAGTTCTCAATTTAATATAGACAACAATCTTCACTGAGCGGCTGGGACCAACACCTCCATCTTGGAACACTAGGGTGCCTTTGTGGCTGAGTGGTTAAGATAGCTAGTTTACTATTAATCATGTAAACATTGATCAAGTCTCGATGCAGGCAATAAAAACAAACAATACTGGGTCAGAAATATCAGAATAAAAATGCTTACACACACATATATATATATATATATATATATAACACAGACATCAGTTAACCACAGAACAACAATAAATGGTATGATAAGTATGTTGACAGTAGACTTGTGTATTCCAGTAATTATTTGTGGTGTACAGTGATAAACATTTATTGTTTGTTGAATGAACTGTGGCATTATTTTGTTGATTGTTATCTTAATGGTGGGTATCATTACAGATGCAATATCCACTGGAACCTCACTAAGGTTCCATTAAAAAATGTAATACCCACTGGAACCTCAGTCAGGTTCCATTACAGATGCAATACCCACTGGAACCTCACTAAGGTTCCATTAAAAATGTAATACCCACTGGAACCTCAGTCAGGTTCCATTACAGATGCAATACCCACTGGAACCTCACTAAGGTTCCATTAAAAATGTAATACCCACTGGAACCTCATATTACAGATGTTAGCTACAATAATGTAGCTCCTTTTTTAGCTCACCTGACCCAAAGGGTCATGTGAGCTATTGTTATCACTTTGCGTCCGTCGTCGTCGGCGGCGGCGGCGGCGTCTGTAAACTTTTTACATTTTAATCTTCTTCTCTGAAACCACTTGGCCAATTGAAACCAAACTTGGCCAAAATGTTCATTGGATGGACCTTTACAAAGTTTGTGTTTTTTATTTTGATTGGTAAACCAATATGGCCGCCACCTCAAGACTTAGTTTAACATAGGACCCTATGGGAAAAAAGTTAAAAAGGGCTTCTTCTCTGAAACCGTTTAACCTATCAAAACAAAACTTACTAGCAATATTGTTTAGATGGTCCTCTATAAAGTTTGTGTTTTAGATGGGAATTCGAAATTCAAAATGGCCGCCACTGCAGGACTTAGTTTAACATAGAACCCTATGGGAAAAAGTTTAAAAGGCTTCTTCTCTGAAACTGGTTAATCAATGGAAACAAAAACTTACTAGCAATATTGTTTGGATGGTCCTCTATAAAGTTTGTGTTTTTTATGGCAATTGGAAATTCAAAATGGCTGCCACCGCAGGACTTAATTTAACATAGGACCCTATGGGAAAAAGTTTGAAAGGCTTCTTCTCTGAAACCGGCCAACCAATGGAAACAAAACTTACTAGCAATATTGTTTGGATGGTCCTCTATAAATTTAATGTTTTTTATCCCAATCTGATATTCAAAATGGCCGCCACAGCAGGACTTAGTTTAACATCGGACCCTAAGGGAAAAAGGTTAAAAAGGGCTTCTTCTCTGATACCGGTTAACCAATCAAAACAAACCTTACTAGCAATATTTTCTGGATGGTCCTTTATAAAGTTTATGATTTTTATGCCAACTGGAAATTCAAAATGGCCGCTACCGCAGGACTTAGTTTAACATAGGACCCTATGGGAAAAAGTTTTTAAAGGCTTCTTCTCTGAAACCGGTTAATCAATGGAAACAAAAACTTACTAGCAATATTGTTTGGATGGTCCTCTATAAAGTTTATGTTTTTAATGGCAATTGGACATTCAAAATGGCTGCTACCGCAGTACTTAGTTTAACATACGACCCTATGGGAAAAAGTTTTTAAAGGCTTCTTCTCTGAAACCGGTTAATCAATGGAAACAAAAACTTACTAGCAATATTGTTTGGATGGTCCTTTATAAAGTTTATGTTTTTTATGGCAATTGGAAATTCAAAATGGCCACCTCCCCCGCAGGACTTAGTTTAACATAGGACCCTATGGGCAAATAAAAAAAATCTCTATACAACTGGTTAACCAATGAAACAAAGCTTTCTAGTAATATTGTTTGGATGGTCCTATTTAAAGTTTATTGAAAATTACAGGACTTACTTTAACATCAGGGATATGCCATCTTCATTGCCTATAAAATCAGGTGAGCGATACAGGCTCTTAAGAGCCTCTGGTTTCTTTTTTTATGGACGGAGCTACAAAGAGGTCCCATTACAGATGTAATACCCACTGGAACCTCAGTCAGGTTCCATTAGAGATATAATACACAATGGAACCCCACTCATGTTCCTTTACAGATGCAATATCCACTTGGAATCTCACATTACAGATGTAATACCCACTGGAACCTCACATTACAGATATTATATCCAATGGAACTTCACATTACAGATGTAATACCACAGGCTCACATTACAGATGTAATACCCACTGGCACCTCACATTACAGATGTAATACCCACTGGAACCTCACATTACAGATGTAATACACACTGGAACCTCACATTACAGATGTAATGCCCACTGGAACCTCACATTACAGATGTAATACCCACTGTAACCTCAGTCAGGTTACATTACAGATGTAATACCCACTGGAACCTCACATTACAGATGTAATACCCACTGGAACCTCACATTACAGATGTAATACACACTGGAACCTCAGTCAGGTTCCATTACAGATGTAATACCCACTGGAACCTCACATTACAGATGTAATACCACAGGCTCACATTACAGATGTAATACCGTTGGAACGTCACATTACAGATGTAATACCCACTGGCACCTCACATTACAGATGTAATACCCACTGGAACCTCACATTACAGATGTAATACCCACTGGAACCTCACATTACAGATGTAATACACACTGTAACCTCAGTCAGGATACATTACAGATGTAATACCCACTGGAACCTCACATTACAGATGTAATACCCACTGGAACCTCACATTACAGATGTAATGCCCACTGTAACCTCAGTCAGGTTACATTACAGATGTAATACCCACTGGAACCTCACATTACAGATGTAATACCCACTGGAACCTCACATAACAGATGTAATACCCACTGGAACCTCACATTACAGATGTAATACCCACTGGAACCTCACATTACAGATATTATATCCAATGGAACCTCACATTACAGATGTAATACCCACTGGAACCTCAGTCAGGTTCCATTACAGATGTAATAACCACTGGAACCTCACATTACAGATGTAATACCCACTGGAACCTCACATTACAGATGTAATACCCACTGGAACCTCAGTCAGGTTCCATTACAGATGTAATAACCACTGGAACCTCACATTACAGATGTAATACCCACTGGAACCTCACATTACAGATGTAATACCACAGGCTCACATTACAGATGTAATACACACTGGAACCTCACATTTCAGATGTAATACCCACCAGAACCTCACATTACAGATGTAATACCACTGGCTCACATTACAGATGTAATATTCACTGGAACCTCATGGACCTCAGTCAGGTTCCATTACAGTTGTAATAACCACTGGAACCTCACATTTCAGATGTAATACCCACCAGAACCTCACATTACAGATGTAATACCACAGGCTCACATTACAGATGTAATATTCACTGGAACCTCATGGACCTCAGTCAGGTTCCATTACAGTTGTAATAACCACTGGAACCTCACATTTCAGATGTAATACCCACCAGAACCTCACATTACAGATGTAATACCACTGGCTCACATTACAGATGTAATACCCACCAGAACCTCACATTACAGATGTAATACCCACTGTAACCTCATGGACCTCAGTCAGGTTCCATTACAGATGTAATACCCACTGGAACCTCATGGACCTCAGTCAGGTTCCATTACAGTTGTAATAACCACTGGAACCTCACATTACAGATGTAATACCCACTGGAACCTCATGGACCTCAGTCAGGTTCCATTACAGTTGTAATAACCACTGGAACCCCACATTACAGATGTAATACACACTGGAACCTCACATTACAGATGTAATACCCACTGGAACCTCACATTACAGATGTAATACCCACTGGAACCTCAGTCATGTTCCATTACAGATGTAATACCCACTGGAACCTCACATAACAGATGTAATACCCACTGGAACCTCACATTACAGATGTAATACCCACTGGAACCTCACATTACAGATATTATATCCAATGGAACCTCACATTACAGATGTAATACCCACTGGAACCTCAGTCAGGTTCCATTACAGATGTAATAACCACTGGAACCTCACATTACAGATGTAATACCCACTGGAACCTCACATTACAGATGTAATACCACAGGCTCACATTACAGATGTAATACCCACTGGAACCTCAGTCAGGTTCCATTACAGATGTAATACCCACTGGAACCTCACATTACAGATGTAATACCCACTGGAACCTCACATTACAGATGTAATACCACAGGCTCACATTACAGATGTAATACCCACTGGAACCTCAGTCAGGTTCCATTACAGATGTAATAACCACTGGAACCTCACATTACAGATGTAATACCCACTGGAACCTCACATTACAGATGTAATACCACAGGCTCACATTACAGATGTAATACACACTGGACCTCACATTTCAGATGTAATACCCACCAGAACCTCACATTACAGATGTAATACCACTGGCTCACATTACAGATGTAATACACACTGGAACCTCATGGACCTCAGTCAGGTTCCGTTACAGATGTAATACCCACTGGAACCTCACATTTCAGATGTAATACCCACCAGAACCTCACATTACAGATGTAATACCACTGGCTCACATTACAGATGTAATATTCACTGGAACCTCATGGACCTCAGTCAGGTTCCATTACAGTTGTAATAACCACTGGAACCTCACATTTCAGATGTAATACCCACCAGAACCTCACATTACAGATGTAATACCACTGGCTCATATTACAGATGTAATATTCACTGGAACCTCATGGACCTCAGTCAGGTTCCATTACAGTTGTAATAACCACTGGAACCTCACATTTCAGATGTAATACCCACCAGAACCTCACATTACAGATGTAATACCACTGGCTCACATTACAGATGTAATATTCACTGGAACCTCATGGACCTCAGTCAGGTTCCATTACAGTTGTAATAACCACTGGAACCTCACATTTCAGATGTAATACCCACCAGAACCTCACATTACAGATGTAATACCCACTGTAACCTCATGGACCTCAGTCAGGTTCCATTACAGATGTAATACCCACTGGAACCTCATGGACCTCAGTCAGGTTCCATTACAGTTGTAATAACCACTGGAACCTCACATTACAGATGTAATACCCACTGGAACCTCATGGACCTCAGTCAGGTTCCATTACAGTTGTAATAACCACTGGAACCCCACATTACAGATGTAATACACACTGGAACCTCACATTACAGATGTAATACCCACTGGAACCTCACATTACAGATGTAATACCCACTGGAACCTCAGTCATGTTCCATTACAGATGTAATACCCACTGGAACCTCAGTCAGGTTCCATTACAGATGTAATACCCACTGGAACCTCACATTACAGATGTAATACCACACTGGAACCTCAGTCATGTTCCATTACAGATGTAATACCCACTGGAACCTCAGTCATGTTCCATTACAGATGTAATACCCACTGGAACCTCACATTACAGATGTAATACCACACTGGAACCTCACATTACAGATATAATATCCACTGGAACCTCACATTACAGATGTAATACCCACTGGAACCTCACATTACAGATGTAATACCACACTGGAACCTCAGTCGGGTTCCATTACAGATGTAATACACACTGGAACCTCACATTACAGATGTAATACCACACTGGAACCTCAGTCATGTTCCATTACAGATGTAATACCCACTGGAACCTTAGTCAGGTTCCATTACAGATGTAATACCCACTGGAACCTCACATTACAGATGTAATACCCACTGGAACCTCAGTCAGGTTCCATTACAGATATAATATCCACTGGAACCTCACATTACAGATGTAATACCCACTGGAACCTCACATTACAGATGTAATACCACACTGGAACCTCAGTCGGGTTCCATTACAGATGTAATACACACTGGAACCTCACATTACAGATGTAATACCACACTGGAACCTCAGTCATGTTCCATTACAGATGTAATACCCACTGGAACCTCAGTCAGGTTCCATTACAGATGTAATACACACTGGAACCTCAGTCATGTTCCATTACAGATGTAATACCACACTGGAACCTCAGTCGGGTTCCATGACAGATGTAATACCCACTGGAACCTCATCGACCTCAGTCAGGTTCCATTACAGATATAATATCAACTGGAACCTCAGTCGGGTTCCATTACAGATGTAATACCCACTAAAAACCTCATGGACCTCAGTCAAGTTCCATTACAGATATAATATCAACTGGAACCTCAGTCAGGTTCCATTACAGATGTAATACCCACTGGAACCTCATGGACCTCAGTCAAGTTCCATTACAGATATAATATCAACTGGAACCTCAGTCAGGTTCCATGACAGATGTAATACCCACTGGAACCTCATGGACCCCAGTCAAGTTCCATTACAGATATAATATCAACTGGAACCTCAGTCAGGTTCCATTACAGATGTAATACCCACTGGAACCTCATGGACCTCAGTCAAGTTCCATTACAGATATAATATCAACTGGAACCTCAGTCAGGTTCCATTACAGATGTAATACCCACTGGAACCTCATGGACCTCAGTCAAGTTCCATTACAGATATAATATCAACTGGAACCTCAGTCAGGTTCCATGACAGATGTAATACCCACTGGAACCTCATCGACCTCAGTCAGGTTCCATTACAGATATAATATCAACTGGAACCTCAGTCATGTTCCATTACAGATATAATATCAACTGGAACCTCAGTCATGTTCCATTACAGATGTAATACACACTGGAACCTCAGTCGGGTTCCATGACAGATGTAATACCCACTGGAACCTCATCGACCTCAGTCAGGTTCCATTACAGATATAATATCAACTGGAACCTCAGTCGGGTTCCATTACAGATGTAATACCCACTGGAACCTCACATTAAAGATGTAATACCCACTGGAACCTCACATTACAGATATAATATCCACTGGAACCCCACTCATGTTCTATTACAGATGTAATACCCACTAGAACCTCATGGACCTCAGTCAGGTTCCATTACAGATGTAATACCCACTGGAACCTCACATTAGAGATGTAATACCCACTGGAACCTCACATTACAGATATAATATCCACTGGAACCCCACTCATGTTCCATTACAGATGTAATACCCACTGGAACCTCATTCGGGTATCATTAAAGATGTTATACCCACTGGAACCTCACATTACAGATGTAATACCCACTGGAACCTCACTCAGGTCCATTACGAAAACAAATCATACTTTGCAACATTACAGCTATCCTTAATGAGGATGTCTTATTGGTTTTCATTTACACATCAGTCCAATTGACCAAGTACTAGTACATGCCAGTTTTGGACTTCATACTTAAATTCCATCTGGGGAAATAGTGGGTATAACACTTGTGGAATTTTACATTCAAGAGGGCGTCTTGTTTGATGAAAACTTGAATTTTAGGGGTTTTTTTTCTTTATTATCTAGGAAACCATTTAATTATTACGAGTTGTCATAAACCTCCTACATTTAACAAAATTACTAATGCAAATTCAAAATGATATAATTTTGTATTATCTTAGTTCAGGATCAGACGTTTTTGACTTATGTTATATCAGATCATAATTAGTTTCATACAATACACATCACATAATGTTATATTTATGGTTTACAATTAACCATAGAAACTACTGGTTGCAATAAAAAAAAGTTGCTATGCAACAGATTGTGCAGTAATCAAGTGATAAAGTACATAATTATCAGCTTCATCAAAAGTATTGTGGACTTTTTTCTAGTGTACATGTGTTACCTTATGAGCTCAAAAGAGCTATTTGATGGAGGTTTGTCAAGAGTATCCAAATTAGTTCAAGCTGTGGTAGAAAATATTCTAACTTCTACAATTGACATCTTGTGTGTATTGTCTTATCAGAAAAGTTAATCAAGATATATTGTACAGAGTAATTTATGCAGAAACAGTAGCATATGGTCATTGTATTGATTCTTATACAGAATAGTGTATAGTTATAATCCAGTCTAGATACCAGTGTAATTACTGTACTTATACAGAATAGTGTCTAGTTATAATCCATTCTAGATACCAGTGTAATTACTGTACTTATACAGAATAGTGTCTAGTTATAATCCAGTTCAGTTACCAGTGTAATTACTGTACTTATACAGAATAGTGTCTAGTTATAATCCAGTCTAGTTACCAGTGTAATTACTGTACTTATACAGAATAGTGTCTAGTTATAATCCAGTTCAGTTACCAGTGTAATTACTGTACTTATACAGAATAGTGTCTAGTTATAATCCAGTCCAGTTACCAGTGTAATTACTGTACTTAAACAGAATAGTGTCTAGTTATAATCCAGTCAAGATACCAGTGTAATTACTGTACTTATACAGAATAGTGTCTAGTTATAATCCAGTTCAGTTATCAGTGTAATTACTGTACTTATACAGAATAGTGTCTAGTTATAATCCAGTCCAGTTACCAGTGTAATTACTGTACTTATACAGAATTGTGTCTAGTTATAATCCAGTCCAGTTACCAGTGTAATTACTGTACTTATACAGAATAGTGTCTAGTTATATTCCAGTCCAGATACCAGTGTAATTACTGTACTTATACAGAATAGTGTCTAGTTATAATCCAGTCCAGTTACCAGTGTAATTACTGTACTTATACAGAATAGTGTCTAGTTATAATCCAGTCCAGATACCAGTTTAATTACTGTACTTATACAGAATAGTGTCTAGTTATAATCCAGTCCAGTTACCAGTGTAATTACTGTACTTATACAGAATAGTGTCTAGTTATAATCCAGTCCAGATACCAGTTTAATTACTGTACTTATACAGAATAGTGTCTAGTTATAATCCAGTCTAGATACCAGTGAAATTATTTATTTAACTTTAACTTATCAAGGAGATCAACCACACAACCCTTATAATTCTACTAATAGTAAATGACATCAGCAAATTACCAAAAAAACCTAATAACAGAAAGGACCTGAGGATAGATATGTTCTAACTTTCAGCAATATCAGGATGTCCTTTTTTATATTTTTTTTGGGGGGGGGGTAGGTTGGGGGGTGGGGGTAGTGCCAGGAGAAACCCTACACCGTTGGTAGGTAAACTGGCAATCCTTGTCAATTGAGATTGGAGTCGAGCATACCCTGCCCATAGTGAGATTTGAATCTGCAACCTCAGTGTTGACACGTATGTGATTAAGATTGACTGCCTTAACCAATGAGCTAATAAGGTCATCCTTATTTAAAGTCATTCTAACTAGCAATCTACATTTAAAAAAATATTTTAACTGTTTATTGTTTCTAAAATAACAATGTCACAAAGAGAAATAAGAAAATTTGGTGATGGTAACATTTTAAAAGTATTAGATAAATGATTTAAGGAAATAAGCTAAGAAATACTAAATGACAATCAATCTCTTAGTCCAAAAACACTTATACAAACCTATTGGACACACAACAAGAAACACAGAACAAAGCAACATATAAACAAAAGCCAGCAAAATGATGGGGTATTCAGGTGCTCATTTCTTAGTAATGATTAGGTATTCAGGTGCTCATTTCTTAGTAATGATGGGGTATTCAGGTGCTCATTTCTTAGTAATGATGGGGTATTCAGGTGCTTATTTCTTAGTAATGATGGGGTATTCAGGTGCTCATTTCTTAGTAATGATGGGGTATTCAGGTGCTCATTTCTTAGTAATGATGGGGTATTCAGGTGCTCATTTCTTAGTAAATGAAAAATATGAACAGTTTAGATACTAACGTTTTGTCCAATTATATGAAATAAAAGGTATGAATAGTTACATAACAAACTCAATTAAGCATCTGAGTTTATTCAGGTAAATGTTAAATTAAAAACCTATTAATAAATTATTCTAATTGTATTCATAGTCAATATGGGGCGTATTATTGTCTGGGGATCCAGTTGCCGCGGCAGCAGTGTAAACACTTGATATTTTCCTTAATATTGCTGTAAGTTTAAGCCTCAGTTTCATCAAATATGGTTTATTGGTAAGGAACTTGTGATGAGTATTTGCCATTCAGTCACCTGTCACCTGACCTTGACCTCAATTTTATGGTCCAGTGACTACGTTAAAGTTTTTGGATTAGGGCAGTTCCTCTTTACCCACAATATTTGGTATATTGGTTGCTGATGAATAGTACATGGATTAGGTCAGTTCGTCTTTAACCGTGAGGGGCCACTGTGGCTGAGTGGTTAAGGTAGTTTGTCTACTAATGATCACATGGTCTGTCAACACTGAGATTGCGGGTTCAATTTTCACTGCAGGCAGGGTGTACTCGACTCCAATCTTAATTGACAAGGATTGCCAGTTTTCCGACCACAGGTCGGGGCTTTCTCCGGGTACTCCGTCTTCTTCCCCAATAAAAAACTGGATGCCATGATATATCTGAAAAATTGCTGAAGTGGTGTTAAAACACCATTCAAACAAACAAACAATCTTTAACCATGCATGATAGGATGACAATTTTAGGTTGCTGATGAATAGCACATGACTGTCTGGTAAGTGTCACTTGACCTTGACCTCAGTTTAACAGTCCAGTGACTAAATTTCAGTTTTTGGATTACGACAGTTCCTCTGTAACCATTCAAGGTAGGATGACAATATTTGGTATATAGGTTGCCTATGAATAGTACATTGATCAGGTCAGTACCTCTGTAACCAAGCATTGTATATTTTAAATGATGGCAACTTAATACTATTTACATGTTGCGCTTGAAGTTTTTTTTTTTTGCATTACTGATGCGGAATGCAGGCAAGACATTTGATTTCTTATTGTTTTTTTTTTTTGCAAAAAATATTCAGCATTTAAAGAAAGTCGGTTTTCATCAGATGTTCTTGTGTCATTTAAATTGTTTTAAATTTTCTTTTCCATATCTTAATTTTAGTTAAAAGTTGTCTGGTTTCTGCTTCAAAGATTGTGATATTCTCAAGTCATTCACACTCTGTCCTCATGTGCTTTACCTCACAACAATTTTGACCATTAGTAATACAATGGGTGTCAGAAGTGGGACCGGATATTCTCACCATACTGCTAAACAATGGGTGTCAGTAGTGGGACGGGATATTCTCACCATACTGATAAACAATGGGTGTCAGTAGTGGGACGGGATATTTTCACAATACAGATACACAATGGGTGTCAGCCGTTGGACCGGATATTCTCACCATACAGATGCACAATGGGTGTCAGTAGTGGGACCAGATATTCTAACCATACAGATAAACAATTGGTGTCAGTAGTGGGACCGGATATTCTCACCATACTGATACACAATTGTTGTCAGTAGTGGGACCGGATATTCTCACCATAAAGATATACAATGGGTGTCAGTAGTTGAATGGGATATTCTCACCATACTGATACACAATTATTGTCAGTAGTGGGACCAGATATTCTCACCATACAGATATACAATGGGTGTCAGTAGTGGGACCGGATATTCTCACCATACAGATATACAATGGGTGTCAGTAGTGGGACCAGATATTCTCACCATACTGATACACAATGGGTGTCAGTAGTGGGACCAGATATTCTAACCATACAGATACACAATGGGTGTCAGTAGTGGGACCAGATATTCTCACCATACTGATACACAATGGGTGTCAGTAGTGGGACCGGATATTCTCACCATACAGATACACAATGGATGTCAGTAGTGGGACCAGATATTCTCACCATACAGATACACAATGGGTGTCAGTAGTATAACCAATTATTCTTACCATACAGATACCACAATGGGTGTCAGTAGTGGGACCGAATATTCTCACCATACAGATACACAATGGGTGTCAGTAGTATGACCGGATATTCTCACCATACAGATACACAATGGGTGTCAGAAGTGGGACCAGATATTTTCACCATACTGATATACAATGGGTGTCAGTAGTGGGACCAGATATTCTCACCATACAGATATACAATGGGCGTCAGTAGTGGGACCAGATATTCTCACCATACAGATATACAATGGGTGTCAGTAGTGGGACCAGATATTCTCACCATACAGATATACAATGGGTGTCAGTAGTGGGACCAGATATTCTCACCATACAGATATACAATTGCTGTCAGTAGTGGGACCGGATATTCTCACCATACTTATAAACAATGGGTGTCACTAGTGGGACCGGATATTCTCACCATACAGATACACTATGGGTGTCAGTAGTGGGACCGGATATTCTCACCATACAGATACACAATTAGTGTCAGTAGTGGGACCGGATATTGTCACCATACTGATACACAATTGGTGTCAGTAGTGGGACTGGATATTCTTTCCATACAGATACACAATGGGTGTCAGTAGTGGGACCAGATATTCTCACCATACAGATACACAATGGGTGTCAGTAGTGGGAGCGGATATTCTCACCATACAGATATACAATGGGTGTCAGTAGTGGGACCAGATATTCTCACCATACAGATATACAATTGCTGTCAGTAGTGGGACCGGATATTCTCACCATACTTATAAACAATGGGTGTCACTAGTGGGACCAGATATTCTCACCATACAGATACACTATGGGTGTCAGTAGTGGGACCGGATATTCTCACCATACAGATACACAATTAGTGTCAGTAGTGGGACCGGATATTGTTACCATACTGATACACAATTGGTGTCAGTAGTGGGACTGGATATTCTTTCCATACAGATACACAATGGGTGTCAGTAGTGGGACCAGATATTCTCACCATACAGATACACAATGGGTGTCAGTAGTGGGAGCGGATATTCTCACCATACAGATATACAGTGGGTGTCAGTAGTGGGACCAGATATTCTCACCATACAGATATACAATTGCTGTCAGTAGTGGGACCGGATATTCTCACCATACTTATAAACAATGGGTGTCACTAGTGGGACCAGATATTCTCACCATACAGATACACTATGGGTGTCAGTAGTGGGACCGGATATTCTCACCATACAGATACACAATTAGTGTCAGTAGTGGGACCGGATATTGTTACCATACTGATACACAATTGGTGTCAGTAGTGGGACTGGATATTCTTTCCATACAGATACACAATGGGTGTCAGTAGTGGGAGCGGATATTCTCACCATACAGATACACAATGGGTGTCAGTAGTGGGACCAGATATTCTCACCATACAGATATACAATGGGTGTATGTAGTGGGACCAGATATTCTCACCGTACAGATACACAATGGTTGTCAGCTTAAAAATTAATAAACATGATGTACTGCTTTCCCATAATCAGACAAATCACTTGAATAGTGATCTTTCATAAATATACCTGGTGTTATTTTAGAGTTTTTGGTGCCAATCCATTATTCAAGATGGTCATTACCATGGAACATATTTTATCATATAAACTTATGGGAAATAAGTTCAATCAGCTTCCCAGAAACTGTCTTACACATTTAACAAATAACAGAAAAAATTATGCCTGGGTGGTTTTCTACTGGTTTTGGGATTTGGTGCTAACTGGAAACTTTTTATAGGAAAAAAGTGTTAAATTTTCTCTGATACTGCTAAAGCATTTAAAAGCAAAGTTTAAAAGAAGCCTCCAACAAAGTTTGTCTGGATATTGTATACTATAGCCTTATTATTTTTACAGGATAGTGCTTACCTGGATATTGTAGGTTAATATATCCTGATTATTTTTACAGGATAGTGCTTACCTGGATATTGTAGGTTACTATAGCCTAATTATTATTACAGGATAGTGCTTACCATGAGATTGTATACAAAAAAACAAAGGAGGCATGATTCGATGTTGGCTTTTAAAAATAGCAAAATTAAAACTATAAACTTTATTGATTGAAAATATTTTATATTTTGAGGGTATTTATAAGAGCCCAGAAAACTGTGCTATTAAATATCAAAGACAGAGATTAGACATTTTTAGCTCACCTGACCCGAAGGGTCATGTGAGCTATTGCCATCACTTGGCGTCCGTCGTCTATGAGGGCTACAAAAATGACTTAAGGGTCAAGATTGTCTGATTAACCGTTTAAGAGTTATTCCCCTTGAGCTGTTTTTTTAATCGGTTTTAATTGATTTTTTAAAATCTTCTCCTCTGAAACAACTGAAAGTACTGCTTTGAAACTTTGTACACATCATCTGTCAAATGTCCTCAACCAAGTTTGCACCAACCATGGCTGCAGATTAACCAACATGGCCACCATGGCTAAAAATAGGATTGGGGGGGGGGGGGGGGGGCGGTAAAATACAGTTTTTGGCTTATATTTAAAAAAGTGTAACAGATACTGGAAAACCGAAGAGACATGCCTTCATCTGCATCAAAAGCTCTACCAAACACTCCATTGGGTTGAAGTTGTATGATGACTCCTTATAGGAGTTATTGCCCTTTAATTGTCGAAATTGATTAGTTTTGACATTTTTGCCTCAAAATCTTGTAAATTATTAGAACTAGAGAAAAAGTTAGCATTGCTTAATTGTTCTGCTCTATGAGGGCTACAAAAATGACTTTAGGGTCAAGATTGTCTGATGAACCGTTTAGGAATTATTCTCCTTGAACATTTTTTTAATCAAATTTACTTGATTTTAAAAAATCTTCTTCTCTTAAACCAATGAAAGGACTGCTTTGAAACATTGCATACATGTCCTCTACCAAAATTGTCTAAATCATGACACCTGACTACCTACATAGCTACGTTAGATTAAAATAGAAAAAATGAAAAAAAGGGGGGGGGGGGGGTCGAGAGAGTTTTTGACTGATAGTTAAAAAAGTATAACAGGTACAGAAAATTTGAAGTGAACCTCCCTTCTCCCTCTAACCATCAGAAGATCCTCCTTATAGGAGTTATTTCACTTAAAAGGTCAAAGTTAATGATTTTTGCAGAAGTGTTGGGCAATTCCTTATAGCAAAGAAAAGCTGGATAAAAAAGGGTTGTTTGGTTTCAGGTTCAGGTGAGCGATACAGGCTCCTGGGAGCCTCTAGTTTCAGGGTTGTTCAGAGCTCATTATTTCAATCTAAATTTCATTTTTTGACAAAGAATTAGCATTTTAACACTCAAACAACTATATTGGGGTTAATTTACAGGTTCATAATTGCAAAGGGTACCATATGGTAAAGGCATTGCAAATAATTGTGATTTGGTTTAGTTTATGATCAGTAATGGGAGACAATCCATGACCTAATTTCTTAAGTGTCAGCTGATTGCTGAAGCTGTTAACCACCAGATCAATTATTCTGTTCAGTAGGCAAGACAAGAGTGCAAACATTTTTTCATCAAAAAGCAGTTTTGTATGTAAATTTGATATTTTTGGATAAGATCATCTCATATTTCTAGTGTACCAGATGTGACATGTCAGCTTATATTTCTGTCAGTTTTGATACATGTGGGTGTTATTTTATTATGTTTAATTATTTATTTAGAATATGTTTTAACCTGGTGGTGGGAGGCATATCTTTTCTAATTATAAATGATCTTAATTATATTTTCTGATAGGTGATGCATTTTCTGATAAAATTTCAAAATTGGATCAACTTCAGAAACAACAGGTGTGTTTCATTACAAAAGTTTCTAGTTATACTTAGATGTATCTAGGTTAATAAATGATGGTAATTTTTTTAAACAAAATACTCTCTGGTTCTTTATTAAATTTTTGTTTTTTTGCACAAACAATTCATTAAATACCAGTGGGAGTAAAACTTATAATTTCTGCTGTTAGAATAAAAATTTCATATCAATATTTATACATATCCCAGAAAAAAGTAAAAGTTTCTATGAATGATCGTATCTACCAAATTTTGTGGACTATTTCCTGAAAATTGAACTTTAGCCTAAATTTGTTTTAATTAACTCTGCATAAGTAATTATTGTATGGTTTGAAGACAGATTTAAATATCTACTTCAACTTAACTGGAACACTTATCTGTCTGTCCCATCTTTGTATTATAGTTTTTGATTGGCAGAAATTTTAAAATTATCTCTGAAAGAAGAAGCCCAACTGGTTTGTAACATTACAGAATTGATTCCTCATCTTATGATTAAGTGGCAAAGAACTAATTTAGGCATTGATCATGTGCCTGTCAACACTGCGGTTGTGAGTTTGAGCCCTATTGCTGGCAGGGTGAGACAGATGCCAGTTTTAATGATTAAGGATTGCCAGTTTCCCTACCACAGGTCAGGGGTTTTTCTCCTAGCACTCTAGCGATCTTCACTCACCTGTACGCCATGATATAGCTAGAAAATTGCTGAAAGAAGCATTTAAAACACCATTCAAATGAACAATAACAACTCATGATTAATAATCATACAAGTTCTTGACAGCAATCTTGTGTTAACAGATTGGCTGCAATTGTTGCTCTCTTCTCTTTAGAAGGCCCAGTGAAATGTGTACAAGTTTGTTGTATCAGCGGTCTGTACATGTTGTGTTATTCTGGTTGGACAGCTACTGACTGTAAACCAGTTACATGTTGTCTTATTCTGGTTGGTCAGCTACTTACTGTATACCAGTTACATGTTGTCTTATACTGGTTGGTCAGCTACTGACTGTATACCAGTTACATATTGTCTTATTCTGGTTGGTCAGCTACTGACTGTATACCAGTTTCATGTTGTCTCATTCTTGTTGGTCAGCTACTGACTGTATACCAGTTACATATTGTCTTATTCTGGTTGGTCAGCTACTGACTGTATACCAGTTACATGTTGTCTCATTCTTGTTGGTCAGCTACTGACTGTATACCAGTTACATATTGTCTTATTCTGGTTGGTCAGCTACTGACTGTATACCAGTTACATGTTGTCTTATACTGGTTGGTCAGCTACTGACTGTATACCAGTTACATATTGTCTTATTCTGGTTGGTCAGCTACTGACTGTATACCAGTTTCATGTTGTCTCATTCTTGTTGGTCAGCTACTGACTGTATACCAGTTACATGTTGTGTTATTCTGGTTGGTCAGCTACTGACTGTATACCAGTTACATGTTGTGTTATTCTGGTTGGTCAGCTACTGACTGTATACCAGTTAGATGTTGTCTTATTCAGGTTGATCAGCTACTGACTGTATACCAGTTAGATGTTGTCTTACTCTGGTTGGTCAGCTACTGACTGTATACCAGTTACATGTTGTCTTACTCTGGTTGGTCAGCTACTGACTGTATACCAGTTACATGTTGTCTTATTCTGGTTGGGCAGCTACTGACTGTAGTTACATGTTGTCTTATTCTGGTTGGTCAGCTACTGACTGTAGTTACATGTTGTCTTATTCTGGTTGGTCAGCTACTTACTGTATACCAGTTACATGTTGTCTTATTCTGGTTGGTCAGCTACTGACTGTATACCAGTTACATGTTGTCTTATTCTGGTTGGTCAGCTACTGACTGTATACCATTTACATGTTGTCTTATTCTGGTTGGTCAGCTACTGACTGTATACCAGTTACATGTTGTCTTATTCTGGTTGGTCAGCTACTGACTGTATACCATTTACATGTTGTCTTATTCTGGTTGGTCAGCTACTGACTGTATACCAGTTACATGTTGTCTTATTCTGGTTGATCAGCTACTGACTGTATACCAGTTACATGTTGTCTCATTCTTGTTGGTCAGCTACTGACTGTATACCAGTTACATGTTGTCTTATTCTGGTTGGTCAGCTACTGACTGTATACCAGTTACATGTTGTCTCATTCTGGTTGGTCAGCTACTGACTGTATACCAGTTACATGTTGTGTTATTCTGGTTGGTCAGCTACTGACTGTATACCAGTTACATGTTGTCTTATTCTGGTTGGTCAGCTACTGACTGTATACCAGTTACATGTTGTCTTATTCTGGTTGGCCAGCTACTGACTGTATACCAGTTACATGTTGTGTTATTCTGGTTGGCCAGTGACTGACTTGTATACCAGTTACATGTTGTGTTAATTCTGGTTGGTCAGCTACTGACTGTATACCAGTTACATGTTGTCTTATTCTGGTTGGTCAGCTACTGACTGTATACTAGTTGTGACAACTTAAGCTTTATGTTACTGTCTATCACATGAAAATGCAACCAAGAAACTTGTATGCACATTTTTCTTACAGGACGGCAAGCTTATCTTTTGGAGATTAAATGGAGAGGCACTACAGGAAGTTGACTGCAGAACATCATATCTTGGTTTCCATAGTGACAGAGATAGCTCATTAGACAATGTGAAATCAAATAATTGTCAACCTACACCAGAAAGTAGTGCAGATTCTGACAAATTTTCCATCAAAAAGTGTTCCTTTCACAGCAAATCAAATTTACTATGTGTGTGTTTTTACAAGTAAGTATGGTTGAGATTTGAAGATTTTTTTAACTTCTGCATTATTCCAGTGTTGGTAAAAATTTTAATAAACTGTTTATGACATAAGAGGCAGATGAAAAATGAATAATAATAAACCAATCACCACAGACCTCAAAATACAAGCAAAGAAACCTTTATTAATCAAATGAATGAATGAAAAGGAGCTCTTAAATCCTTTAAAAATCTTAGTTGTATATTTTTTCGTTTTCAGTTCTAATCAAGTCCATATTTACAAAGTGACCATCACAGAAAGCATTCCAAGCTGTGAGTTATGTGATGTTATATCTATAGACAAGGAACCATGGGATATCTGTTGTGATTCCTGTCAGAACTTGTATGTGTTACAACCAGTGGAAGGGGAGACAATTCTAGTTTATGAATTATCCTCACAAAACAATACAGTGAAGGTATATTTATTAAAAGTTTTAGTAAGCATTTTAAACAAAAATTGTTTCTTAAAAATCTGTTATTAATCAGCCCTAACCCTGTTGGTTATTGGTACACCAAAGTGTGCAACGTTATAGTCAACTTAAATGTCCCATTTCCAGGTCAAAAATATCAGTCAAACAGCAATTCAGGAGAAATCAGAAAAAGGTAGAATTTAACACAGTAATGGTCAATAATAATCACTGAAATAGGTAGAATTTAACACAGTAATGGTCAATAATAATCACTGAAATAGGGAGAATTTATCACAGTAATGGTCAATAATAATCACTGAAATAGGTAGAATTTAACACAGTAATGGTCAATAATAATCACTGAAATAGGTAGAATTTAACACAGTAATGGTCAATAATAATCACTGAAATAGGTAGAATTTATCACAGTAATGGTCAATAATAATCACTGAAATAGGGAGAATTTATCACAGTAATGGTCAATAATAATCACTGAAATAGGGAGAATTTATCACAGTAATGGTCAATAATAATCACTGAAATAGGGAGAATTTATCACAGTAATGGTCAATAATAATCACTGAAATAGGTAGAATTTAACACAGTAATGGTCAATAATAATCACTGAAATAGGGAGAATTTAACACAGTAATGGTCAATAATAATCACTGAAATAGGTAGAATTTATCACAGTAATGGTCAATAATAATCACTGAAATAGGTAGAATTTAACACAGTAATGGTCAATAATAATCACTGAAATAGGTAGAATTTATCACAGTAATGGTCAATAATAATCACTGAAATAGGTAGAATTTAACACAGTAATAGTCAATAATAATCACTGAAATAGGTAGAATTTAACACAGTAATGGTCAATAATAATCACTGAAATAGGGAGAATTTAACACAGTAATGGTCAATAATAATCACTGAAATAGGTAGAATTTATCACAGTAATGGTCAATAATAATCACTGAAATAGGGAGATTTCAACACAGTAATGGTCAATAATATTCACTGAAATAGGTAGAATTTAACACAGTAATGGTCAATAATAATCACTGAAATAGGTAGAATTTAACACAGTAATGGTCAATAATAATCACTGAAATAGGTAGAATTTATCACAGTAATGGTCAATAATAATCACTGAAATACAAAGATTATCACACTTATTTTCAGGCAGTGCAGAGAAAATCAGATGATAGTGATGAATGGATGTTAAAATTAGAAGCCCTAAACAACGATTGGTCATTTTTCAGAGGTAAATAGCACACTTTCCTGTAATGCAGGATGTCATTGTTTTCAACATATTGAGTTATTTAAACAAATATTGGTACTTACTAATTGTCTCCCTATGGTAGTGGAACTACTACATATATGTCATGTGGCAAGTGCTTGTCATGTGAAATGTGATAGGGAAATTTTTGTGATGTCACATGTGATGGGGCAAGTGCTTGTCATGTGACATTTAATAAGAGCATGTGTTGGTGAATGGTCAGGTGAAATCTGATAGGGCAAGTGCTTGTCATGTGACATTTAGAAATGAGTTTGCAGGTGAATCCTATGATACACTTACTGTTTTAAACAAACAAATGCAGTTAGTATACATTCAACATTGCTTAATTAAAAGTTACCATTCTATCTGCACACAATATATTGTAGCAAATCTCTGTTCTGTCTAATAATACCTATGTTTCCTGTGTTGGTTCTTAACTTCCTGCTCTCTCCACCCTTGATTCTCACTGCAGGCAGGGTGTACTCGACTCCAATCTTAATTGACAAGGATTGCCAGTTTTCCTACCTCAGGTCGGGGGTTCTCTCAGGGTACTCAGGCTTCCTCCCCCAATAAAAACTGGACGCCATGAAATAGCTAAAAAATTGCTGAAAGTGGCGTTAAAACACCATTCAAACAAACAAAAAATCTCTCCACCCTTAATACTACTGATGTCTACAGACTGATTCATCCATTGTTTTCTGGATGTTCAGTCTTTGCCTCAGTTACCATGTGTAATTGTTGTGGTTTCACTTTGTCAGGACATAATAGCACCTGTTATCATTGGGCAGGAAGCCAGCAAAACTGTTAAGAATACAGACATCTGGTAGGAACTGAATTTGGTTTTTACAGTACATGTATATACTGATATATTTTTCAGAATCAGAAGACATTCCCAGTATGTACCAAGGTCTGAAGAAAGTTAAGGTTGACCAGAACATGAAGGACTATTTAGAGAAGAAACAAATTAGACTAAGTGGACAGAAAATACCACAACCACCTACTAAAAAAACTAAAAATAGATGATGTTTTTTTACAATAAATAGTATTTTATTCATTGGTTTTTGTTTGACCTGACCTTGAAATCACCACTATGATAAATCTCTTAACACTGTAAAATACCATAATCTTTTAGTAACAGTATTAAAAAAATGGAATAGTCATACAACAAGTCTTTTATATCATTGTTCATTATTGCATTGACTTGACCTTGAATTCTACATTAAAGGGTAAGTAGTCAACAAAGTTTATATTCCTACTTGAAAAAGTCTTTCGGTTGTTGTTTTGACCAAATTGTGAAATGTATGGCCACCCAATCAAATTTCAGGGATTTACCTTCATTCAGCAATGTCAACAATTAATCCAAGCTTAAATTACTGACAAATTATCTGGCATTAATTGCTCTAACCAAATGACTCCTTAATAATAAAATACAGAGCACTTCAAGGAAATTACCGTCAGCTAAAGAGACACACTTTCATTACTATCATACACTATGAGTAAGTCAATATAACACACGTACCAATCATTAAATAGTCCAAACATACACCAACCAATCAGTTAACAGTCCAAACATACACCAACCAGTCAGTTAATAGTCCAAACATACACCAACCAGTCAGTTAATAGTCCAAAAGTAGCTAGATGATTTGCCCAATTAAAAGTCTTTGTTTATTTGTTGATGTCAGTGAGGTGACTTTAAAATCCATTGTCTGCTTACATGTGTTCCTTCAATTCATCAATCGGTGGTCAAGTGGTTAAGGTAGTTCATCTACTGGTGATTGCGTGGTCTGTCAACACTGAGGTTGCGGGTTCAATTCTCACTGCGGTCAGGGTGTGCTCCACTCCAATCTTAATTGACAAGGATTGCCAGTTTTCCTACCGTTGGTCGGGGGTTCTCTCCGGGTACTCCGGCTTCCGCCCCCAATAAAAACTGGACGCCATGATATAGCTGAAAAATTGCTGAAAGTGGCGTTAAACACTAAACAAACAAATTGACAATGTTTCTGGCGATTGGGGTTCATTTGGGATGATTGTGCGATATAGAGTCTATAGAACTTGTTCCTCACATTTAACTGTCTACAATTCTCAAATTTTCTCAGTATTCATGTCGTTTTTAATGTTTCATAAATGGATTGTCTTGTTTTGATTTCTAAACACACATAAAGAATTGTTCGCTATTTCTAGTCATGGAATGACGAACCTTTTTCATTGTTCACCGTTGATCTGTGAAAAAGCGGATTACAAAAAAAATCTATGCAGGCTTGAAATGCGACTGCTCACTGCTCCAGCAAGTGTACATATTCTATTTTCTTCAGTACCTAAAGCATTACTTTATAACTTATTAAAACGAAGCCGATTGTCGCGGTCTGGCTTCCCAAATAAAACTGGATATTTTTGCCTTAACGTTATACATAGCCTGTCTACATACGACACGTCTTATGGATAGTATATTCCACGGCTAGTTCATTGTTGTCTTCATGCTTGATAAACAACTGGACTAGAGTGTGGCTGTCCTCTGCATAATAAATATGTTGTAGGAGCTGTCATCTATATACATACCAGTATCCTTCCGATTCCAGTTTGTGTTAAATATTCATGTTGATGGTTTCCGGGTATACATTTTGTTTTTCTATAATATTTCATATAGTTTTGTTTTCTTTATAGTGACATGATCATCAAGTTTGTTTTTCGTAATAACAAAAAGGAAAGTTATTTTTCATACTAGAATGTGAGCTGTAATGATGTAGTACAGTTAAGCTTTTGGCGATCCTTCTGTCTGAAGTCAAATGCGATCCCTGTCGAACATTATTTTTTTAAACGATTCTTATAATGTTAAAGTCTGTTATTTTATTTAAGAAATAGATTATTGCGAGCGGGCTTTATGGGAATTAGAACATGGTCAGACCTTATATTTGTCAATATTTTAAACCGAGCGATAGCGAGGTATAAAATGAAGACAAATATAAGGTCTGACCATGTTCTAATTCCCATAAAGCCCGCTCGCAATAATCTATTTCGATTCTAATATGTCTAACAAATGTTTTAAAATTTCGAAGCGGTTCTAAGAGGACGCTTTCAGTGATAATATATTTTTTTTAAACTAATACGATATATCCCAAAACAGTATGTTAAAGCAAATAAAATTGACATAAACATATGTTCTTGTCATTTTATTGAATGTACGTACCTTTTAAACAAAAATATTGAGAAATCTAAACGAAATTGCGTCGTTCCAGTTTGAAATTTTCAGTTCAGCGTAATATGACGTCGGAATTCTAATTGTGACGTCATATTCATTCGAATGTAGAATTGTTAAAAAAATAATGTATCGGGAGTAGTTTAAATCATATAAATCTCAGAATTCAGACTAAAAATAACTAAATTATTAACAATAACGATAATTATGGATAACACATAACAAACGGCATTTGTAAGTCAGTTTTTACATTTACACAAAACACGCAGTTTACGCATGTGCGAACTAAACTTATTAGAATTTTGACACGGCTTTGTTTACATAGCTAAAGCAGGACGTCATATTAGAATTAGTTTTAATACAGATGTGTGTATGTAATGATAATCCATGTCTTAATGAATAAGATCATGACGTCTACCAGAGAATTATAGGTTCTTTCATACGTTTTTGGGAAAGACCGGTTGATCTTTCACGAGTGAAAGTTCACACGGACTTTCCCCAAAACGTATGAAAGTACCTATTTCTTCCGTAAACCAACAACTTTCACATTGCTATAACATATAAACTCTCCATTGTTGTAGACTCCATTGTCTCTGACGTCCAGTCAGAACGCCGGAAACAAGAACGTCATAGAAGAACGTTGTTATGCTTCCATAACAACGTTCTTGTTTCTGGCGTTTTGATTGGATGACGCAGCAAGTACAGATGTATGCGCGTGAGCTCATCTGTACTGGGTCATCTGTACCAGAAATCAGCCATTTACGGAAGGATGATGAATAAGATCATGACGTCGACCAGTTCTATTCATTAATAAAGTGATTATCATTCTCTTACAAACTTAGAAGATAGTAAACACATTGATATCCTTTGAGGTTTTTGGTTCTTTTGATATCCTTCGAGGTTTTTGGTTCTTTTGATATCCTTTGAGGTTTTTGGTTCTATTGATACCCTTTGAGGTTTTTTGTTCTTTTGATATCCTTTGAGGTTTTTTGTTCTTTTGATATCCTTTGAGGTTTTTTGTTCTTTTGATATCCTTCGAGGTTTTTTGTTCTTTTGATATCCTTTGAGGTTTTTGGTTCTAGTTACTACTTGATGTAATTAAGTCATTTTTATAGTCAACCGATGTGTTCACTTGTTAAGCCAATTGAAAATATGTGAACACTGGTTTGTAATTCAGATATAGTTTGGATTATTCAAATGAATGCGTATGTTTTGATGCGTGAGAAGAGGTACATGTACATGTATCTGCATCTGTTCTTATCTGCCACATACTAATACAGACGGTAGGTCTAGATCTATTGTTCAACCCATAGGAGTTCAGGAAAAGTAACATGTGCTACTTCATATCTAGTTGGCTGCGGAGATTCAGTGATACATGTAAAGTCCAGGAGTGGTCATCGCCGTTAAAGGGAAACTTCGCGAAAAAATGAAAATTTGATATGTTATACTTCAAATAAAAAGAAATATAATTGCCTTTTGATGTTTTATTGTATTCTTTACCGTTACGCTTCTAGAGTGGATTAAAGGTGATAACATTTTGTGTATGGGGGCCGCCATATTGACAGTATTTTATCACATGACTGCGTTTGTGACGTGATAAATGTAATTATCCAGTAAATATGATAAATAATCCAGTTTAAAATCTGTTTTTCTGCCTTAGCTCTGTGAAGAATATATAAACTGTGGCGATGACTAATGACCGGCTGACAACATAAGATTACCAAATACGTCTTAATGTTTTATTGCTCTTTGTTTTAATAAAAATATTTTTGGACGCAAATTTTAACCTGTCTTTATTTAACTTAGATATAATTTACCTAAATAATAATTGCAATAAAAGATATATTTATATGATTATTTTTATATAAAAAATAAAATTCCGTGGATAATTTTGTTCGTCTTGAAACGGCAGTGAAACGTGAAAATGTTACAGGTAAATCATTACTCTTTTATGAAAGGTAATTAACATAATTCGCAGGTAAACAAACAGGATGTTTATTGCAATTAGTAGATCATTTGACGCCGATTTTGAAGTATGAATATTCGGACTTTTTCAAAAGCCAACCAGATTAAAGGTTAATCATGTTATTCGAAATTAGAAAGGCACACCCCTCCTGCCAAGACAGGTATGATTTGAATACACCGAAGTGTCAGAACACAGGATGTATATAAGATTTCGAATACCTTATAAAGATGCCAAGGCTGAGGAAACGTAAAACTTGCACGTTAACTCAAATATACACAACATGTAAAAATTTGGAAACTGTGTTACGCACACGCACAATAAATGTTACCAGTAATAATAATTATAATAATAACAATAATAATAATTATAAATGTAATAAACGTGAAGTGAAATTTTGATGCACGAAAACCAGAGTATTTAAAAATATTTCATTTAACGATCGTTATTTCTTAAATAGTCAACTTCGCAAATATTTTGTATAAAAAAAGCTTCGTTCAATAAGTTGCTTAATCTGATTAAGTTGAAAATCATAATACGAATAATTTTCAATTTAATTAATATTTATGGACTTGTTTTCCTATCAAAACTTGTGACTTTCTTTCCGTTTACCGTTGTTGCTGCTGTGGAAATAGTCTCAGGTCGAAGTCTTTAAATTAGTTAACTACTTGTTACACATGCATGTCGGTTTTCTTGCTCTTATATATATCAGGAATACGAAACGTAATCTTTCCACAACCTTGTCTTATAATACAACCTTCTGTTATTGACCGTTTCGCGTTATTATCATACGACGACTTTTAAGGTACTTGGATGTCTAGTATCGCCATCTAGTGACGAGATGGTGACAAGATGGCGGACCTCCATAAGTGCATTTTTTACACGGTAAATTCCATGCAGAAACTTAACCACTGAAAATATAATAAAACATCAAGATGCAAATGTGTTTCTTTTTAGTTGAAGAATAACATATCAAATTTTCATTTTTTCGCGAAGTTTCCCTTTAATATTTCTGAACGTCCTTTAGAAAAGCTACAATTAAGATGACGTTAGTTGTATACTCTGCGGTCCATGAAACCAGAAATTGACACTGAATTTAGGATCCATAATAAAATTTTTTAAAAGGAAATTGACACATCTAACGAGTTACTTAAATAACTATAACAAATTTTGTTGACCGAATTATAATTTTTAAGAATTTGAAACAATTTAAATGCACGTTTAAAATGTTGTTATGTCAATATTTGTTACATTTAATACCCGTGACTGCTAGTCTTTACTTAACAATTTATACAATGCAGTTCACTATATATGCCCCCTAGATTTGGAAGGATGTAGTTTCTTCATTGTTTTCTTCCCTTTCTTTGAACATTGTTGGTGACTTTCTTAATAAATAAGAACTACAAAATCAAGCAATCTTATTGGTCGCCAGCACTCTACTATCTTCTAAAAATCTTTATACTCGGTTTTCGCCTTTCAAGTGACTAGTTTGAATGCTAACGTAGTAAGTAGTTGATATTCGTACATCTAGCTACAGTTCATGGGGTCTTTTTTATTTGCTGTAATAAAAATAACAAAATGTAAATTACCCACTTTAGTTCTAAGATTTGTATTTTTTTTTATAAATTTGCCTGGAGGCTTTGTATGTTTTAGTAGTTTTGTTTAGTATTGTTATAACCGTATAGGATGTATATTTTTACCTACAGATTTCATAAATCAAGATTTATAGAAAAAAACATTGACATCTGTCTCTCAAGTACGATACTAAATTTGTTATTGTGTTCCATTTCAGGCATAATGCTGAGCAAATTTCCATGATTTTTTTATTTATTTAGTTTTAACTCGACTTGTTCTACCATTTCAGGAATGACTTTCCCACAGAAATTCTAAAGTTTCGTTAACAGGACACGTGCCAAGGCGTGTGGTAATGTTTTATCGTTTCACAATCAAGAGATCGAATCAAATTGTTGACTTGTGCCAGATACTTTTTAAGCTTCAAGGTAAACGCGTAAATCCGATATGATGCATTGTGAGCTATTATAGATAAAATCTCGATACTCGATAAGCATGGAAGCCAAAACATTATGAAATCTGATGTTTAAGCCTCTCAAAAAACAATGTACCATGAAATTTATTTTAATTAACCAAAACTTGAACTGAAAATAAGGGATAAATTGTGCCATTCATAAAAGAACGTGCGTCATTTAGCGGTTAATGGTATAAATAAATTGTCATTTATAAATAATACATTAATTAATTTTTACATTTTTTGATTGAGAGAGAAAAGTTTTCCCCTTTGTTGATTTCAATGGAGTCTCTTATTTCAAAACTTCATAAATTTTGTTATATTTAATCGGCGCATTAGACATGATAGGGTTTTATTTGTTTATGATTCAAATGAGAAAAGCTGAAATTAATTTAACCGCGTGTATTAAAAGGCTCGCTAATATTAATGGTATCTATTAAATGATATCGCTTTTATCGGTTTCTAAACATTTTTAAACAAAAAATATTTTTTGCCCATTCAGTGTGGGAAATGCAAAAATTTGAGGTTTTCACACGCGATGAACGATACATGCATTCTGACTAAGCATAAATTAAAATATATATTGGAATTAGGAATTTAGAACATAAAGCTATTTAGTGCACATCCTGGTTAGATATCGTGAATTCTAGACGATAAGTATTGTATAAGAACTAAAATGATTTTATTTTGGAGCTGGCTACCCTTGCAGTGTTAAGTTGACGTTGAACTCACGCGGGGTAACTTAGTATATATAGGGTAATACGGATGTACCCGAAAGGGTTCATTTTAACCTTTCCAAAATATATAAAAAGGTAACTATCTTCATTGAAAAATATATCATTGGGTAGTTTTAAATTATCTGAATACATCAATGACTGTAATTCTCATATAAAGCTGAGGAATACCATGGTGACTTAACAGCTGAGGTAAACCATGGTGACTTAACAGTTGAGGAAAACCGTGGTGACTTAACAGTTGAGGAAAACCGTGGTGACTTAACAGTTGAGGAAAACCATGGTGACTTAACAGCTGAGGTAAACCATGGTGACTTAACAGCTGAGGAAAACCATGGTGACTTAACAGCTGATGAAATGATGAAAACCATGGTGACTTAACAGCTGAGGAAAACCATGGTGACTTAACAGCTGATGAAAACCATGGTGACTTAACAGCTGATGAAAACCATGGTGACTTAACAGCTGATGAAAACCATGGTGACTTAACAGCTGATGAAAACCATGGTGACTTAACAGCTGAGGTAAACCATTATGACTGAACAGCTGAAGAAAACCATGGTGACTTAACAGCTGAGGAAAACCATGGTGACTTAAGAGCAGATGAAAACCATGGTGACTTAACAGCTAAGGAAAATCATGGTGACTTTACAGCTTAGGAAAAGTCCGGCGACTTAACAGCTGAGGAAACCCATGGTGACTTTACAAATAAGTGCTCCAATAACACTTGATTAATTATTGTTTAGTGAAGGTCAATGAACAACGGTGCGTCTAATTCAAAGTATCATACTATGTATATACATATAATTTTTACAATACGTATTTTATGCAACATAAAAAATGTTCATAAGGCGTAAAAATGCATCATAATATCATAATCAAAGGAGCTATATCATGTACTATGAAAAATTAAAATACACGTATGACATATGCTAAAACCAAACGCTTTTAAGTGTCAGTTATCTATTTTAACAATACTTTTGCAATAGTCAAAAACATCTAAAAGAAACATTCTGCCATTAACATCATAAAAGTAGCCCGATATTGCCAGCTTTCAATCCGCGATAAATTTGCTGACAAAGGTGCCCAGACGGCGCATGCATGTGTCAGGGTATGAAATACGTCTCGTACGTATCGAGGTACATGTCAGCAAGAAGAGAATGCCGATGGTCTGTTGGATTTGTTTGTTTGTTTGAATTACATTTAACGCCACTTTCAGTAATTGTTCAGCTATTTTATGGCGTCCAGCTTTTATGGGGGGGGGGGGAGGGAGCCGGAGTACCCGGAAAGAACCCCCGACCTTTGGTAGAAAAACTGACAATCCTTGTCAATTAAGACTGGAGTCGAGTACACCATACCCGCAGTGAGACTCAATCCCGCAACCTCAGTGTTGACAGACCACGTGATCAATAGTAGAAGAACTACCTTAACCACTCGGCCACCAAGGCCCCTGGTCTGTTGGAAAATTCATCCACCAAACATGACAACGACACTGATGCAAACCAAATGTTTTTTGAGTATACCTTTTCTTGACGATATTTTTGTTGCGTTAATATCAAGTCATAATAAAACGGACATTATTCACAGAACTTGACTGTTGGTCCAAACATGTGTTGATTTCATTTTGATAAAAAAATCACGTTTATGTTCTTTTCAAATTGAAAATTCTTAGAACTAATGGTTTTCAATTAACTGAAAGTTAATCACAATAACATCAGTGGCCAAAGTTACAAAAAAAAATGTAAAAAAAAAAAACACATCGGACAGTTACATAATCCCGGTTGTCAAATGAACATGTGGACACAGAAACCCTGACTTGTGAGGATGAAGATTTCGGTGTTGTACAAAATAAAAATATAAATAACCCCTCATAAATAAAACAGAAAAAAGTAAAATACAAACATTGTATTTAGTGTATATTTCAATGTGGTTATGAGGTTTGGTGAACTGTAGAACATGCAGTGAACAGAGAAAAACTTATAAAAATACCACCTGAAGCTGCTGGAACAATGACGGATTTTACCACTTTGTATGAAAAATGGGGTGCAAAACGCGTTGTTCTTACTGTAGACAATGATCAACACTTTCTTATAACCGTTGTCTGTATTATTGCACAGCTATATAATATATAAGTCCACGTCTCCTCAGTTTTTAAGTTAATGATAACGTGCGTAACTTGTTTTAAATCTTTTAAATTCGTGTAAAATCGGAACCAAAATAGTTAGCGGTTTGAGTGAACTGATCATCTTTAAATGCTACAAATAATACGATTAATTGCTACGGAACCGATCCTAAACTTGTATCGCTGTAAATTACGGTTAACAATTTATGAAGCTTGAATTTAGTACAGTATTTGACACGGGATATCTCCGGAGAAATCTTGACTGACACACGTGTTATATCATAGGAAAGCCGGGTATTGTATCTCCAGGCTGTCTTAAACATTAAACGAGATTCTGTTTTGCAAAACAGAAATTTTAAATTTTGAGATTCCAAATGTCATAAACATTTTGACACGCGATGGTGTCGTCTGGCGATGATCAATGCAGGGGGTATGTTGGTACAAGAAACTGACTGATACGGGGATTAATTTCATACTGTATATCACTATTAATAATTTAAAGATTAATGTTTTATTTTACACACATGTTAATAAGGTAGAGAGTAATTTGATTTTGAACAATAGTTGAGGCATTTTATGTTTCCGATGGCTTGTCATCGGATATCCGTCTCGATTCCGGAAAAGTCACAATATCTTTTTAATTGCCTCGTGATATATAAGTCGATACCATCTTATAGAATCACTTTTGTTTTTCTTCATCAATTTTAATTCATTTTCTGTGTTAACGCTGTTGATGTCAAGGAAGGAATAATAAATAAAATGTCTTTCAGTTACGCGCCTATACATCTGAACAAAAATATCCCGGTAGCAACTCCGCGGCAAAAGGACTAAGCTTCCATTAAAAGAAGATAAAAAAGGTGATTGCTACTGTAACGGAAGTCTTCTTCAGTTCATTGTCTTGTATGAATGTTATTTTACAACTGACGTAGCGGTAATGAGCGACCGCCGAGTTTAATAAAAAGTGGAAAACAAGAAAACAGGGTAATCAAATGTAGAATTAATTCCAATTTATTTAAAAACATCTTTTGGTGCTAAGATTTTACAACTTATGAAGGTACCCGATTAAAGACGGAGAATGTTGATGTCCTTTTATGTTATAATCCGGTTAGGAAATTACGGGAAGCTAATTCTAAATGAATGTTCAAACGTATTCCAATATTTCTGTCTTATAGTACTCGACATTGTTTAAACTACTTCGATTTAGAAATCAACAATTTAATCCGGTCCTGAAATAACATAACTGACATATAAGATGTCAGCCCTTTCTAATCTATTAGATAGTTCGAAAGGAAATCTATCCACCACACTAGACAGCTGGTCCTATTGGCTGGTGTCTAAGTACTTTTATATAATCGTTAGATTGTTTTTATTTTTACCAAGTAATTAAACTGACAGTTGGTGAATCCGATATTCAATTGTTATTAAAATAATCAAATTATCAATTATAGGGATTGAATGAATCGCTACATATATGTACGCTAAAGCACCAAATAGTTGGAATTGGCAGTGAAAATTATTTTCTTTGTAAATCATATAGAACCGATATTGCAGCAATCTAATTATCGTTATTCTGTATTGAAATATACAGATTATCATGATTTAAGAAAGTATTACTACGGACTCTTTTCTTGAGCTATATGATCCGGGTCTATTTCATTTTCTCCCTGAGTTTCTGTCATGTACCTATAATAACAGGCTTGTCGTTTGTGTTTTTTATCTTGTTATAATAATTTTATGTTTTATTTTTTGTAGTTAATGATAATTATAGAACGTATTCGTAAATTAAGATCAAAATACAGTTCAGTATGTATACAACATGTAATGTATATACAGCACTTTACTTTAAAAAAGGGAATTTTTCTCGGGTGGAAAGACACAGTATTTCTACAAAATTGTAAACAACATAAACGGTCACAATTTCCGGTTATATATATTATTAATAAAACAATCCTATATATATTTGTATAAAATTTCTTACTACAATTCCAGTATAAGGCGGTAGAAGTCTAACTAATAAATTGTATTAATTTTTGTATATAAAATGTTTAGTCTGTTAAAACGAGACCTTGCGTGATTAATGGCTGATTTCACTTAAATATGTAAATTATTATTATTTTACTAAAGTAAACCATTAACAAAACAAACGACGCACATCATTAATATTCCTTTATAAAAGTGTATGAACGATCAACATGAATATACAGGTAACAACCAATAAATGAAAATAATGTGAAATTAATTTTTTAACGACAGACGGACAGATTGAAAAAATCAGTATGTATGTCAAATAACGGTCTCTGTTAGTTTCTCAAAAACAAAATAAGTTTTTTTTGCTTCAAGACATTTTAATTCTGGTGCGTTTGGACATATCCCTCAACATAATTTAATGCTTTCTCCTCCAAAAATGATCGTATTATAAACAACATTTCAAATACTAGGTATCGTCCATGGCTTAAACGATCGTTACTAAAAATTAAAAATGTGTGCTGAAAAGTATTCTTCCAGTGGTTCTATGTGGCATGTCACCAGATTTGTAAGCGGCCGCCGACATTTTACAGTTGTCCCTCGTGGTTTATAATACCATAGATTACGAACATTTATGTATTACTATACAGTCAGCCATATATTACGAACATTTATGTATTACTATACAGTCAGCCATATATTACGAACATTTATGTATTACTATACAGTCAGCCATATATTACGAACATTTATGTATTACTATACAGTCAGCCATATATTACGAACATTTATGTATTACTATACAGTCAGCCATATATTACGAACATTTATGTATTACTATACAGTCAGCCATAGATTACGAACATTTATGTATTACTATACAGTCAGCCATAGATTACGAACATTTATGTATTACTATACAGTCAGCATTTATGTATTACTATACAGTCAGCTATAGATTACGAACATTTATGTATTACTATACAGTCAGCCATAGATTACGAACTTTTATGTATTACTATACAGTCAGCCATAGATTACGAACTTTTATGTATTACTATACAGTCAACTATAGATTACGAACTTTTATGTATTACTATACAGTCAGCTATAGATTACGAACATTTATGTATTACTATACAGTCAGCCATATATTACGAACTTTTATGTATTACTATACAGTCAGCTATAGATTACGAACTTTTATGTATTACTATACAGTCAGCCATAGATTGCGAACATTTATGTATTACTATACAGTCAGCCATAGATTACGAACATTTATGTATTACTATACAGTCAGCTATAGATTGCGAACATTTATGTATTACTATACAGTCAGCTATAGATTACGAACATTTATGTATTACTATACAGTCAGCCATAGATTACGAACATTTATGTATTACTATACAGTCAGCCATAGATTACGAACATTTATGTATTACTATACAGTCAGCCATAGATTACGAACTTTTATGTATTACTATACAGTCACCTATAGATTACGAACATTTATGTATTACTATACAATCAGCCATAGATTACGAACATTTATGTATTACTATACAGTCAACCATAGATTACGAACATTTATGTATTACTATAGTCAACCATAGATTACGAACATTTATGTATTACTATACAGTCATAGATTACGAACATGTATGTATTACTATACAGTCAACCATAGATTACGAACATTTATGTATTACTATACAGTCAACCATAGATTACGAACATTTATGTATTACTACACAGTCAAAGATTACGAACATTTATGTATTACTATACAGTAATAGATTACGAACATTTCTGTATTACTATAAAGTCAAGAATTAAACAAACTACATGTGTGTAATAATGTCCATATGAAATCACCAACATTTGTGTTAATAACTTCTTTGATTGGTTATTATAGATAGATTAATGTCCCCCAATTACAAGTTACAGTAAATTAGTGCTTGACCCTGTCGGCTCGACTTACTAGAATTATTAAGGACTATTAATTTAACTTGTCTGACATTTCCGTTGAATGGTTCTGGCCTGTAAATGTATTGATTACAGATATAAAACATGCAAAGGAAAACCATAAAATTAGCATTCACAGTAAGTGAAAAAATCGACTGGAAGATTTTTTTTTATTATGTTGTTTAAGTCGTGTGGATGTCGTTTTTCAATGCAACATGACAAATGTTAAAACAGGAAAACTTTAGAATTGTACTCGGAACATCGCATAACACAAGACTGATCTTTGCAAATAAGGAACAAAAGGAACTTGGACATCCGAATGTCCCACAGAGTATATGTCATCTCTGTCTATCTTACATCTGACAAGTTTTCGTCTGGAATATAAACGATTAATTAATTCGTATCCGACTTAAAGATTTGCATTTTCGTATTTTCTGACGGAAATGTTTTATGCAGACGATATGATACTTTGAATTCATATAGAATATTATTTGAAGAAGTCTTGAACAGGGTTAAAGCGGCCATTCCTCGTTTCAGTGAATCAAAATTGGTTTCCGGTACTTATGCACTGCCCATGAGTTGTTGCATTTTAACTACATTTACCTTTGCAAAATAATAGACACTTGAGAAGATAAACAGAAATATGACAAACGCACAATATAGTCGATGCAATATTAGCGATGTTGTTATAATCCTAAGTTTGACTCGTTGAAGGAAGCTTATATATCCAAGGGATATCTTGTGTTGGGTTGAAAGTGATATAATCGTAGTGTGCGCAAACGTAACACTGAGAAGTAAGGGGCTTAGGTTATTTGTGGAACTGGAGTTAAATGTTGCTGAGGGACTCGATGGACGATAGATCTTCCACCAAAAGAAATCACGATCTAAACCATGAGGTAATGTCCGCCGTCTTGGATACGTTATGCCAGATAGTCCCATCCCACACCTCCTTGTGGTGACCCTAGAAATCATTCGGTATTGGCGTGACAGTGGCACGATGCTAGTGGCCGCACCTGAAATATCCGGAACTTGTGGCTAACGGAAGTAAAACGCCAATAGAAAACCCGCTTTCGTTACTGCTGCATACGCTTCGCCAAATGAGCACGTCAGTAATCTGGACATGAAAGAAAACTAACTACTATTTAGTCTACTCTACCTGACACAAGAGGACATCGTCAAGGCGTATTACTTGTTTCATTTGTGCTGACACAAGACTACAAACTCGGCTTCTAATCCACTCGAGCTGACAACAACTTAGCTTACCACTAAGTGCATTCATCCGACCCAAGACGACGTCAACTCGGCTTGCTGCTTAGTTCAGTCGGGTTGACCCTAGACGAAAACATCGGCTATACCCTTGACCAATTCAAATTCCCGCATAACTTCAAATCAGAAACACAAAACCATACACACATTCCAAATATATAGATAATAAGAACAGGTATATCATGTTAATTTTTTAAAAATTTTTTTTAGCTTTATCTATAGTCAATTTATCTATTAAACTTCAACTGCAAACATAACTTATTAAGCATACACGGAGAAAATGAGGGAGAAAATGATACCAGTACAAATATTTATGGATGAACTTTTAATAGAAAATTATACTCAACAGTCGACCTCTTAAAACATGTTCATAATGCCAAAATAAAAGCCGGCGAAATAACTATATTTCGACAATGTTAAATTCTAGGGTCGAGTTTAGATGCTCACGAGATTTTGTTTTCGTAAAGGTATCTAAATGGGCAGTTTCAAGAACGAAAATAAAAGCTGAGTCATTGGGTTTTGTAGATTATAGGTAACATTTATGGTACATATAGAAATCTATAACGTTGGCGGTATCGTGCCAAGACGATATGAGCTGCCCGGGTCGAAGTTTTGGCAGACTTATTAATAAAGTGCATATTGAGAAGAAATTCAACAAGAGAATAAAAAAAGCTGACATCTATGTATAGACAGTAGTATAAAACAACTACATATGAGTGTATGCACGTGCCTAATCAGGCCATACGTAGCTACGTCCCTGATGCTCATGAAACGTTTTAAGGACACCATCATAGTAGGTCTCCATATTTTTCCGGTGCTAATCTTTTCCCTGTGTCCAATCTCACCCCTTTTCCGTTGATTAATTGTTTGTTAACTTGCTTTCGTCCTGAATATAGCTGAAATACTGCTTGCTGGGCGTAAAGCAAACATCCAATCAATAAATCTTTTCCGGGTATTATTGGTATAAAATATTATTGGTGAAAGTGATAAGAAAGAAAACGTACGAAGAAAGATAACTATTACAGAAATATTTCTCAAAGTCTTGAGGATTGTCTCCCTTTTATAAATAAACGCAATATTAATCAATTTATCTTTTTTTATTTAAACTAGACATGTAACAATGGAACTCTCCTTAAAAACCATAATTTATTACTATTCAAAAATATTATATATCATAATTTAAATATATTATATACAACGTAAACACTCATAAAATAAGACACAAACTGATATTGCACATGTCGGCCTTTTCCACTATAAATGAATTTGATTGTAACATGTATGACTGAAGCAAAGAACTGTGTTATCTCGTATCTGATGATCTAACAGCGAAGACTGCACAAGATATCACGTATTTCGAGATAACAGAGTTCGATATATGTATTATGAAATGAAATGTCACATTCCAATAATTAAGCGAATGACGAATCCAAATAAATGGCTGCATAGCGTAGTGGTCCTAGTTATTAACCCTACATTTGTTATGACATTAAAATGCACACACCGTATAGAAGATTACGCTCGATTCAGACGTCTGAAACCAACATGTTATTTCTCCCGTACCCTCCGTTGGCAGCTATACAGTATTTAGGAATGGCTGAATGATTATTATTGATCTGCTATGTTATGTTGGCTGTGCCTTCCACGGGGAGAATTTTACCGGCCCTTTAGGTTTGATTGTTGATAACCGGTCCATTCCGCCATAACCCCTACAATAAATATAAAAATGATCAACGAGAGATAACTCTAAAGTACCATGATCATAAGTAGTCTCGATCATCCAGACGCTTAATTACATTTGTGCGTCTGGATTTATTCTGGTACCCTGACGATGATATCCTCATTAGCCTAAGCGGCCTTCGGATATAACGTCAGGTCAGGAGCATTAGATTTCAACGGTGAGAGCGTTGAAATTTGACTTTCGGGTACTCTCTAGACTAACAATATAGTATTATAGATAAGTTCAAGTAGACCGAACGTATTATGACGTCATTCTCTTTATGACGTTCAATGTTTACATTGATCAACTAAGTTTACATTAGGATTTCAGAATTCAAACGTAAAGTTATAATGTAACTTATATTTAAATTTTATAAACAAAAGGTATCCAAATGTTTAAAAAATGATTTTCATGTGCATGTAATATTAAATGGCGTCATATTATTAACCAATGAAAATGCTTATATCAGAGGTCCTGACCTGGTGTTATATTTGAAGTGAAGCTTGCGTCAATGAAAAATATTGCACCAGGAGACCAGGTTACGTCTGGATTCAACTCTATATTGAACTCGTTATCATTACGCCCAAAACTGGGCGTAATTTTTGATTGGATGATATTTTTATTGTCTAAAAAAATACTTCCGTTCATATCAAGAAGTATATAAAAATTGTACCAAAGTTTACATTTGTATATTTTTTAAAAATATTACTTTATCAATTAATTAAACAAATATTATTGTTATGCACAATCAAGAGTGAATCTTACTGTGACGTCATAGACATGTTTGCATGGTTTTCCTGGTTTAAAAATAGGGCCCTAAAAATAGAATCATTGTTTGTCTCCACCTATTGGTAGCGAAATTGAAACAAGGTGATCCCAGACGCTATATATGCGTCTGGGTGATCGAGACTATGATCATAAGTTGAATACAAAATAAATTACTCATAATTACTTTCCATGACGAAGTCAATTAACGCCTCTGCTTTGTTGTATATTTGGAAACAATGTATATAAATAAAACAATGAAAGTCTTACTGTCTTTCATGTTAGAATGCTGTGCTTATAATCTTTGATCTGATTCATTGCTTGCTATTTTTGATTGTTCTTGATGCCAATTTTAAAACATTTTGTGAGCGAGTTATTTAGTTGTTTTTGTTAATGATGTAAAACGCCACTTTCAGCATTTTTTCAGCTATATCATGGCGTTTAGTTTTTTTTGCGACAGGAAGCCGGAGTACCCAGAGAAAATTCCAGATCTTCGGTAGGAAAACTGGCAATCCTTGTAAATTAAGATTAGAGTCGAGTACACCCTGGCCGCAGTGAGATTCGAACACGTAACCTCAGTGTTGATAGACGACATGATCAACAGTAGACGAACTACCTTAACCACAGTACTATGTAAGAACACGAGCTCCATGGTCTGTTAAACCTTGAAAGTTATAAAAGTGAACAGGAAGGCTTCATGCATATCACCAAATGTAAATATAGTGCTGCTTAATACTTAACACATCAGCAGTCAAATCAACGTTTTTTACTGTTTTAATTCTTTTATTCATTTAATAAAACTTACATATTATTTGCTGTATTCGAAAACAAAAAAGCCTTTTGCATATTTGTGATTGTTTACATACATTTACTAATCTATACTGTTAGCGCAACGATTATGAGTTTATTTACTTTGTGATAATCAGTTTTATCAATGCAATCAGTCCTAATTTGTTTTATCTGGCAATTCAGATCCCTGAAGCCAGGTGTTCTGATAATATACTTACTTTACTACAGTGAGTTGTAGATAGTTTCCCGACCCTCGGATCATCTGATGAGCTTGCATATGGGTCATGTTTCTGGCATCGGAATTTCCAATACCGATGATAGAATCCCCCGCTGTAAGAACACCTGCAACAGGACTTCCTGCTTCGACCTTAAATAAAAACATATTCAATTAGCATTTGTTTTGGGCCATTGACCAAAATAAAACTATGCCTCTCATACTTTAATAAAGAATATTTGATTTTTAACTTGTGGTATTATATTTCTATTACAATTATGATAATTCTTCTTATATGCCCCTCTTAAATTATGCTTATATTAATCGGTCCAGGAGTGTGGCACTCGCAAGAAAAACGTTACCAAATTGGGTCCGCATCAAGGATGTCAGTAGTTTTGACGCGCTCGCTATCTCTTTTGATCGAGACCCGTAAACCGTCAATAACTATTGACCGGAAAGAGCTAAAATTTATGTGAACTTTTTCATTCCGTAAAAAATGTCAGTTTCATTGTTACACCACAAAGTGCGAGTATAAAAAATCTATATTATTTTGAACGCTGCTAAAAATATTAGAAACAACTCGAATCTTTTATCTTGCGGAATCACGCGTAATCGTGTTTGACGTTAGCAGACGACATTTGGAATTGTAATTACTATTTCTGTATAATTGCCAGAAACACACGCCAAGAGTCAAAAGTTACAAGAATCTATATATATTTCTTTTGTTTTACTTTTCTGCAGTGTTACACAGTGAGTGTAACGAACACATTGTTGCACTACCACAATTATTGCAGAAAATACATATCCGACGTATATAATTTTTAAAGTGTTCGCGCGTTTAGTTCGAATGTTTGGCGCTTCTACGTAGACAGAAGTGGCTCAACTTTCATGCTTTTCTTTTTTTAATACAATATTATGTATTTAGGGTTTTTATCACAAACATATGTTTGATATCACAAAAAGATATCTTATTTTGAATGTGGTATTCTTCACTTGATATTGAGATATGTAAAACAATTGGGATTTTTTTTAATTAGTGATATTGGTAAAAATGAAAGGCACGTGTTTGTGGCCTGTGAAACTAATTATATATTGTCTGTTTGAACATTATTTGATTGAATTTATCTGATGTCTGCAAAATGATATGCACAAATAATAATCTCATCCTTCATTTAGCACCTTGTCAGTATAAATAGAACCAGGAATGGCTACAGGATAAGGTTACACGAAGACTAATTTGGCCCGTGTGTATATTGATTGGAAACAGAGGTTAACATCGGCCTTTCTTTAAAGCAGTAAAAACAATTAACTTTCAATTACGTGTCAAATTAAACATAGAAGAAATTTAGACTATCATCAAGTACTGAAACGGCTGTTTAATATAGCCTTTTATCTTAAAGGTGCCATGTTTAAGATTCAATGAGCCTTAGCGGATTTTTTTAAGCAATAAAATGTTGCTGTTACCTTTTGATGAGAGTAACTGTAATACATTTATCTTAATTTGATACGTTACACACACCTGCTTCCGAGTGTGTTTTGTAGGTTTTATCATGTCGTGCACATTTATCAATACTTACGATATCAAAGAAAATTCCATAATAATTGCACTTTTGCAACAACAAAAACATAGATCGAAAAAATAAGCGCAAATATAAATGAGCAGAACGAATGTACTCTTTTACATCTTTGTTATATAAAAAAGTAAAGTCATTTTTGCAGATAGTGTGCATTACATACTAAGCCATTTTTGCCTACCTTTGTTATTTGTAATGGTTTATTGAAATCTCGTCCTCCTGCAAGTCGGAATCCCCATGCCTGCCCGGGACTCCTTTGCACCTGAACCGTTGCCATTCCTATAAGCACACTCTTTACAGTCCAGGAACACTTGTTAACTATGTAGAGTTTACGTCACATCAGAGATCGCACACACAAAAGACAAGATAACTGAGGGGAGATCACATGATTCCCTTCACAGATCTTCACAGCTTCTGACAGAACGAGAATCTCATCTGTATGGAATAAACAACAAATTCTATATATAAACACCGCATTCCTGTCAGATACCGCATATCTAATGATATTACTATCTCTTCAGTATGGCTTTCAACCAAGCAAAATTTCATCTCTATAGTTCTTAGATGTAATTACGATATCAGCAAAAATTGCAGTTTTTCAAACATGAAAAAAATCAAAGGTTGTTGTGTAGTTACCGTTTTTACGACCCATACCCAATCTAATTTACGACCTATACCCAATCTAATTTACAGAAATATTTAAAAGAACTAAACTTTATTAATTTAAAGATATATTTTGATAAATTTCATACTAGATGACCATAAGAAAAGAAGCGTTTGTCTAGATCTTAAAATATAGAATTGTAATTTAATTAGGGAATATCGTTGTCCGTCGGTCGGAAGTTTTTACTTTAGAAAAAAGAAAAGAAAAAGAAAAATAACAAAGAAACCGACCGAACAACAAAAGCGGAAATTCAAGGGAAAAATTACAAATCTGGATATCGACAAACATATACAACGCAAAACAAAAACAACACAAAAACAAAAAGTTAGTAATCCATTAAAAACCATTGGCACACTCAGGTGCTCCGGACGAGTAAGCAACGCATGTCTCTAATTAGATACCCATCGAGTAACTCGTTGTCATGTCTAGGAAAAAGTCAAATCCACTACCTATGACTCAGCAAAAATGTCCGATCGTATTGACTTACGATAACAATCAAGTCATGTTTTCGACCAAAGATCTTCTTAAGGGATAATATCAACTTCGGTACAACAAAACCTTTGTTTAAGTAGCTTATTAGTCAAGTGAGCGGTCTAAAAATAGGAATACCGATTGCAGAATCTAAATTAACGTATAAGTTGTGAAATGTAAACAACATACTTTGAAGCTGCTGAAATGTTGCTAACAATGAATGGGAAGTTGACAATTGGAAAACTGAAGTTATCATGTTTCACGTTGAGTCTAGTTTGTAGCTTTCCAGAGTCTATTTCTAGAAGTAAGTCCAAGTAAAAGTCCTACCTAAGTGTATTTTTGGAGTCTTTAATTTCAAGCTCACTAGGTTAGAATGAATGCAAATACTCGCCAAATTTACCATTGTCGAGGTACAAAACATCATCAATATAGCAGATTGTGAATTAAAGGTCTTGGCCTGTGTCTTTTCTTTCTTCCTCAACATGGCTTCTAGGAACTCGGCCTCATAAGAATACAAAAAACAGGTCGGCGCGAAGCACAATTAGTACACATTGGAATATCAACAGTTTGTTGAAAAACATGCCCTCCAAACATGGCAGATATGTTGTCAATCCGAAAATCTAACATTGGACAAATTCGTATTTAGCATATTTATTAATTGATTTAGAGTCATTGATGACGAAGCAATTTCTCTCATGGTTAATTACCATGCAGGTCTCATTCCGTTTTGTTTTTAAAGCAGCGGTTTATAAGATCTTTAAGATTGATTTTAAGCTGCAAATGAGGGATGACCGCGTAGAGTGTCGAAAAATCAAATGTTTTAATGCTGTTACATTGGGATAAGGATCCAGACCTCAAGATGTCTATCAGGTCTTTTGAAATTTTAAGTATCCAACATTTATGCCATTCCTGGAGTAGCAAGTGTAACTGTATTTTTAAGTCCGTTTTTATTGTTGTTAAAGTAGTGGTCAGAAGTTTCTATAAGGGTTTGGTGGTACACTAAAACGCTGTTTGTATGGAATTTTATAAAGTTTTGGTATCTAATACAAGGAGGAGATACTAGTTTTATAATGTGTCTTGTAGATAAAAATAATGTTTTTAAGGGCTTTATCTTCTGGCACAACAACATATTTGTCATGAATGTCGGACAGCAAACTCATAATGCTTTTCTTAAACAACTTATTCTTATTTAAATTAATTATCTCAAGGCCTTTACTAACTCGTACAAGGTATCAACATCCTGGTCTTCTTGTGGTTTGTCCATTTTCTGGTATAATCCTCCAATAATTAAATAGTAATTACAGTTGACGGATTTGGGTTCACGGTATTTTGGACCTTTGGACAAAATATTGCGGAGATCTCCAGTTACTAGTATCACGTGAACTGAAGGAACATATATGAATTCATTGATATAAAGATCCTGCAATACAGTTATTGACGCTTATGGGTGTAGTGGGGGTCGAATAGGTATACGATATAATCGGAACGGATGTGTTGTTAAGATTGATAGCATCTATGCATTTGTTAGCAGAAAGTAAACATAGAAAAGAACGAGGTCTTGTTCATCTTTTTGTGTGTAAACCGGTTTGAACAATCCGTTTCCAAGGTAATACGATTTATCTCTCTTAGATACCGTTTAGCAATATGTATAATTGGTGTAAATTTTGATATTAAAAATCACAAAAATAACTTCCTGTGTTGAGGAATAGAATAGAATGGTTTTATTTCCAATCAATGGCCCTCAAGGGGCAATAAAATCAGATACCATGATTATGATAATTATACAATATATATAATTAAACACGGGACAGGTCAGAGCACCTTTAAAATATATTTTGTTACAAATATATCATGTTAACAATAATAACAATAATAATTTGTGATGTCTAATTTTTACCTCTATATTGTAGGCACATTTTTATAAAAACGCCCAATTCTTTTAAAATTCTTTCATCTTCATTAGTAAGGAGCCATATGAATTTAGCTTCATTACTCATATTTTTAAAATTCTGGTTATAATGAGATATGCTTTCAAAAAGGGTTTTCTATAATTTTCATAAAAAATACAATCTATCATAAAATGTTTTTCATTTTCAATATCTTCATTACTACATTTGCTGCATTTTCTGTCTGATCTTGGTTTTTATATCTCCCAGCTTCAATATTAAGTGGATGTGCACTGATCCTTAGTTTACCAATAGATTGCCTTATAGAAAAATCTTTTATAAATAAATAGTTTTCTTTCCAAAGCAGCTTTTAAGACTAAAATAAGTATCTAATTTCCCTTTATTTTGAAAAAACTAAATTTATCTTTTCTTTATTCCAATATGTGTTAAAACTATTTATCAATTTTTGTCCAACTAGTTTACTTATTGCACAAAGTTTCATTTTAAGGTTTGGTAACTGTAACTCATTCCAAAGATACAATATGCTTGAATACCATGTATTAATATTACTTAAATGCAGATTTTTATTACAAATATATAAAAATAAACCCTTTTCCTGCTCTTCTAATTGATAACAATATTTAATCATAGACAATATGATCGAAAAATATAAAGGATATCGACCAAGTTCAGACATCACTGCTAAAATTTATGCCTTTTTGTTTACACCAAGAATATATTTTAAAAATTTGGTTTGTGAAAGTTTAGAATGACCTAATAAAAATATTTTTTTCAAAGCAGTAATTACTTTCTTTTTTACAACTAGCTGAGTTGGTTGAAAACATTCCCCATATTTCACTGCCATATGTTAAAATTGGTTTTATGGTGTGGTCATACAAATGCAGTATGTGTCAATACTTGGACTTGATGAGGATAAACAATTTTGTAGTTTAAAACAAGCCTTTATAGATTTTTTATAAAGATCTGTTTTACATTGACTTATAAAATTTCCATTTTTTGAAATGATAATCCCCAAATATTTGTATTTGGTAGATACTGTAATAGGAGTGTTATTATAAAATATATGATGTTTAAGTAACCTTCCAGATTTATTGAAAATAATAACATTAGTTTTTGAAATGTTAACATTAAGACACCATTTGGAACAATAAGAACTCAGCAAGTTCATTCTTTGTTGCAATCCATCTTGAGTTTCAGATAAAATAATAATGTCATCTGCATACATAAGGTAGTCCACTCTATTATCATTTACATTTACAGCTCCAGATGTTTTCAGAAATATATCAGGTAGATCATTTATAAAAATTTTAAACAAATTAGGGCTTAATACATCACCCTGTTTGACACCTATGCTTGATTGAAAGGTAGTAATGATGGGCCGTGAATGTATGTGGCTCCTATAAGATTGTGGATGGGTGTGTGGCTCCAATGAGATTGAGGGTTGGAATTGGGTCACGTAATTATGGGTTGTGCAATCTATGTGTCTCCAATAAGACAGAGGAAAGCTTCCGCTTCTGCTTCGGTTTTGACGGTATATACAGATTTTCAAGCGATAACAAGGTCCACTGGTGTTAAACCGATAATCGTAATTGCAATTACCATTATCCAAGATGTCGGAGGATCAAACAGGTAAAATTGTTTTTCTCCTGTATCTTTTTTCATAAACATTGGCATCAGACCACACCCAGCCGCCAATTAAATCTCTATATTATTTACCTGTTTGCAAAACTGTGGTAAGGTACACGGTCCAAGTCCCGAGGTATTTGAGTTCGAAAATTTTTAAATGATCATCGTAATTGTTATATTAGATAATTATTTAAGTTTTCTTTTGCAAACGATGTCAGAATAACAGAATAACAAATCGATTTGAAGCGGATCAATCACAACTATAAAGAAAAAAATGCAAACAAAGAGGGATAAAAATGTATCCTGCGAGAATAGCACGTACTCAGACATAACTAAAGAGTTGGAGACAATAGCAAAACCCAATAGTTTGTCTGATACTGTCAAAATGTATGAAATAAAACGTTCAGCAGTACTAGACAAAAAAATGTACAAAAGTAATAAATATATGTAGAGAAAATGAATCGAGTTACTACAGAAAGATCGAATATGTTACCAGACCTCTATACGACTTGTGACAAAAGAAGATCAGACGACAAAAGAACTTCCAGATCAAAGGTCATCGATTGAATAAATGGAACTGGAAATGAAGCTTGAGAAGATAAATGGAATAGTTGGAACATGGAAACCTTCAATATGAGGTGGACATTCGGTAATTCATGTAAAATCGACTTGAATGCTGGAGACCAAATCAAAGAAACAAGATAGTGCAGCAAACACCTGACCGGAATGTCTGGTAATAACTCGTTCAAAATAAAAACTGTATTGCCACCAATACGACTCAAAGAGAAATGGTAAACTATAATAAGTTTTTATTTAAAACATGTACATATATCGTAAATAACTTTTTCTTAAGCATTTTTAAAGATTACCATAAGTGTAGTATACTCTGGTTATTGAACATATATCTAATGGGTTGGTGGAGGGATATATGCAAAAATACCAGTCGAGAGACTTAAATTTCCCGAGCCGCTAGGCGAGTGAAATTTCGTCTCAAAACGAAATATACCTGTTCCATCACATTAGATATGTTATATTACACCGAATATTTTTACTGCTACATGCAATTAACAAAGGGTCACACATTAAATTTCGAAGCAAAATGCAATGCCAAGAATATAGTACTACTGAAACTATAGAGCTCCCGTAAAGCTTGTTACACGGGAGATAACAGTGCCATACAGTTAACGTTGACCACATTAATTTATTAGAGGTCATTATCCTTTTGGATGGCCTGAGCAAAAGTAACCGAACGGGCGAGACATCAAAATTTTTTATTATAAAAAACTTTCTTTCACGTAAAATTTCATATATGGGGCATTACATCTATAATGCTAAATTACATAAAAATGGAGACAAAAGTATACCTGTCCACGGATTTTTTTCGGGAAAATTACCTTAGTTTAAGAATGGTTTTTCTACTTTCATTTCAGTGTTGTGGTCACATTGTACCACATTACACACTTTAGGAAGTGCTTCCACTGTAAAGACATTGACTGGAAAAAAATTCATTCTTGTTCTACAGTAATGCCATACCTTTCAACATATCCAACTCTTAAGCAATAGCAGTTATAGACAAAAGCAGAAACAAAAGAGAAAATTGGGACTGTTTTCATTCTGCCATCTTTTGTTCATTACATGAAGAGGATAATGACCCCTATTAGCAGATAGTTTAACAATTATGAGGACAACAGGTGGTCTCTGGGAAATTTTAGTCGTATATTCTTGGAATGATTATAAAATTAATTCATCTATTGAAGACACTTCTGAAGTGCCCTTGTATTTTAAGGTTGACGAGCGAAAGAAAATAGTCCCAATTTGTTTGTCTTATATTAACATAGAACTGCTTTAACAGAGTTAATATCAGCAGCCAAAAATCTCTACTTATGTCCTTAGATAAACAGTTACCTAACAACTTTATGACAAATTTCGTCGATTATTGCGTATTTCTGGATTGATTGTAATTTATCAGATGGTCTATTTCATCCCCGGGCGCTCTAAATCTCTTTTGGCGGCCGCAGTTACAACTTCTTCTATTGTTTATTTTAGAGTTCCCCAAAAACAATGAAATATTGATTCTTTATACACCGTAATCCATATAAGTTCAGAATGAAATTTTGGCGCGCTGACGCTGGAGAGGTAAAAAGTGTATATAAATGGTAAAAAGAGTACATATATATATATATATATATATACCCATCCTCACAAGTCAGGGTTTCTGTGTCCACATGTGTCCACAAACCCCTGACAAACTTTTCACTATTTTGATTGGCTACATCATACCTTAATGTAGCAGATCAAATGCTCGCGACCTTGTAAATAAACCAAACGGATGTGTTGCGTAGACCATGTGAAAATCAGTGTATTTTGTACAGTAGTGTTAATAGTTTGTTATTAACGCGTTATTATTTAGTTGCGTTACGTTTTCTTCACACTCCAGAATGACTACTGCCAAACACTTGCTTCTTTCAAGCAATTTCATTAGTTGATATTTTAAAGGATTGACGTCATATGAAAATCTTCTAGCCCGGGAATTTCCTAGCTAAGTTTGTCAGGGGTTCGTGGACACAAGTGGACACAGAAACCCTGACTTGTGAGGATGATATATAACCGGGACACAAAGTCGCCAATAATCATCCGAGGCATTTATTAAGTAAAAGATATACAAGAGAAACATCGGCAACGAACCAATCAAAATTCAAGATTTTATATGAGGTGTATATTATGAAAATAACATCATCTATTAAAAGTGCACAATACAATTAAGTTTAGAGATCGGCTAGGGTGCCTGCCTCCTGCAACACAATCTTCTACGATTATCCTATGCAGTGTTATTGAGCTTACAATACATTTTGGTGAGGACATTAGTGTGTCTTTTATGTCTTTGTTGAGTTTGTTCAAATGATGTTTAACGCCACTTTCAGCCCTAGTTTAGGCTTTAATATGGGGGTGTATGTGTTTGTATTGCTTAGTGTGAATAACAACACAGGGAGCTGCACATAAATATTTCCTATGTTTATAGGTCTGTTGTGACGGGTGACTGGCGTACACACTGTATTAGTTGTGGTTTTTTTTTATTTACTAAATGTATTATAGCTTAGGTGATGATGGGCTAGTATTCAGTATGTAGTTCATTATATTGTTATATTCAGAATTATTGTAATTCTAATATTCCACGTTCTGTTTTACTATATACGTATTATTTGTGGACACCTTGTGAATTTCATTTTGATAAATATGCGTTATTATCTCTATATTACAATGTCATTGTAAAGAAGTAAGTTCTTTGGATTTGTCAAATGGTCAATGTCATAACAACTAGCTCGAACATATAAATTTAATATACAAAACAAAATAAAGACAATACACAATAAATGAAAAATGAAATGAATAAAATTAAAAAGTTCATTTGTTCTGAGAACAAATGAGAAGGTCTTTCCCACTGTTCCTCTGAAGTAAGAAAAGTTAGTTGATGCTATGGGATTTTGTGTCTTGCTATAGCACAAAATGTCACTTCCAGTCATAAAAATGAGTTATTTGTGTAAAGAAAGTGGTCCCGAGCCAAAAAAATATGGTTGTTAAGGACTTTCATTCCGTTGCTAGGGACAAAAGGCCACTTCCGGCCATGTAATGACATATTGCAGTAAAGTACATCATTCAGATTCTAAAAATATATGGTTGCTAAGGAGTTTTTATAAGAGTTACCTTGTTGCTATGGTATGACCTTGACCTATGACCTTTACGCTTTGGCTCAAATTGAAGCTCTTTTCCTACTGATCATGATAAACCTATATGTTTACTATATTATCTCTAACCGTTTTCAAGTTTTAACCAAAAAACCGATCAACAGAAATGCGTCAAGGGCTGTCACTCGAAAATGGTTCATCGCACAGCTTCGGGTCAAATGACCCAAATGGAGGTCTTGATAAGACGGTATTTTTCCCATTTATTGTCTGCTTCTATCTTTTATGGTTTATGAGATATAGTGCTAACAAGACCGATGGTGACCTTTGACCTTGACTTTTGACCTTTGACCTTTGGCTCAAATTGAAGCTCTTTTTCTACTGATCATGTTAAACCTATATGTTTACTATATTATCTCTAACCGTTTTCAAGTTTTAACCAAAAAACCAATTAACCTAAACGAGTCAAGGGCTGTAACTCGAAAACGGTTCATCGGACAGCTTCGGGTCAAATGTACCAAATGGAGGTCTCGATAAGAGGAGTATTTGTCCCATTTATTTTCTGCTTCTATCTGTTATGGTTTATGAGATATAGTGCTAACAAGACTTATGGTGACCTTTGACCTTGACTTTTGACCTTTGACCTTGACATTTTCAAATGTAACATATGTCATTTAGGATCAATGGTGGTGGTCCTAAGTCTCTAGGACTTACGGTTTTCCAGAAAAAAATTTTGACTCGTTGCGTCATTTTTCAGGTCAAAAACGCGTAAACCGGAAGTCGATTAAGAAAAAAAGATTTGCATGTTAAATCATCGCCATAAGTCGCCCTACACTTTCCACTCTTCAGATTTTGAGTATCTGTTACGGTTTCTGAGTTTATCTGCTAACAAGGTTTTGGGTGTTAGGGCAGATAACTCTGTTACTAAAAATAGAACAGTCTCACAGGGTGAGCCAGGTCATCTCCTGGTATGAGCGATTAATCGTACCAAGTATCATAATGATATGTCGAAACCCCTTCTGGCAAACCCATTTGGAAAATTGGGGAGAAAAAGAAAAATAATAATAATTAAAAGGACATTTGTTCAGTAGAACAAATGCACAGGAAGGTCTTTCCCTCGTTATCGTTTCTATAGGAAAAACTGGCGTTAAACGTTAAACAAGAGGCCCCAGAGGGTGAAAATCTATCATTTTACATCGTAATATACCCGTATACCCCCCCCCCCTTCCGGGGGTTTCTATTCCATTGTTTCTAGAACGTTCTAATTACAAAATTGAAGAAAAAAAAAGGGCCCGGCCCCTCCACCCCAGGGCCAGCATGATTTATTGTTTTTGACATGCTGTCCCTGGGTGGAGAGTTGGGCCCTTTTTGGGTTCATAGTTTTATATGCAACTATGGTTATATAAAAACCGGGAACCAGTTTTTTTGTTTATTTGTTTGTTTGTTTACTTTTCTGTTTTTAACTATATGTTTGGTATTTTAATGACTTTTCTTGACTTGTAGGGGAAGAGAAAGAGATTTATGGTAAAAGGCAAAGAACAGAACTGGCTGGAGTCACGTGACATTGTTATATAATATCACGGAGATAGTTTTATTTTATCATTCTAGGGAGTTACGATGGTCTGAAAGGACATATATATGACATGATGCACGATCTGTAATCTCAGTGATTGTTTATTTCAGGACGACACGGATTAATATCAACGGACCATGCCGACAATTAATAAAAGACTTTTTTATTTTATTTTAGTGGAATTTTACACTGTAAAATAATTACACGAGGCACGTAGCAGACGATGGAATACACAAAAAAGTGACGTCGGAAATTGTTTCAATTTGTTATTGTTTCAGGTAAAATGCAGTTCGGACAGTTAGAACAACTTGTTGACACACGATTTACACGGTCATTCACTGACGATGGCTGAAACGGACATCACGACAGACGAAATTTACGTGGCTGGGGGGGGAGGGGTGGTCACGTGTTTCAATGTGGGATTTTAAGGATTTATTGACTCGTACACCTTACGGGGAGACATTTTTAGACTGAAATCGACATTCTAAAGCGAATGGCGAGGGTTTCAAACAGCTGGGATGCATCGTTTTTCGGGAAATTACGATTTTTACATAAAAAGTGGTGTTGGACTTGCACGACTGGTAACTTTTTATTGGTTGCGCCCAGCGATTTTCTACCTATCGACAATTCGAGGACATCGATCCCAGATGCAATCGGCGTCCATTTTATTGTACCATTTTGTGTGCCTTAGGAGGAGATGTGATAACAACGTTTTCATGGGGGGTCCCTGCCACGCCCTCATTTTTGACGGGGCGTGCTAACAGGGTGAATGGGAGAAAGCCCACGGGGTATCCATCACACCGCCAAATTTTCAGCTCGATCGGATAAGAAACTTTTTGGCAGCACTAAATTGAATTTTAGATCGGAAGAAAAGTAATAATAATATTAAACCGTCATTTGTTCTGAGAACAAATGAGAAGGTCTTTCCCACTGTTCCTCTGCAGTCAGAAAATTTAGGTGATGCTATGGTATTTTGTGTTTTGCTATAGCACAAAATGTCGCTTCCAGTCATAAAAAAATGAGTTTTTTGAGTAAAGGAAGTGGTCCCGAACAAAACATATATGGTTGTTAAGGACTTTCATTCCGTTGCTAGGGACAAAAAGCCACTTCCGGTCATGAAATGACATATTTAGGTAAAGTACATCATTCTGATTCTAAAAATATATGGTTGCTAAGGACTTTTTATAACAGTTACTTTGTTGCTATGGTATGACCTTGACCTATGACCTATGACCTTTGGCTCAAATTGAAGCTCTTTTCCTACTGATCATGTTAAACCTTTATGTTTACTATATTATCTCTAACCGTTTTCAAGTTTTAACCAAAAAACCAATTAACCGAAACGCGTCAAGGGCTGTAACTCGAAAACGGTTCATCGCACAGCTTCGGGCCGAATGTACCAAATGGACGTCTCGATAAGAGGAGTATTTTTCCCTTTTGTTGTCTGCTTAAATTTTTTATGGTTTTTGAGCTTTATTGAAAACAAAATTTAGCCGAAACGTGTCAAGGGCCACAACCTCGAAAACGGTTTGTCGCACAGTTTTCGAACCTTATATCAGATGTAGATCTCAATGAGAGGAACATTTTTCTGATATATTCTCTGCTTCAATTTTTTATGGTTTTTGAGTTATATTGAAAACAAAATTTCAATGGCGGCCATTTTGAAAATGGAGGACCGAAAATTTTTTTTTATCCGATACATGTAATTAGGACCCTCATATCTACTTGGAAACCAAGTTTTGTGTAAATCCGACAACTTTGACGTTTTCGACAAATTTCGCGTCGAAATCGCGTAAACAGGAAGTTGATTGAAGAATGTTTTTTTGCATGACAAATCATCGCCATAGAACCAGCGACATTTTGTACACTTCAGATTTTAAGAATCGGTTACGGTTTCTGAGTTTATCTGCTAACAAGGTTTTCGGTGTTAGGGCAGATAACTCTGTTACTAAAAATAGAACAGTCTCACAGGGTGAGCCAGGTCATCTCCTGGTATGAGCGATTAAACGTGCCAAGTATCATAATGATATGTTGAAACCCCTTCTGGCAAACCCATTTGGAAAATTGGGGAGAAAAAGAAAAATAATAATAATAATAATAATCATAAGAAATACAAGAAGGTCTTTCCCTTGGAAAGGGGGAAAGACCTTAATAATAATCATAAGAAATACAAGAAGGTCTTTCCCTTGGAAAGGGGAAAGACCTTAATAAATACACATTCACAAGACTGAACTAAATATAATGTACTGTTACAAATAAACACAAATTGAGCCTCCACACACCGACTTCGCACTACGTCTCCCGGTTATCCTCCACATCGTTGGTACTGTAACACTGATGAACCATTAAATTAATTCCTTAGGAATTTTAACATATTTAACGGACAACGGATTAAATTCTATACAAGTTGCAATTTCTACATTGGTGACGAGAACACTAGATAATTAACTTCACTTCACTGATGTGTTCAGCTAACTGTGACGAATTTACTACAACTTCTGCACGGGCTTTTACTAATATAACTACACATATTTTACACGGACCTTTAAACTATAAATATACAGCAACGGAAATTTCCAAATAAACTAATCCAACAGCAGAACATATTACCACCGATAAAAGACGTTGTTACATCAAATTGAATATCATTGAAACCACCACGCTGTTTCCATTTCCATCAATCAAGTCGACGCTTTATTACTACTGTATGCTACAAGCATACCAAAACCGGGTCTAAAAACAAAAAAAAACCTACAAAATAAACAATCTACAAATTACTTACATTTCTATACTTTATGCATATGACAACTAATCTGGCCATTCTAGACCGCGAGCCGAAATACCATCTCGACGGCGTACTGGACCGTAAAATTAACCATAAAATAGAAATGACTTACCTGAGTGTGGTTAACAATAGCCTAAGGTATCAATGTCCTGTACTGACAATTATAACACCTAACTGCTATTTTAATTCAACTCAGCAACAAACACACGCTAGCCTTGGGTGTCCATGTCCTGAACTGACAATTATAATACCCAAGTGCTACTCCGCAGACGTGTGCTCTACTCAATGACCATGTGCCGACTGATTTACAACTCACCTGTGAAATTTCAATACGTACCTAATTACGAGATATACAAGTAAGGTCTGCTCGACTGGTAAACTGTCCGGTGTTAGTACAAATTTATCCTATAATTTATATCCTACCTATTTTACAAGTATACAAATAACCGAAGTTCGTTACAAACGTCCATTTCCCAAAGACTAAAGAACATTTTAGTCCGGCCAGACCAACGAACTTCAAAAAAATATATCTGAAATTAAAATCACATGTAGTCGAAATAAAATATACATAAACTGAAAAGAAATAAAAATCTCAATTTCTGTTGCACTCAGGGGTTTACTAAATGTCATCAACTCTAGATAGTACATCTGCAACCCAATCTTTCTCTCTAAGTTCAAGGTTTTTAACTTTACCTCTCCATCTCTGCCTTTCTCATCTCTTTCTGCTGCCCTCTCCTCTCTTTCTGTCGCCTGCACGTTCTTTAACAATTCTATACACGACTCTACTTTTTCTCCTTTCGCTATCAACTCTGTTACCCACTTTGGTAACCCACTGGTAGCCATCCTGTACAATACAAAATTGTAAATAATCAAAATTGTAAATAACTAAATTTCAAACACAACAACATGAAATAATAAGAAATAAAGAAAAGTATGTCAATTAATGTCAAAGTCTGACAATATATAACCGATACGACAATTGACACGGTGACAATCCCAACGCTGCCACCATTGTAAAGAAGTAAGTTCTTTTGATTGTCAAATGGTCAATGTCATAACAACTAGCTCAAACATATAAATTTAATATACAAAACAAAATAAAGACAATACACAATAAATGAAAAATGAAATGAATAAATACACATAAAATAAATACACATTCACAAGACTGAACTAAATATAATGTACTGTTACAAATAAACACAAATTGAGCCTCCACACACCGACTTCGCACTACGTCTCCCGGTTATCCTCTACATCGTTGGTACTGTAACACTGATGAACCATTAAATTAATTCCTTAGGAATTTTAACATATTTAACGGACAACGGATTAAATTCTATACAAGTTGCAATTTCTACATTGGTGACGAGAACACTAGATAATTAACTTCACTTCACTGATGTGTTCAGCTAACTGTGACGAATTTACTACACAACTTCTGCACGGGCTTTTACTAATATAACTACACATATTTTACACGGACCTTTAAACTATAAATATACAGCAACGGAAATTTCCAAATAAACTAATCCAACAGCAGAACATATTACCACCGATAAAAGACGTTGTTACATCAAATTGAATATCATTGAAACCACCACGCTGTTTCCATTTCCATCAATCAAGTCGACGCTTTATTACGACTGTATGCTACAAGCATACCAAAACCGGGTCTAAAAACAAAAAAAACCCTACAAAATAAACAATCTACAAATTACTTACATTTCTATACTTTATGCATATGACAACTAATCTGGCCATTCTAGACCGCGAGTCGAAATACCATCTCGACGGCGTACTGGACCGTAAAATTAACCATAAAATAGAAATGACTTACCTGAGTGTGGTTAACAATAGCCTAAGGTATCCATGTCCTGTACTGACAATTATAACACCTAACTGCTATTTAATTAAACTCGGCAACAAACACACGCTAGCCTTGGGTGTCCATGTCCTGAACTGACAATTATAATACCCAACTGCTGCTCCGCAGACGCGTGCTCTACTCAATGACCATGTGCCGACTGATTTACAACTCACCTGTGAAATTTCAATACGTACCTAATTACGAGATATACAAGTAAGGTCTGCTCGACTGGTAAACTGTCCTGTGATAGTACAAATTTATCCTATAATTTATATCCTACCTATTTTACAAGTATACAAATAACCGAAGTTCGTTACAGTCATGAACAGTTATACGCTTCAATGCATTTCATTTTTTCTTGAGCGTTGTCTGAATTGTGCTCATCATTCTTCATTGGTTCAGTTTCTTTCGTTAGTTATATGTAGTTTACACTGGTTCTGTCTGATTTTTGTTGCATAAATACATTGTAATGTATTTCAATGTGGACTCGAGAGGCAAGGATAACATACAACAGTCAGTGAGCAGGAGACAGCAAAAAGGTATTTATGATGTTTAATTCTTGATTATTACTTGTTCGTTTGTATTTCTGGCATTGTGCAAGTTAAAAGTTTTACTTAATTAAGTAATTGTATACGACGTGTACTTTTAACGATACTGATATAGTGGGTACTTTTATGAACATTGATAGTGTTATGTTAACTGTTATAGTAACCTTGAATTCAGGATCAAAGTTTATCTGAAATGTTTTATAATCAATAACTGTAATTTAATGTATGGTACTTGTATTTTGTATGTTCTTTTATAACAACAACAACAAGAAGAACAACAACAAGAACAACAACAACAACAACAACAACAACAACAACACGGGTCGTCCCAACGGACCCCGGGCTCCAGACTGGAGGTTACCAATCGCCCGTCGGTCCTGCGTGTGCCGACCCGCGGCGGGTCGTCCCAGCGGACCCCGGGCTCCAGATTGGAGGTTACCAATCGCCCGTCGGTCCTGCCTGGATATGTGTAGTACTCTTTCAACAATTAGGAAACGGACTTGCTATAAGCTTTTATTAGCTTGTTTCCTAATCCTTTGCGTTTTGATGTATATGTCTGCTTGTAACTTTGTATGATATTATTGAAATAAATATGCTTAAACTAATTAAGCAATCAGAATTTTCGGTAAATATATTATCCAATCTAATGAAGGCATGTTCCAGCGGGACAGAATCGGGGAGGCTTTTCACAAAACTACGTTCCATCACTTATAGAGAACTCATTTTATAGGTGAACAACTTCTTTATAATAAGATAGATTAATTTAGTTTTTTAACCATGCATTCAGTTTGAACAGGGTATTGTCGAAACATGTAAAATTTGTAAAACAAATTTTAAGGGAATGTGAATTAAGATTTTAAATTAGGATTGAAGTTTTTTGTGCTAGCTGAATACTGTTCGCTGAACGTTAACGCAACTAATCGATCAGCCATTTAACTTCTCTATAGGTTTTCTTGTAAACACAACGAATTAATACTTTTTTCATTTCTCTTAAAAAAACTAGAATAAACCAAAATAACAACAGAAACATTTTATTTTGATTATAATAAATATTCCATCCATAAAAGTCAAATAATCAAAATGTTACAAGTGTCCAAGTTTGTAATAATACTGTTTGTGTTGAGCATCCATCATTATGCTTTTAGTTTTTGTTATAATGATAAAATCCTTTGTATTTTGAGGCACTCTGTACATTGAGTTTTCTCTGTATGTCAGGATCTGAAGCTGCTACTGGAGGGACTGAAAATAAAAATCACAAACAATTATTGTGCATAGTTTCTTTTTACGTCCAGTTATTATTGGGGAGGAAACAGGGGTACGGTACCCGCTAAAAAAACCCGCCCTTCAACAAGAATACTCGAAATATTTGTACATTGAAGTCGAGCACCCTGCGAGCAGTAAGACTCGAACCATTCCTCCAATATAAACCCGCTATATGATATAAGAGTATCTATAACCCGTTATTGCACAAAAAGTGGGATAGACAAAGAAAGGTAACTGTGTATGCATTTTTCCGATAAGGTGTAGAATGAAAGGGAACTAACTCTAACTTGTATATAAACTAATATGTACAATGCACAGGAAGGGGCCTCGGTGGCCGAGTGGTCAAGGTAGTTCGTCTATCATTGACCACGTGGTCTGTCAACACTGAGATTGCGGGTTCGATTCTCACTGCAGGTAGGGTGTACTCGACTCCAATCTTAATTGACAAGGATTGCCAGTTTTCCTACCGCAGGTCGGGGGTTCTCTCCGGGTACTCCGGCTTCCTCCCCCAATAAAAACTGGACGCCATGAAATAGCTGAAAAATTGCTGAAAGTGGCGTTAAAACACCATTCAAACAAACAAACAAACAATGCACAGGAACTAAGTCTGCGTATATCCTATGGGAGAAACAAATCAGAAACATATCTATAATTAATTAGAATTTAAAGTTGAACAATCTCTTTATAATAAAGTACAAAAGTTCAATGAGAATGTAAGTCCAATTTTGAGAACGAAATTCACTTTTTATTTGAACATTTAATTTTAGAAATTCGTATAACAAAATTAAGATAACTGAAGATTGTAATAAAATGATAAGTTTGTTTTGCTTGTTCATTTCAGGATAAAGTAGCAATAACTTGTGCTTTTTCAGGTTTGTTTAAAAAGAGAATTTTGTTTTAAAAATCTTAAGTTTGGGAGACATATTGTTTTTGCTCCGTTTCTTATTATTTGTTTCTTCCATTTTCCGCTAGAATTTCGTCCGACAGGTTTCTCGGAGACCGAAATTAAATCGATATAAAACTTCACCCCCCCCCCCCTCAAAATCAGGTTTAAAATGTTTAAATTGGCGGCCATCTCGAAATGGCGGTCATTTTGAAAAAAAAAAACAAAATCCAAAAGTTTACGGATTGTGATGAAAATTGGAATATAAGTAGAATTATACCGCACCATATGACGCCAGATCGACTGTCTATGGCGGCCATTTTGAATCCAAGATGGCCGCCATAACTCAAAATGCTCCGATTTGCCGACGAAACTTGGTTTCCTGGTAAATACAGTTGCTGTCGATGTCTGAACTAGAGGGTCCACAGGGGGTTTAGGGCCAGTTATACAATGTGTATATGATCCATAAAATCATAATCATGTTTAATTGTGTTTGTATCGGCTGAAATGATACAGTAGCGACCATAGCAAAAAGGTGGGAGCAAGTGAAAGATTTAATTTTAATTAGATTGAGAAGCACATTTTTGTTTTAATTGGGGGTTTTACATCACTGTTTTAGTTAGACAATGTACCCCCGTTTTTATTAGTAGAGGATCGAAGCCCAGGCGGCCAAAAGAGAACCCCGCAATAATTAACTCCAACAATCAGTCATTGCACTTACAGTTTATATTACTTGAAACATGAATGCCGATTTTATGGTCTTTCTTTTAATCACCCGTTAACTATCGGTCTGCCGTATTCCAGGCAAATCACCCGTTAACTATCTATCTGCCGCACCGGGTAACTATCGATCTGCTGAAATCCAGGCAAACACAACTACAACAGAACAATAGCTCGACTTCTTGTTGAGTGTACACTAGATCGCCAGGGGTCTGTGGCCCGCTAAAGGTAAGGGGTAGAGGGGGCGGGGCGAATCCCCAAGAAGCTCAGAAATCCGTGTGTTTTGGTGTAATTATATTTAGATCAAACTGACCTTCCTTTACACTGAGAATTATTTGATCTGGCATTAGTTCAAAGTTAATGTTTCAAAACATAAAACATGATAAGAGTGTAGTTTTGTAGCCACGCTCTGAGAACATGTTATAGACTATAAATGTTTGCTTACATTTCGATACTTTTCCCTCGCAGTCTTCCCACGGATTGTATGTCGAGTTGGCCACTTGTTTGGAGTAGTCATGGCGGGTGGGAGAATACAATGTCTTTCGTAAATGTGGTCGGAAAGGTAGCTGTGAATTCAGGTGTTGGTTAAAGTTTTCTTTATCATATACACTTATGAGACCTGAAAAATATTCTGTTAGTTAATTGGATCGTATTATGTAAAACAATATATGGATAAAAGGAGATAAAACAAAACAAACCCCACTTAAAGACAAAACACAAAATCACCAAAATCAATAAACAATTCAAATAAGCAATATCTGTTAAGTCATGTTTTATGCCACTTGCATTCATTTAGCTATATCTCGGCGTCTAGTTTTTCTGTGGGGGTGGAAGCCGGAGTTCCAGGTAGAAACCCGGACGAGGCAATACATGTCATTTGAATTAAGGTTAGAGTATATAGGCCCGTCCGACCAAGGGCATTAAGTTGTCGGTGTAGGACGCAAACCCCCCCCCCCCCCCCCAAGTCAAGTGAGTATATAGGCTCGAACCCGCAACCTCAGTGATGACAGACACTTAATCAATTGTAGATGACGAACTCCTTTAACATACTGGCTAAGAACAGTCACATAAAACATTATTTGTAATATCCTCTGTGGAGCCTCAAACATTGTAACAATAAAATACAACGCATAATAAAACTTACAGATCTGAAGTACTGAGCAAACTTACTTAATTTAAATCCAACAAACTTGATTATAATATCTTTATAATCTTTTCTTTCAAAAAAAAAAATTCAATTAGGAATTTAAATTCCCTTTTCCAAATTTAATTAAGTATTGGTAGTAAGACTTACCATCCACATAGACGACTCTACTGCCACCGTGTCCTAGGACTTCTTTTATATGTCTCCAACTTCCACCGATTCTTCCTTGTCTTTGTCTAAAATAAAAGCTTACATTAAAAAATTCGTTGATCGATAGATTTAAGGGTATTAGATCTGGGTGCTTGGGTGTGGCAGTAGGGGACAGGTTCTCGGTCTGTTACATAAGGGGACTGGTTCTCGGTCTGTTACATAAGGGGACAGGTTCTCGGTCTGTTACATAAGGGGACTGGTTCTCGGTCTGTTACATAAGGGGACAGGTTCTCGGTCTGTTACATAAGGGGACAGGTTCTCGGTCTGTTACATAAGGGGACAGGTTCTCGGTCTGTTACATAAGGGGACAGGTTCTCGGTCTGTTACATAAGGGGACTGGTTCTCGGTCTGTTACATAAGGGGACAGGTTCTCGGTCTGTTACATAAGGGGACTGGTTCTCGGTCTGTTACATAAGGGGACAGGTTCTCGGTCTGTTACATAAGGGGACAGGTTCTCGGTCTGTTACATAAGGGGACAGGTTCTCGGTCTGTTACATAAGGGGACTGGTTCTCGGTCTGTTACATAAGGGGACAGGTTCTCGGTCTGTTACATAAGGGGACAGGTTCTCGGTCTGTTACATAAGGGGACTGGTTCTCGGTCTGTTACATAAGGGGACTGGTTCTCGGTCTGTTACATAAGGGGACAGGTTCTCGGTCTGTTACATAAGGGGACAGGTTCTCGGTCTGTTACATAAGGGGACTGGTTCTCGGTCTGTTACATAAGGGGACAGGTTCTCGGTCTGTTACATAAGGGGACTGGTTCTCGGTCTGTTACATAAGGGGACAGGTTCTCGGTCTGTTACATAAGGGGACAGGTTCTCGGTCTGTTACATAAGGGGACAGGTTCTCGGTCTGTTACATAAGGGGACTGGTTCTCGGTCTGTTACATAAGGGGACAGGTTCTCGGTCTGTTACATAAGGGGACTGGTTCTCGGTCTGTTACATAAGGGGACAGGTTCTCGGTCTGTTACATGGTAAACAACAATAAGATTAAAGTAACAATCAAATGTATTATTTTCCATAAATGTTTTCTAAAGTCATAAATGTCCGACATTTAGCTATGTTACACTGGTGTGACATAAAATTCTACAATCGTATGAACATGATATCTTACCTCGCTACTCTATGATTAGGAGGTCTGTATGTTACCTTACCTTGATACTCCAGTATAAGGGTGTCTGTATGTTACCTTACCTTGATACTCCAGTATAAGGGTGTCTGTATGTTAACTGTATTTTAGCTTGGTACTCCGGGATTGTGATGTCTGTGGGTTATCTTACCTTGGTACTCCAGGATTAGGGTGTTTTTATGTTATCTTAGGTGGTAACTATATGATTAGGGTGTCTGTATGCTATCTTACATCGGCACTCCAGAATTAGGGTGTCTGTATGCTATCTTACATCGGCACTCCAGAATTATGGTGTCTGTATGCTATCTTATCTCGGTACACCAGGGTTAGGGTGTCTGTATGCTATCGTAACTCGGTACTCCAGGATTAGGGTGTCTGTATTCTCTCTTACCTCGGTACTCCGCGATCAGGGTGCCTGTATGCTATCTTACCTTGGTACTCCAGGATTAGGGAATCTGAATGCTATCTTACGTCGGTACCCCAGGATTAGGGTATCTGTATGTTATCTTACATCGGCACTCCAGGATTAGGGAATCTGTATGCTATCTTACCTCGGTACTCCAGGATTAGGGTTCCTGTGTACTATCTTACCTTGGTACTCCTGGATCAAGGTGTCTGTATGCTATTTTACCTCGGTACTCCAGGATTAGGGTATCTGTATGCTATCTTATATCGGTACTCCAGAACTAGGGTGTCTGTATGCTATCTTACCTCGGTACTCCAGAATTAGGGTGTCTGTATGCTATCTTACCTCGGTACTCCAGAATTAGGGTGTCTGTATGCTATCTTACCCCGGTACTCCAGAATTAGGTTGTTTGTAGGCTATCTTACCTCGGTACTCCAGGATTAGGTTGTCTGTAGGCTATCTTACCTCAGTACTCCAGAATTAGGGTGTCTGTATGCTATCTTACCTGGGTACTCCAGGATTAGGGTGCCTGTAAGCTATCTTCGATGTTAAATCTGCATATGTTTTGTTGTAAAGTACATCGTGTTCATCCTGAAAAGCAAAGTAAGTAAAATATCTAAAATCTTGAATGAGTTCATAGACAAGATTTCAAAATGTTCAAATAAAATCTCCATCGGGAGCGATCAGAAATAATATAAAGAAATTTTAGAAAAAGGAAATAGACAGATTGATTTGCACTACTTTACGTTCTGTAACATGATTGTTTTTCTACCTACCTTCTGTACACGTTCCGTAACATGATTGTTTTTCTACCTACCTTCTGTACACGTTCTGTAACATGATTGTTTTTCTACCTACCTTCTGTACACGTTCCGTAACATGATTGTTTTTCTACCTACCTTCTGTACCGGTCCTGTAACATGATTGTTTTTCTACCTACCATCTGTACACGTTCTGTAACATGATTTTTTTCTCCTTACTTTCTGTACACGTTCTGTAACATGATTGTTTTTCTACCTACCTTCTGTACACGTCATGTAACATGATTGTTTTTCTACCTACCTTCTGTACACGTCCTGTAACATGATTGCTTTTCTACCTACCTTCTGTACACGTTCTGTAACATGGTTGTTTTTCTACCTACATTCTGTACACGTTCTGTAACATGATTGTTTTCTACCTACCTTCTGTACACGTTCTGTAACATGATTGTTTTTCTATCTACCTTCTGTACACGTTCTGTAACATGATTGTTATTCTACCTACCTTCTGTACACGTTCTGTAACATGACTGTTTTTCTACTTACCTTCTGTACACGTTCTGTAACATGATTGTTTTTCTACCTACCTTCTGTACACGTTCTGCAACATGATTGTTTTTCTACCTACCTTCTGTACACGTTCTGTAACATGATTGTTTTTCTACCTACCTTCTGTACACGTTCTGTAACATGATTGTTTGTCTACTTACCTTCTGTACACGTTCTGTAACATGATTGTTTTTCTACCTACCTTCTGTACACGTTCTGTAACATGATTGTTTTTCTACCTTTCTTCTGTACACGTTCTGTAACATAATTGTTTTTCTACCTACCATCTGTACACGCCTGTAACATGATTGCTTTTCTACCTACCTTCTGTACACGTTCTGTAACATGATTGTTTTTTTTCTACCTATCTTCTGTACATGCTCTGTAACATGATTGTTTTTCTACCTACCTTCTGTACACGTTCTGTAACATGATTGTTTTTCTACCTACCTTCTGTACACGTTCTGTAACATGATTGTTTTTCTACCTACCTTCTGTACACGTTCTGTAACATGATTGTTTTTCTACCTACCTTCTGTACACGTTCTGTAACATGATTGTTTTTCTACCTACCTTCTGTACATTTCTGTAGTTTGTAGACGCTATCGTTTGTGGAAGACCAGATCTCAAGTCTTTGAAATTTGTCCAGTCATTCATGTAGCCATATGTGGTTCTGCGATGGAAAATATAAACGATGTTTTTTTTAATTAATTAACCGTAAGATAATTACTTCATACTTAACTATACAATTCTGTCCTATACAAACAACTCAAAAGAACGGATCAGAACGACATTAACAAACATAACAACCCACACGATAATGTGTACAGATACCAGAATAAGCGTTCTAAAATACTACTTCTATTGTTCACGTAAACATAACATAATCCTTAAACAACTCTGCTTCCTTCCTAAACAGTTATTTATTCAGAGTAAACATAATTCAAAATGCTCTCTGCTCTTGCGATGATAACTCGGAAAATGCATTTTACTACTTTTCAGTTTGCTAAAATTACGAAGAAACAGAAGTATTTTGTTAGAAAATAGAACTATATACCAATCCAAGCTTGTTAACCTAGACACTTTAATAAACGACAATCCTGCTATCTCTTATGAACGGAATTGTCTTATTTTTACTTGAGTGCTTAAATTTACTCAAACGTTGAAAAAGGTTCCCCTTTACGTGAGCAGAAACATTAGGAAATTATAGTTCGTTGTATAAATGTACAGTCAATTTTACTTATTTGTCTTGTTATTTGACTTTGCATGCTCTATCGTGATTTAATTTTATGTATGAATATATTTATCTTGTAGAAGGTGTCCTATCCTTATTATTATATATCAACCAAAAGTAATCATAAACTAAAAACTTAACGAGAGGTAAAAAGGACATATGAATACCCGTCAACAACTCCCAGCTATCACCTGCTAACAACCGGGGGGGGGGGGGGTGTTAGCACCACCACCACCTACAACAATGACAACGTTTGGAACACCATTTATCGGTAGTCATTTTTAAAGCGGATCTTATTCACTTTGTCAACAGCGATCGGTGTTTGATGCTTTTCTTAACCTATTTTTAATTTGTCTGTTCACAATAAACAAAAAATAATATTTAAATGCTAAATTAATCTGAAATCATTTCAACAAAAAATCTTTCTAACATACCCTTCTCTTCGAAGTTCTGGTGGCTCAAAATCCTGAGCAAAGCATGATGGGATTACTTTAGAGGCTGTTGCTGGACGTTGAAAATAAATAGAAGGTGTTGGGTTTTCACAGTACATCCTTTCGTAGCTATACATTTGTCACTAAGTGATTGCTACACCAATAAAGAGTAAACCCAAATACCTGAACAGGTAATTTAATAATGAATATTTACCCGACTTTATATGATTAATTGAAAGTTAAGGTTCAGACCAATTTCAATGTCTAAGAGGCGCTTCGAGGGACTTTTGACAGATTTATGTGTCTCGTGCCAAATTGGCAACTTTTAAGATCCATTACAAGCTGTTATCGTTTGAATTGCATTATGTGCAACAGTACAATACACAGGCTAAGTAGCGTAATTTTAAAGTAGATAAACTGTTCGAATGAACTTGTGTAAACCTTTAACAATTATTCTAATATTTCATTTTAAAACCTAGTTACGACAAAGCGTGACGAATAGTTTTCGATCAATACAATATGCGAAAATATTCACCTATAGGTATAATTTATATTGGACTGTATACAAATCGATAAGAGTAACACGTTAACTATTCTGTACATAGACAGATATCGCTTAAAAATTAATAAATCAGATCATATTTCAAGATTTTAATACAAAGAACAAACAAACGGGCTTAAATAGGTGCAATTGCAGTGGTCGATAATTGGGAGAATCACGGAGGATACCTAAGGATACTGGTTAGAAACCGAAAGATCTGTAACAGTAGATTTAACGTGTATTATACTAGACCGACGAAACCTAACAAACATACACCATCATTGTCATTTGCCCGTTTGTACGTTACTTTCTGTTAGTCAAATGGATTTGTGTGTTATTTATGTTTGTGAAAGTTTATAGATTTAACGTAATCGTCAAAATCATGGTTTGAAAACGGGAGATAACTCCATCGTTAAATTATTAATAATTTTAAAGCATGACGACACGTTTTATATTCAGTTTAGTTTTGAATATTTTTATTAATCCTTTACATTCAACGAAGGGTCATGAGACATAATGCAAAAATATAACTAGAAAAAGTCGATCTAGCGATTACTAATACCCACGCTTTAAATTTTACTTTTTTGTAAAAAATTGACTTTTATTTGTAAACTGGTCTCGATTGGAATTCCTCCAGTAGCAATTGGCTTCTTAGCTACATGATTCGTGATAATACTCTAACGTTTCATTGCCAAGCTTTTTGAGTTATTGTATAGGAACGTCTTTTTGGTACATGTATAACATTTTTGGTAAATGTAACCTTCAAATGTGATGGATTTCCCCCCAAATCGACAGGCTTCTTACCCACCTAATATGCAACTATATCCCAAATTTTCGTTCACATCAAATGCAAACATTTTGAGTTTATGTCCAGAAAATCTTTTTGTACAAATTCCTAACGTTTTTGTGGACTGTGCCCTTGACCTTAGACTGAATACCTCCAGAATCAATAGGCTTCTTACCCACCTGATATGTAACAATATCACAAAGTTCCATTGAAATTGGATGCAAGTTTATTGAAATATCTCCCGTAAAATTTTCTACATTTTTGGCAACTGTAACCTTGAAATGTGATGGATTTCCCCAAAAATCGATAGGCTTCATGCCCACCTAATATGCAATAACATCCTAAATTTTAATTGCTATCAAATTATTTTTCGAGTTAATGTCCGAAAACATTTTTTGTAAAAATTTCGAAAGTTTATTGTGGACTGTGACCTTAACCTTTGACAGAATTCATCCAGATTCAATTGGCTTCTTATCCACCTGATATGTAACTATATCCCAAAGTTTTATTGAAATCGGATATAAGGTTGTTGAAATATCATCCGGAAGCAAAATTTGGACGAACGGACTGACACACGAACGGACGGACATGAGGACCACTATATACCCCCGACTCTGTCGAGCCGGGGGATAATGAAAAGAAATAATAAATAACAATACATATAACAACAAACGAAACTAACTAGAACGATCTCAGTCCTACTGACTGCTGTGTTGAGGGGCGTAGCAAGTTGTCTTTACTATTATGGTTTAATATTTTGTACACTTTCTCAGTTGAAGTCTCTGTGATAATTTGAGATAAACTGAGTCTGTATGCCTTCAATGGGTAATCAAAAAGGAAATAAAATTAATCTTCAGTTTTCTTACATAAAGTCGCCAACGGCTAGAAATTTTCTTATATCTACGGATTTAATTTGTAATTTGTTGATTACTCAGTATTTATAACAGTATGTTAAAAACATTTTGAATAAATTTAAATAAATCAACCGATGACAGGTTTAAAACGATCGTTTGTACAAAAATAGTACATTGTAAAGATTTTCCGTTTATTTAACCATCTCATGGGGCCTCGGTGGCATTGTGGTAAACTAATCTTCAAGTTCCTGTCACCACTGAGTTTGCGGGTTGAATCCTTAATGGGTGTACTCGATTCCAAAATGAATTAAGACAAGGATTGCCAGTTATCCTGCTAAAGGTCGTGGTATATCATCCAAGACTTTGTCCCCATAAAAACTAAAAGCTATGATATAACGAGAAATTGAGAAACCCCAAGCAAATAAACAAACAATTTGTAATTCACAATACAAAGAATCATAAGATTTAAAATGAGAGACTGATTGAAAGTCTGAGATCAAGGTTTTAGCATGAAAAACAGTATATTTAACAAGATAAAAGATAGATTATATCAAGTCTGATAATACTGTCAAATTTCAAAAGCTGCTTTCAGTTTATTGAAATATAGATATAACTGAAATAAAATCTATTGAAATAATCCTATAGATCATATCATTCATTTGGACGAGATCGGTTCTCATATTGTAGTTTTATAAAATATGAATAAAAAGAATACCGGTATATAAATATATACATGTATATGCAGTACCAACAAATTGTTTATGTCTTCTTGCGCCCAACAATAAAAAAAAGATATGAGGTGGCATATTTATTATCATATAAAAACTTTTAAAAATGCATGGAAACGAATTCTAAATGTTCGGATAAAAAGCTAGCAAAATGAGTATGTTTTTTTACAATACGATGTTTTCTGCAGATCTGCCCTGGCGGATGGGAGATGTCCTCCTGGCGGATGGGAGATGTCCTCCTGGCGGATGAGAGATGTCCTCCTGGCGGATGGGAGATGTCCTCCTGGCGGATGAGAGATGTCCTCCTGGCGGATGAGAGATGTCCTCCCGATTCATGGGATTTGGACGTAGTGGGGATTGTCAAATGATAATACATAGTGGGTGCCGTTTATGTACACATAAAGACCCATTTTTAGTTTAGTTAACAAAAGATAGATTTGGTCATTCTTCAACAAAAGTCAGAGTTATCTCCACTTTTCAGTGTAAGTAAACATTTCCTGTACCTTGCCCATTTGTTTCCCATATTTATATATTGTCTGTTAATTTGTTCTCAGTTACAGCTGAAGTACTGCACTCTGGTCGTTAAAGCAACAACGAATCAATCCTTTATTTAAGCTGTCTGAATTATTTAAAATTAAATCTACATGCATTCGAACACGTGATATAAGTGAAATACAGCCACTACCCTTTCATCCCAAAATCAGGGCTTCTGAGTTCGCTCCAAAATCCTTGACTTGTGAGTTGCCCGCCTCAGTCTGGCTGTCATCTATTCTATTGAAGTAATATCTTATATCATTTTGCTGAATACTATATATTTTGTTCTAAATTAATGCTATCTGAATTACATGTACTATAGACTTACTTTGTATTGCTCATAGGTCTGTATTTTTCCAGAATGGACTCACTATTGAATCCTGCTACCTCGGGCTCAGGAGAAAGTGCCATCTTATATGGTATCCTTTGATTTCAGAGATAATACACTGAACGTCCCCTTCTGATTTAATCAAGGAAATCAGACGGGTTCAAATTACACAGAACAAGTTGATAAAATATTAATACAACATGTAACGTAAGTAATTAATCACCGTTAACAACTAATTTATTTTATTTTAGACTTATATTAATAACCAACGTCTTGCGAATGTTGACTAGATCTGTATTAACTGACAAAATAATCTATAAAACCGCGAAAAATAAAACAAATTAAGAGTTATTTCCTTTAGGAAGTATACTTCACCCCCTACCAACAGAATGAATTATCCTGACAGGTTCATTGACGAAGTACTTAGTTGACAAAAACAATGGTGACATTTAATTTGTAAACTGTGACTGGATTACAAAGGATTAACGATGATATAAACGGGATTAACGGTTTACGGAATACATTTAATCTTAGTGTTACACAATGTGGTTGAAACATATACTGGATTGTAAACAGAATTACTGGCATCTAAGATATAGATCTAAAATCATTCATAAATATAAAACTTATTCCAGTTATTTTAGTTTGTGTTATCCATTTTTTGTTCGTATTTTGTTAGATACATATCGTGCGTACAGTTAAACATGTGCATCCGACAATAATCCACCATTTGTCTTCTCTAAAATTAAAATTAAAATTAAAAATTAATTCTTTGTTATCAATTACAATTCAAATGTGGATTATGATCAATGCTAAATAGATAGTTAAGCAATCGAAAGGACAATAAAAATATAAAGGGAATCATAGTCAGGCCTAAAACTAAAATTTTAGGCATATGTAGAAGCAAAAGTTCTTTAAGCCGTGATGTTAGTTTATCTTTAGGCAAGTTGGTTTAACATTTCTAACAGATGAAATATTAGATATCGATCTTGATTGTAATTTTTCCAATTTTTTTTTAGAATTTGTATCAATCAACATATGATATATATTACTGAGCGAATAAATAGTTTCACAGTATTTTTGCTGTCCATCTTTCACTGCAGACACTATCTTAGGCAACTGTATTGACAACATCTTGGTAGATGAGCCGGCTATGTACCTTTCCTTGAAGGGATTTTTATGTAATTTTGGAATCCAATACAAGTATGGTATGTCTTCAGACTCTTTGTCGTGACTTACTTGACTTAAGCCCTTTCATCCTCGTCGAGGAAGGATCTCCATTTTCTTCTGTCGTGGGCAAGCTTGTCAATTTGGCCCTATATGTCTTGCCTTGCTGTTTTCCCTCCTGTTCTGTTGATCTTCTCCAGGAGTTTTTTGGTCGACCTCTTTTTCTCTATCCTTGTGGATTCCACCTTATAGCTGGTTTTGGCTTACGTAGTGTATGTCCAATCCAGGACCATTTTCTCCTTTTGATCTGGGTATCAATGGGAAGTTGGTCTGCCCTCTTCCAAAGTTCTTCATTTGACATTTTGTCTTGCCAATTGATCTTAAGGATTGTTCTCAAGCATCTGTTGGTAAATACTTGGAGCTTGTGTATTGCAGCTTTTGTTGTACGCCAAGTCTCCGATGCATATAGCAATACTGACTTTACGTTTGAATTGAAAATTTTCAGTTTTGTGTTCTTTGAAATTTGGAGGATGTCCATATTTGCCGTAAGGTTTTAAAAACAGCTGCAGCTTTTCCAATTCTACTCTTTATATCTTTGTCTGTTCCACCATCACTGCTCACATTGCTACCAAGGTATGTCAACCAATTTACATACATACATACTCTTTGTCGTAATTACTATTAACAGAAGTATAGGACTTTTGGTTAACCAGGATTTCATCTTGGTCAAATGTGGTACGTTGTATGTAGAATTACAGGAGTTATCCTTGATGCCTAGCTCTTTGATGAGGCATTTTAGGAATTTGTGTCGCTAAAAGATGGACTCTATACGGGAAGTGGTGATTTTTTTCACAATGTGGTCATGACGTTTATCGTCCATAACGAAATATTTTGATATGCGTAACTGACAAAATTCTGTGAAACTGTGGATTCATACATTATAGTTTAGTAATAATAGATTATATATGAAAGTTCTTTAAATTAAATAATTGCCATTAAGTCTCTCGGTTGCCGGGGTGAGTAGTTACTGTTCCCAAATTATTCTTACATAGTCTTTTCTTACAACTAGAGGTATGTCTATGGCTAATTAATAGATACAGGACATGACAATGATAAGTTTGAAAGCTATAGTTACCTAGCAGATGTTTGTTATACTATTTGATTTGTGTTATTACTCACTTAAGAGTAAAAGATGCCCACGAAAATCAAACCTTTGAAGCAATGATACTCTTGAAAACAGATAAAATATATTAAATATTGATAAGCATCTTATAGTTACGACTAAACGTTACTTATTAACACAGCGAGTGTGAACATTTAAAACAAAGGAGCAGGACACAAATTTACCAGAATTTATTTTAAACAATGCCCGACATGACCATTAAGATTTTGACTGTTTTTTTTAATAACAAACAGGTATTTGGTATGTTTATGATGCATTATTTCTGTCTCTGGTATTGTTGGTGTTTGCGGTAGACTAATGTCCGGAACAGAAATAGCCAAATCTGGGACACAAAATCGTTCTTTCAAAAAATGCAGAGTACAGTGCATAATTTTTTACAAGTAAAAGCCAAACTGAAGGCAGAAGGAAGTAACAGGGATACGGCGATAGCTTAGGTTCTTAAAAGAAAAACTACCGAAAAGCGAATACAGATGAGATTAAGTCCTTCCAGAACACAGAAAGATCATGGATAAAGCGGAAAACTGCAGAAAAGGAAAGCAACAGCTGTAAATAAAAAGACCCATATAGTTTCCCTAAAGTTCGTAGTCTTGGGGACCAGGAAGTAAGAGATAGAGAGGCGCTTAAGGGAATGTAATTCTGATCCCATAAAATACAAAACACGAGAAGAGAATTCTGTAGTAGTAAAAGTAGAACAATTAGCTTTACCATTAGATACCAGAGAAGCACCTTGGAAAGAAGTCTTAGATGTGGTAAGCATGGCTTTTTCTGTGGAAATAGGCTGCAGAGGACTTCCAGCACATTTCAGCTTTTGGAATCACATGTAAAGACACAAGAGCAGGAATACAACGAGTCAAATATAGTAGAAAAGTCGAGAAATGATGGAAGCCATCTACAGACGGGCAGTAATTTGGCCAATCACTGCTGCCTCGCCACCCCAAGGACGTTCAAAGTTAAGAGTCGAAACTACCGATGATCGGTGGATTTGGCTGATGACGTCTGTGGATCCAGCAGTTACAACATCCTGACTGTATAGGTTATCGTATCATGGTCTTACGAGGAATAAATTAATATTTATAGGATAATTTATTGGGCGGAGTGAATATCCAAAATATGATCACGAACGCATCTGATTAAACGAGTGCCGCGCAAGAGTTTAATCTGATGCGTTATGCGGCACGAGTGATCATATTTTGGATATTCACGATGCCCAATTGATTATCCTATTTATTATGTTGATCAAAATTGTTTTCGTAAAATTTTAATGCTTAATCCTAAATTTTATGAACGACGGATGAATATCTGTAGAATTCGAGTCAAAACGCCCCATTGTCAAAACGCCCCCACCAAAACGCTCCAAATTAAAAACATGCAAATTAGAAAAAAGAAAAAAACACTAAGTTAAATTGAATAATTTTATTGAGGATAAGAATATAAAATTACAAAGAATGTACAGTTCAAATTATTTTGTGCAAGCATTACCGAAAGAGATAATAGTCAGTAGGATAATATACATGTATATTATACAAAATATATACATTTATGACAGTAAGAATAAAAGTATTTACAAATAGCAGAATACAAATATATACATTAATAGTAAGAAAACATTCTCGTATCGTGTCAGCTTATCCTCCGAAACCAGCTTTCTCTGCAGTGGGATGACAGCTGCCTCTTGGTACAATATAGGGATCAGTTCATAGAACTGTGGCTTCCTGTCTCCAGCTTTCTTATTCAGGCGACGATGCCGATATATATTTGGTGGGGGCGTTTTGGAAAACGGGGGCGTTTTGGTGGGGGCGTTTTGTCAATGGGGCGTTTTGATCTGCACCCATATCTGTATAGTACAAAATGTTGGCGGGAAAAAAGCCGAGAGTGAAAATAAACAATAATTTACACATGTGATTTACCGTGATTTCTGTCACTCGGAAAGTTCTATATTTCATCTCTATCTATATAATAACTACATGTATAATACATGCTCTAACAAAGAAATTAGTACTAGTACTACTAAAATGCGTGCTGTCATAGAGAATAAACGTAAACTAATCTGTATAATACATGCTATGGCTATGCATAAACTAGCACTTAACCTTTATACTACATGCTTTGATATGAAGCATACAAAATAAATTTAAATGTCCTGAAGCATTATAACAGATAAGTTTCAAACTCCTTAATGTATGAACTGAAAAGCATCCTCTACAGGTTCAATAGCAACCATATGAGACTTTGCTTACAGGGAAAACTCCTGTTGTCTGTCACAGCATCCTCTACAGGTTCAATAGCAACCAAATGAGACTTTGCTTACAGGGAAGACTCCTGTTGTCTGTAACAGCATCCTCTGTAGGTTCAATAGCCACCATATGAGACTTTGCTTACAGGGAAGACTCCTGTTGTCTGTAACAGCATCCTCTACAGGTTCAATAGCCACCATATGAGACTTGGCTTACAGGGAAGACTCCTGTTGTCTGTAACAGCATCCTCTACAGGTTCAATAGCCACCATATGAGATTTGGCTTACAGGGAAGACTCCTGTTGTCTGTAACAGCATCCTCTACAGGTTCAATAGCCACCATATGAGATTTGGCTTACAGGGAAGACTCCTGTTGTCTGTAACAGCATCCTCTACAGGTTCAATAGCCACCATATGAGATTTGGCTTACAGGGAAGACTCCTGTTGTCTGTAACAGCATCCTCTACAGGTTCAATAGCCACCATATGAGATTTGGCTTACAAGGAAGACTCCTGTTGTCTGTAACAGCATCCTCTACAGGTTCAATAGCCACCATATGAGACTTTGCTTACAGGGAAGACTCCTGTTGTCTGTAACAGCATCCGTTACAGGTTCAATAGCCACCATATGAGACTTGGCTTACAGGGAAGACTCCTGTTGTCTGTAACAGCATCCTCTACAGGTTCAATAGCCACCATATGAGACTTGGCTTACAGGGAAGACTCCTGTTGTCTGTAACAGCATCCTCTACAGGTTCAATAGCCACCATATGAGATTTGGCTTACAGGGAAGACTCCTGTTGTCTGTAACAGCATCCTCTACAGGTTCAATAGCCACCATATGAGATTTGGCTTACAGGGAAGACTCCTGTTGTCTGTAACAGCATCCTCTACAGGTTCAATAGCCACCATATGAGACTTGGCTTACAAGGAAGACTCCTGTTGTTTTGTAACAGCCTCCTCTACAGTTTCAATAGCAACCATATGAGACTTTGCTTACAGGGAAGACTCCTGTTGTCTGTAACAGCGTCCTCTACAGGTTCAATAGCAACCAAATGAGACTTTGCTTACAGGGAAGACTCCTGTTGTCTGTAACAGCGTCCTCTACAGGTTCAATAGCAACCAAATGAGACTTGGCTTACAGGGAAGACTCCTGTTGTCTGTAACAGCATCCTCTACAGGTTCAATAGCAACCAAATGAGACTTTGCTTACAGGGAAGACTCCTGTTGTCTGTAACAGCCTCCTCTACAGGTTCAATAGCCACCATATGAGACTTGGCTTACAGGGAAGACTCCTGTTGTTTTGTAACAGCATCCTCTACAGGTTCAATAGCCACCATATGAGATTTGGCTTACAAGGAAGACTCCTGTTGTCTGTAACAGCATCCTCTGTAGGTTCAATAGCCACCATATGAGATTTGGCTTACAGGGAAGACTCCTGTTGTTTTGTAACAGCATCCTCTACAGGTTCAATAGCCACCATATGAGACTTGGCTTACAGGGAAGACTCCTGTTGTTTTGTAACAGCATCCTCTACAGGTTCAATAGCCACCATATGAGACTTGGCTTACAGGGAAGACTCCTGTTGTCTGTAACAGCATCCTCTACAGGTTCAATAGCCACCATATGAGACTTGGCTTACAGGGAAGACTCCTGTTGTTTTGTAACAGCATCCTCTACAGGTTCAATAGCCACCATATGAGACTTGGCTTACAAGGAAGACTCCTGTTGTCTTTAACAGCATCCTCTACAGGTTCAATAGCCACCATATGAGACTTGGCTTACAAGGAAGACTCCTGTTGTTTTGTAACAGCATCCTCTACAGGTTCAATAGCCACCATATGAGATTTGGCTTACAGGGAAGACTCCTGTTGTTTTGTAACAGCATCCTCTACAGGTTCAATAGCCACCATATGAGACTTGGCTTACAGGGAAGACTCCTGTTGTTTTGTAACAGCATCCTCTACAGGTTCAATAGCCACCATATGAGACTTGGCTTACAGGGAAGACTCCTGTTGTTTTGTAACAGCATCCTCTACAGGTTCAATAGCCACCATATGAGACTTGGCTTACAGGGAAGACTCCTGTTGTCTGTCACAGCATCCTCTACAGGTGTAATAGCTACCAAATGAGACTTTGCTTACAGGGAAGACTCATGTTGTCTGTAACAGCATCCTCTGTAAGTTCAATAGCCACCAAATGAGACTTTGCTTACAGGGAAGACTCCTGTTGTCTGTAACAGCATCCTCTACAGGTGTAATAGCCACCATATGAGATTTGTCTTACAAGGAAGACTCCTGTTGTCTGTAACAGCCTCCTCTACAGGTTCAATAGCCACCATATGAGATTTGCTTACAGGGAAGACTCCTGTTGTCTGTAACAGCGTCCTCTACAGGTGTAATAGCCACCATATGAGACTTGGCTTACAGGGAAGACTCCTGTTGTCTGTAACAGCATCCTCTACAGGTTCAATAGCCACCATATGAGACTTGCTTACAGGGAAGACTCCTGTTGTCTGTAACAGCATCCTCTACAGGTTCAATAGCCACCATATGAGACTTGCTTACAGGGAAGACTCCTGTTGTCTGTAACAGCATCCTCTACAGGTTCAATAGCCACCATATGAGACTTGCTTACAGGGAAGACTCCTGTTGTCTGTAACAGCATCCTCTACAGGTTCAATAGCCACCATATGAGACTTGCTTACAGGGAAGACTCCTGTTGTCTGTAACAGCATCCTCTACAGGTTCAATAGCCACCATATGAGACTTGGCTTACAGGGAAGACTCCTGTTGTCTGTAACAGCATCCTCTACAGGTTCAATAGCCACCATATGAGATTTGGCTTACAAGGAAGACTCCTGTTGTCTGTAACAGCATCCTCTACAGGTTCAATAGCCACCATATGAGACTTTGCTTACAAGGAAGACTCCTGTTGTCTGTAACAGCGTCCTCTACAGGTTCAATAGCCACCATATGAGACTTGGCTTACAGGGAAGACTCCTGTTGTCTGTAACAGCATCCTCTACAGGTTCAATAGCCACCATATGAGACTTGCTTACAGGGAAGACTCCTGTTGTCTGTAACAGCATCCTCTACAGGTTCAATAGCCACCATATGAGACTTGGCTTACAGGGAAGACTCCTGTTGTTTTGTAACAGCATCCTCTACAGGTTCAATAGCCACCATATGAGACTTGGCTTACAGGGAAGTCTCCTGTTGTCTGTAACAGCATCCTCTACAGGTTCAATAGCAACCATATGAGACTTGCTTACAAGGAAGACTCCTGTTGTCTGTAACAGCGTCCTCTACAGGTTCAATAGCAACCATATGAGATTTGGCTTACAAGGAAGACTCCTGTTGTCTGTAACAGCATCCTCTACAGGTTCAATAGCCACCATATGAGACTTTGCTTACAGGGAAGACTCCTGTTGTCTGTAACAGCGTCCTCTACAGTTTCAATAGCTACCATATGAGACTTTGCTTACAGGGAAGACTCCTGTTGTCTGTAACAGCGTCCTCTACAGTTTCAATAGCTACCATATGAGACTTTGCTTACAAGGAAGACTCCTGTTGTCTGTAACAGCGTCCTCTACAGGTTCAATAGCAACCATATGAGATTTGGCTTACAAGGAAGACTCCTGTTGTCTGTAACAGCATCCTCTACAGGTTCAATAGCAACCATATGAGATTTGGCTTACAAGGAAGACTCCTGTTGTCTGTAACAGCATCCTCTACAGTTTCAATAGCTACCATATGAGACTTTGCTTACAGGGAAGACTCCTGTTGTCTGTAACAGCATCCTCTACAGGTTCAATAGCCACCATATGAGATTTGGCTTACAAGGAAGTCTCCTTTTGTCTGTTAAATGTAACTTTATATTAAGTCTTTTTTGTATACCTGAAATAGACGGCATTCAATATCTCCTTGTAGTCATGGACTAGTGTATGCATCTGGAAATCACGTATAGATGAACTGTCACTAACGATAGTTATGAAGGATTGAATTTTTATCACCTTTGTTTGTTAGCAAAGATGGCTGGAATAGCCACAATTCTTAAACTGGATTACAAATGTACTAATTCCCTCAGGTTTAGTAGAAATTGGTCCAATTACATGATCTGTCATGTGTGTGTGTGTGTATGTTAATTTTAGCTGTATTTTAGTTTTTAGTAACAGAATGCTTAGTCATATGATTTTTGAACACTACTTTTCAAGTAGACATCCTAAGGATAGTCCATACAACAGCTAAGATCACTTTAGGCTCATATAGATAAATTTACAATAAATCACAGAGGCAGCTTAAAACAAACCAAGTCCTTCAAGTTACACATGTTTATTGCAATAATAATTTGTATGAAATAAATAGTGGTCAGTCCATACATGAAAATTATATACTTCAAAGTTAGTCCTTATTTATATATAACAAATAACAATATATAGATATTAACAAAATATATACGTACATAGCTATAGTACATTACCGTAACGTAACAGTGCTTGTTTCAGTTATATCTGTCTGTAGCAATCATCTTTCAAAATTTATTTTTATTGAATGCTAATGAATAATAAGATTTTATGATTTTTACAAGGCCAAGGCTTCTAAAAGAGAAAAGTTTCGACTTTAATTATGTAGCAGAAAAAATGCATATAGCTCCAACAAAATTTTTATGTTTTAAATCTTATTAAAAAGTAAAATGTACTTCATAACTGATGACAAATTAGTTCAAATACATAATAACTATCAGGTGTTTCTATTTGTTGCAGAATTTAAACATGTCATACATCTCACCAGAAATACAAGTTCTATATTTCCCAGTTTCTATGAGCCTGGGGAGATATAACTCTATATTTCCCAGTTGCTATGAGCCTGGGCAGATATAACTCTATATTTCCCACTTGCTATGAGCCTGGGGAGATATAACTGAAACAACTATGTGACCTATCTATTTACACATCAATCTTCACAGCCAACATGGCTTGTATATCATTTTAAGTGAAAGCACCTATATAACAATTACATGAGGGTTTAATCTGGAAATAATAAACAGACTCAAAGTCTAAGGTATTGTTTTAAAACAATATTGCCTTGTACACTAAGTAAATGTTCAAAAGATCCCCAAAATGTTTTGGCAGATGGCTGTTCACTTAATGCTCTGCTGTAATACAAGTGCCTATAATACAACAACAGGAAATGTCTTGTAAACATGACAAGTTGGGTTGAAAACATTTTGTGTTCATCATCAAATAAAAAAACACAGTAGACTGAATTCAAAGGATCAGTCATCGTTCCTTGACATGACATTCAGAGGCAACTTACTAGTATTGAAAAGGGACCGGATTTTTAATTCCAATTTATTTCGGAAGTGACTTGTTCATTTTAGATTGACAACATCTGTAAACTATTTGCAACCTTACTAGTTTAACGTACTATTTTAACATGGTTAGACATTCATAGCACTTTACAATTATACTCTTGCACCATAAAATGTTAAAAGCATTAAGATGAAAACCAACAACTTACAAATTTAAGCAGGATCAAACTAGACATACAGATAAACAAATAGCTCTCACTCATTATAAACAGGACAACTTAAGCTATAAATATAGTAAATAGTGTAACAGATTCCTGCTTAAAACTTACATTCTTGTTTACCTTGCATTGTAAAACTTTATTTATAGATGAACTGCCATTAATTAAAATTTTTGTACCTTTCTAATTGATCTAGCAAAATATTGATCTATTTTCACCAACACTAGCTAAACATTCAAAACCAAAATTCAAATGCATCCAGAAATTCAGATCACATGATCCGTCACATTGTTATTTAGGAATTTTCACATGGATAAGTGTGAACAAAAAAACATTTGCATAAAACTTCAACATTGGCAGGATGCAAAATGGGTATAAGTGAACAGCAAGTTATCCTAAACATCTACCCCTTTGTAACTATCCTTCTTTCGCCTCTACTGCCTTCCTCAAATTCATAAATTACTTCCCAGCCACAGCCATGTACATTTTCACGGAATGCACAACCTACCGGTCTAGCTAATGTGAAGGATAGTCAGTATGTTATATCAACAACAAAAATTATGTGAAACAATGACGAAAAGAGGTTTGTTTATATCATCACATACTGAGCTCAAATAAAGGCCTTATCTGTTACTTTATCCTAGTAACTTTGATGCTTCCATTATGCAGAAATTCCTAAATCAAAGCAACTTCATAACTTATGTCTGAATTTAAAGAGTACATTAATAGTTTCATATTAAAATTTGGGAAATTTTAAATTCTTTCGTACTTTACTAAATGAAGCAATCAAATAATTATCATCATATATTCTGTTTTACATAGCAACAAGACTGGATGAATCAACAATTATAATTAACAAAAGATGGCAGCTCTTATTGATACAAGATTTATTTATCTCATTACAATATTATCATGACAAAAAAAAGTGGCATTTCATAAAAACTCAAAAATGAAGCGTTATATTTCATAAAATCCAGCCAATAAATATAGCATTTCCATTGTACACATTTAATATTTTATTTAACAGCACTGTCTTGTCACTAACCAACTCTTTAAATAGTGTTATATATAATATTATATTTCTACTCTATATATATATCATAACACACTTTAATATAATAGGAATATTGTTTGCATAAATTTATTAATAATTTAATTTCATGGATTTCTAAGCTGTATTAGTAGACAGTTATCCTTACAAAATTAAAACTGGCTTAAAAAACTGAAAACTACAAATGCTTTTAAAATAATTTTTTGTTTGACAAATGTGGTGTTTTGTACATCCCAATTTGCTGTACAATACGTAGAATGAAAATTCATACCTAAATTTATGTTCATACAGAAAACACACCCCTAAGGGAGGTAAATCTTTGTAGGAAAAAGTAATGTATAATATTTGAAGCAATGACTTCTATTTTTAATGGAGTGTATTACTATGTATTTATAGGAGTTCAAGGAACTCCAACTGTATATTCTAATTAATGTGAAAGGTATGTGCAAAAATGGTAATCTGTGCCATGAACTTCAGGGACCAGCCCTTTGAGAATTAATAAAGAATAGAAAATCCAAATTAGATCATATCTGAGGTAGATTGCCTAGGAGATAACATCTTTATTCCTGTAACAGCCAGTTTACTATTGTAAAAAGTGATTTTTGTTGGCAAAAATGTGGTTATTTCAAATGTACTAAATATTTTTAAAATGTGGTTATTTCAAATGTACTAAATATTTTATTAAACAACACAATTTCAAGATGGTTTCATTTTAAGTGTATAGTTTCATTCATGAAAAAAAGGGTAATCATTCCCCAACAAAATTTTTTACTTGAACAGTATTCAATTAAAAAAGAAAATATTATGAAAAATCTAAATAAAAATGTAGGTTAATGCTTCACAGCTATACAATTTTACTTTCAAATTAAATGACTGATATGTTACTTGTTTAAGTCTATATATTATGAAAAATATTACTTTTTTTTTCAAAGCAAAACATAACTGGTTTCAATGAAGCAGTTCAATATAATTTGTTAATGAAACAAAAAGGATTACTTTTATATGATATCAATTACATATGATTTTAAGTATTAATATAAATATGCAAGAAAAGATAAATAGACGGGCTTGTAGCTAGACCTGAAACTTAATAAAGTAAATACATCTCGTATGGAATGATTTAGTTATGTTTACATACGTGCACACAGTATAACAGGTGAGCTATACATTTCTTCTTTGACACCTAAGAAATGTTTAGCAAGGGGTAATATACCCAATAACTAATGTAGGTAAAGACTTGTGTAGCATACCATACAATGGAATTAACAAGAAAGTGGAATGATATATCATCTACTTAAATATAAAGATCTGAAACCATATATGTTTAATCAACACCGGAAGTTTTTCCCCGTGTAAAATAATAAAACCTTCCATTTCTCCATGGATGTTTTATTAACTTATTATACTGGTAACTATTGTTATTATTACACTATAAGGAATGGTTATGATAAATAGTAAATATATGAGTATTGATGAACACAGTATACACTGATATGACTTATAATTCATAAACATTGCACTTTCTGACCTTTTATAAAATAATTTGAATTCTTTAATTGTGATGTTGGTGTGATATAATATGAAAAATAATATATATTTTAACATTATGAATTGAAAAAGTCTTCTTGATAAAAAAAAAATTTTTTAACAGATTTTAGATTTAAATAAATAAACATATAATTTTGTTGACAAAAAATATCTATTAACTGCTTCAAACTGATGAAAAAAATGTACACAATATTGTGTTAATTATATAAAACAGAATAAAATAGTGTTCAAGTAAGTATGCAATAGAACTACATATATCTTTTTTTGTAATGAGTACATGTAATAATTTTGTTTATTTATAAATTACAGGGCAACTTTGACACATTCAACATAAGCAGACATGTTTTAATTACTGAATTTTGTAATTACATAAATGATGACAAATTACATTAAAACATTTAATCCCTATAACCGATCTTGCATACTATATATTTTATAACTGTTTTCACAACTATAACTGTTTATAGGAAGCACACAAAACAGACCAGATCACTCTTTGTCAACATCATAGACTAGCTTTTGTAAAACTAACATACTCAATACATAAGTTTTGATCTAAATAATCTAAAACACAACTGTGTTTGTAATTTTTGACAACTTCACAACCTGGTCGGCTTTTCTCTGTTCTCTGGATATAAATATTCACAAATCGTTGTAGATTATAAAACAAGTTCTCTCCCTTTGATCATTACAGCTCACTAACAGGTTTGACATAATTCGCAGGGTATAATTTTTCTACACCATCTTTCAGTCCTTTACACCAACCTAACTCATCCTCTTCACTTAGTTTATAAAACTCATCACCTGTAAATATTTGACAGGTATATGAAAATGTTTCAAGATTACAATAATAAAATTAATTTAAATTAAAGGCTTCGTGGAGCCAGTAATTGCTCACCTGAACCACATTTGTAATGTAAGTAAACTAGAGGCTCCCAGGAGCCTGTAATCGCTCACCTGGAATCCAAATGACTTCAACTATATTAAAATTTTTGAAATTAACAATTTCAGTCTAGTTGTTATAGCTTTTAAGTTACTGTGCAAAAACTAAACATTTCTTCCAAAATTTTGGTTAAATACAATAACTCCTATAAGGTGCTATCAGACAATTTCTGAAAATTAAATGGTTTTTAGGCATTGTCCTTTAGGATACTTTAGAAATTTACAGTTTTACTCTACTAATAGGTGTGTTATAGACTAATTTATAATTCAAAAACTGTTCATTTGTCCAAATTCATAATGAAGGGCAATAACTCCTATAAAGAGTCATCTTGCAACTCTGGAGTGAGCAATCATTTGTAGGGCTTCTATTGCTGATCATTGGTGCAATTTACAGTTTTAATCTAGCTTCTATAGTTTTCAAGTTACAGGACAAAAATGGAAAATTTCATAACAAAATTGTCATTTAAGGGCAATAACCCCTATAAGGAGTCATCTGACAATTTCAGACCAATTAAGTGAATTGTAGGGCTTTTATTGCTGATCATTTTTACAATTTATTATTTCACTCTAGCTGTTATGGTTTTTAAGTTACAGAACAAAAACGGAAAATTTAATAAAAAATTGCAATTTAAGGGCAATAACTCCTATAAGGAGTCATCTGACAATTTCAGACTTATATAGTAATTTGTAGGGCTTGTATTGCTGATCATTTTTGCTATTAACAGTTTCACTCTAGCTGTTACAGTTTTTAAGTTACAGGACAAAAACGGAAAATTTCATAAAAAATTGTCATTTATGGGCAATAACTTATTTAAGGAGTTGTCTAACAATTTCAGACCAATCAAGTGAATTGTAGGGCCTTTATTGCTGATCATTTGTGCAATTTACAGTTTCAATCTAGCTGCTATAGTTTTCAAGTTACAGGATAAAAACGGAAAATTTCATAAAAAATTGCCATTTAAGGGCAATTACTCCTATAAGGAGTCATCTGACAATTTCAGACTAATGAGTGAATTGTAGGGCTTGTATTGTTGATCATTTTTGCTATTTACAGTTTTAATCTAGTTGTTATAGTTTTAAAGTTACAGGACAAAAACGGAAAATTTCATAAAAAAATATACTTTAAGGGCAATAACACATATAAGGAGTCATCTGACAATTTCAGACCAATCAAGTGAATTGTAGGGCTTTTATTGCTGATCATTTTTGCCATTTACAGTTTCACTCTACCTCGTGTAGTTTTCAGGTTATATTGTAAATACCAAAAATTTTGTCAAAAATCGTCAATAAAGGGCAATAACTCCTACAAGAAGCCAATACACAACTTCACACTAATAGCAACTATTGTAGACCTTAACGTGCTGATCAATTTGAAGTAATGGTTTTCTCTATAGCTATTATAATTTTTTAGATAATGATCAAAAACCTGTGTTGACCCCCATGTTTTATTTTTAGGAACAGTGGCCATATTTGTCTGTTGATCAACACCCTGGGTACAAACTTGAAACTAGGAACCCTAAGGATGATTGTGGCCAAGTTTGAAAAAAATTGGCCCAGTGGTTTCAGAGGAGAAGATTTTTGAAAAAGTTTACGATGGACAATGGACGCCAAGTGATAGCAAAAGCTCACATGGACCTTCGGTCCAGGTGAGCTAAAAACAGATATAATTAGGTTCCTTTATTTCGAAAATGTGATACCTATACCAGGTTGAAATCTTTGTTATTTAGATGATATTTTTATGTCATAATATGGCAACATAGTTTTATGGTACTATACATATAACTCTTAATACATTTAACACTGCTTTCTTTCTCCATTTCTTACTAATTTTTAGTTAGTTTGATAGATAAATATATACAGGGTGTCACCTGAAATTTAAAATATGCTGAAGTATCAATTTTAAGAAAAAAAATTAGACCAAATATTAAATTAGTTCTTTTCTTGAGACTACAGTTCATATTTGCACCAAGTTATTTTAAAACGGCCTCAATGGCCAAGTAGTTAAGTTAGCTGGTCTACGATTGATCATGTGGTTGGTCAACATTGAGTTTTTAAGAGCCCATATCATTCACCTGACTTACATAAAAACTTTTTAAGAGACATGACTTTTCTTTCAAATTATGACATTAAATGCTAATGAGTTTATGTAAAGATGCTGTTTCTATGAATGTTGCATTGTTGAATTTCCAATCAGCAGCAATTTGTTGGAAGGTTTCTGAGAAGCAGTTTTATGTTTTTTCATAGGTTAGTATGTTAAGTGATGTTCCATGGTAGCAGCATATCTTGTATTTGTATCGAAACAAAAAACTCAAAATTAGTAGATGACCATACAATATCACATATCTTTCTGCCAAGCTGTTTGTGAGGAAACTAATTTTGAAATTTCACCCAGAGAGCATTTGCTTCTCTGGCAGCCATGGTGAATAATACTATCGGCTCGGAAAAAGTTAAAATAACAATAACAAGACTACTATCTACCATTCACTTCTGCATAATTTGGTTTAATTGTGTGGAACAGTTTCCGAGAAGTTGTTTTTATGTTTTTCCTATAGGGTCCTATGTTAAACTATGTCATGCGATGGCAGCCATCTTGGAATTTGGATCGGCACATAAAACTCAAACTTTGTAGAGGACCATCTAAGCTACATTTCTGCAATATTTCAAATCAATCTGCCAAGACGTTTATGTTTGTTTGTTTGTTTGATGGTGTTTAACGCCACTTTCAGCAATTTTTCAGCTATATCATGGCGTCCAGTTTTTATTGGGGGAGGAAGCCAGAGTACCGGAGAAAACCCCCGACCTGCGGTAGGAAAACTGGCAATCCTTGTCAATTAAGATTGGAGTCGAGTACACCCTGCCTGCAGTGAGAATCGAACCCGCAATGTCAGTGTTGACAGACCACGTTTATGAGAAGATTTTTGAAATTCAGCTAATCGGATCACATTAATGGCCCTAAAAGCCATGTTTCATATTTGATCAGCACCAAAAACTAGAACTTTATTAAGAACCACCCAATAAGCATTCCTGCCAAGTTTGGTTTTAATTGGCCAAGTGGTTTTGGAGAAGAAGATTGAAATGTGAAAAGTTTATGGACGACGACGACAACAACGGACGCCAAATGATGAGAATAGCTCACACTGACCCTTTTGGTCAGGTGAGATAAAAACTGGACCCCATTATATAGCTGTAAAATTTCTGAAAGTGGTGTTAAACACCATTCAAACAATCAAGTTATCTGAAAAAGGAAGCATGGGGCAACATACATAAACAATGGGATAGAAATATGCGGAGTTAAGAAGACACCCTTATTCATTATCTCTGAACAATCCCAACCTATACATCATACTTTACAAAAACAAGTATCACATAAAATACCAACCACATCTAAAAGAAAATTCATCAGGCTCCACAGCATCATAATCAAACACGGCCCTAACTAATACAGGATCAGCTAGGCGAGGCGATTCTTTAGGTGAGCCTTCAGAGCCAGTATCATCACTACCAAAGGGATTAGATTCTTGTTCTGTCGATGTCCTGCCATTGTAAGTCTCTGGTTCATAACTTCTCTGTGTATATGAAGTACGTGGACTGTTCCTGTAAACAAAAGGATACAGTTGTTTAATAAGATCTTTATTGTTTTGTATGACATAAAGACTAAACTTCTGTTAACCTCAAATTATTATCTATGATCATATCTTATATAAAGTATACATATAAAACAATAAAGCAGAAAAAAACAATTCTTTATTTGTTTTCCAAGGCTTTATTGATAAATTTTCATCCAAATAAAAAACACAAGTGCTACTTTATAAATTTGCAAAAAGAATTTGATGTAGCATTCATTGTTTGCCACCTTTAATATGTTTTCATCAAAATTTTTGGTACAAATTATGGCCTAATTCTGATTGAAAAAAATTGTAGACAGAATAGTAAGGTTTTCACATGCTAAACACACTTTGACATACCGCAGGAAGAACATTATTCAGAATTAGAATACATTGTGTTACATGCGTATAATGTTTATTTTACTGCTAGAAACAGACGGCAGACAATTTTAAAGAAATATACACTGTAATTCAATACTAATTTTCTTTCAATGTTAATATGAAACATCTACTGTGTTATATCAGTCAATTGTCTGAGGCATCAAAGTCCAAAAAAAGCATTGGACAACACAGTATTCTCGGAAAACAGGCAAATTAGTTTTTAAGAGGAAATGTACACAGAGGTATCAAAGTACACAAACCAAGTGCATACTGTATTACAATCAAATCTCTAAAACTAGTGACAGAAATGCTAATCCAAACACCCCCCCCCCCCCTTTCCCCACCAATATTTAAGAATAATTAACAATAATTCTGTATTATGTTAAAGGCCAGGTCTGAAAGTATCTAGACAAGACACATAACCTTACTTAAGTAAAAAATCACATGAAAGGAGATTCAAGATATAACACTTATACCATCTAAAAAGGCCCATAAGTTAAGACTGTATCCAAAATACCTTTATGCTATGCATGTACAAATTCAATACTATTTTTCAGGTAAATAACACCAACTGACCATCCTATCCATGAAAACTTAAAACAACTACAACCATCATGTTTCCTTTAAAAATCTACCAATACCATTCAAGTAAATAGCTGTTTCATTGTAAAATTCCAAAATTAAAGCATGCATTTGTTAAAAAAAGCACCAAACTCCTTGCAGTTTCTCCGCTATTGAAAATTCAGTGCTCAAATGAAATAGTCTTTTCAAGACTAAAAGGATCAGAAAAAAAAACTGTAAATGGGACAATCAGAATTACGGAAAGACTCTAGTATTACAATTTTTTCCAAACCTGAGTTAGCTGAAAGAGTTCATTCGGTCCTGAATAAAATTATTATTACCTGGCCAAATGTCCTGAAAAATGTAAATATGTTCGCAAGGACTGCAAACACCATGTATTGACTCAAATAGTTATAAAAAAAAGTGATTTGTTGAAATATATAGATACTCTGTTTGGGCTTAGAAATGGGATAACACATTTACGTAAGATTCTGTTTAAAATTTCTACAAGAGTGTAGAGTTACTTCTGAACAAAATGTGTTGTCTTGACTACCAGACAGATTTTATAACCTAACTTGCACAATTCTACAGCTTTGACCATGCAATGTTGTTATGGTTGAATATTTGCGTTAATTTCATAATTTAGGGATTTTTTTTTACAGAAGATGCAATAATATGCTATAAATCATGATGATATAAATAATTGAAACACAAAATATCCTGAAATTTCTAACTGTCAAAAACTGTCAGCAGCAACTGTATAAAATAACAAAAACAGTCAACATGCTCAGAACTATAGAAACAAGAATAAATTCTGTAAAAACTTCATGCCAGGCAAATGAACATTCCAAGCTGTTAGAACAGTAGGCATACATCTGGGAGATTACTTTTCACTAGATTCATCTACAGTGACATCTTCCTCTTCGTCATCAAACGGGTTTAAAGATGAATCATATGATAGTTGTCTAGCTGCTCCTTTGGACGGATCTTTGTTGATAGATCGCTTTGCAGGTGTTGGACGGTTTCCCCCTTCTGGAGATGGTCTTGTTTCAATTTCATTTTTCTGAACTGCAGGTGCACCCTCTGGAATGGACCTATCTTCTTTCTGGGACTTTTTGGGGAGCGAGTCAGTTCTCTGAGGTTTGGGAGGTCCCACAGAAGGATTTCTGGGTATAATTATTCCTATGGAATTTTTCCTGATAAAAAGTAATTGTAAACCCCACAAATTTACAGTATATATAAAGCTCTTATTAAAATACATTTTATATACATAGTTAAGACCAAAAAATACACCACAATATATAATGATGGCATGAATTATAACACATAAAAATTAATTTTATGTTCACTGGAACATTTTGTAGTCTCAAATCCAGGTCTATTTGTTTGCCTTTCAGACCCAATAATATATAGATTTTGTAAAGACGATAAACTATCATGTCTTATTCAAAACCTATATTAATAAAAAAAGTCTACAAACCTGGAATTAGCTGGTGTATCGCTATTATTTGACACGGTTGACTGGCGACTGTAACTTCCTCCTCCAGAGTTCTCCGACACTGGAGCGAAATCTCCTTTGTGTCTAATGCTGGTTATTGTTATACCATCGTTGGAGTGTAACTGGGACTTCCTTTCTTTTTTAGAAATACTTTGCAGATCAGGAGAATATTCCTATGAAATACATACAATCTTTTGAAATACTTCAGTTGTTATTTACTGTTATCATTGAAATCTATTATTTTCATTGGTCAAATTCATTTCCTCCACCCCTTTTATTGATAAAATGTAATTATAAGAATTAAATGCATTCTTGTGAAGTTTCATTGACGTATGAAAGCATTGATTGTGTGCAAATTTCTATCATATAAGCGTTACTGATCCACATTGAAAATTTGCTAAGGTCAATGAAACTTTAAAAGAATGCATTCAATTCTTAATTAAAAACAAGTTTGCTGGTAGACTATCAGTTTATCACACTTCTAATTCTATCACCCATATTACCATTGGATCAAAGCTCTGTTGTCAATAAGAAATTATTTCATTGAGAGATATAATACATGCTGACTATAGTTTAACCAATCAAAGTCAACCATTCTCATCAATTTTAATAAAATTGTGTACATATGGTTTCACAGTTGCACTTACAGTACCCCAACGCCCCATCCCCCAATCTACCACAGAACCCCCCCCCCCCCAAAAAAAAAAGAAAAAAAAAAAGAAAACCAAAACAGTTGGATGTGTTAGTACTTAGCTTTCTATTTACTGTTCTCACTTACAGGATACCATGGAAACAAAAATTCATGACATTAGTAAGGAACATAATGGAACCAGCTGTCGGTGGCTTTTTTGGTAACCAATAGGATTGGTTTGCACAGCCATATTTTACTTGGAATAGCTAGGTTTATGCTAACCTCAAATTGTGGCCAGTTCATCGCCATTTCTGCACCATGGTTATTGGACCACCATCGCAGATCTTGATTAGGATCTGTTTTACTAATTGTGTTGTGGAGATCTGTATAAATTTGTGCAAATCTTAAAAAGAAAGGTAAAAAAATTTAATTCATGTCAGACCAACAAACGCATTAAATATTCTAATGCATGCCTAAAATTCTGAGACAAAATTCACCACAACTGCATAGATATTTAAAACGCTAATTTTACAACAAAAAATCATGATTATAAACAGCATTTTACATTCATCGAGTTCTAAACAAAAAGTCTTTGGCTAAATTTATTTCAGTATGCAGTGATTTTGTGAATGTATTAAAAAATATTTTGTTGTCAAAGACAGACCAATCCTAAGGAGACCATTTTTTAGGACCCCACAAGATGACCATAATGTGGTACGACTTATCATGTTTAGTCCGTCATATTGGGCATTATTACAATAGTGTCTAGGTAGTACATGCCTTTTTCTTGTATTACTACCCTCCCTGACGACGAAGAGATCATAAACTTTTTTCTCTTACCTAGGACCAACAGACAGATCCAAACAACCTTTTCTTACTAATGAGACAGTATGTACCTATTTTTAGCAGTTGAGATAATTTCACACTCCTTTTCTGGTAAAAATTAATTGCGATGTCAGCTGTCGTTTCAACAATTAAAACGTAAAATATTAGCTTTTATTGTTAGTTTACTCTTTAAATATGAATATGAAGACAACATATCTGAGCTCCCACGACCAAATTTATGCCACAATATGATAGCAGTACACATCTAAACACACAGGTTTATGCAAAAAATGTACACTATAGATAACTTTCAGGGTAGATAACTCTATTTGTTGGCATCTTCAAACAAAACAGCATTGGTGGGAGAGCAAGACAAGAAAATCTAAGACAAACACGTGATTTATTTCTTTTGATCTCCAAATCCGCAAAGACTGATAAAAAAATTATTTATCTAGACTTACCCTGGATCAACAGACAAATCCAAACAAATTTTTCATATTCCTTACCTGGGATCAACAGACAGATCCAAACAAATTTTTCATATTCCTTACCTGGGATCAACAGACAGATCCAAACAAATTTTTCATATTCCTTACCTGGGATCAACAGACAGATCCAAACAAATTTTTCATATTCCTTACCTGGGATCAACAGACAAATCCAAACAAATTTTTCATATTCCTTACCTGGGATCAACAGACAGATCCAAACAAATTTTTCATATTCCTTACCTGGGATCAACAGACAAATCCAAACAAATTTTTCATATTCCTTACCTGGGATCAACAGACAGATCCAAACAAATTTTTCATATTCCTTACCTGGGATCAACAGACAAATCCAAACAAATTTTTCATATTCCTTACCTGGGATCAACAGACAAATCCAAACAAATTTTTCATATTCCTTACCTGGGATCAACAGACAAATCCAAACAAATTTTTCATATTCCTTACCTGGGATCAACAGACAAATCCAAACAAATTTTTCATATTCCTTACCTGGGATCAACAGACAAATCCAAACAAATTTTTCATATTCCTTACCTGGGATCAAAAGACAAATCCAAACAGCTTTTTCATATTCCTTACCTGGGATCAGTCGAAAGATCCAAACACATTTTTCATATTCCTTACCTGGGATCAACAGACAGATCCAAACAAATTTTTCATATTCCTTACCTGGGATCAACAGACAGATCCAAACAGCTTTTTCATATTCCTTACCTGGGATCAACAGACAAATCCAAACACTGGTGAAGGTCATAAAATGTTAACTTGAAGAATTCTATCCTCTTTTTCTCAAATTCTTGACATTTTTGGAAAATCTGAAAATATAGATTTTGAACAGTTTTTAATTCATACCAGAACTGAAAGTGATGTAAGCCATGCAAGTTTTATATTATCTTTATTCTGTTGTGAAAATCCACCATCAAGAGAACAATTTGTGTAAAGAATATTATGAAATACATCTTTGAAATATCCCCAACATACCCGACACACAAAAACACATTTTGTTTTTGTCAATAAATTGAATTATGATGGTAATACAATGTACCTGGAGACCACCACAGAATATTTTATGTCTAAAGTAATTTAGATACTGCAATAAAAAACATTTCATGCCATAAAACAAGGTCCTACCTCTGTCATATCCTCTATATACTTGGCATTGTAGTTGTTAATATCATTCAGGGAGGCTTCATATTTTTCTTTTAGTGCTGCCACTTCTTGTTGACATTTAGTCAACCTTTCTTCCATTTTCTTTTTCTGCAAAAAGAGAATCATAACTACTGCTAGAAGTTATGAGAATTTATTGAATTTAAATGATGTAAAAAGTATCATGTCCACTCAAGACGGCAGGCAAGTTTTGCCAATCCTGTACCCTCTCCAACTCTGGACTGGTGTAAAAAAAATCTGACCTATAATGTAAATGTACTTTGTACTGTATCCACATAAGATTTCACTTTTAAATGGAAATATTTCTACAAATGTATAATATTTGAGAGACTAGTTATCTCAAAGACTATTATCTTGCTGACAACTATAATCAGATGTGTACCTCATTGTTAGTTCCAAATATCATCAGATAAACATGAGTACCATACAGAAGTCAATAGATTGGGTGTATATAATACGTAATTGCCCGTGACTTTTAACTGTAGATGGCTGCATTGCTGTAGTAAGTATAAGAAGAAGAAAAATTACTCATAACGACCAGACACATTTTTTATCCAAAAAATGTAGCAGCTTTGGTCTGATCTTTATTATAATCCCTACTTAAAAAGTGTCTGTTACACTGGGGCGTACCCACAACTCCATGTAATTTAATTAATCTTTCACAGAATCTTTGTTTAATACTGCCAAGTGCACCTGATATTTAAAATTTCTATCAGAATGATCATTGGAGTTTCCCATAGCAAAATATGGACTTGGTCATTAGGAAGCAGAATGCTCACAGTTTTTCTAGTTTATCTTTATTTTCTATAGCAAAAATTCAGGCCAAAAGAGAAGGATTTAACTTTATAATAAAGGGTCTGAAATTTTATGGACATCTCCTGACCTGTAAGCTTTATTATAAATAGATGAAGCTCTTATAATTACGTTTATAAAAATCCAGTAAAAAACCCTACCTTAAGAAGGATTTTGGGCTTAATGTTTACACTAATATTTTCAGCCAAATAGCTATGAAGACTTGTATGTGTATGATGTTTCTCTTCTCTGCACACATATAACGAATACAGTGGTGTTTGCTCTCAGAACGTTCATGCTTGCTTATAAGCATACTACACCACAACAAGGACATATGCGTACTAGCATCATAAAAAAAAAATAGTAACACACTTACAAACTAGAGTAAAAAAACCTGTGAGCAATGCTCACCATTGATACCCCCCGCTTGACAATTACTTTGAAAATTCAGGTGTTCTTAACTGTGAAATTGAAACTTTATCTAGTTAAACATGAAGGCGAATTTGCAGATAATACATGTAACCCTCCCCAATCCCCCAAAGAATGGCATCCCCTATGTCAATGACAAAGTCCATGTTTTTCTATGGCAAACCTCCAATAATATTCTGATCAAAATGTTTAATATCCAATGCACAATGGCAATATGTGACCAAGATTCTGTGTAAGTTTCAACAAATTACATTCAGTGGTGTAGGAGGAGTTGCACATAAAAGATGGGTATGCCATTATGTCCATTACAAACTCCATGTTTTTCTTTGGGAAACCCCAAATATCATTCCGATCAAAATGTTAAATATCTCCTGCACAATGGCACTATGTGACATGGATTCTGTGTAAGTTTCATCAAATTCCATTCAGTGGTGTAGGAGGAGTTGCACATAAGAGATGGGTATCCCCTTATGTCAATGACAGTCCATGTTTTTCTATGGGAAACCCCAAATATCATTCCGATCAAAATGTTAAATATCTCCTGCACAATGGCACTATGTGACATGGATCTGTGTAAGTTTCAACAAATTCTATTCAGTGGTGTAGGAATGAGTTGCACATAAGAGATGGGTATCCCTTATGTCCATGACAAAGTCCATGTTTTTCTAAGGGAAACCCCAAATATCAATCCAATCGAAATGTTATATATCTAGTGCACAATGGCAATATGTGACAACATTCTGTGTAAGTTTCATCAAATTCCATTTAGTGGTGTAGGAGGAGTCGCACATAAGAAATGGGTATCCCCTTATGTCAATGACAGTCCGTGTTTTTCTATGGGAAACCCCAAATATCATTCCGATCAAAATAATAAATATCTCCTGCACAATGGCACTATGTGACAAGGATTCTGTGTAAGTTTCAACAAATTCCATTCAGTGGTGTAGGAGGAGTTGCACATAAGAGATGGGGACCCCCTTAGGTCAATGACAAAGTCCATGTTTTTCTATGGGAAACCCCAAATATCATTCCGATCAAAATGTTAAATATCTCCTGCACAATGGCACTATGAGACAAGGATTCTGTGTAAGTTTCATTAAATTCCATTCAGTGGTGTAGGAGGAGTTGCACATAAGAGATAGGGACCCCCTTAGGTCAATGACAAAGTCCATGTTTTTCTATGGGAAACCCCAAATATCATTCCGATCAAAATGTTAAATATCTCCTGCACAATGGCACTATGAGACAAAGATTCTGTGTAAGTTTCATCAAATTCCTTTCAGTGGTGTAGGAGGAGTTGCAAATAATAGAAAGTGTAACGGACGGACAGACGGACGCCCGGACGGACGGACACCATGAACACTATATACCCCCCGCTTTTCAAGCGGGGGGTATAATAATAATAAATATTTATGTCACTTCTCTATAATTTAAACATTTCCCGCAGGAAACATGATCTATTAATCAGGCATTATTTATGGAGGTTTATTAATCAATGTAATAATAGGTGGAAGAATAATGAATGGAATCGAAGCAAATACTCTCATTCAGTATCTCTGCATAAGAATCCTGCTATTAATTCTTCAACATCTTGTCACATCCCAGGTTAAAATTTAGAGTGATCACAACGGTACCTTATCATTAGATAACAAAAATACTGCAGCTGAATTAACAAACATACTGCAGCTGAATAACTACACTAACAAGGAGCAGGGAAGCCAAGTGGTTAAGTTGGTTTATAACCTACTAATGATCACATGACCTATCAACACTGAGGTTGTCAGGTTTGAGTCTTATTGTGGGCAGGGAGTGCAACCCTAATTGACAATGACTGCCAGTGTCCTTGCTGGGTTTAACGGTGGTACTCCGGCCTCCTCCCCCAATAAAAACTGGACGCCATGATACTGCTGACTAATTGATTAAAGTGGCATCAAACAAACACATCAAGATGCAATTCACATGCATAAAAAACATGCTGATTCATCAATATTATTGACAAGACTTTTTTCAAAATGGGATCATGCTATCTTGGCATATTCTGGCATTACTGAATTATTTTGCTTGTACTTTTCATGTCTTTTTCTCTCTTTTATTAACTTGAATTATCATGCAAACATGAGAGATGCATTCAAAATAATTAAAAAATAGGTCTGATTAAATAAAGTATTTTTGTAACATATAAAGGTAAAACAATTAAATCAGGCAGGCTTCATCAAAAATGCTAAAGTATCAAACAGGATGGACATGACAAGGAGCAGCTCTTGGAGAACAAGCTACTCCAGGAGCTCCAAAATTAATCTGTAGTTATAATTGTACTGAGGTATCTTAGTGTTGTTAGAACTGTTTTATTTTTAGACAGTTCTTATACATTCCAAACTGTACACATACCTGTGGAGTCTGATTTTGATCTTCCTACAAAGGTACAGTTTCCAATTAGTTTCTAATTATTTACTTTTTTATATGTTATTATTCTTTAATTCATCATTATTTTACCATGTATACAGCACCAAATAGTAACTTATAACTGACATCAAACCTTCTTTACATTCCTCCTTCATTTTCTGAAAATCTGTATTCAACCTCTTGCCCAATATCAAAGTCTAATCAATCAGGTTTGATTAGATTCTTTACACAGGGTAAATTAAACAACATTAAAACAAACATTCTTTTGATAATTGATAGATGTACAAATACTCCAGATACTTTTATCATTACAAATGTCTTAATAGCTTAACGGTTTATATTGTTAACTTATTATATCAAACAAATTGATATTTCTAAAACCAATCAAATGACTACTACTTGACAGCACATTGACTGACAATAAGGATGAACTTCTTAATTTAATTGCCATGACTGTGTGCAGTTCTCCCTGTACAGAAAAGGGTCTCGGATGAGGCACAATTTTGATGGAGCAATGCAGCAACCATTAATATATATATTAAGTGGTTGTAAGAACAAATGTTAATGAAAAACATATAAAGAAAATATTATTTATAGGGAATAACATTAACATTTGTTTAACCCAAAATAAATATTTTTTTATAAATTGGATAAATTAACATAAAATTGGGTCAAATTTCTGTAAAACAACACCTCCATCTACAAGAATACAATAGACATGATCTCGGTTGTTTATATTTGTAAAATACCTATCGGATCAAGTTACCTGTATACCTTAAAGGTAAACAATATACCTGTCCATCCAGGTGTGTCATAGTCAACAAATTTCTATAGATCGTTAGGCTATCCTAATGGATAGCATTGAGATTTACTGACCACCACTCAATATTTTAAGATAATGTGAGATTTTGGTCCGAACTGGTGACAATGTCAACATAATTACATTTTGAAATCGATTTTTAAATAACATATCTTTATGTCCACTTTCATAAAAGACCTCACTTCACACTATAATGTTACATGTTTCTAGGGGTCACTTCACACTAAGTTAGCTGTCGATATTGACATTTATTATGTATGCACAGAGTGGCTAATTATACATTCCTTATAAATTAACATATCTTTACACAATACAAAATTAATTAAAAGTGAACTCAAAACTTTTGGTTGGTCATAGTTGGTGATGTGTGCAAGGACACATTAAGAATGCACTTTGTCAACTCCAATATTTTAAATTAGTTTTCAACAATGATCTTTTGTAACTCAAAATCCTATTAAAATGCACTTACACCAAGTCCAAGGTCATAGCCAACTACCCTTTTCTTATGACTAAACCATAAAAACTACCAACTGTCCAGATATAACAAAAATGTTCTCAAGTAAATAATTATTACAGTTGATTTGTATACTTTGTTTTAATTTACAAAAAATGACAGTACATGTATTTATTTGGGTCCATTTTATAATTTGTTGACGATTTACCATATACATTGTGGTGTAACTGTAACACTACATCGTCAAAGGCTCAATTTTGTTTTAATATATCTGTGATAAAAAAAAAGATGTATTAAACATTGTCTGTCTAAGCTGAGCAAAATGTATCATTTCAGTAAGTGTTATGAAAATAATTGGTCATTGGTCATTTTTAACATGAATGGAGATAGATGTCTTCTTTAACAAAACTGATTGATTTATTTAAGAACTAGACTGTACAAATATCAAGCAGATTTTGTATTGATAAGAACAGTAGAAAGCACAATACGGTCAGTTAATTCAAATAGTAAATCTGGAATTGCATTCCTGGTTTTCATGGAAGTTCATGTTTTTTTTTATAGTTTGTCTGTCCTTCACGAGTCCGGGTCTTATCCATATGTAAACTTGTCATTTGTCTTAATATTAAATATGTTTAGGCAACACATGCAGATCATTGTCACTGACATGGGTTGAACACTTAAGGCCTAGCTACAGAAACGGTTGTAAGGAGATTTTCGGTATTAAATGTCACTTACAGATTGTTAAAATACTCATTCACATAAATAAAATATACAATGATATAGTGATAACATGTGACCATGAATACACAACATACAAAATTAAATAACTACATGTACTTGTGTTGACCAGTCCTAACAGTTTAAGGGTGGACATTTCCACATTTTAGGTGACCTAGTAATTTCAAAGTTGAGGTGAAGGAGGTCGAATTCTAGCCTATACATAGAGCCAGAAATATCTAGCTTTATGTGACTTGTATACCCCATCCATTAATGTTTCAATGGAATGGTATAGCTTTTTAATAATTTTTACTATATCATATCAACATTTTTTATCACAATCAGGTAAAAAAAAACATGCATTCAGCTGAAAAAATGGCCACCATATGTCAATTAGGTTGAAGTCTTGCTTAAACTCAAAAGCTGCATGTTGACACAGTGGAATGCCATAAACAGAAAATTTGTGTAAAGCTTAACAATAAAATGAACCCAACCTATGTGACATCAATATTCTAAAGTAATCTTTCCAGCTGGTGATACTTTATTATAAATTGAAAAATAAGAATTTAATTTCGTCTTTAAAAATGTTCTCGGAGATGTTAAATACCTCACAGAGTTATGCAGAAGATGTTTTGTATACATGCATTCAAAATGTGAACTTGAACTTTTGAAAGAACCCATAAACTTTTTTTTACACTGACAGTGGTTTAAACAGGTGAAGCATTTAATAATCCAAAGTAATTTACAACAGGTAGATTTTAAAGGTAGCATATTACAATCTCTATTGTGATAAAAGCACACTACCATCCCAATATAACATACATATTTTAAATACTTTATCTGTCAAAACCATGACACACACGCCTAAATATCAGCATTAATCACCTCTAAAACCTTTTGCATATTTAATTATCAAGTAATTATTTGTTTATGATAATGTCATAATTTTTAATTTCCAATCTGGAAAATTAGATATTAGTAAACATCTAATTTTCAGTATTTATCACGATCAGGTGTCTAGATATACCCAATTTATTGCGTAGATTTATGCTTTGTACAAACACAGTGCGCTCAACAGAAATGACTGCCGAGAGAAGTAACTTGGCTTGGGTAACCAATACAAATTATTGACGTACATAGGAACAAAATCTCTAGCAGTTTATCCCGATAGATGTGGATCTATCCCTGGTCAAACATCACCTTTATTGATGTTGGTGAGACAGGAAATTCCTTCTTCAATATTGATTCTTTTAACAAGAAGATGTGTATCAACTATTGAATTAGGTTATATTGTTACTGAGCTGATTATTTCCCGTAAGAAAAAAAAAAATGTTAAAAATAAAATGTTCAATGTTTGCATTTCAAATTATGATAGGTAGAGTAAGTAATGAAATGGGGTGAAAGTTTTTTTATCACTGAAGTACTTATATAACTTCTAATTTTCAGTATTTTAGAAAAAGATGGGAGCATCAAATGTGAGAAGAAAAAAAATTAATAAAAACATTTATTTTTAATGAATACTTGTAAGATATACATGTATTTACTTTGTCAAAACTTAACACCATCTACATTAAACTGAAGTGTTGGAGCCATACTCTACAGTATTAAAGATGGTATAGAGTGTGTGCCAAACCAACAGACCGTACGTAGTACACCCACCATACTCTTGACCCACACTAGACAAACCCACCACCACAGAGGTGAAGTAATCGATGAGGAACAATTCATTTAGGTCTACAGTTGATTTCAGGCTTTTAATACCTCTATGTGAATACAATCAATCACCTTCCATATTAAAGTTCAGAATAACTATAAAACTCACTTCATGACACACAATAAAAACCCAGTCAATTCAGATTTCATACACAATTTCTTGCCAAACCCATCCTATTTCATTTTTTAAAACAAATTAAATTATATAAATTTATGTAAATTTTTAAACAATGACCATGTTTTGATAACCAAGTAAAAAACAGCAGAAATGTCCAGGTTGGACGAAAAAGTGCTGATAAACAACAAATAATGATAAATAACATAATTTTTGCTTAAAAAATGAAAGATAATCTTAAAACAAAAATTCATTTATGAAAAGACAAACAAGTTTAAAATATAAAAAGTTATTTTTCAAAACCAACTAACAATGTTAACAGTCAAGTAAATTAAAAAAAAAAACTCAAAAATGTTATGATCAGAAGCACATCTATACTGTGGTATGTATTACCTGCTGGCCACAACAAGAATCATCCGTCTAATTAAGAAGCAAAACATGAACTATTTTCCAAATAATGGACTTTCTTGCAAAGATACAATTTGACAGTATGTTTGAATTGAAATCTATCTATTTATCTCCAGACCTATTACAAGTCTCGTTGATATTTTTTAGGCTATGAGAAAGTAGCAGTTTATCTTATTATATTCATACAAGTTTACATTCCATTGTAACTTTGTATAATAAAACTTTTCCAATGCAAAAAAAAACACAAATGGACTTATGTAGAAAGTGCACTGTATACAACGGTAAGACACTAGTACAAAGATTTAAACATTTACAACAGTATATCAGTGATTATCTTGTTGGTAAGTGACCTGCAGGTCATACACCAACACTAGTCTGGCCACATGTCCATTTGATATATTGTGGGTGTTATACCTGTAAAACATGTGGATAGTATAATACATGTTTGATGTTACTCTCTTATAATACTTGTAGCAAGCCTATGAGAACACATAGTTGGCAAAGACTTAGGATGGTAAAATAGCTGAATGTTTATATATATAATATACAAGACTAAAGTAGGAATATGCAGTCTTCACGAAATTAGTTCTTGGCTTGTCTGACCTAAACACCAATACTGCCGGACCAATTTAACATTTTTGTTGTAAATTTAACAAATTTGCCGGACTGGAGTTAAATTTGGCTGTTTTTTGCTGGTCGGGTCCGGCAGACCGGCACATTTCAGGAAGACTGAATATGTAAAAGAACAATTGATTCCCATTTTAGTTTTCTGTATACATTTTTCATACTTTAGAAGCAAACAGTTAATTTTGACAAATATCTGTCAAAAATTTATATTTTTGCAATTTTGGATTATTTTTACTTAAGATTTTCCATGGGAGACATTTGAAGACAGGTACATTACATTTCCCATATGGTGGTCCACATAAACAAGTAAAAATGATAATCTCAACAAGTCTTTTGTTCAATCTCCATTACAAGTCAGACATTTTACCCAACTGTTTCTACAGTACTTACGGAGTCTAGCGCTACAGAATCATCACTCCTCAGATTGTTGACCTGATTTGCCGTACTTTTCTCGGCTTTACAAGCCGTGTGATAATCTTTCCTGTTCTGCATCACTTTTGTGTATTTTTTCTCCCATGGTTTCTGTGCCTGAAGAAAAAAAAAGCAAAGGATTATTTTTTGTTTACAAATAAGTACCATATTGTTTTTTGTGTACATAATTACATGGGAATGTGATATTTTTTCTCTGAAGATTGAAATGTGTTAACTTGTTATGTGTGTGAATATACTACAATCAAGTTTTAATGAGTAGGAAAGCTACAGTACAGCCTGATTGAATTCTCTCTCCTCATCCTTGTGAGTGCATTCAGATTCCAACATTTCTCCATCAAGACAACACTAATAATTTAAAGAGTAAAAGTGTTTACTGATACAGGATTGTGGATTTTTTACAGATCCCCATGGAGGAATCAAGACAATGTTGGGGACTTTTTTATAGATCCCAATGGAGGAATGAAGACAATATCGAGGATCTTGTACAGTTCCGCATAGCGGAATGAAGACAATATTGAGGATCTTAAACCGTTCCCCATGGAGGAATAAAGACAATATTGAGCATTTTTTATTTATCCCCATGGAGGAGTGAAGACAATATCTGTGTTGTTAGATATATGGGAATTAGTTGGTAGTGTTGAGTAGGAAAAAATTATCATAAAATAAACCCCCATACCCTAAATGGCAGAGTGTTCCATCTGTATTTATGTACAAGTACAATCAACATTAAGATGTTTAGTATATATACATTTCAAAACTGGTCCATAAACATACAAATCCCAATTAAAACTTAAGCCTATGTTATATCAACTTTTTAGAATATTCTTGTTGTTAAGTATGGCACAGTTTGTACAACAAGTTTAATGACAATCTTCAAAATGCTGGTTACATTAGCCAATAAAAATATGTAGGCAAAAAAACGCAATGGAATCATATTCCAGCAAGAGTTTTATCGAAGGTTACAGAAATTTGTCTTTGATTACTCCAAAATTTAATAAAACATCTTAAATTTCATGTTTTTATTACTTAAATATGCATGTAACAGGTAGAACATATCATTTTGACCAAATATATTGTCATAATATTATAACTTTGGTCTTCACACAATCTTTACAGAATGGTTGTGATATGGTCCACTGACCACCCCAGAATTACTGGATTGATACAGTTTTTGCCAGACATGACAGCAGTTGTAAACAATAGCTATGGCAGTTGTACCGTTTACACTCGGAATGATGGTGACTTCAGGAGAGCCAGAAAACAATTTTTACTGGTCCAAACTTATAATAATATCGGTTTTGTCTGTCTGACAGACACATTTTGTGAAGAATATTGGAAGAAGATACTTGAACTTGTAAAAATTCTTCCTGTTTGGAAATTACATTTACATATATACTAGGTCCACTAAACAAGATAATACACAGGAAATAAGAGTTTGTACATTTCCATGTACATTTGTATAATGTATAATAATAAGTCAAAGCTGTTAATGCTGCTAAAATAATCTCAGCAGTTATAAATGGCTTGCTAGAAATAACAAAGATATGAATTCACCATTTGCTATGCTTATTTTACTAAGCCTTCTTTAAAGGTTAGTCTTGGTCACTAGAAAATATAATTGGTATAAATAGCAGAAACGTAAACCATATGGTATATTATACATACAGGTCTTTTGTTTTAGAAGGTTAAGACCATATTTTTTTTAAATGGTATGCTATTAGTTATAATTTGTCAAATACATGTAATTGATCATAAATATTTTAACGCTGTTTATTAAAAAAATATATATCAGAAATTATGCCAAAATGTTTTGATATTTACAAAATACATGAAGCTTATTTATTTTGTTTAAAAGCATTAATTATAATCTGTTAAGACAATCCATCATTGACATTAGTGGACTTTTTACATATACATGTACATCATTTAACCTTAAATTTTTTAAGCTAAGGCATGCCCTATATACAAGTACACAGGCTGATTATTAAAACATGTAAATTGTATAAATTTTATTGTGTCACAAGTCAAATAGTTGACACTATACTAGCATATAAAGTATAACATTGAGGAAATGTAATATCTCATACATTCACCTATGTTCATTGTATGTTTCCGAGCAAAGTGTCTCTTCTATGCATATTATTTGAAGATTTTTAAGTATTACTGTTTCCGTTTTACAATGTACAACCATCACACAATATAATAAGTGTAATGTACTTATTTCCTTACATTTTCAAGGATGTTTCACTGCATCAGTCAAAATATCACAATGTTAGCAATAACCGACTGGAAGACCACATTACGAAACACAGACACACAATATTTCTCTTTCTTTCATTAATATTACAGCAATTACTGGTAAAATAATTTTTCAGTTGATTTCAATTATTGTTATGGCTGAATCTCTCAGAATTTTTAGATACAACGTAAAACCTTGGTTGTTTGGGGTGGAGTGGGCACTTATTTATCCAGACAGAACTGCTGACCCTGGGTAAGTCACTGGACAACTGCATCACACAAGTCAGTCATTACATTTTTCTCTATTCTATGAAAGCTCTGTGGAGTCTTTCACACCCAAGAGTTTTAGCAAAATCCCATGGCTTCTAGGGAATATGTGTAATATAAAATTGTTAAAGTTGCAAATCAACCAGACAAAGTAATCAAGAGTCTGAACAAATCTAAATTGGCACATTTTAACTTTCAGATTATTCTCAGTATATGTAGTTTTAAGATTTCTGTCAATCTATTTCTTTCATGAATTATAACATGTTTAACTTCTGATGTGAGATGGTGTATTGGCAACAGGTGTACAAACAATAAGATATGTACATGCATTATCTGCTTTAAGATGTCACTATCATCACTTAGTATCTTAGTATCTATTGTACTGGTGTAGTAGGTGGATAGACATCCAAATGACATAATTTATTACATGTATATCAGATAGTACAGAGGTTCCCAAGGTTTTGTGGATTTTACTGGTCATTGGGTCCAGTTAATCACCTAAATTCACTGGACCAAAGAAAATTTCACTGGACATTTCTAAGAGTTTCCAATGAAATGTCTGAAATATTACTGGACATTTGGTCCAGTAAGTCATAAACTTTCACTGGTCCAAACCAATTTTTAGTGGACTTTTGCCAATGTCGGACGGACCTTCGGAATGACTGCAGATAGGGGTCCGCAGGGTAACAATGCATGTCTTCTTCTGTTTGGACAATACTAAAATAAGATTGTTTGATGTTTCCAGGCAAAGGAAGACACGTGTAGCTTGCAAAATAATACAATTTTCAAAAATTGCAAAAAAATTTATATTTCTATAATAATAACATGTTAAATATATGTTCTTAAAATGCACAGTTTTTTTTTATGGATGGCCTTGTCAATATGGGATAAATTTCCTTATCAGCTGTTGCAGTAACATGATCATATTCCTTCATAATAAAGAATATGATTTTCCTTCATAAAAAACATCAGATAACACAGGGACAAGTTATTGGCCTCTTTATTTTAAGAGTCTCTGTATCAGTTTTCAAAACAGAGCCTACTTTTGTTCTAAAGTGATTGACATAAGATACCAGTACAAGCAACATCAGGGATATAATAAATTCTAACCTTGCAGTGTACTAAAAACTTACCCGAAATTCATTCACTGACCTGATTGCATTATTTAGTGCAAATTTAAACGATTAAATTATAAAGAATAACATAACTATTGTTGCTAACTCATCAAGACCTTGTCTTTTAATTACTGCAATGATGCCGGTATAAAACATAAATGCCATTATTAAAATTAAATGCATTTTTGTAACTAGATCAAGAAAATGGTTGTATTGTGTATATTTTTGTGGAAATTGTACAATGTGACAAAATTTCACTAAAATGTTACATCACAATATATCAATCATAATTAGAAGAACTAGGCAGTAACCATCCTATAAAATTTAGTTGTTGTAACTGCCTGAGGGCATACTATAATGACATGATATTCATCCTTCACTACCTATATACTAAGTAGTAATCAGAAGTCTTCTCTTGGGTATTCCACGTTGAAATGTTATTTATCTTTATTAAATACTTAAGATTATTGTAAATGAATCTGATTGTGTCAATAGTTTTGTAGGGCATATCTCTGTAATCTAAAGATGCCATCTTGGATACTAAAAATGTGTATTATAATAATTGGTGAATGAAAGGTTTAATGTGATGCGTTGACAGCACTATCTCACCTACCCAGCCTATCATCACATACCATTATATCTCTGTGTAGCTATGAGTAAATGGTCTGATTTGGCCACAGAAAATGGCTGCTTGAATCCTTATTGTCAACAATTTTATTTATTCTGAATATTTATGTCATTTTATTTAGCAGAGGATGAATGAAATTATCTATAAGAATACAATAAATTACTGTGATTATGAGCAAGAACTATATTTCTACAATTTTATGTCTACAATCTTGAAATAAATGTGTATCATTTAAAAAATCTTTAAAAAATACTTTTTCACAAGAAGGAGTAGTAAAATATATGATTGATCATTCAAAACATTTCATAAATCTTTTTCTTTCCATAGCAAAAATAATAAAATTGATGGCGTCTTAAAATACAAAAGGACTCGCTTTCAGAAATGAATACAAAATAAACCTGTTTTAACTTGACAACATATGTCACCAGTTGTAAGTTGTGTATTGACAGAGAGACCAAGTTTTTATCATTTCTCTTCATTGTAAATTTTATGAACTGCACCTTTTGGTAAATATTATAAAGCTGTAGTACTATAAGACATAGGCAATAAATTAAAACATACAAACACAAAGATTGACCCTTTTTCATGCTGAAAGCTAACTACATAAACAGGTTACTTGCTCAAGTTTTTTCACTTGATAAATAATGTTACACCTAGGTTAAATTCCTATATCGGCAGTGTAATATTTCTTGAAATTGACACCACCCAGAAATAAGTGGGATGAATATCTGATCAAAAATGGCAACTTAAGTATTGTGAATGATTAGAATACAAAGGTTCACATATAGATTATATATACACTAGTGGGATATTGATTGAAAACAGCTTAACCAAATTTCCAAAAACATTACTAAAATTATTTTGGTAAAGGCAAATTTAGTTGGCAAGTCTTTAAACAGTTGCCCAAACAATATTTTATTGAACTAATAAAGGATTGACAACAACACTTTGTAGGATGCAGCAGGCTTAACATAGACTGTAGCATCCTACGAAGTGTTGTTGTCAATCCTTTAATAGTTTTACTTGTACTATGACGAACCTGCATACCTACAGGTATCCACTTCTTAGGCCGTTTTTATTTAATTTGTTGGTTTACAGACATCAGCCCCAAAAAATTAGGGTAGGAGGAGGGAAAAAAAATAATTTAAATTCTAACTTTTCAGATTTTTTTTTCAAATCTGAAGTAAATTGGGTAGGAGGCAAAAAAAAACTATTGCATATACCATATTTGGTCTTCACAGACAAGCATTTTTCCACTAGTATCGCCATGCTGTTCATCAGTTTTGAGGTCATGACATGTGACCATTATAAATTTGGTACCAAAGCTTCCCAGTATGTGGATTGGGGTGGTGTCAGGTGTGACAGTCCCATTGGTTACATTTGTAGCTCCCGTTCTTATTTCGTCAATCGCCACTTAAAGTTTTCTAAATGAGTGTTTATGACCTTTCCTACATAGTCATTTGGATAACATTTAATAAATTTTGTATCCGACATAAAAGTATTGTTTGTTACTGTTACTTCCAACTGTAAAAAGACACATTCCTCCATTTTCCATGCTATTTTAAGTATCTGGTTCCCGATAGTCTGTGTTACTACAAAAAGGTTACCTTCCGATTGGTATTCAGTCTGATTTCCGGTTACTGGTTTACGGTCAGATATTTGTTTGTGGGAAACCAGCAGATAAATGTAAACAATAAAATTACCGTTTATTTTTTTCTGGGGAGAATCGTAAGAAAAGCGGTCGGCGGAAATAATTTACAGATGAAAAAACGAGTTTATTTTTTTTCACAATCTTAAAATTTCGGGTCGGCGGATCCGTAAACCAACAAAATAAATAATACCCGCCTTAGGAGCGTTAACTGAAGATCAACTTACATAGTGTTGGTTCACCTTTTCCTCTATAATATTTTATTGAGATGATCGGCAGTTTGAATTTGTGCCTTGGATAGCCAAAAATGACTATTACCTGGGAGTCCCATTAAAAACTGACGGACATTATGTAGAAACTGTAGACTAAATACAGACAACAATACCTGTCTTACCAGCTTTGTGTCCCAGATTTAACAGCTGTGTTAACTTTGCTTTTAATACCTCTTTGCACTTACATGTACAAGAAACCTAACTTACATATTATATGTATTATTATTTTTGTTAGATAAATTGCTGTTCACAACAGTGAATTAAAAAAATAAAAATATAATACATAATTATAATGTTACCTTTTTGAATCCATCTTCAAACTCTTTAGTTTCTTTGAAGTGCATCATAGATTTGTGGTAATTTTCTTTTTGCCATGCTTTGATTGCCTGGTACACCTTGGACATTAGATTCTCAGCTACATTTGTATGAAGATCAGCTGTGCTGTTGGCTTCCTCCAGTAAACCTCTCCACATGGCTTCTGTTGTGCCATATTCTGGACCTATGTCATAGTTAACAAAAATTAAGCCTTTTCTGGTGTAGGTGTGGATGTACCTTTTAATAATGACATTAATGTACAAATCAATGCATTGCACCATGATTTTACAAGCAGAAACTTGTTATATATGTTTATGTACATTAAGTGAAGTAAGGAGACCAATTTAACTTCAATAGTTTACTGGTTAATAAAGCCCCTATTAGACAATAATCAAACAACACTTTTCGAAAACAAAGTAAAAGTAAAACTTCCTAAAACACGAAAAAACCATTATAGCTTGCTACCTTCAATTTTAATGGGGTGACACTGGCATTCAACCGTTGCTATGCCTATGGGACAGTGTTTGTCAAGAAAAAAATTACTTCAATACATGTGTATATCGGAAAAGACCTGGTTGTGAATTCCATCAAGTGCCTTATAAAAGAATATATATAAACTGGCTGGGAAGATGTACATTATTTATTGATTATTTTCCATGTCAGCCCAAGACTCCCATATGAAGCCCTAGAGCAAAGCTTAAGGGCTGATACAAGGGACGATATGTAAAAATGCTATGAAAAATTATATACATGTATACCCTATTTATCATATATTTGAACCGAAAAAAATCATAAACTTGTATTTTATTAAGTTTACTGGATACAACATCACTTTCTTTGACCAGTGACATCACAATTGACTATAGGCTGCTATCCATGATATTACTACTGATGACAGTCTATCATCAATGCTAATGTCATTTATATTATCAGCCTGATATTTTGTCAATGACATCAGGGCTGATACTGGGTTAAAACAACTGCATTGCATGGGTAAAAACGTCCAATCACAGCTCAATATGTGACACTATAAAATACCCTATACCAGGCTGGGCAGATGTACATTATAACCAGAATGTACTAGTAATAGTACATGTATCTATAGCCTGGCTGAGCAGATGTACAGAATTTACTGGTATCTATAGCCTGGTTAGGCAGATGTACAGAATGTACTAGTATTTATATCCTGGCTGGGCAGATTTACAGAATGTACTGGTATCTCTAGCCTGGCTGGGCAGATGTACATTATAACCAGAATATACATGTATCTACAGCATGGCTGGGCAGATGTATATTATACATGTAACCAGAATGTACTAGTATCTATATCCTGACTGTGCAGATGTACATCATTACAGAATATCTATACCCATCTGGTATTTCATATGTAAGGCAACCCTGAAGATAATAAAATCAGTAAGTTAATTAAAAACAAATATGTTTACAGATTTAAATCAAAACAAAGCTACTAGAAGATGTTTTATCATATTCTTACTTCAGTTATACTACTGCAGAAGTATTTACCCCTTTTCAGTACTCCCAGTAATCCTAATTATTTTTTTCAATAATTTGGCACATTTATCCGTAATCTGAAACTTTGCACATAAAATGTCTATGTCCAAACTAAGAACAATATAGAAGAGTTTCAGGCCAGTCTTTTACTATAGTATAAAACATCTTTCTGATGCACATTTTATTGATCAAACATTAATAAAAAAAAACATGGTTATTCAATATTGTAATACCTTTACATTTTCACAAAATCACAACCAAAAGCATTTGAAAGACCTTTAGCTGCACATGATTTAAACAAAATCTGAATCACTTTGGCGGTTTTTTACACCAAAAATATCGTAACAAGCTTTCAACTGACAAAAGATTTAAAACTAAAATTGCTACAATGGTGGAAAATATGTAATTCCTGGTGCAATTACGTGATGTGCATATTAAAATCAGAAATCAGAATGATTCCGGAAAATTTAGGAAGGTAAACACCTCTGCTACTGATATAACAGCTGAAATACTGTCAACTTATCCTACCTAGACAGTAACATGTACATGAAGTTCATTATTATGATTTGTAATGAAAAAGTGCAGCCAAGTAGAAAAAGCAACATGTCCTGTAAAAAACAACTTTTACAATAACCCACCTTTATCGAGAAAATCATTCCATTTTTTATTCCAACCTAGCAAACTTTTGGAGTAACCCTTTTCTATTTCAGCCCTCTGTTCAATCAGTTGACGTAAGCTATCACAAAGTTTATATCCATTATCAGAACGTTTAACTGTGCGGCTGTATTTGCCTATTTCCCAAAAACTATCACTTGTGGCTGAGAGTTCATCGTGGATTGACATGGTGGTAATCCTGAACGCTATCACTCAGGCCCTGTAACATGTGTAATGAGACAACATCAATACATCTACATAACTTAACAACTGAAAGGATTCACTTATATTATTTTGAAACTTGATACATAACAATGGGGCCTATCCCACTGGTCTACAAGCTAATGACCTGGTTGTGAATTCCATTTAAAAAATACATAAAACAGCGAGATATACAGGACTTGATTGTCTTGTTTAATACATTACCTTGAAATCTCTCTAAAACCTGTTCTCTAATAGGAAGGATTTGACAAGGCTGTACTTTACTACATTACCTTGTGTGATATAATAGTACTATGACCCGAGGCATATTACCAGTTGATTATAAAATGATCTAGTTCTATTCCAACTACTCTTTTGATCTGCCACTTTTTTGCAGAACTTTTCTAACCATGTTTTTCTTTTTAAAAGAACTATTTTTATAACCAAGGACAATGACTGAATCTAAATCATTTTGAATTTCCTGATACATATTACTTAGTCCTCCATTTCTATGTGTTTTTGACTCATGAAGACCAGCAGCATAATCTATTATTTATTATTTATGCATCTCCAGTTTTTCTCCAAATATCTTTATTTTGTACTGCACAGGTATCTTATGATCATCATGCTTAAAGAACTTGGTTAAGGTTCCAAAAAGGAAAATTATTTCTATGTTGTACCCCTTATATTCAATGGTTTGTTCAGGCATTAATCTCATTTTTGTATTGTTTTATTCACTAATCATAATCATTTCTATTATTTACTTTATATTATTTAAAGGACATTCAAAGTCTGTTCATTGAACCCCTTTCAAACCACCCTGAATGTCATAAGGTAATAGACAAACTAAAGAGAAATACATAGAGAGTAAATGTCTTAAAAGTATGTCATACTGCAGTAGCTACAGCCTAATACACAAGCTCTTCACGTCAACAGAAAACATGGAAAAATATATACGGTATTTCAGGATAAGTAAATAAACTGGTTGCATTACATGTACATTACTATCATACAGTTAAAATACATGTTCAGTGTACTAGGCCAAAAAAAAAAAATGTGTTTCTGATTACCCGACCCTACCTATTTTTTTAAAGCTGACCCTAAAGTTTTTTTTTGCGTTTTTAACAGAGGTTACTTCGAACCAGTAAACTCCCGGTATTGTTCCTGGTTTTAGTTCTATTTTCATACTTCCGCCCCAACATAGCGGCTAAATGTAAACATATGAACGCTTGTAACAAAATTGATAGCTAATTCAATGACTGTATTAGTGTATACTTTTAAAGGCTTTATAGTAATTTCTGGAAACTTACAAGCTTTACACCTACAAAGGTATAAAAGATAAAGGTCAAAATTAAATTACTAATTTAACGAACACGATTCCCAAACAAACAAAAAAATTACCTACCTACCTATTTTATAAATCGATGTAACCGGAAACACACATATATTTTTGTTTTGCCCTAATATTAGCACAAATACACAAGTGTGGACACAGAAAAACGTCTCGCCTGCAATCTGCATCAGTAACGAAAATAAATTTCGTCATAAGCATTATGTAAATAGCATTAAATATCAGCAGCGGCCTGCAGTCTTCACGAAATCTTTCCAAAAAATGGTGGACATTCGGTCCACCATCTTCCCCAGAAATGCTGGACCGAAGCAGCTTTTGCCGGACCAAATTTGTCTGATGTTGCCATTGTTTACATTTAACTAGCTACCTTATATGCATGTAGATACAGACATATATCATACATAAAAGTTATTGTAAACATCATACTATTCATAACTGTTATAAACAAGCTGTGTATATCTGGACAAATGTGTCTAAAGAATATAAATAAAATAACATTTATTATACATAGCAATACTTCACAAAGCTGAAAGCAACTGCTCCATGGGACACCCATCTACAGAAACCATCATGTGGCCATTGATAACTAGTTATCTTTATTCTTCAATTTCAGCTTACTAGTATATATTGTATATATTTATTAAAGCCAATGATTAACATAAAATATGTTTTAAATGAACTTTTTAGTTTCAACCCCATTTTAAAGTGTTTGTTTATCAAACAGTTACGATTTTTCATTAAAGGCCGTTGTAGTCTACTTTTTTCCTCATTTTCGCTGTTGGTAATTAGACGTATACCGGAAATAAACAAATGGCGCTTAATCCATTTGCCCAACTAAAATGTTTCAAAAATGAGTTAAATACGCAGGATCTTTGCAATTTTTATTGGTTTTACATATTTACTTAAAAGTTGGAAGTCTGTGTGAATCAGTACAACCATATATATAAGTATTTTCTGTGAATGAACCATCAGGACAACTTGAACTTCGATAATAACAATGTCGGACTTTCGGACCGACGAAACACGATTTTTTACCGGTCCAAGCGTTATTATATCGGTTTTGTCCGTCGGACCGACGCATTTCGTGAAGACTGGGCCTGTATACAAATATTGTCACCATACCCTGCATAGTTACAGGGGAACAGCCGTAACCCAAAAACTTTAACGTAGTCGCTGGACCGTGAAATTGAGGTCAAAGTCAGGTGGAACCTACCAGACAGTCATGTACTATTTATCAGCAACCTATATACCAAATATTGTCATCATACAGTGTTCGAAATTAACGGATGCTAAGACGCAAAATGCGTGTGAAATATGTTAATTGCGTCTGGGAAATTAGGAAAAGGGCAAAATTTTGCGTCTACGATAATTTGTCCAGTTTTGTTAGTTTACGGCCACAGGCACTTGTTTCGTGAAAAAAAAATTCATATACTCTCTTATTTCCATTTGCCTGTGTTTACGGCCGACAAATGTTTATTTACTTAGTTAAACTGTGTCCGTCTGTTGTCTGGATGTGTTCCGGTAACCAGTTCTATTTCTTTACGCAACTCTCTGACTTTTTCATCCACCTAGCGCTGTTGGTGGTGCTCCGCCATCACGGAGATGTGTTAGATTAGTTTTTAGAATCTCTGCCATGCCGGTTGTAATTTACTTCCGAAAATTTTTGCTTCTAAAAATTCTCAACCTTACAAATTTTGCTTGTGAAAAAAATGACCACAAGCAAAGATTTGCTTGTGGGTAAAAAAGTTAAATTCTATGCCTGATCATACCATGCGTAGTTACAGAGGAACTGTCGTAACCCAAAAACTTTAACGTAGTCGCTGGACCGTGAAATTGAGGTCAAGGTCAGGTGACACCTACCAGACACTCATGTAGTAGTCATCAGCAACCTATACACCAAATATTGTCATCCTACCATGCGTAGTTACAGAGGAACTGTCGTAACCCAAAAACTTTAACGTAGTCGCTGGACCATGGAATTGAGGTCAAGGTCAGGTGACACCTACCAGACAGTCATGTACTAGTCATCAGCAACCTATACACTAAATATTGTCATCCTACCATGCGTAGTTACAGAGGAATTGTCGTAACCCAAAAACTTTAACGTAGTCGCTGGACCGTGAAATTGAGGTCAATGTCAGGTGACACCTACCAGACAGTCATGTACTAGTCATCAGCAACCTATACACCAAATATTGTCATCCTACCATGCATAGTTACAGAGGAACTGTCGTAACCCAAAAACTTTAATGTAGTTGCTGGACCGTGAAATTGAGGTCAAGGTCAGGTGACACCTACCAGACAGTCATGTACTAGTCATCAGCAATCTATACACCAAATATTGTCATCCTACCATGCGTAGTTACAGAGGAACTGTCATAACCCCAAAACTTTAACGTAGTCGCTGGACCGTGAAATTGAGGTCAAGGTCAGGTGACACCTACCAGACAGTCATGTACTAGTCATCAGCAACCTATACACCAAATATTGTCATCCTACCATGCATAGTTACAGAGGAACTGTCGTAACCCAAAAACTTTAACGTAGTCACTGGACCGTGAAATTGAGGTCAAGGTCAGGTGACAGGTGACTGACTGGCAAGTACTCATCATAAGCTACCTCTGGACCAAATTTGATGGACCTAGGGCTTGGGCTTACAAAGATATGAAGCAAGATGTCAAGTGTTTACACCGCCGCCGGATTCCCATACATATGTCTCGCCTCCAGCGACTTTCGTCGCAGGCGAGACAAAAATACATTTACATTTTTGATTGTAACAATCTTATATAAAATTCTTTTACTATTTGTGATAGAATATAACAGAAAAACACATGTCTGTAACACAAAAAAAAACAACCAAACAGTCTACCTTTTACATAAACTCAAACTGTAATCCCACAAAACAATACCTTGTACTTTCTGCATCATGTCAAGATGTATGTTTAAATATTATAATTTATGTTTATTGTTATGATATATTTCTAAATGTGCAAATCTTACAACAGAAAGAAGTATGGTCAAGGTCATTTGAAATGCACACATATTAAGCGGTTTATTTGTCAGCTAACTGACCGAGTGGATGCTTGACGTTGAGTATGCAGTATTTCAGCTACATGTAGATACAGGAGGACTGTTCAAAGAAAAATTTTAAAAGAGCATACATGTAGTAAACACACATTTAACATGATGAGCTAATTACTGACCACATGCAGATAAAAATAAAGATAATATCTATGTATATCCTAATGATACTTAAAAGACTCATCATCTCAAATCCTGCTTAATCTTTAAATTCCTTTAAACATAGTTACGCATAATCCATACTTAATAAGAAGTGATATTTATTATATAATATACAAGTTAAGTATTGAGCAACTGACTATGTATATGTAACTTTACCGACGGCACGAATGTTTATACCATACACAAATAAACAACAGTTTGCGGGTAAAAAGATGTAGATTTTGAATTTAAAGATTTCATCTTTACTAAATTTTAATAAAAAGTAGAAAATTGATATGGTTTGCTGCTGTTAAGGACATCTATAAAATGCTGTTTTTTTAATGGTCATGACATTTTTTCACAATTTTCTGAAAACTACTCAGTACTATTTAGAATGGGTTGTTTTCTACAAACGGCTTCTTTGGAATAATAAATGATAAAAGTAATGTCGTCTGTTAGGAAACAGTTAGAACTGATTGTATTTGTTACCTAATATATCTTAAAATCTGTCCTAACAATGAAAGGTTCCTGTAACGACATTCTTATAGCTTGTAAAATTATCTGCCAATGAACACTGTGGGGATGCAAGAACCACACATGCATGTAATTATATGTATACAACTTTTAAAATGTTTGATCTCTGTAGAAAGAGAGCCCTTCATCATCTGGTTTTAATATAGAAATTGGACCATTATTTATTATTAGTGAGTAATGTCAACTACAACTGAAAGTGTTAAGATGTTACCATCCCTCAGGACAAAATAACAGAGTTGGTAACATTGTACTTGTCCTCTTACATGTACGTCACAATGAATGATACATCACATTAAGGGATTTTAGTGCCATCTCATCTGCACATGTTTGTTGAAATAAAGTAGATGCAGCAGTCTAAGTGTTGGTCATGTGCTGGCCGTGGAATTTTACATTTGGAATTGAATAAAGGCATATGTATTATAATCAACTGCAGGTTCTGGGGACAATTTGCATGCTATGCACGCCAGGATATTTATACAGTTCTTATTGACTCAGATTAGCATAGGACATTGGTGTTTACTGCCACTTTCAGCAATTTTTCAGCTATATTCATGGTGTCCAGTTTTTATTGGGGGGTGGAAGCCAAAGTACCAGGAGAAAACCCCGGACCTTCAGGACGAAAACTAGCTATTCCTAATCGCTTGGCTTTTCTCAAGTGGCTACGAAATGCTATCAGACTATTATGATTGCTACCACCCTGTAATCATGCGGGGTATTTATCCCTTACTTAGTTCTGCTTATTTGTTGGTCAATTGGCAGCTATCTTCCGATTTAGCAGCCAATCAAGACGCAGCATTATTTATCTGTTATCCTGTAAGTACGACTGGTTTCTGCAGTATACTGTATAGCTTTTGATTATCAATTCCATCTCGCATGCTAGAGGTGAACAATTTCCTATGTTAGTAATGAAGCTGTCCTTGAGTGAAAAATTCTTTGCACTGTGAGAGTTTAGGCATCATATGGGGTGTAACTTAAATGGAACATGATAGGTTCATTATTAATTAGGTAATGGATGCCTTCATTCATAGTTTCGATCTCTTATCCCAAAATGACCACAACAATGATCATTTAACTTTAAGCATGTTTATTATACATGTACATATATTTATCTCAAATGTTACATTGATAAATGTCTGTTTTCCATGTATATGTACAACCAATGAAATTGCCATAATCCAGAAAGTCAAATTCAGCAAATACTAGTAGGCTTCACTTTGTGGGGATCACATTGGAAAAAAAGTCTTTTACAAAATCACAACAAAGAATAAATTTATGATAAGTTATCAAATAAGTTTTATAAAATATGACACTAAATGGTAAAAAGAAAAATGCTTGAAAATTATGTATAAATGTATAAAATCACTATAGTAAGTATTGACATATTCTGTAGAGGGTTTTAGCGTGAAAAATGAAAACTGCTTACCGCGTATGGTTCAGCTTATGCTCCTTTTGTAGATCAAGAAAGGTACTTTTTGAAATCAATAATTATTTCCTTGAGATATTCGGCGTTTTGAAATATGACCGTTTTTAAATTTTGAAAGGGCTATTTTCCATACTAAAATTTGACCTCAATTAGAACGGAAGTGTACTTTAGGAACAATCGATTGTTGTCTACTCGAAGTCCTTCGGGTGAAGTCGTCTGCAGTTAGGACGGGAAAAGTCTCGCGGTCTGTCCGAATACCATTGAACGTCACGAAAGCAGACGAACATTTGTAAACATCGTAAGGTCCCATTAGAAATAAAAATGGCTGACTTATTATGTAAAATTCCCGTAGCAAAAGTCAAGGACGATTTGTAACAACTAAACAGTTAGGCATATTATAAAACATGGACAGCAGGGGTCGCGCTGGGCTTCGCCAATGTCGCCAATTGCGATTTTTTTTTCAATTGGCGACAAAATATTGCGTCTGGCGATTTTTTTGGCGCCAAGGTTTTATAGTGTTAAACGATGCATGCACGTTTTAAATTTATCGGTAATCGGCGATTGCATCATTAAAGATCCTTTGTCGGCTTCTATGGTCGTAAATACACGTGTATTGTGTAGTATCCAGTGACATGTGTGTTATTTGGAGTTATTAAACGGAAATCTGCAATAAATGAATCAACAAAGTTGTCTGATGAAAAGCAGCTTTACCTGCATCACATTGAGTAGACGTGTAATAAAACAATTGATGCTGTTAATTAATTTATAAAAAATAACAAAACAAACATATTTTAGTAGTAATATTTTTTTTTATAATGTAATTAATAAAATACGGGTATGAAAACTGACGTCATTGTTGAGTGATTTCCGGACCGGATGTCCGTCTTAATTTCGTAATTAGAAAACCCTTACACATGCGTAGTTTTATTTTCAGTATTTCCGGTTTTAAGTTCATTCACGGGAATAGATGTTTCTAATAAATTACTGTACAATTTTGGTTTTCTGCCAACAAGAAATCACTCACACATCTTTTCATGATTAAAATACAATTAGTGTACGGGCTGCTCGAGACCAAACTTTTGAAAAATTGAATTCAGAGTCCGGCAAACTTGGATTTCGTCCGACGTTACAGAATATGTCACACATACTACATAGTGTTAAACAATTTCGCCGTGTCATATAGTAATCTAGCGATTTCTAATATGGCGACACTTTTACAAAACTGGCGACGGAAAATTGCAGTTGGCGATTTTTTTGGCGCCAGCTTTTTAGAAGCCAGAGCGGCCCCTGGGACAGGTTATCGTATCTACATTTTTTCTACAGAATTTTCGTAATAAAAAGGTAAAATATAGAATAATTAAAAAATGCAAGTAAAAAAAAATTTCCAGGGGGGTTTGGTATTTAGTATAAAGGTTATAGGAATGAGGTAATGACAAGAGCTGACTATATAGAAAGTTACTTTATCAATGGATCTATATGTTTAGAAGAATAGAGATTCTGTGATATTTTTATTACCATTAAATTGTTCAAAAATTAAAAATAGATTTGTAAAGTGCTTATCTATGTTGTTAAAAAACAAATTATTACCGTATTTCTTCTTTAATTATATGGAATGACCAGACGATAGCCTCGGGACAGGTGTGCATAAACACCTGTCAAAACTTCACCTAAGAGGAAGTTAATGGCCTTCAAAATTTATTATTTGTAAATGCTGAACAATGTCAACTTAGCAAAGAATGAAGTGTGCTTTCAAAAATACATAATTGTACAAATGTCATATGTTTAACCTTATGATATACAGTTACAAAATGTGTCAACAATACGGAAAAATGTCAGCAATGTTTGTGACTACATGTCAAAAAAACTTCCGAATAATTTTTTTTTTAAAGTATAACATTATTTAAATTTGTAATGATGCAATATATATATATAAATTTGACTACACATTTAAAACGTGTAGAAGAACTCACCGATTTCGCAAGTATAACACCTCAGAAATATATCCAAAATGGCCGATATGAATGGGTGTGGTTTAAAAGTTGTATCTCTTCTTACAAACAATTTGATTGGATAAGCAGTAGTGCAGTGTAACATTGTAAATATTGATGGATTGTGCTTCAACTGCAAGTTGTCGTGTTTAAGGTGTGGAAATAGTTCGAAATGATATTGTACCTACCTAATCATCTTAAAAAATTAAATTCAAAGAATATTGTTTTCGGCTTGCAAGGACATTGGAAACGGTTTATATATGACGATTCGTAGGAAAGAAAGACACAGGAAAAAAGTCACGGATAAAAAGTCACAGGAAAAAAAGTAACAAGAAAAAAGTCATAATTAATAAGATGTATTGGTATTGAATGTTTGTTTTAAGTTCTTTTTGCAAGATTTATATTTATGTGTAAAAAGTAAAGTGGATATTTGAAGACATTTAATTTTAAAATATATATTATAACAACTTAGCAAATTTTTATCATATAAAAACAAAGGAATAAATAAGCAATTGGTAATGCAGTAATTGGTCACACATGTTCATTTTTCACTAAACATTATTTAATAAAGAATTCACTAAAATGTTGAAGCCTTTTTTCTTTTGCTTTGATCTATGTATTAATCAGGGACAGTCTATACTAACTTAGTATAGACTGTCCCTGTATTAATATAGTGTATAATCATATTCTTTTCTTTGGTATACATATTTTTAACAGTTAAAGCAGCACAAAAAGCTGTCAACAGTAATGTGTTTTTACTAAAATGTTTTATAGATTTTGATGGACTGAATTACAATTTTTATTAATGGTATTAAATAACTAATTTGTAATAAAGTAATAAAAAAAGTTTTGCATAAAAATATGACAATAATTATAACAAACATAAAAATATTTTCCTATTATGACAACATATGTGACCAAGACTAACTTAATACTTGTGACTTTTTTTTCTGTGAATTTTTTCCCTATCAAAACTGTGACTTAATTTCCCGTGACTTTCTTTCCGTTTACCGGCGAGGTTGCCGATTCGCCACACTGACGATTCGTCCCAAAATCGCCCCCATATAATATGTTAAAAGGAATCGCCCTACTCAATGACAATTCACCCCACATACATGGAGTTTCATATATTCAATTTATAATATAAATGTATCAGTTTACATATGTGTTTTATTTGGCGGTGAATCTCGTGAGAATATATATCAAGTCAACTCGTGTTAACTCACTTCTTTAATTAATTTATGGCTCACGTTTTATGTTAAATGATGCCGTTATAATTTCCGAATAATTCGGTGCAAAAAAGGAAAAAATTAAATTAGACTAATAATTCAATTATTTGTCTAATTTAATTGTTTGCTTTTTTTGCAATCGTGATAAACCTTTATCTGAGTAACAGAAAGGTTAACCGATGTGGTGCATGGGTGCATTCCAAGGTGCTCCGGATGAGTAAGCAGTGCTTGCATCTAATTAGATATCAGTCGTGTTAAGTACTATTTGTTTCAAGTTCTCTTAACATGTCAATACTAAGCATGTAAAAAGATTACGCATGTATTCTTTACTTATGCTATTGTATACATGAGTTACGTCCCATTATCTACAACACACTCACGTAAACCTGTCACCTGTCTCTGAAGATTTTTGGATGTGAAGACTATAAATAAAGCTTATTTAATATTTGCTGTGAGAGCATCGCGAGTGAGCACATACCAATTTTGAGGAAACCATGTTCCGCTTGAACAGTCTGAATTCAGGGGCGGATACAGGATTTTCGAAAAGGGGGGGGGGCGTAAAAAGGGGATATCGGAAAAGGAAGGCCACGAACAAGGTTTTTATAGTGTTCAGTAACCTTTATTTGATACAGTATATACAAAAGAGATATCATAATAAACGAATAAGTACCGTTAATGCATTAATTTATGACGAGGACGAGCGGGGATTACATATTTGCTTTTGGCGCTGGTTGTTACCCTCCCTGTTCTCTTTTTTTTCCTTTCCTTTTTTTTAAAGGGGGGGGGCGTACGCCCCTACGCCCCCCCCCTGGATCCGCCACTGGAATTTGAGTGTGATGGTTCAGTTAATCCATATAGTCTCTAATCTTACTACCCCCGCAGTTGTTTTGCTTTCTTAATAGTATTGCTGGTTTTGATCCTTAATATCTCACAGCATTGGTTCCAAGATATTTGAACATACTGGTTCCAGTTTTTGGCCATTGATCATTATGTCAGTGTTGATGCCATTTGTCTTGTTGGTCATGAACTTGGTCTTTACAATCTTTATTTCCATGTCATATGGAACAGATGTCTTATCCAGGCGTTTCACCAAGTAAGCTGGCTCTTCATCTTTTCCTGCAATACCATCTATGTCAAGCGTTCCAGGAGTAGGCATCGGAATTGATCAAGATTTAGTGACGATTTTATGACTATATTTTTCGTAGTCATCAGACTGAATAGCAATATCAGAACACTTCTGTCTTGACATGAACCTATACTAGCCCCAGTGCTTAGCAACCAAACATGATTAGACCTTATAAAAAATGTAATGACCTGGCGCTGGGGCCAGTATAGCTTGATTTATAGGTTCTTCCCATGCTGGACTGTAAATGTTTGAGAACACTGCCATTGAATGAAATAACAAAATACCGAGCACAAAGGAAACTGTCAAAAATAATCCACAAAACAAAGGTCTGTGAAACCGGCAAACTTGAGAACCAACAACTAAAAATATGGCAACAATGGTCCTGACTTGGTAAAGGCATTTCAAACGAAATAGTTGGCTAATCCAGGTTTTATTGCACGCGAAACCTACCGCTTTCATTACTATAGTATGTGAGTTAGTGTGTTGATGAAAATGGGTGGGTATCATACACCACTAGTCAGTAATAAGTGTATCCATCACAATCACTTTGTACTTAATTCTAAAATTGGGAAAACTATCTGCAACAAGGAAATGGTATCTATAGTAAAACTTGTTAAAGGCATGGACGAGTCTTTTTTTCTTGTAACATTTGTTTTAAGTCTACCCTGAAGAAATTTATGATGTATGCAAAAATCAGTTTACTCTCTGCAAGCTCTTACATACCTAATCACTTGAGAAATATATATATATATATATGGTAGTTGTATGCATATGTGGAAGCGAAGGCTTTATGTATGATATCTTTTAGACGGGTTTTAGTTTATCGTGAGGCAAGGTGGTATAAAGAGTTGAAAAATCAAAGGTTCTAACAGATGAAATTTTAGATATCGATCATAATTGGATTGATTGACCTGCGACTGCTCTTCTTCGCGTTCATTATGAAATCGGATGTGCTGTGGACAATAATTGGTTTCTAGTACTTTTAATGTTGGATCTGCATGTCTCACGCATTCGACGTGGATTATCATTCTTTTCCTTCGTTTAGATCAGTCATTCATTTGGAGTAGCGAGAGATGCAATATCATGGATCAAATCGTACTTAATAGATAGATAGACGGGTGTTGATGTATCATCGCCTTTGAATCGGAATTTTAATCGAAATTACTTTATATATTGTAACATTTATGAAACATTTAAAAATTATATATGTAATTTTTCAACCATATGCCATTTTTATATTAATATACCATTTTATAAGGGTAAAAATACCATTGCAAAAATTAAAAAATTCTAAAATAACGTACCCGGTATCAATGATTACTGTATACCAAGATCAATTTCTCTCCTGTACAAAAGGAACAACATCAAATCAACAAATACAATTTTTTTTATTCAAAAACGATTAACACAAAAAAACGCTTCTATCTTTACACGCCGCCAAAACTGCCGACGGTTCATCGTATCCGACGCGCTTCAACAAAAAATGATACGCGTCGGTTCTACGGTGTAATTGTGAGTGACGTATCGCGTGAAAAACATTGGGGTAGAAAGTGAAAGAAATAACAAAATCATGATTTCATCAGATACGGAATATTGGTAAAATCTAATGTATTTAAAGAACAAATTAACAAATATCCCAAACTTGCTGAATACTTTGTAAATAACCTAAAACCCCGTATACAGAGATTTGTTTATGAACCAAGACGACAGAAAAAAGAAATACAAGAAAAACTTTGGACAAACAACAATGCAGAAATCATGCAATCATGTTTTTAAAGTTGCCTTGAATTGGAAACCACAGTCTACACCTGATCCTATAACAAAGCTATATGACTGCGTGTGTAGTCAGTTTGTTCATTTAAGGGGCTGTCTGCACCGATTTAGAGTGAGGAACGCTGTTTTATTTATAAACTATGGTGGTGTAAAACACAAGAAGAAAAAAAACAATAAATTCAACTGCTTTTTACACGACAAGAACAGGAAAAAGAAGCCTGACGACATGATAAGTTCCTCGGACGGGAAGTTTTCTGTGATAAACAAAGCAAAATCAGTAGCAAAGAAACCATGTCAAAGGAAACGTCCCAACAGTGAAAGAACCCCAAAAAGATAAGTCTTGTAAGTTTAAATTCTTATTTAACTAACTGTTACGCGCACTACAAACAGATGTCCCGAGCCGTGTGCAGGATGTCTTATAAGTTTAAATTCCGTATATAATCCTTTAAATAACTGCTACCCGGGCTACAACAGATGTTCCGAACCTTGTTCAGGGTGTCTTAAGGAAGTTTTATTACAAACCTATCCCTTGGTCCATTTTCATACTTAACTGGATTGTAATTGTGTTGATGAAATGAGAGGTCAAATAATTATAATGGCAAATAATAATATGATATTAGCTATTAACATACATGACTTATTTGAAACCATTTAATAACCAGATTCTGAAAGTGTAATAAAATGACACCAAAGATACCAAGGCTATAAAACATATATCTATTTAAATTAATTGTTTATAAAAATGTAGACTGGAGCTTTATTCAACATAACACCCGGTATGTATTATTCTGTAAAGCCATTTCCGATTTATTTTAATCTCACTAACAGTACTTTTCAATACTTCGATATTGGAGTGCCATCCCCTTGCTATATATATCCAAATAGCATGTTCGGTGGCTACAAATATCAATTCGGTGGGACAGAGCGTAAAAACAACAGTTTAAAATCAGTATAGATATTGTCATATCTATAATTTCTGATGGGTTTTCATCATAAATATTGGGGATTTTACACAGTATTTAACGGGTACACGTTCGTTTATTTTGATTTTCGTCTTGAAAATGCACACATTATATAATTATAATACGATACAATTTTTAATAATGCATTTTATTATTATTATTATTATTATTATTATTATTATTATTATTATTATTATTATTATTATTATTATTATTATTATTATTATTATTATTTTATTACTGTTTTCGTTGGGTATAATGGTGTTTTGTGGTGTTCGGTGGTGGTCGGCGGTGTTCGGTGGTGAAAAGACCGACCCAAATAATACCTTTTATCATTGAGAATGTCTGTAAAAAATTCTGTATTTGTATCTGTATCTGTTACGTTGTAGAACCCACAATTGTTTTTCTACAACTGATAGAGAGCGCAGGTATTTTTTGCGGTGCTTCTGTAGAGCGTTCTTGAAGCCTTCTACAGAGTCTGCATGCACGACTGAATCTGGTAGTTGGTTCCAGTGAATACAAGTATCAACGAAAAAAATGAGTGTATATATTGTGATGTTCTGCTGTCTTGTATAACTAGTCCTCTCGAGTTTTTAAATACGTGCTTTTCCACTATGTTGTTCGTGGTGCTCCTTGAAAATTTTTGGTCTTATTTGACGTTTTGGTTTTGCAAATTTTATGAATGAGTCTAGGGGCAAGGCCGGCACCAGGAGGCTCGTTTTTCTTTCTTCCAGTGTGTATAACTCTAGTTCATTCCGCTTAGCTGTTATACATCTGGTTCTCTGTTTATGTAGGTTCCTTTTATGAATCGTATTGCCATGTTTAGTATCCTTTCCAGTTTGTCTGTCTCCCCTTAGGTAAGGGTTCCAGATAGTAGCCCGTATTCCATTATGGATCTGACATTAATATGTTCACTAGTAACATATACGATATATCAATGCATTAATTATTGTACAAATACAAATACAAATACAAATAATTGTATTGGCTCAAACTCATCTACAATAAATGGTTAAGGCCTATTACAATAATTAAATACAAAATTGATGTCACAACCCATACAGTAGGGTTACTATTATAATAAAATGTAATATGGATAATACTTATTTATTATACAGGTAAATTAACATGGCATTTCCTCATATTTAACCCATCTGATATGAAGGAGGAAGTCAACTTTAATATGTAGTTTGAGGTATTATTTAAAAGAAAGTTTAAGTCTGGGAAATTTTTAAAACAATGATTCTTGTTTTGAGAAAGATTCAATATCTTTGTATGAAATGTTTCCCTGTATACAGTCAAAAAGTGTCTATTTTAGAAAATGCAACGTGCATGTACAGAATACAACAGCAAGAGTTCAGTATTACTCGAAGAAAGAAACATTATTCCATAACACCGGTTCTCATTTGACCGGTGTATTGAATATTTTTGCAATTTTCCCAAAGTTGAAATTTCACCACTTAGATACTACATTCATATATGTCATATTCCAACGATCTACCCTTCCGGTGACAAATAAAATTAAGTTACACATATATATCAATGAAATTGCTATAAAATTTACTAGAGATGAAGGGGTCATTGTCGAATTGGATACTATATCAGCGTACCCAGGGTACGTTTATAATTCTTAAAAGTACCCTGATAAATTAGTTTCATATAAACGTACCCAGGATATAAGAAGCGGCTGCAATCGTACCCTGATAGATGCAAAGTATATAATCAGCATCATCAACTTTGGTACCAAAAATCGCGAAGATCCGGAAAGGCTTTTGATCACGTGATAGTTGAACGAGAACAGGGTACGATTGCAGCCGCTTCTTATATCCTGGGTACGTTTATATGAAACTAATTTATCAGGGTACTTTTTAAAATTATAAACGTACCCTGGGTACGCTGATATAGTACCCAGGTCGACAATGACCCCTTCAGCTTTACTAGAGTAATATAAGGGCCACTTTTGACCGGGCTAAGTTGAACAAAAATTAGTACCAAAGTTGAAAAATCCTGTTCAGTTTATGTAAAGATGATCAATGATAAACCAAGATAATCTTATATTCATTGAAAGAAATTCGTTATCTTTAAAAATTGGTGTTTGTGGGTTGACGTAGGATACAGGGGTCAGTATCCTATTCATGGAATGAATTTCCGGTATGTCAAAACATGGCAGGATGAAAAAATAGTCCCATTTGCTTATAACTGCTATTGCTTAAGAGTTGTTTATTTTGAAAGGTATGGCATTACTGTTGTACGAGAATAATTTTTGTTCAGTCAGTGTCTTTACTGTGGAAGCACTTCCTAAAGTGTGTAATGTGGTACAATTTTAACTTAAAGGTAAAATCCCGAAAAATGTCCGTGGACATATATACTTTTTTCTCCATTTTTATGTAATTTAGCATTATATGTGTAATGCCCCATATATGAAATTTTAAGTGAAAAAAAAAAGATTTTTTTAATAAACAATTTTGATGTCTCACCCGTTCGGTTACATTTGCACAGGCCATCCAAATGTATAATGACCTCTACACAGAATCCTTCGCGTGGAGATTTGTGTACTTCACCATGCATGGTTTCTTGCGTTTCCATCCCCATGTCTTTACAATCCCACAGAGATTATGGATGGTAAACATTGTTTATATAAATCATATATTTGACACGATTATATTGCTTGAACCTTTTTTCTTGTTGCATAATCAGAGAGACTTACAAAAATACACCTCGCTCGGAAAAAAGGCAACTCAAATTTCCAATGACTGGTTTATAGATTAGTCTGAGAATCCTCTGCCGACCAACGCTTTTTTTGCGAGGGACGTCAGAGAGCTCTCCATAAGCAAAGCAGCGGATTTTGCGACACGGGTCTGAGTCGGCAAATTTCATCGTTTCCAGATGTTAAAAAACATTTTCGTCCAGTTAAACTATATATAATTCTAGATCTATAACATAAAACCTCACATTTCACGTTTATATTTATCATTTTCATCTGACTTTTACATTTTTTATTATTATTTGAAATGTGAGGTTTTATCTGTCAGTTGATCATTCTCGGAGCAAAATTTTTTCAGAAGTTCTGCATATTTTAACATGTGAAATATCATGAAACTAACATAAACACAAAGACTATACCTGTTTTCAATGAATTAAACAATGTTCAATTAAATAATCCATGTTTAAAATATTGAGACGAAATTTTTCTGCGAGCTGACATTTTGAATTTAACGGTTAATCAACATTACGGAATCAAGTTATATTTAATGGCGGAACGAATACAATTTGTCGCAATTGTAACGAATGGAAAATTTGTTTCGTCAAAAACGGAGCCATAAGATAGATTTAATTTGGGTCAGCCATTGAATGTAATGGGAGTTAAGGGACACCTCAAATAAAGCTTTAAACAGGACTTGAAAAATCCACGATACACTTAGGTAAGACAATTTTGAGAAAATTTAGATATTTTTCTTTAAGTTTAGCCCAGTTTGCATGGTTGTACAAACTTTTTTCACTTCAAACTTAACTTAAACATTCCGCACGATTTTCTTGCGGAATTTGTGCACGGGAAAATGCGTTTAAAGATGAAACCTCGAATTTTACTAAAAACATAAAATATCAATATCCGATAAAAAATGTTGAAAATAAACATGAAATGAGAGGTTTTATTAATGGAACTAATATTTCTTTATGAATATAATCATCATACCTTCAAAGTTCAATCAAAATGATTTAAGTCCATTTCTAAGTTCATTTCCATCGATACCCTTACATTCTGACATTTCGCTTTCATTTTGAACAAAAAGTCATGTGACAACAATGTGACTTAAATCCAGTGCTTAAATTAGCTTGATTGGACGGCAGAGGATTCTCGGACTAGGTTTAGATTAGCTTCAGCCAGGGACAGTCTATACAGTTCGTATAGACTGTCCCTGCTTCAGCTGTGTCAATGTTACACATGTTACAGCAATACGAATACGAAAGCTTTATTTAAACTATTGCACCAAAATAACATAAGCTCTGTTGAGCTGTTAACAAAGCACACAACAGAAGCAAACATTAAAAACAACATGCAGAAATGGCAGACGGCACACAATTGAAACTATCGGCAAATGACAACATGCAGAAATGGCAGACGGCACACAATTGAAAATATCGGCAAATGACAACATGCAGAAATGGCAGACGGCACACAATTGAAACTATCGGCAAATGACAACATGCAGAAATGGCAGACGGCACACAATTGAAACTATCGGCAAATGACAACATGCAGAAATGGTAGACGGCACACAATTGAAACTATCGGCAAATGAGACTTTCATCTGTATAACACAATTACAAAAACATTACATTTTAAGACAGTAATAACATGTAGCATACAAAGGTAAGAGAAGCACATACTATGACAATAAAACAGGGCAGACAGCACATGCTAAAATTAGAAACTACATGAAACAATAGTAACACAATATACAAGGCAAGATAAGCACATAGATGTAATAGGACAATAAAGATATAGCATACATTAAATATAAGGAAATACTATGACAATAAAACGAATGGTATGCTATAGAGAGTATATAAGCAGAAAAGCAATTCAGGACTTTGTGACAATTTGCACATGCAGATTGTACATGCATATAAGCATTTTTCTATAATTTTCTGGTACAAGATAAGAGTGCAGACTTTTCTATAATTTTCTGGTACAAGATAAGAGTGCAGACTTTTCTATAATTTTCTGGTACAAGATAAGAGTGCAGACTTTTCTATAATTTTCTGGTACAAGATAAGAGTGCAGACTTTTCTATAATTTTCTGGTACAGGATAAGAGTGCAGACTTTTCTATAATTTTCTGGTACAAGATAAGAGTGCAGACTTTTCTATAATTTTCTGGTACAAGATAAGAGTGCAGACTTTTCTATAATTTTCTGGTACAAGATAAGAGTGCAGACTTTTCTATAATTTTCTGGTACAAGATAAGAGTGCAGACACTATGATTTTGTACTATAAGCTGCTTTTTATGGTATTTAAAGCAGACAGCACAGTTAAAACTAAATGCACACAGATAGGTAAATTATGTAGAACTAAATTCCAATACCAAATTTCCAGAAAGATTTACACAAACAATCTACTTGTCTTATTATTGCAGCCAAAAGCTCAAGTGAGCTGTTCTGATAAAAAGTTGTATGCTGTCTGCCCTTAAGTTATCATCGACTATTGTTGTCATTGTCATAAACTGTTCACATTTTCATCTTCAGGCTGATCATCAGCTGACATTAGTCAGGTGGTAATACAAAATCAGCTGACATTAGTCAGGTGGTAATACAAAATCAGCTGAAATTAGTCAGGTGGTAATACAAAATCAGCTGACATTGGTCAGGTGATAATACAAAATCAGCTGACATTGGTCAGGTGATAATACAAAATCAGCTGACATTGGTCGGGTGGTAATACAAAATCAGCACTGTATGCTATATACAGGTTGAGCTAAAGTATGTGATACAGGAAATATAAGGTTCATAACTCTGGGATGATATAGATGAAAGTTGATTATAAAAAATCCTGTATTTAATACTAAATATATGATAAAAAACATATACATCTAGTGATATTTTTGGCTTATAACTATATAGAATTTAAATTTTCAATCTCATTTAAGTATACAGAAAAGAATTGGCAGAGACAAAGAGAGAACTTGAGATAATCAGTGTTGAAATTGATAGTTTGTTACAGCGCCAGACGTCTCTACAACAGCGTAAGACAGAGCTAGAGGCCATCCTACTACAAAGCAGTTCTAAATCTAGTGATGAGGATAAAAAGTGGGACAAGCAGGGTACACTTAAATATTTTTGTCATATGTCCTATGTTTATTTTTTTTTAATCAGTAACCTTTGTGTGACTGATTCTATTAGGTTTTGCATAGCCATCCCATCAACTACCGTAAAACGGTGTGTATAGTCCGCACCCCTTTCTTGACCCATAAAATTGCGGAAAAATTTCTTATATGCATGTACGATCCGCACGTACAAGTTTTCACAAAACGTCTCAAGATGAAGACATACAAGTCAGACTTGGCCGCGCTTCTTAACAAGTTTTACTTTAATATGTAATTTATTCTCTTTTTAAATATCATTTATGTATATAATTTTATTAATTTCTAGTGATTGTGGTAAATTAAATTAAAAATAGAGCATTCTCATATCGTCTATTTTGTCTTTTTGATCGTTGTTAAAACGGAAAAATCACACATTTCGAAACCAAAACAATTTGTCAACTTTGATTCATCAACCAAACAAAGAAAACAAAAAGATAACACGTTTTATTTTAATCCCTGAATGATTGCAATCAAAACATCGATCTTCAAACACTTGAGGTTTCATAACGACGCCATTTGCATTTTACGCAATACAGGTTACACATCTACTATTTTCGTATCTGTTTTAATTTGTATTCGTCCTATAGAATTAATATAATATTACTAAAAATAATTAAAGTACAAATTAATATCATAACAATGTATACATATGGAAGTTTGTAAAAGAATTATGTTAGAATAGTACGAAAATACCGCGTATGACACTACAACAAAATGGCGACCGCCATTGACAACAGTCAACGGGACGAAAATACCGCGTATGACACTACAACAAAATGGCGACCGCCATTGACAACAATCAACGGGACGAAAAAAAATCAATCGAGTCTGTATTTATGTATAATCCGCACCATTCCTTTCCAACGAAAATTAAAAGAAAAAAACTGCTGACAATACGACCCTGATTACGGTATTATTTCATCGATACCAGAAAAGTTTTGAATGAACTTACAGTCAAACCTGTCTTAGCGACCCCCTCCATATAACGACTTCCTGTGTTATGCGACCGTATTTATTCCTCCCGAGCATTTTCCCATTCATTTTACCTTTATATAACGACTCCCTGTCTTACGCGACTTACGACCGTGTTTTCCGTTCGTTTTGACCAAGAAAACCTGTCTATAACGACTCTCGGGACAGTTAAAATCATTAAGCAATAAATAAACCCTGTCTGACGAAAAGAAGATTTGTAGACCATTGGCATTGTTGTCAATTATCAAGGTTCTTCGAAACGGAAAACTAAAGTATGAAGCGATGAAAAACTGTTTTATTATCTTAGAAGCGAAGTTCAGATTGCCCTGTAAAATTTGAATAGACGTCAATGTCGACATTCGATTTTGTTGCCAGTCAGATTGGAAATGATGATGTTTCTCATAACGGCGTGTTTATTGTATGATCACGCCATTTTGTTTTACCAAGGGAAATAATCAATACGAAACCGGTGTACACTGGTTCTAAACCGACTTGCACTTTCTACATAGAGCTTATTGTTAAAACTCAAGGAAACCAGTAAAACCGGTACAGAGAAAAATACAACAACAAAATGGGGGAATAAAGTTGACCTGCGTTAATTCAATCGGAAATCAAAACGCTCATTATTGTTGTATATTTTGTACTTGCGTTATTTACATCAAATAAATGTCATATTTTATTGTTTACTTAATAAAACAAACAATACAGGTCTTCAATTAACTCTTTCACATGCTGACAACATGACTTTGTTGATTGGTCTTCAAACATCATGACCTGTGTATAAAGACCCCCTGTCTTATGTGACCTTTTTTACAATTTCCCTTCAAAGGTCGCTTAAGACAGGTTTGACTGTATTTAATTGGTTGCTATACAAACTGCAATATGTATTTAAACCAATGGAAGGTCTGCTTCTAATGAAGATGTTGGTATAAATGAACTTACAGGTGAACATAATAATGTTAATGGCAGTGTGTTACCCAACGTTTCCCTCAATACATTATATAAATAACATATAGATGAGAGGGTCATAATCTGCTCTATTACCCTCTATGTATTTGTTTTTTTTATTTTATTATACTAAATGTTTTTACAGATTTACAGAAATTGTGTTTGCTTGATCAGTATTTGACTAAGCACTTGTGTGAAATATAAAGCAACAAGCTTCACAAAGAGGCTCTAGATGAGGGGATACAATACAAATATTTTTACCTGCTGAGCCATGGTGTCAAGAGTAGATTGTTACCTTCACCTTTTCCAATAAAATTAAATACTAGTACATGAAGTATAACTATATCAAATATTCTGTTAGTGATTTCATGTTAAGGTAACATTGAATAAATAAGCAATTAGTAGTGCAGTAATTGGTAACACATGTTCATTTTTCACTACACATTATTTAATAAATAAATCACTAAAATTTTGAAGCCTGTTTTTGGCTTGGACCTATGTATATTTGAAAAATATTTCTATAGTTGTTTACCCTATACTTTTCTTTGGTAAACATATTTTTAACTGTTAAAGCAGCACAAAAAGAACTGTCAACAGTGATGTGTTTTTACTAAAATGTTTTCTAGATTTTGATGGACTTGAAATACAGTTTTTATTGATGGTATACTATAACTAATAAGTAAAAAAGTAATAAACAAGTTTTACATTAAAATATGACTATAATTATAATAAACATAAAAAATATGTTATATGACAACATATGTGACCAAGACTACTTATTAATTGTGACTTTTTTCCTGTGACTTTTTTTCTTGTGACTTTTTTCCTGTGACTTTTTTTCATATCAAAACTGACTTTTTTTACTGTGACTTTCTTTCCATTTACCGTCATTATTGAGGTTTATGGTTGGGGTCTCATTGCAGGCAGGGTGCACTTCACTCCAATCTTAATTAACAAGGATTGCAAGTTTTCTGAGCGAAGGTCGGGGTTTTTCTCTGGGTACAATGGCTTCTTCCCCACATAAAACTGGTTGCCATGATAAAGTTGAAAAATTGTTCAAAGTGGCATTAAAAACCATTCAAACAAACAAAGAAACAAATTAGCAGTATCCAAAAACCGAAGAGTCCATTTAAGAATTCTTATCTGACAATGGTAACAAATATGGCATAACATCTTTAAAAATTGTCTTTAAAGTTGAAAGTTTAAGATACAGTAAACCTTTTATTAAGAGAGACTACTTAAAAGAGAGAGATTAAACAGGCATGCAGTCTTTTAATATACGTTTAGGTTAAATGCAATATCACTGCACAGAGAAATCTAAATTATGTGTTATAAAATATAAATTTTACTTTTAAGACTTTCCATGGAGTAAGGAACTGTTGGAGAAGATGGAAACTGTTTTTAAAATACAAACACTACGTCCAATGCAGCTACAGACTATGAATGTGACCATGTCTGGTAAAGACTGTATGCTAATCATGCCTACTGGTGGTGGTAAAAGTTTATGTTTCCAGTTACCAGCACTGTTGTCTAAAGGTAATTCCTCAGAAATTGAGTAAGGTTTACAAAAACCTCTTGACAACAAGATTTATGTGTTTAGGATGCTTGTATCTGCCTACTGGTAATGATGTTTATATTGTTTATCCAATGAAGTATCACTCTTGTGGCTGAGTGGTTAAAGTAGTTCGTCTACTAATTGATCATGTGGTCTTTCAACACTGAGATTGGTGGTTTGGGTCTCACGGACGGCAGGGTGCACTCGATTCCAATCTTGATTGACAAAGAAGGTCACGTGTTTTCTCTGTAATATAGCTGAAAAATTGCAGAAAGTGGCCTTAAAAATTAACAAACAAAGAAACATACATCTCTGCATGTAGACCTATTCTACCAATTTGACAAATTGTGTTTCCAATCAAGTATCTGTCTGCAACTTGAAATATAATTGAAATTTCTCTTAATTTTTTTCCAGGTATTACATTAGTTGTCTCCCCTCTAGTTTCTCTAATGGAGGACCAGATTATGGCACTGGAAAAATTTGGTGTGGAGGCAACAAAGCTGGATGCTTCTGCGAATAAGGAAAAAGTCAAGTGTGTTCAGGATGCAATGGTTGACAAGAAATCACCACTGAAGCTTCTATACGTCACTCCTGAAAAACTGGCAAAGAGTAAAAGATTTATGGCTAAACTAGAAAAGATGTACCAAGCTGGCAGGTTCGCTAGGCTAGTTATAGATGAAGTTCATTGCTGTTCACAGTGGGGACATGATTTTAGACCAGGTGAGTTCTCATTAAATTGTAAACATTGTGGACAAGATTTTAGAACAGGTTATCACTAATTTGAAGTTGTTACACTTTCAGCATGATATGTTGACCAGGTTTGCAGTCATTTGAAGCTGTCACATACAGTTGAATCTTAATTTTTGGGTCGAGACCTATATATGTGATTCTAGTGGCAGCAGCAGCTGCTTCAGTACTTGACATTTTGCTTTATATCTTTTTAAGTTTCAGCACTATGTCTATCAAATTTGGAATCAGTGGTAGCTTTTGATGAATACTTGCCAGTCAGTCACCTGTCACCTGACCTTGCCACCTCAATTTCAGTGACTATGTTAAAGTTTTTGGATTAGGGCAGTTCCTCTGTACCCTTGCATGGTTGGATGACAATATTTGGTATATTGGTTGCTGTTGAATAGTACATGACTGTCTGGTAGGTAATACCTGACCTTGACCTCAATTTCACTGTCCAATGACCATGTTTAAGTTTTTAGGAATAAGGTATCTACATTGTCAGGTAACTCATTTGGTTAAAAATATAATTAATGCCTGAAGAATTGTAGGATAGTTGAGTATGGGCCAGAATAACTTCCTCAAAATTAAATTTCTATAGTCCAGGTTATATTTATAGCACAGACTTCTGAGTTAGACAGATACACCTTCGAGCGCTTTAGCGCGAGAAGGTGTATTTGTCTAACGAGGAAGGCGGTGCTATAAATGATTTGTAACATGAATCCCGCCCATTAATAATTGGTTATAAATAAAGAGGGCGGTGTTAATTATGGTGCGACCGATATTCGACTAATCAAATGAAAAGCTAATATTGGAAGCTCGTGCTATCCTTTTGCGTTGAAAATCAATAAAATTTGACATAATTAAGGCGGAGTTTTACTGTGCATTATCGGATAATTGTAGTTGGTTATTGCATGGCTATTTTCCCTTGAGTTTAACAGGCACACGTGACCTTTCATGCAATATTATACAAGTGTTTTAATTTAGAGCATACCTACTCGTCGTCTCTTGTTTATTCGTAAAAAAGAACAAAGGATTCATGTTACAAATAAAGTATAAACAGCACAAGTAGTTCTCTCATTGAGAATTATATCAGATTATATAATTAATAATTTTAAAATTTATAAATATTTTTGTGTCCTTTTGCTAACACTATTGCTTTGGGTAGGTAGATAGGCCTTTATAGTTGATACTTGTAAATGGGATGGGATACATTGGCTGTTTAAAGTGGATAATAAAAAAACATTGTGAATAAAAATTATATAAACATAATTGGATTTTAAAAAGGTGTTCATATGGTTAAAATGAAGACTTTTTGGTTTTTTTTTCCTACTTTTATAATTGTTCAGTATACTGGAATAGAGTGCCCTAGTGGCTTCACAAAAGTTTTGAAATTTTTTGGTCTAATCCAAATCAGTTTGGCAATTAAATATAAATGTCTTAATGTTAAGAATTATCACCCCCTCCCTGTGTGATGTAGAAATGTGACATACAAATACACATGTGTAATTATCATTACCTGTATTATGAGGTATGGCAAGTTCAATGAAAACTACCATTACAAAGTTTGCATGGTATTCATTTAGCTTTTTTGGAGGTAAACATAATTCTGAAAAAAAAATTTTTTTTTGAGAATTTTAATAAAATACTTGCCAGTAAAATTATAAGGCCACACAAAATTAATTTTAAGGTTCTCAGGCCAAATTTGTCAAAAATAGATGAGGGAGGGAGGCTTTTTTTTAATCATTTTATTGGTCTAAAATCAGACGAGGGAGGCATTTTTTTATTCGTTATCTTGCACAAAATTTAACTGGTAAAGATCTCAATCGATACAGCAAAGAATTTCTATATTAAACATTCATATTTGTATATGAAATGTATTTAAAGGTTATTACATAAAAGAACCCCTTTTAAATTGTTAAATTGTTTATGCAACCTGGGTTATACTAAAGTGAAATTGAGGGGAGGGGGGCAGGGATCGTCGCAATGCATCTAGATGCGTATTGAACACATCTTTGCAGCAACTAATGCATACTAGTACAGTTATCGGATACGAATTTCAGTCGTGTCAATTTCGTCTCCAATGCATGATAACATATACATATGGTGATCGAAATTAACCTGTTTCGTCAGATTTTCTACAGGTAACAATTATTTGGGCAGCAAATATGTTTTAATTAGGATATTTATTAGACAATAAATACATTTAGTATGAACATAAATTAGAGTAAATGAACCTTTAATTTTAATACATTTCAATTCGATTATCTGATTGATATACACTAGATTTAGGATCTGAAAGACTTTACTGTGTCTGTGGTCAGGTTCAACCTTTCTGTTGAAATTGATTGTATAATGTTCTAAATTACAAATAGTTCATTCTAATTTAATTTACAAGATTATGCTTGGGTATAAAATTAGAAAAAAAACTGATTATTTTATAAAGAAAACAATGATAATTTGTTGGGTGGAAAAGTCGTTTTGAATGTCAGCATCTGCATTATTTTGACATTCATTTCCAAGATGAGCCAGACAAGACACGAGTCTCTCTTTAATGGGGAAACATCAGCATGTTTCAAGTAATGATTGCAGTTCAATCATACTCCAGAAGACTGATAAAAATCTTGACCACTAGAACAGCATAAAGCATATGTCGCCATATTGTATATTTTATAAAATGACATGAATGATTATGGGTCTGTCAGTGAAGAAATCGGTTGTATGCAACCACTTAGCTTAACTGCAATATGTTACACTCGTGAAAATTGTTTGGGATTTGCCATTTTCAAAAACGAGTCCAGGACTCACCATAAAAAATCCTACAAAGTATCACTGAAAGGGTACATATTTTGTGTAATCAACTTGAACACTTCCTTTTAACCTATATCCCTAACACTTTCCAGAAGCAGAGTGCACATATTATAGTTGCGACCTGCTATTATGGTATCGTTTTATGAGATGTTTCTATATTTGGGAACATCAAATCGTACAGCTTTAAACCCAGATCCCTGAAACATCACAGAAAGATTGAACACGTATTGGTTGTGCACCTGCTAATATAGAATGTGTTTTCCCCATTTTTCCAGGATTGGGAACGTCGTAATTTTCAATGAGGGTACCAATTTTGTGTAATCAACTTCTCCAGTTCGCTACCCAGATCCCTGAAACTGCACCAAAAGATTGCACACATATTAAAGTTGTGCACCTGATCTTATTTAAGGAATGTTTTCCCATGACATGTCCACGAGAATATCTTTCAGCAAATTTTATAGATGGTACCGTTTTTGTGCTATCAACTCTTCCTTTTTTGTCACAAAACTGTAAACGATTCTCCGTTTAATAAAGCACTTGTTTTGCAACGCCGCCATTTAAGACAAACGGTTTTTTTTGTTTATTTTCCTCGGCTAACCGATCTCAATAGTGGTGAACACGAACGATTCCGTAACCCTCCTTTACTTTCAAACGCTAGTATGCACTATGTGTTCTTTCGGAAGTTATCATTAGAGTAAGCAAAGATGTACGATCTTTCCGAATGCAGTGGCGGGAAATTAAGAAGCGGATCGGACCGGATAATTTTTTTTAACGGAAACGGCACCGCATTTCCGGATTTTTATTTTATTGAAAACCCGATAAAATCGGCAATGCGGCGGGGTGAAAACGGATGCGCGCGGGCCTGAGAACCGTAAATCTAATTTTATATGGCCTAATGACTGAATGTTTCTATTGGTTATAGACTATAAGTTTTTGGGTATAATGAAGAGACAATTTCCAGAGGTACCAATCCTTGGTCTAACAGCCACAGCTACGACTAAGGTGTTAGAAGATGTTAAGAAGATCCTCAACATTCCAACCTGTCATCTGTTCAAAGCATCATTTAACAGACCTAACCTGTATTATGAGGTATTGCAATTATTATTACCTGTATTATAAAGTATATCATTACCTCTGCTTAAAGGTATAATAATTATCATTTTAATAATCATTATCTGTAGTATGAGGTATGGCAAATATCATCGCATGTATTATGAGTTATTGTAATTATCATTATCTGTTTTATGAGGTATGGCAAATATCATCACATGTATTATGAGGTATTATAATTATCATTATCTGTATTGTGAGGTATGGCAAATATCATCGCATGTATTATGAGGTATTGTAATTATCATTATCTGTATTATGAAGTATGGTAATTATAATTACCTGTATTATGAGGTATGGTAATTATAATTACCTGTATTATGAAGTATGGTAATTATAATTACCTGTATTATGAGGTATGGTATTTATAATTACCTGTATTATGAGGTATGGTAATTATAATTACCTGTATTATGAGGTATGGTAATTATAATTACCTGTATTAAGAGGTTTTGTTATTTGTATTACAGTACGCCCAGAGTGTATGGTCACTCAAACACTATACACAGTGTAGAGTGTTTCACAGTGTTACACTGAAAATTTTGAGTATAGACACTCAAAATCACCCACAAATTATCTCTACCCCTAATTGCAAAAATTAATTGTTTATTCAATTTGTTGTTAGTCACTCTTGCATTACCAACAGCCTAGAAGCTAGATGTAGACTGGTAAAGTCATATTAATACCAGGAAATTAAGAACTTTAAAATTTTAAATAATTTTCGTAAATAAATCGGAACTTGCACTAGAATAGATTTTTTTAAGAACAACTTGATATACGGTAATAAAAAGAAAAAGACAATATACTGTCCTTAGTTCAAGTAACAACAAACGGTATACCAGTGATAATGTGTTTTCTCCTTATTATTTCATATACACTATATCAATTTGTTTTTTGCCGACAATACACAAATGTTAACGTTTTCTCTAGACAAGGTGCATATGACATAAATAAATACACAACTGTTTAACCACGCGGTCAGCAGAAAGTAATCAAGGTCAAATATACATTTACATCTTTCTTTAATGTACCAAAACCATGAAATAAAAATAGAAGTTTCATTTACAAAACATTATCCATATACACATTAAAATGGCAATTTTTGTTTACACCGAAATTGACCAATATTCGAGATAAAAATAGATCTATTGGTTTATGTTCCAAGTAACTGTTACTGGTATAACGATGATTGTTGTTTTTATCGTTCTGATTTCATTATGTTTTCACTGAAATAATATGTAAATTTAGTTTTGTTTGGCCAATCAATTGACAATTGGCATACACTTAAAATATTTTTCTCCCTACTCTAGACTAAAGCCACGTGTAACATGCACATAAATACACAACTGACCTGTTAAACTGTGTGCTTTGCATAAAGTATAATTCGGGATAAAAGCTTTACATTTAACTTCAGTGTTACCGAAATTATAGAAAGAGAAGTTCTGTTTGAAAAAAATTCTTATTCATGTAAATAATTTTGAAAATACAATGCTGACCAAAATACAAATAAATAAAAGCAGGTTTCCAGGCGTGCACACTATTGCATAAGTTCGTGAAGTGAAAGAAGCTGAACTGTGAATTGTACTAGCACAGCTCACTCTCAGACTTCCAGGATTGCAATAAATCAAATTGTTAACGATATTAAAACCACTAAAGGCGCTAATTATTTATAATTAATTTTTAAATATAGATAGACATAGAGATAAAGACCGACAAGTTATTTCTGCATGCACAAAACAAAAAAATCGTGAAGTTCGAAGATTGAACACATGTTAATTTTGTTGAAATAGAAAAGCGAGACATTATTTGGTTCTTTACTTGCAATAAACATTTGATACAATATATTTTCTACACCCTGAAAAACCGAAAAACACAGTGTCACACTGTGTTACACCCTAAAGTCGGTACATCAAGGGGATTAATTTTAAGGTGGTGATGGATAACAACACTCTGAAACACTGTGATTCTCCGAGAAAATTTCGGTGATACACCATGTAACACAGAGAAATTTCTCTTATTTGAGTGTTTGAGTGACCATACACTCTGGGTGTACTGTACCTGTATTATTCAGGTAACAAACATAAGCTCACTTGTTTAGTGGTGATTATGTTGATGATATAGTACTCATGTCATGTGTAAATCACTCCAAGGGTTAGACAGTGTGTGAAACACTATTTAGTTTATTACTTGATGAACCTAAAATTAATTTCTATTAATCACTTAGTGTTTAAATTTGCACACTAGAAATCCTGTTAACAAGATTTCATTTCAGCATTAAAATTTGATTAAGGTTATATTGTAGTGCTTTTATACTCCAGTTATTTAGATAGAAATCTGTATCTGGTTTTTAAGGGAACATTCAGCAATATTTTGGCTACATAATGGCATCTAGTTTTTGTTGAGGTTGGATGACAGAGTACCCATTGATAACTTTCAACCTCACAGTGAAAAAAAGCAATCCTTGTAAAAAAAGATTGGAGTTGAGCACACACTGTGGCTTTAGTCAAGCTCAATGTGGCTCGAACTAGTAAATTTGTCTCAATCAGCAGAAAGGTTTCAAAATGAAAAAAATACAAGTATGTAATCAAATACTTTTCAGGTCAAGGACAAGTCATCTGTATTTAAAGATACTATTGAAGAAATTGTAGAATTAATTAACAGAAGATTCAGAAGTCAGTCTGGTAAATACTGTGTTAGTCCATCTTGTCTGAAGGGCATCACTTGGTGACTGTCATAGTAAGCATTCCATATCAGTCTACTAATGCTGCAGTACTAGGCATGAATATTTCTTTGGAGATCCTCTAGAAATTTTATGTTTTAATCAGAAATTAATGTGTTGCATTCAATCTTATTGGTAGATATATTCTTAAAGGTCCAGTGTAATTAAAATTTTACTGATTTTTGACATTTCACATTTTCTTTTATAATAATTTCATATATGTGTGTCTATTTTAAATATGAGATGGTCAGGCATCATGATAATCTGATATTGTATTTAACATGGCAGAACCAGCTTAGAAACATAAACAAAATTATGCCAGAAACATCCATACTTGAAAAAGTAGTTGACAAAACCTGACTGTGAATTGGTGATTTCAGCACTAAAGCAAACCAAGAGTTTGTACCCAACAAAGTGAACCAAGCCTCCTACTGGAAAAATAGACTAGTTAACATGGCAACTACTTCTGCCAAATTGGTATCAAAAACCCATTCAGGACCCAGCCTGAAAGAAGTCATTATAGGGCTGATAATTCACAAGACTGTTATGCACTGTGCATACTGCAATAAGTTTGCCAAAGCCCTAATAGTGGCCCTGGCACCTGTCTAGAGAAACCATACATCACACTATTTGAAGAAAACAGTGACATCAGAAGTCCCAAACTCACCAAAAGACAGCAGAACTAGAAGCAAATTCAGTGTTGCCAAGAAAAGAACAGGAGATACACGACCCATTCTCTTGGCTCTGTACTCTAGGTGCTTTTAGATGTATTTCCTGATATCAAAAGATGGCATCACCCATAACACTCACTATACATCTTTACTTGAATGCCCAAAACTCGGGGTTGTGACTGTCTTAACTTATTACAGAAATCTGACAATGTCACCCACACAGGTCAGTATAAAACACTGACGATGCCTCATACAATCAATACAGAGATCTAACAACCCAAAACACATGATTTGACCAACAGGCCTTACTACAGATATAACAGCTCTCACTAATCGCTAGATACTTTACACCAGACATGGAAATCAAGATTTAATTTCTTCAACTGGTTGATCTGCCAGATGAAAAAGTTAATACCATTATGACAGTTCTCACTACCTATTTGACATAACACCAGTATCAAACTATCTGATTCATTGGCTTTGGTTCAGACAGAGCAGCAGTATTGGAAGGGAAGAAACTAGGAATAGCTACCCAGTTGAAGTAGGAATAGCTACCCAGTTGAAGTAGGAATAGCTACCCAGTTGAAGTAGGAATAGCTACCCAGTTGTAGTAGGAATAGCTACCCAGTTGAAGTAGGAATAGCTACCCAGTTGAAGTAGGAATAGCTACCCAGTTGAAGTAGGAATAGCTACCCAGTTGTAGTAGGAATAGCTACCCAGCTGAAGTAGGAATAGCTACCCAGTTGAAGTAGGAATAGCTACCCAGTTGAAGTAGGAATAGCTACCCAGTTGAAGTAGGAATAGCTACCCAGTTGAAGTAGGAATAGCTACCCAGTTGAAGTAGGAATAGCTACCCAGTTGTAGTAGGAATAGCTACCCAGTTGAAGTAGGAATAGCTACCCAGTTGTAGTAGGAATAGCTACCCAGTTGAAGTAGGAATAGCTACCCAGTTGAAGTAGGAATAGCTACCCAGTTGTAGTAGGAATAGCTACCCAGTTGAAGGCCATAAATGTGACTGTTACTATTGTTTTTTTTATAATTCTAAGTATTTTTTTTTTTTAATCAGGAATTATTTATTGCTTCACTCAAAAAGAGTCAGAAGAGGTCACAGCAGAACTACAACAACGAGGGATAAAGGCAGGCTGTTACCATGCCAACAGAACTCCCAAAGAGAAAAGTCGTATACATGAGATGTGGTTAACAGATCAACTACTAGTAAGTCAATATATTTATGTTTAATGCCAGAAAATTTTTTTTGGTATCCTTAGTATGTACATACAAATTTTATTTTTAGAGCTAGAGCATTTAAAAGCATGTATGTATGCATAATGATGGTGTGCAGCATCAACAGATTTAGACTTTCTTTAAATTTTTATAAAGAGATAGTTGGACTTTAGAGCCAAGGCATTTATATTAAGTATCATTTATATTTAGTATACACATAATGAAAGTATGTGAGACCAAAGGATTTAAATTTTATTAAATTTTCTTTATAGATCTTCTTGTTTTAACACCAGGCACACTTTTACTTGAAAAAACCCAATATCAATCTTCAATTCTCAACGGCGGGGGCAAACTGTTCTTCTGGTTAACATCTTCAGCACGGAAAATACAAGACTAAACTTGTTCTTTTGTATGAATAATGCATGAGAGGTTCCTCTTAAAAATTTTCAAATAGCTGATCTGACTTCCATGATTGCCAGCTAGACAGATCTGGTTTTAATTAATTTCTTTTGTTGTGATTATGATAGAACTACATTTGATAAAGTATCTAATTAAATTATTTTCAAATTCTATAAGCCTATGATATTTAAATACAGCTTCATTATTTAAATTCCATTGTATAATAAATCCCTTGTCCATGATACAGTTCAGCACAGCCAAGTATAAAAATATAGTGAGCTATTGCCATCACTTGCTGTCCATCATCGTCTTTGGTTGTTGTTAACTTTTCTTTAAAAATCTTCTCCTCCAAAACCACTGAAGGGATTGCTTTTACATCATCAGTAAAATGTCCTCTAACAAGATTGCATAAGTTGTGTATGCAGACCAACCAACATGGTCACTGTGGCTAAAAATAGAACAGGGGTGAAGGTATAGTTTTTGACTTATAGTTCAAAAAGTAGAACAGATACAGTAAATCTGAAGTTAACCTTCCTCAACATCAAAAGCTCCTCAAGACTTTTCAAAGAGTTAAAGTTGTGTGACAATGTGTACTAGGAGTTATTGCCCCTAAATTGTTAAAATTTGTGTCATTTTTCCTCAATATCTTGAAAACTGTAAGATCTAGAGAAAATCTTTCCATACAAAATTATTCAGCTCATCAGGATCTACAAAAATAATTGTTAGTGCAAATGTGTTGGACAAATCCTTATAGGAGTTATTCCCCTTAAAATGTCAAAATTAATGATTTTTACAGAAGCATTGGTCGATTCAGTGACAGAAATTAACGGTCGCCCACTCGCCCACGGCGACTAAATTGTCAGCTGGGCGATTAAAATCTTGTTTCAAAGGAGCCCAGCTGGCGACTAAATTCTCAATGAGGACCTGGGCGAGAGAAACTTGTTGATAAGGGGGCCAAACCTCTCTGACGAAGCTTTTTTTAAATAATAAAGCATTTTATTAACGTACATGTTTACCGGAAACAAAAGTTACTTAAACTGATCCCGAATTTCAAAACCCAGTCGCGAAACGCAGAATATTTCGTGTTTTTTCCGTAACAGATCGTAACTACAATCATTTTCTGTTTTCCGATATGCAATCGTCGATGTGGAAATTTGTGAAAGGGGGCAATCCTCCGGATAAAAAAAGAGTGTTAGATGAGGAGAGTGAGAAGGGTGAGACAAGTAGTGAAAGAGAAAAGGAGGACTATGTAAATAAGTTATTAGATGAAATGGAGAGAATTAAAAATAAACTGGCATGATGATGATGAGGAAGGGGAAACAGATTCTGAGGTAGAAAACGAACTGAATGAGGATTGTGTATATAAAAAACTTTTGTAAAAATAAAGATGTACTTAAAAATTTATTAAATTTTTGAGGGTGCGTGCCTTTTACACGAATTGTTCATTCTCAATGGTGACACCTGGGCTACTACATTTTGATCTGGGCTCCTAAATTTTAAAATGTAGGGGCCCAGGTGGCTACTGGCTAAAAAAGTTAAGTTCTGTCCCTGCGATTGTAGGAATGAAAAGCTAGATAGAAGAGAAGAATTGTACATTGTATTTCAATTGGTTTTAAGTTCAGGTTAGAACGAATAATCGTACCCTCGCTCTTTTTTTTGTTTTTTGGCGAGGTTACAAATTTAGTCCCATTACTCGTAATGTAGCAGAGTGGGAGTGAATCACTAATGGCACTTTGATGTCCAAAAGAAGTTGCATATACAATCAGACGTGGTCGATCTTGATATCTTTCGACAGTGTCACCATTTTGTTATCGGGTTTCGTGTTTAAAATCGGTCATCGTTTACTACACGAAATGAATGGCGTGTTGCATCTTGGGTAATACATATGTAAATTACTGGATTCTTACTGCGGAATAGTTGTTATAGTATACATATGCAAATTAGCATGTTTATAATACAATTAGGTCACATTATCCATATACGCAAGAATGATCAACATAGCATTTTCCACATGCATCTTCAAAGACAAAAAGAGAAATTTCTTCAATAAAGATCGTTTCCCATAAGTTTTGCAATGTCAGAAGCTTTAATAACGTAAAGAAGATGAATATTATGTTTGAATTTTGTATAAATAGACCGAAGTTAGAATTTTTTATTTGCTACATTACAAGCAATAGGACTGAATTCTGCAGTTAATCCGGCAAATCACAAAACTAACTAAGGATTATAACGGCAGTCAAATTCGGCTAAGTTCAGGTGAGCGATCCAGGCTCCTAGGAGCCTCAAGTTTGCATTTCTATATTATTTATTTAATTCTAGGTGATTGTAGCCACAGTAGCCTTTGGTATGGGTATAGATAAACCTAATGTCAGGTTTGTAATTCACCACTCAATTAGTAAATCTATGGAGAATTTATACCAGGAGAGCGGGCGAGCAGGAAGAGATGATAAAAGATCAGATTGTATTGTGTACTTTAGATTTGCAGATGTTTTTAAACAAAGTACAATGGTATTTACTGAGCAAACTGGAATAGACAATGTATATGGTGTGATGTCTTATTGCTTAGATGTATCAAGGTAAGAAACTAGATACACACATTTTATGCTGTGTTGTATTTGGTTGTTTTATAATCCAATACACTGAGATTGCGGGTTCGATTCTCACTGCAGGCAGGGTGTACTCGACTCCAATCTTAATTGACAAGGATTGCCAGTTTTCCTACCGCAGGTCGGGGGTTCTCTCCGGGTACTCCGGCTTCCTCCCCCAATAAAAACTGGACGCCATGAAATAGCTGAAAAATTGCTGAAAGTGGCGTTAAAACACCATTCAAACAAACAAACAATATAATCCAATATTGTTACCTTATTTTTGATAGGTTGACTGTTGTCGTTCATTGATGGATCTAGTGTATGTTAACATGTTGAAATAAAATAGTGCATTCCATTTAAATTAACTAGACACTTGAAAATGAAAATGATTCTGAAATGGGTGGAATTAGGTAAGGAATAAGAGCTGTTTTCACTGATGTATGTTTATAGACAGATGAATTCCAAAGAACAAAATTAATTCCAATGGTTGTTCTAAGTAGGAATTATTAGCAACTACAGGTATTTCATATAGGTCTACTTAAAAAGGGCATCACCTTAACGTTATAGAATTTATCTTTTGTTTGTCTTATTTCAAATGCCACCAATTATTTTTCAGTCAGGTGTTATGCTAGCTAAATTTTTTGTATTTAATATAATGATTGTTTTTTGTCTCGCCTCGCAGCGGCGTAAACACTTGACATCTTGCTTCATATATTTGTAAGCCCAAGCTTATGATGAGTACTTGCCAGTCAGTCACCTGTCACCTGACCTTGACCTCAATTTCACGGTCCAGCAGCTACGTTAGAGTTTTTGGGTTACGGCAGTTCCTCTGTAACTACGCATGGTAGGATGACAATATTTGGTATAGGTTGCTAATGACTAGTACATGACTATCTGGTAGGTGTGACCTGACCTTGACCTCAATTTCACGGTCCAGCGACTACGTTAAAGTTGTTGGGTTACGTCAGTTCCTCTGTAACCACGCATGGTAGGATGACAATATTTGGTATATAGGTTGCTGATGACTAGTACATGACTGTCTGGTAGGTGTCACCTGACCTTGACCTCAATTTCACGGTCCAGCGACTACGTTAAAGTTTTTGGGTTACAACAGTTCCTCTGTAACCACCATGGTAGGATGACAATATTTGGTATATAGGTTGCTGATGACTAGTACATGACTGTCTGGTAGGTGTCACCTGACCTTGACCTCAATTTCACGGTCCAGCGACTACGTTAAAGTTTTGGGTTACGACAGTTTCTCTGTAACCATGCATGGTAGGATGACAATATTTGGTATATAGGTTGCTGATGACTAGTACATGACTGTCTGGTAGGTGTCACCTGACCTTGACCTCAATTTCACGGTCCAGCGACTACGTTAAAGTTTTTGGGTTACGGCAGTTTCTCTGTAACTTAGGATGACAATATTTGGTATATAGGTTGCTGATGAAAAGTACATGACTGTCTGGTAGGTGTCACCTAACCTTTGTTTAAGAATCTTTTTTATACTGCAAAATCACAGATTTTGAAAATTGAGTGGTGAAATGTGTTATCTTTTGGTTTCTTGTTTGAGTTTTGTTATGGAGGTTAAGAAGCCAATTATTTTGAGGTACATTGATTGGATTTAACAATTTCTGTTTACTACAAAAAGCACAACGTTTACTTTCCAGTGTTTAGGTTCTAGCTGGGACTAGTATAACTAACGGGATTGGACACTCGTTAAGTCTTCAGCTAAGGAAGTACGATTTCTTTGTCGCGACGAGACCGGAACGAGATTAGGCGAGAACGCAGAAGTGACATAGACAAATGTAATACGATACCAACATTTTAGTTAAATTTGTTGCCAATTTTCTGCGACAGTAAACATGTTGTAATTTTTTAGAATTGTGTGTGTCTTATTTACCTAATTGTATTACCATGAGCATGTTTTATCAATTAAAAAATGTTAAAATCAGCGAAAATCGTGAGCCACTTTTACGGGTCGCCATTTTGGTATGTCATTTTGGCGAACTTTATATTTTATGACCATATATTATCATAATGCAATATTACACATTTAAAAGGTATAAACCAACCAATTAGGTTTTTTGTGTCACGTTGCAGCATATAGTTTTTTTGTCGTGATTCCCCGTATATTTTCGGATTAGGTAGCATGAAATATTTGCAGGTTTTTGGAAAGTCGACGCAGATTTTTAAACGGTCCCCTTGAATACAACCAATATACTTCTGTATTATGAAAGCAGTATTCCTTTTTCTTTCACATTCTGAAAGAATGATGTTTTAAGAATGCACAGAAATAGGTCATAATTGATAACACTATTAATAAGCATACTTTTTTTACCTTTTTCCGAACACTTTTTTTCCACGAGAACATCTCCATCCTGTAACGTATTTTCAGCTTCTATTTTACAAGAAACTCATTTTAAATGCAAATGATAAAAAATTTCAGAATTGGAATAAGTATTTTATACAACCCATTCTCTTTTAATTTGGCGTACACCTGTTGCATTTGTTATGTAATCACAGGTGTGGTGAACAAATGGTTCAATAAACAACGGTGTCAAAAGTTGTCTGAGGGTACACACTAGGTAGCTAATACCTGTGTCATCATATAATTTGTCTAATTGGTTGAAACCATAAACATCAAATAAAATCATACAAGGCGGCTTTGATTTTAATTCACTGGGACTAGTACAACAAATCGAATTTTAGAATTAGTCAAAACATTTGTTTTTGTTTTTTGTTTGTTTGTTCTTTATGTTTTTTTTCTTTCTGCTTTGTTTTGTTTTTTTTTCTTTGTTTTTTTTTATGTGTGTGTTTAATTTTTGTTATTAAATGCATCAATTTATTGATATATACACGTAACTTACTTCAGTCTCGAACAGATTGTATCGTACAAAAGCCGTAAATACGGTCATATCCGTGTCGACACTTGTTCGCAAATTAAGTATTGGCGCGACGAGGAAAAGTATACGATATCGTTAGATTCCAGTCCCGTTGATTTATAGGTTCCTGGGTTCTAGGGTGGCAACCAATCAAATTAAAACATAAATAAGACTAGGTAACAATCCAATATTTTGGTTGATATAGTAAGTATAACAGTTTTTGTTAGCTGCATTATTCTTTAAAGGGAAACTTCGCAAAAAAATGAAAATTTGATATGTTATTCTTCAAATAAAAAGAAATATAATTGCCTTTGATGTTTTATTGTATTCTTTACCGTTTCACATCTAGAGTGAATTAAAGGTGGTAAAATTTTGTTTATGAGGGCTGCCATTTTGACAGTATTTTATCACTTGACTGCGTTTGGGACGTGATAATTGTAATTATCCAGTAAATATGATAAATCTTCCAGTTGAAAAATATTTTTTTCTGCCTTTGTTCTTTGAAGAATATTAAAACTGTGGCGATGACTAATAACTAGCTGACAACATAAGATTACCAAATACATCTTAATGTTTGAATGATCGTTTTATTAATAAAAATATTTTTAGACACACATTTAACCTGTCTTTATTTAACTCAGATAATTACCTAAATAATAATTGTAATAAAAGATATATTTGTATATTTATTTTTTTAACATAAAATAAAATTCCGTAGACAATTTTGGACGTCTTGAAACGGCAGTTGTACCTGGACATGAAAATTTTACAGGTAAATCATTACTCGAATTTGAAGGGTAATTAACAGAATTAGCAGGTAAACAAACAGGATGTTTATTGCAATTAATAGATCATTTGATGCCGACTTTGAAGTATGAATATTCAGACATTTTCAAAAGCTAATCAGATTGAAGGTTAATCATGTACTTCGAAATTAGAATGGCACGCCCCCTCATGTCAAGGACAGGTATGATTTGAATACACCGAAGTGTCAGAACACAGGATGTATGTAAGATTTCGAATATCTTTAGATGCCAGGTCAGAGGAAACATAAAACTTGACACGTTGACTCAAATATACACATGTAAAATTTTGGAAACTGTGTTACGCACACGCACGATAAATGTTACCAGTAATAATAATAATAATAATAAATATATTATAGATCTGGTTTTTTTGCTTAGATCATGAATACGAAACGTAATCTTGCCTCAACCTTGTCTTATAGTACAACCTTTCGTTATTGACCGTTTCACGTTAATATCATACGGCAACCTTAAGGTACTTTGGTGTCCAGGGATCTCTAGAATCGCCATCTAGTGATGAGATAGTGACAAGATGGCGGACCTCCATAAGTGCATTTTTTACACGGTAAATTCAATGTAATAACTTCACCATTGAACATATAATAAAACATCAAGATGCAAAAGTGTTTCTTTTTATTTGAAGAATAATATATCAAATTTTCATTTTTTGGCCAAGTTTCCCTTTAAAAATATTTCATTTATAACCGTTATTTTTAAAATAGTCAACTTCGCAAAAGTTTTGTATAAAAAAAGTTTCGTTCAATAAGTTGCATAAATAATCTGATTAGAATTTTCAATTAAATTAATATTTATGGACAAAATTCCAACGAATATTCGATGAAAAATGAGGTCACCATGCCATTAAACTATCCTCCATTTAATTCTGGAAAATGATATTCGCATGAAGTTGTTGCTGCTGTGGACATAGATAGTTTATTTTTTGCTTAGATCATGAATACGAAACGTAATCTTGCCACAACCTTGTCTTGGACTGAAACACTTTCTTTACTTCAGGGAAGCAACCATTGACAACAGTGGTGCAGTAAATCCAAAAGTAAAACGCGAAATTGGAACAAGAGAAAAATTATCCAGAAATTGCAAGAGAAAGAGCACATGGCTTATGTCATATTGGGTTATGTCCCTTTATCAAAAGATGTGCTAGAAATGTAAACAATTTGATTAAAACTCAATTTTACAAAAAATAATTAAAATTAGGATTTAAATATTATTTCCTTTACATACAAAGCAAAGTTTAAATTTTTACCGTTGTACCCCATTAATTAAAGAAAATTTACTGCCTTAAGTGGTTAATGGCTGAATCCCTGAAGTAAAGAAAGTGTTTCAGTCCAAGAAAAAGTTTCGCGGTTGCAAAGATATGGATCTATTAGAGGAATCAATGTCATAATCTTAAAGAATAAATGTCCGTGAGTACGTAGAACACCTACAATCATGTTGTCAGTGAAAATTCTCAAAGCGAACTCAACAACAAAGGTAGGGGGGTAGGAATTGTTTACTTTTGCGTTAGACTCCTTCGCTCACTTCGTTCGAGACAATACTTTTTTTCCAGGGATATTTCGTCCCAAAATGATATGGGGTCAAATTCCTGTGGTTTAATCTTAATAAAATCACAGATTAGAGTATTAATGTTTTGAGGCATTTTTCCTAGTACTTTTGCAGGCATTTTCTAAACAGTTTTTATCTGCATTCCACTAGATTGATATAAATGAGTATATCACATAGATTTTTTGTTACACTTATACTGTTTCTTATTGTATACAAATATAAAAAATACAAAAAAACTCTAACTTCACAGTTTGAATAACTCTCAAAGACAGAACCAAAAATCATGAACAACAATGAACAAAATCACAAAAAAAGGACACAAACCAGGAGCCAAAAAAAAACATGTGTCCATATCTGATGTGTATGGGGTAGTAACTCCGACAAACCCAGGGTAGGGGTCATTGTGACATTGTATCTCTGATAACTCTGACAAACCCAGGGTAGGAGTCATTGTGACATTGTATCTCTGATAACTCTGAAAAACCCAGGGTAGGGGTCATTGTGACATTGTATCTCTGATAACTCTGACAAACCCAGGGTAGGGGTCATTGTGACATTGTATCTCTGATAACTCTGACAAACCCAGGGTAGGAGTCATTGTGACATTGTATCTCTGATAACTCTGAAAAACCTAGGGTAGGGGTCATTGTGACATTGTATCTCTGATAACTCTGACAAACCCAGGGTAGGGGTCATTGTGACATTGTATCTCTGATAACTCAGACAAACCCAGGGTAGGAGTCATTGTGACATTGTATCTCTGATAACTCTGAAAAACCCAGGGTAGGGGTCATTGTGACATTGTATCTCTGATAACTCCAACAAACCCAGGGTAGGGGTCATTGTGACATTGTATCTCTGATAACTGAGACAAACCCAGGGTAGAGGTCATTGTGACATTGTATCTCTGATAACTCTGACAAACCCAGGGTAGGGGTCATTGTGACATTGTATCTCTGATAACTCCAACAAACCCAGGGTAGGGGTCATTGTGACATTGTATCTCTGATAACTCTGACAAACCCAGGGTTCGGGTCATTGTGACATTGTATCTCTGATAACTCAGACAAACCCAGGGTAGGGGTCATTGTGACATTGTATCTCTGATAACTCCGACAAACCCAGGGTAGGGGTCATTGTGACATTGTATCTCTGATAATTCCGACAAACCCAGGGTAGGGGTCATTGTGACATTGTATCTCTGATAACTCTGACAAACCCAGGGTAGGGGTCATTGTGACATTGTATCTCTGATAACTCCAACAAACCCAGGGTAGGGGTCATTGTGACATTGTATCTCTGATAACTCCGACAAACCCAGGGTAAGGGTCATTGTGACATTGTATCTGTGATAACTCCAACAAACCCAGGGTAGGGGTCATTGTGACATTGTATCTCTGATTCTTAATCATATTTAGTTAGTAAAATGTGAAGAAAATGATTTATCTCATAAACTTGTAATATGTGTTAATTTTAACATCTAATTAAAGTTCTCTCTGATAATAACCTTAATATTTTTATTAAGATATTTTATAAATGAAATTTGATTGACTACTTATTTCAATCTTATTTATGTATTATTTTTTGCCAATATATTATTCATATTTCAACTTTACACATTTTATATTTTTTAGGTGTAGAAGAGCTACTATAGCCAGACATTTTGGAGAACTCTGGGAAAAATCTCAGTGTAATAAAATGTGTGATCATTGTAGCCAAGACATGGAAGGTTAGATTGACATCATATATATAAAATATAATCTGGTATGCTGTCTTCATGGTAATCTCAGTCCATTCATCTGTCTTCATAGTAATCTCAGTCCATCCAGCTGTCTTCATAGTAATCTCAGTCCATCCAGCTGTCTTCATAGTTATCTCAGTCCATCCAGCTGTCTTCATGGTAATCTCAGTCCATTCATCTGTCTTCATATTAATCTCAGTCCATTCATCTGTCTTCATAGTAATCTCAGTCCATTCATCTGTCTTCATAGTAATCTCAGTCCATCCAGCTGTCTTCATAGTAATTTCAAACCATCCAACTGTCTTCATAGTAAATCTTAGTCCATTTTTTTTCCATAGTTATCTCGGTCCGTTCAGCTGTCTACATAGTAATCTCAGTCCATCCAGCTGTCTTCATAGTAATCTTAGTCCATTCAGCTGTCTTCATAGTAATCTCAGTCCATTCATCTGTCTTCATAGTAATCTCAGTCCATTCATTTTTCTTTATAGTAATCTCGTCCGTACGTCCGTACAAATTTCCGTCAAGCTTTTCTCAGAAACTGTACATGAGAACAATTTGAAAGTTGTACGTCCTAAGCGACTTTCAGACCTGTCGGACAACTACTTCTTGTTTGCGACTGGGCCGATATGAAAATGTGTTAACACGAGTATGAAAATTTCCGTCAAGCTTTTCTCAGAAACCGTACATGAGAACAATTTGAAAGTTTGCAGGGTGGTTCAGTATCACAAGTTGTACGTTCTAAGCGACTTTCAGACCTGTCGGACAACTACTTTCTGTTTGGGACTTCATTTAGCGGGGGCATCCGTGTCCCATGGACACATTCTTCAATTTTTTTTTCATAGTTATCTCGATCCATGCACCTTTCTTCATAGTAATCTCTGTCCATCCAGCTGTCTTCATAGTAATCTCAGTCCATTCATCTGTCTTCATAGTAATCTCAGTCCGTTCATCTGTCTTCATAGTAATCTCTGTCCATTCAGCTGTCTTCATAGTAATCTCTGTCCATTCAGCTGTCTTCATAGTAATCTCAGTCCATCCATCTGTCTTCATAGTAATCTCAGTCCATCCAGCTGTCTAATAGTAATCTCTGTCTATTCAGCTGTCTTGATAGTAATCTCAGTCCATTCAGCTGTCTTCATAGTAATCTCAGTCCATTCAGCTGTCTTCATAGTTATCTCTGCCCATTCAGCTGTCTTCATAGTAATCTCAGTCCATTCATCTGTCTTCATAGTAATCTCAGTCCATTCATCTGTCTTCATAGTAATCTCAGTCCATCCATCTGTCTTCATAGTAATCTCAGTCCATCCAACTGTCTTCATAGTAAATCTCAGTCCATTTTTTTTTCATAGTTATCTCAGTCCATGCAGCTGTCTTCATAGTAATCTCAGTCCATCCAGCTGTCTTAATAGTAATCTCAGTCCATCCAGCTGTCTTCATAGTAATCTTAGTCCATTCAGCTGCCTTCATAGTAATCTTGGTCCATTCATCTGTCTTTATATTAATCTCAGTCCATTAATCTGTCTTCATAGTAATCTTAGTCCATTCAGCTGTCTTAATAGTAATCTCAGTCCATTCAGCTGTCTTCATAGTAATCTCAGTCTATTCATCTGTCTTCATAGTAATCTCAGTCCATTCATTTTTAGCTCACCTGACCCGAAGGGTCATGTGAGCTATTGCCATCACTTGGCGTCCGTCGTCGTCCGTCGTCGTCCGTCGTCGTCGGCGTCGTCGTCGTCGTTAACTTTTCTTCAAAAATCTTCTCCTCCAAAACCACTGAAGGGATTGCTTTGAAACTTTGCACACATCATCAGTAAAATGTCCTCTACCAAGTTTGCTCAAATCATGGCCTCAGACCAACCAACATGGCCGCCATGGCTAAAAATAGAACAGGGGGGTCAAAATACAGTTTTTTGCTTATAGTTCAAAAAGTATAACAGATATAGGAAAACCGAACAGACCTTCCTTCTTCAGCATCTAAAGCTCTACAAAACACTCCATTGGGTCAAAGTTGTATGATGACTCCTTGTAGGAGTTATTGCCCTTTAATTGTCAAAATTGATGATTTTTGCCATTTTTGCCTCAAAATCTTGAAAATTATTAGAACTAGAGAAAAAGTTAGCATTGCTTAATTGTTATGCTCTATGAGGGCTACAAAAATGACTTAAGGGTCAAGATTGTCTGATTAACCGTTTAAGAGTTATTCCCCTTGAACTGTTTTTTTTAATTTGTTTTAATTGATTTTTTAAAATATTCTCCTCTGAAACAACTGAAAGTACTGCTTTGAAACTTTGTACACATCATCCGTCCAATGTCCTCAACCAAGTTTGCACCAACCATGGCTGCAGATTAACCAACATGGCCACCATTGCTAAAAATAGGACGGTGGGGGGGGGGGGGGGTAAAATACAGTTTTTGGCTTATATTTAAAAAAGTGTAACAGATACAGGAAAACCGAAGAGACATGCCTTCATCTGCATCAAAAGCTCTACAAAACACTCCATTGGGTTGAAGTTGTATGATGACTCCTTATAGGAGTTATTGCCCTTTAATTGTCGAAATTGATTATTTTTGACATTTTTGCCTCAAAATCTTGAAAATTATTAGAACTAGAGAAAAAGTTAGCATTGCTTAATTGTTCTGCTCTATGAGGGCTACAAAAATGACTTTAGGGTCAAGATTGTCTGATGAACCATTTAGGAATTATTCTCCTTGAAAAATTTTTTAATCAATTTTACTAGATTTTAAAAAGTCTTCTCCTCTTTAACCAATGAAAGGACTGCTTTGAAACATTGCACACATAATCTTTAGGACGTCCTCTACCACCTGACTACCTATATAGCTACGTTGGCTTTAAATAGAAAAAATGAAAAAAGGTTTGGGGGGGGGGGGTCGAGAGAGTTTTCGACTGATAGTTAAAAAAGTACAACAGGTACAGCAAATTTGAAGTGAACTTCCCTTCTCCCTCTAAGCATCAAAAACTCCTCCTTATAGGAGTTATTTCCCTTAAAAGGTCGAAATTAATGATTTTTGCAGAAGTGTTGGGCAATTCCTTATAGCAAAGAAAAGCTGGATAAAAAAGGGTTGTTTGGTTTCAGGTTCAGGTGAGCGATACAGGCTCCTGGGAGCCTCTAGTTCTTCATAGTAATCTCTGTCCATTCAGCTGTTTTCATAGTAATCTCTGTCCATTCAGCTGTCTTCATAGTAACCTCGGTCCATTCAGCTGTCTTCATAGTCATCTCGGTCCATTCATCTGTCTTCATAGTAATCTCAGTCCATTCATCTGTCTCCATAGTAATCTCTGTCCATTCAGCTGTCTTCATAGTAATCTCAGTCCATCCAGCTGTCTTCATAGTAATCTCAGTCCATCCAGCTGTCTTCATAGTAATCTTAGTCCATTCATCTGTCTTCATAGTAATCTCAGTCCATCCAGCTGTCTTCATAGTAATCTCAGTCCATCCAGCTGTCTTCATAGTAATCTTAGTCCATCCAGCTGTCTTCATAGTAATCTCAGTCCATCCAGCTGTCTTCATAGTAATCTCTGTCCATTCAGCTGTTTTCATAGTAATCTCTGTCCATTCAGCTGTCTTCATAGTAATCTCGGTCCGTTCAGCTGTCTTCATAGTCATCTCGGTCCATTCATCTGTCTTCATAGTAATCTCAGTCCATTCATCTGTCTTCATAGTAATCTCAGTCCATTCATTTTTCTTCATAGTAATCTCTGTCCATTCAGCTGTTTTCATAGTAATCTTTGTCCATTCAGCTGTCTTCATAGTAATCTCAGTCCATTCAGCTGTCTTCATAGTAATCTCAGTCCATCCAGCTGTCTTCATAGTAATCTCTGTCTATTCAGCTTTCATAATAGTCGTGTCCCATTCAGCTGTCTTTGTGGTAATCTTAGTCCACTTAGCTGTCTTCATAGTAAATAAGGTCCATCTAGCTGTCTTCTTTATATATTAATCTTGGTCCTTCCTGCTGTCTTTGTAGTAATCTCGTTCCATTCAATTTTCATAGTTAACTTGTTCCATTTAGCAGTCTCTGTCATATTCCTGGTCCATGCAACTGTCTTTATAAAATCTGTCTATCTAGCAGTGTTCATCCTTAATCTATGTCCATAACTAAACTGTTTCTATAGCATCTGCCTTTTTTTTCTTGTATGGATTTCTATTTCAACTCTACAAAGAACACAACAATGTTGACCTATAGTTAACATAGACTTATATTCCAGAAAATGTGGAAATTAAGAACATATTTGTAATAATTTCTAGATCCAGAACACAGGTAAATACAATGAAATGTATATTTAATTTGATATATTTTATATGGATAAATTATCTATAGAAGACAAATATTTCGTGAAAAATTGAAATCTTTCTAGTAATAATTTTTTATGAGGGGCCCCCTTAATTGCAATAATAAATGCATTAAACTCTGCATGTTTTCAATACAAAGCAGACAAATATGGTTAAAGAATGATATTATTAGACTTGGAGATTTTCCCATCTTGCCCTCCCACTGCTGTTAGATACTTTATATCTTAAAAGTTATACACTTGATTTTGAGCAGTATTTAACTTACAAAGAATGTGGGCACTGATGACACACAGATAGAAGGTGGAATAATACCTTGAATATCATCAGTCATGGAGATACAACTATTGTCATACATTGGTACGTCCAGTTGTCCTGCATATGTTTCCAGTCCATAACTTTGTTGTTGATTTATAGATTATCATATTATGTGGCACAACTGATCATCACATTAAGACAGTGTTGCACTTGCAACATTTGGGTTACTGCCTTGAAGGTCATATTCACAGTTCAGTTATTATTCTAGCCTCTGTCCATAAATGTGTTGTTAAATGATGCTACCGTAAAGGTCCGAGCTGAGTCACATGGTGGAATTGAAACATATCCTGTAGCTCACATTTTACCATTAGGCTACCAGGGGTTTTCTCCTGGTACTCCAGCTTCCTCCCCCAATAAAAACTAGAAGCCATGATATAGCTGAAAAATTGCTGAAAGTGGCATTAAATACCATCAAACAAACAAACAAACTTTACCATTAGGGACAAAAAAGCTCCATTATTGATGGATCTTCAAATTTTGGGACACTTTATTAGGATCACTTGGATAATCACATCTAAACATTTCACTTGCAACATTTATGTTGCTTCCTTGAAGGATTCAAGGTCACAGGGTAGGAAATCTGTGTTTGTCCCATAACTTCATTCTCTAATTATGAATTTTTAATCATCCCATTATGAAGAAATATCCTGAACAAAATACAGGTGCTACATTGAAGGTCAAGGTCTATAGGGTTCAACCTAGGGTTCAGTTTTAAATATATTTTTACAATTATTTGCCCAAATCATCAACATTTAACAAGGACATGTGTCACACAAAATTTGGGTTGATATATTAAAGTTCAAGGTCACTTTGTGAGCTTCATCCAATACTTATATACCTTATAATTTCATTATTTGTGCCTGGATGTTGTGATAATTTGATATTTGGGAGCATCCATAAGTTTCACCGATAATCCTTCTTCTTTAGGGAGTGATTCAAGGGTTTTGAGATGTAGGAATGTAAACATTGAGTAATTTTTGTACTATTATAACACAACACGTTTAGTCTCGGTACAGACACAAATATCACTGTGTACAAAGCTCTTCAATATAGTCCTTCTTTTACAGGTGAAAAGAGAGATGTGACAAAACTAGCACAGAATGTTTTAACAATTATTGAGCAGGCCACTGCTACTGATCAGAGATTGACAGCCCTCAAATTGTTAGATGCCTGGCTGGGTAAAGGTCAAGGATCATTAAAGGTCAAAGACCTTGACATTCCAAATATATCCAGGGATAAGTTAGAGAGGATTGTGGGCCATATGTTATTACAGGGATATATTCGGGAGGATTTCCATTTTACACCTTACAGTACCATAAGTTATCTAGTGGCAGGTTTGTAATATTTGTAATAACATTTGCAATAATACTTGTTAGCCGAGTTGCAATAAGTTGAACTCGGCTATTGGTATGATGATGGCGGGCTCTGGGCGGGCGTCAACAATTGGTTTCCAGACCATAACTCAGAAAGTTGTGAACCGATTTTAATGAAACTTAAGGATATTGTTACATACCATAAGAGGAGGAACCGTATTGATTTTGGGGTAAATCCGTTCAAGGTCAAGGTCACAGCGACAGAAAAACGTTTTAGAAAATTTCTTGAATTACTGGTTTCCGGGCCATAACTCGAAAAGTTCTCAACTGATTTTAATGAAACTTTGGTATATTGTTACATACCATAAGAGGAGGAACCTTATTGATTTTGGGGTAAATCCGTTCAAGGTCAAGGTCACAGTGACAGACGTTAGAAAATTTCTTGAATTAGTGGTTTCCGGACCATAACTCAAAAACTACATCAAGTACATATCTGAAATTTTACACAATGGTTCAATACTGTTAGAGGATTCACATATTCATATTTCATGCAACTTTGAAAATTTGTAGATAAAGCTTACATTTTTCCTGCTGAAACCCTTCCTCACTTTGTCACCAGTTTACATGTAAAGCCTGTAATAACCAATTATGTTAAATCTTAAAATGAAGACAAGGAAAGTTTTGGTTAATAAAATACGGCAACTCGGCTTTTGCACCCCTGTGCATATTGATTTTTTAATATTTTAAAGGAATTTTACACAGTTTAAATACTGGTATTGTTATAATATGATGTTAAAGGTCAAGTATAATGTTAAGGGTCAGGTTATAGTGTTAAAGGTCAAGTATAATGTTTAGGGTCGGGTTATAGTGTTAGAGGTGAAGTATGGTGTTTAAGGTCAGATTAAGATGTTCAAGTTCAGGGTATGATGTTCGAGGTAAGGGTTTGGAAAAGAAATTGTGTCAATTAACCATATCAACTTCAATTTTCAATCACCTAACAGTAGAACTAGCCAATGTAACCAACAAGATTGGTGTAAGAAGGCTGGGCCTATAGTTAGACCCTGTCACAGAAATCCGTAATCCCTCCCCAAAAGGTCTTTCTTAAACATAGAAATCCACGAGTAGGTTGTCCTTCATTGACAATTGTGTTTGCCCTCATCTGGGATGCCAAGGTGGAAACAGTGTAAACTGTGTGCACGATCAGAAGATATGATAAAACTGTTTGAGAACGTGGTTTGCAGTGCCTACCTATTAGCAGTAGTAGTAGTTAAGGCTGATTTGTCTAGATATTCTTAATTTGTGTGTGTGCAATTTCCTAATCCTGTTCATGTGTACCGCTGGAAGAGACAAATAATTGTACAGTAACCATGCCAAGCTGGAGATCTAACATGAATTATCGCACATTGTCCCTATGGCACATGTGTTTTACTATCTTTTAACATATTTTTTCTGCTTTTAGGACCAAAGGCAAACTTACTACATAATGGTACCATCAAGTTTGGGGTTGAATTTCTAGGAAAAAGAAAATCTTTAGGAACAAATAACAGTTCACCATCAAAATCCTCAAGTAATAGCGAAATCACAAAGTCATCGAAACAAACTGAAACGAAACCAAAATTAGTGGTTATTAATTCTGAAAACTCTAAATTTTCTCAGTTCTTTGGAAATCCAGCTGAACAGTGCAGTAGCCCAGAAACAAATAATTTCAAGAAAAATTATCAGTCAAAACAGAAACGAAAGAAACAGACATTGGCTGATTCTGATAGTGATGATTTAGACTTTGGTGAGGAATTCAAAAATAAGCCTGCTGTGAAAAGAAAGGCAGTAAAACATTCTCATGACTCTGTTTGTCAGAAGGACAATAAAACTCAGATTAGTAGTAAAGATCAGGACATGTATGGTGTATCCAATTCTGGAAGTGATTCAGATGTGGTAATGGAGAAAAACAAACTGCCTTCTAGAGCTATAATGATTGATTCAGACAGTGAATAAAATTTTAAAACATGTTTATTTAGTAATTTGTTTAGCTCATGGGATTAAAATCAAGGCAAGCTAGGTTTATCACTTTATCTGATCTCATAAACCGCATGGCATATTGATTTGAAAAATTGTATAAATGTACTTAGATGGTCCTCTACCGCCATTACAGACTTAATTTAACATGGGAAAAACATAGACATTAATTCCAGGGCCACTTATGGGTTTTTAATGGCTGAAATTTCAAACATTTTCTTGCTACAAACCACATGGCAATCTTTTTATTTTGTCCTCTACAAAGTTTAAGTTTTTTTGTGACGATCAAAAATCCAAAATGGCCACCATCATGGAACAAAGCTGAACATAGGATGATAGGACCCTATGGAAAAACCATACAAACAGCTTCTCCGAAACTGTTTCACACAATTAAACCAAATAATGCATAAGTGAATCTTGGATAGTAATCTAATTATTTTAAGTTTTTCGAGCTGATAAGAAATTCAACATGGCTGCTAGAGCTGTAAATGCATTCAGATTGGCTGAAATTTTAAAATTTGTTTCCTCACAAACTGCTTGGCAGAAGGATATGTGATATTTTATGGTCCTGTACTAATTTTTAGTTTTTTGTTTCGATTCAAAATACAAGATTGCTGCCACCATTGAACATCATTTAACATACTAACCTATGAAAATATATGAAACGGCTACCTCTCAGAAATTCGACAAATTGCTGCTGATTGGAAATTCAACATGGCAACATAAACTCTTATCATTTAATATCAAAATTTGCAAGAAAAGTCATGTCTCTTAAAAAGTTTTTTGTAAGTCATGTTAGCAATACATGCTCTTAAGAGCCTCAAGTCTTTAAAAAGCTGATATATGTTGAAATGGTAGTTAACCATATGAATATCTTGTTTTAAACATTTATCTACAAAATTATATTTAATTGCATATATTTTTACAACTTTTCCATCTGTATCCGATTTTTCATGATATGCAAATAAAGCTTGTTTCCAATAGATAGAAAAATAGCAGAACTAATTTTAAGCAACAAACTTGATGTTCATAGAGATGTCTGCCATACACGTGTTTTCTTGTATATCTGCACTGCATGTCTTAAAATAAAACAGGGTGGGGTCAAAATACAGTTTTTATACCCTGTTACAGGGTAATATGTTATACCCTCCATATGGACATGAGTGTCCGTGCCTCCGTCACGCCGTCTGTTTGTGCCTCGGTGGTTTCCAGATGATACCTTGGAAACATGTTAACATTTTTTGTTGAAACATTGCACAGTTGTACTATAACATTCGACTTGGGCCAATCAAAGGTTTTTTGGTCATCAGTTGGTGGTTTCCTGATGATAAGGTGAAGTACTACAAAATGAAGATTAAGTTTAATTTTCAGCACAATAAAATTTGTAGTTTTCAACTTAGGCCAATTCAATTTGTTTTTTGTCAACAATTGACAGTTTCCAAATGATAACATAAATTTTCAGCACAATCCATTTGTTGTTTTAAGTAAGCCCGCTTAAATTATAAATGTCATTTTTTTTAAAGATTACTTGAAAAACAGATGTTAAGTGTTAAATGAAGACCAAGTTGAAGGTAAGACTTCCAACTGAACCCCCCAATAAAAAATACGCAATGCATTAGAGCATCACAAGATACATGGAGTTCACACGGCTGCACTTGCCCAATTGGCAATGCAGTGCCAAATTCTTTTATTTACGTTCGAAATAATGCATTTTTAGTGGGGGTTCAAATGGAAGTCTTTCCAAGTTGAATTTACTGTTTGTAGATGTGACAATTTGAAATTATTTTTATAGGTCCAAGGTCAAGGTAAAAATTATCTTGTGAGATGAACTGTTATCAGGCTCACCTGTTCCTACAGGCTGATACGCAATTCAGTAAAATGTGTTCATGAATATTAAAAACAATGCAACATGACGGAGGTATAATTTAATGTCCCATTAAATGTCCTATTTTTGGCTTATAGTTCAAAAAGTATAACGGATACAGGAAAATCAAAGAGGCTTTTTATCTTCAGCATCAAAAGCTCTACAAAACTCTCCATTGAGCCAAAGTTGTATGATGGCGCCTTGTAGGAATTATTGCTCCTTAATCCTTAAAATAGATTATTTTAAAATTTAGGGAAAATGTTCTATGAGAGGTACATAAATGACTTCAGGGTCAAGATTGTTTGATCAGCTATTTTTTTTTTCAAAAAAAAAAAAAAATACAAAAAGGCTACTAAAGAACGTCCGTTGCCCTTGACCTATTAATTTATACGGTTGACCAATACACCATATAATGTGGTGTTCCAATTCAATGAGATCATATATTAGTTAAATACAGATAAAATTTCCTTTTGATAATAAATTGGAGATGCACTTTAAGCCCATTCCGATATTATACTGTCATTATATATATATCAATTAATAATTTGGGGTTCCTGGTGGATGAAGTCAAAATACGTCAGGAATTACACAGTTAAGAAATAGGACTCTTTAAGCACTTTAAGTAGTTCGTTCAGTCTGAAAGTGTGAAGCACAATACCAACATTTTTCAAAATTTTTTTTTCATTTTGAGTTCAAAACGACTTCTATTTACACATGTATATTGTAGTGATGTGCGATGATTAAATACAGCAGGAAGAGTAGAAAGTCGCTTTATATATTTTAGAATTAAGAAATAGATTATTGCGAGCGGGCTCTATGAGAATTAGAACATGGTCAGACCTTATATTTGTCAATATTTTACCGAGCGATAGCGAGGTATAAAATGAGGACAAATATAAGGTCTGACTATGTTCTAATTCGCATAGAGCCCAACTGCAATAATCTATTTCGATTCTAATATGTCTAACAATTGTTTTAAAATTTCGAAGCGGCTCTAAGAAGACGCTTTTAATGGTAATACTGTTTTTTTAAACCAATAAGATATATCCCAAAACAGTATGATAAAGCAAATAAAATTGACATAAACATAATATTCTCGTCATTTTATTGAATATACATATCTTTTAAACACAAATATTGAGAAATCTTAACGAAATTGCATTGTTCCAGTTTGAAATTTTTAGTTCAGCGTAATATGATGTCGGAATTCTAATTGTGGCGTCATATTAATTCGAATGTAGAATTGTTAAAAAAAATAATGTATCTGGAGTAATTTAAATCATATAAATTTCAGAATTCAGACTAAAAATAACTGCATTATTAACAATAAGGATAATTATGGATAACACGTAACAAACTGCATTTGTAAGTCAGTTTTTACATTTACACAAAAGACACTGCTTACGCATGTGCGAACTAAACTTATTGGAATTTTGACACGGCTTTGTTTACATAGCTAAAGCAGGACGACGTATTATAATGGAATATAAATACCCCTGTACAACAGTATAAGATTGTACGTGATAACACATATATCAAGCAATTAGATAATTTAACTGACTTTTGTCAATTAGAGTTCAAATGTTAGCATTTTTAACGAAGAGCACCATATTGTGAGTAGTTATATAGATTTAGGATTTACAGTTAGTTTACATTTGGTTAGTTTTACTGTTGTATACTAAGGAACAACACGAACATTGGAAAGTCTCGCGTGTTAGGATATTTCAAATTAATGTATTGCACAAATTACTACGGATAGAAATAATTTGAGAAAATCATGCAGACATTTGTTTGTGAACCCAAAAAATTATTTTTAACTTGTGCGCACGAGTTACTATTTTGAGCGTACGAGTTTCAAATCTTGTGCGCACGAGTTCCAAATTTTGTGCGCTCGAGTAACTTACTTGAGCGCACGAGTTTTAAATCTTGAGCGAACGAGTTTCAAATCTGGTGCGCACGTTTTACTAACTTGTGCGCACGTGTTACTAACTTGAGCGCACGAGTTTATAATTGGCCTACCCATAAAATGGGTCATCTGACGTTTCCACCTAATGTAGGCTTTGGTAGAGCTTCTATAGCTGAACATTGAAGCAAACAACAGCTTTTCTATAGCTGCAATAGTTTTCGTTTAATGGGACAAAAACATAAAAAAAACGTGAATTTAAACTTTTAAAGGGCCATAAACCCCCTAAGGGGTCATAACCCCCTCTAAGGGATCATCTGAAAACTTGGACCCAATATAGACTTTTGAAGAAATTAATAAGCTGAAGGTTTAAGAAACCAACAGCTTTTCTCTATCTTCGGTAGTTTTCATTCTATAAGGCAAAACCATGAAAAACTAAATGTTTATCTTTAAAGGGCCATAACTACTAAAAGAGAGCTTATCTGGCAACTACCCCCCAATAGAGACTTATGTGGAACTTTTGATTCTGTAGCGCCTAGGGTAATCAGATTTTACCTATCTGTTATAGTTTCTGAGTTATAAGCTATTTTAGGTAGTTTGACCCCATGTTCTATTTTAGTAACAGCGGCCATGTATTTGGATCGATTCCAAATGAGGATCGTTTGTTGCGCACAATTCAGTAACTCGTGCTTACAAGTTAGTAACTCGTGCGCACAAGATTTGAAACTCATGCGCTCAAGATTTGAAACTCCTGAGCTCCAGTTAGCAACTCGTTCGCACAAGATTTGAAACTCGTGAGCTCAAGTTGGTAACTCGTATTTTTTCCGGGGCATGTACGGGCTTCCATATTTGATACTATAAACAATAAAATATACCAGCTTCGTGATTCTGAATTAGGGAAAAATTAACAGATACATATATAATTAAAAATTAAATAATAAAGTAAATAAAACAGAAATTTTTCTACGATAAAAAAAATCATTTGAAAACAGCTTCCAATTATGTATGCCAGCTTCGTGATTCTGAATTAAGGGAAAATGAACACTAACATAAATACACAAGAAGTAAATTGTAGCGTTAAAGACAGTATCCATATAATAATGGGATATTAAGGAGTCGCAAAAGGTAGCCTTTTTATTATATTACATCATATGAAGACGACTAATATACGGTAAAGGCTCATTTGCAACTGTGCTGCGTTGTAATTAAAAAAATATTTGAATTTTATACTTGAATTAGCGTTCAAGTTTTTCATTGTCATCAAAACTAGAAATAAGTTTCTTTCTAATGTTTTCCGTTTTTTGCAAATATTCGATATATCAGCTGTCCAGTAGGCACTTATTAGTACATTGGACTTAATTTCAGCTAATCGCTTAGAGGTACCTGTCCTGTACTGGGTTAAATTTTCTGTGATGAATACTCCATCAAGATTCCCTTCGAGTGTTTCGTGTTGTGTTGGTATATACCATGATTGATGTTAGGTAGGAGAGAAACCTCACAAATAACTTTTGATGCGTTTTTTTTTTGTTACTATGACATGGCTCCTACCAATATTTGAGCTCAGACTTGGACCTAGTTTATTATAACACACATCTAAGACCAGATCACCTGCGCGTGCATGTTTGTGTGTGTGTTGACTGGATGAATTATTTTGCCATGCTCATCCACGGGTAGTTTGATATTGTGGAACAGTCAGCTGATTCTTTCGCCTCTAGTATCTGAGTCTGCAATCTTATTATATAATGTCTGTATTTCGTGGTCGCGCTCGTTTATGGCGCGCTCGTTTATGGCGCGCTCGTTATCTTTAACATTATTTTCTACTTCATTGTTTTGATTAAATTGTTGATACATTTTTATTTTGTGATCATCAATTATTTTATGTTGAATGGAAAGGGGGGGGGGGGCTAGAGTGGGTCATTAACAGGTTAACATTTTTTTTTAATTTTTCCTCAAAACAGATAACAGTAAATTTAAAATAATGATAACAGATAACAGCAATTTGCATGAGAAAACAGAAAACAGTGAATTCAAAAATTGAAAAAATAGATAACATAAAACAGGGTTTTTATTTTCATTATAACAGTTAACAACAATGTCAATTTAAGAAAAGTAATGACAACTAATGCTTGAAAAACAGTTAACAAATGCTTTATTTAAAAAAAAACAGTTTACACACCTGAAAAAATGCCCAAACAAATTAACAGAAAAGATCTTGCCCCCTCTTGAATGTTAACAATTTTCACGAAAGGTTTCAAACGTGTGTCAACACAATTTTTTATTTTAGTTTCAATAATTCCTGATATAATTTCTGTTATTTTCTCTGGTTTTTTGTGTGTGTTGTTCTAACACTATCAGGACTGTCATGGACGGGCCTCTTATTACTAATAGGGGTTTGGGTAGACACAGGAGGTTGAAAACTAGAATACTGATGTTCTAATAATGCCATGTTTTTGTCACTGGGAGCAGTCATTGTGTCCCCTATTTGACCTTAGTGGTGAGTAGTTTTTGTGAAGTTTCAGTAGTCTAATGAAAATGAGCAGAATAAACATATTTTTGCTCTTGTAAAAATATATTTTGCAATACAATTTTACCTGAACTTTACAAATTGAAAAACAAATTAATGTCTTTTTGCGAACTATTGGCTTCAGAAAAATTATAAATTTCTCTGTTTGTAGTATAATAATGAGAGAATTTATTATTTTTCTCAGTGCAATATTTACATTTTGTTCTATACAAAATTATCCTTACCCCAAGTTCAATTGGTTGCAACAAAGTTACTCTCGCCATGTGTGTGTGGGTTTTTTAAGGGGGGGGGGGGGGGTCAGCCAAATATATGATTATAATCGAAATGACCCTTCCTTGAAAATGTAGATTTGAAATGGAAAAGTTCTTTAGCAAGTTACTTAGGAAATTTAAATAAATTTGACTGAACCGTACTAGTTGTGGATGATGTTCAGTTACAATCCGACCTTTGCAAAAGAAAAAATGGGGATTAAAATGCGTGGATGCTAGCTACTTCCTATACAAAGCCTAGGACCACTGCTTCCCAGTGCTTCACTCTTAGAGTTTTTTAGTTTCCAGTGCATTTTTAGGTGCGAACAAGGGAGATCTTCTCTTGGAAAAAGGGATTGTCAGTTTATATTAAGGAAAGCCTGACAACAGCCCATAGAGCGTGGCGTATTTAGAAAAATGCTCATGGCGCGATAAAGGCCACTTTTATAAATTTCAGAAAATACATGTAGTAGGTTCATTGTAACCGCTACAACAGGCTATATCTCCGTCACTGCCTTACTAGTGGCAGTCAAGTTTTGTCCGTCGGATCACCCTATTCTCGTTAACTTGTTCTTGTCCTTAAAATAATTGTCAATCAATCAATCAATCAATCAATCAATCAATCAATCAATCAATCAATCAATCAATCAATCAATCAATCAATCAATCAATCAATCAATCAATCAATCAATCAATCAATCAATCAATCAATCAATCAATCAATCAATCAATCAATCAATCAATCAATCAATCAATCAATCAATCAATCAATCAATCAATCAATCAATCAATCAATCAATCAATCAATCAATCAATCAATCAATCAATCAATCAATCAATCAATCAATCAATCAATCAAGATGCTGGTTTAAATTCATACCATTTTAAAATTTCTGTTTTATAACCGACAACTGTTAATCAGCGTTGTACAAGTCTTATGGTTTCCATAAAATTGAACGTCATTTTACGTCAGTTCTATAAGTACCCAACATCTGCGAGTTCTATCAAGACGTGCAAACATTAATGTCTATAGAGAACATCTAAGGAGCTTTCTACCGTACTGTTAGCTGATAAAATACAAAATTTATATCCACAATATCTTTGTTGTTAAAGTAAATAAATTAAGTACTCTCTTCTGTGTAACCTAGGAATTTATATCTGATCTGTTAAAGAAAGTGGAGTTTACTCTATAACCTTGGTACTGCTGGTTTAGTATTTAAGATGGCGACTGCAACCAAATCAAGAAGATGCGTTTTAATATTAAGGTCTAACCTGCTAGTTATATTGACATTTCTTGGAGCAGCTGTTGGTTTTGGTATAGGAATAGGAATACGACAGTATTCGCCGTCCGACGGGACACTCATGTGGATAGGTAAGATGTACCAAATGTTAACAGTCGCCGTCCGACGGGACACTCATGTGGATAGGTAAGATGTACCAAATGTTAACAGTCGCCGTCCGACGGGACACTCATGTGGATAGGTAAGATGTACCAAATGTTAACAGTCGCCGTCCGACGGGACACTCATGTGGATTGGTAAGATGTACCAAATGTTAACAGTCGCCGTCCGACGGGACACTCATGTGGATAGGTAAGATGTACCAAATGCTAACCGTGCAGTCTATACACAATAATGAATAGTCTACTAATGCTACTTTATACAATCTGTATTTATAACATGTGCTGTTTTTTAACGTACGGAAGCGACTGGTTTGCCAGGTTATGTGTGAACAGACTAGCTTCTTTGCGTGTACATGGACAACAAGATGTGTTTGTCTCTAAAGTATAAGAATGATTGTCTAGAAAACGTGTACAAAGGGTAAAATCATTGTCTAGTAAACTTCTATAGACCCTCGACATCATGAGCTTGTTTACTGACAAATGAATGATAATCTATACAATTCGTTTACAGTTTGTCTCAAGTCTATATATGACTGAACGAATACACGACAACGTTAATGATGTACCCTTCCGGGCTTTTTTAGACGGAAGAAGCCTTTACTTCTATTTTTGTCCTGATGTGTCCTTTGGTAACTTTTATAACAATATTTCAGCCATAATTTGGCGTGCCAGTTAACATACATTACGGTGATATTATTTAATGACAGAAGTCCTGAAAAGTGATTAAGTAGTCTAAGTTGCCGAGTGGTGAAAGCAGTTAGTTACCTACTATTATTCACTGGGGTGTAATAAAGGATGTTGCGGGTTTGAGTCTGACTTAAGACAAGTGTTATTACCGAACTTCAGAGGTTTTTAACTGGTGCTTACTTGTGCTTTCCCAGCATAAACGTGAAAAAATAACTGAAACAAGTGGTGCAGGTTTTATCAAACAAACATTCTCTAGAATAATAACATGGCGGAAATTCAAAATACTACTGGTGAAATAAACTTATACTGACGTCACAACACTAGTTTATGTGGTTTCACCATGCACCTCAATATTGAAAGGTTGAAATTAGAAAGTGTAAGATAGGGGTATATGATAATTCACTATACACTGCATATAGTCAATGGGGCCGCGGTGGCCTAGAGGTTACGGAGTCTATTATCCATTTGTTATTATATGTCTACAATGCTAGGTCTCTGGATCTTTTGGGGTGAGTCACCACTCGGACCCCCTACTAGGGCTTTGCCCAGTCCCATAGCCGAGAAAAACTAAGACAGTTTGTTACGCTGAAAAATTCCCTGAGGGAATATTTCAAACCGGAAGTGTTTTTTCACAAAATATCTACGCACACATGAGAACTATTTTTTTGCTAGGTTCCCTTAGGGAATTAAAGCACGTGCTTTAATCTTTAATTTCGTTCCGTTTTCTGCAAGCTAAATCAAAATCTGAAGAACATTATCGGAGTAATTAAACAATTATTACTTAGAAAAATACAAATCTACAATATGATCTCAATTAAATAATGTATTTTATTCTAAGACTGCAGCGAAAATGTAAGAAATTGCTATTTCCATGTTCCCCAAAGGAACCGATTGATAAATTTTAACACGGATAGAAGGTAGAAATATAGTTAAATGACATTAAGATGATTTTATGATAAAGGATCATTAGTATTTTATTGCAGGTATTATCCTATAACCACGAGAAAGTCATTTTTATACATAAAGCAATACATAACGCCGCAAAACTGCAAAGATATTAAACTGCATTTAGTATTATATTCCTTTATATATATATTTTCTGTTGTGAATTCAATGGCATAGAACGTACATTTACAATAAGGAACATTGTTATTTTTTTAGAACATTTTAAAAAGTTGAAACTGAAAGTCGGCAATAAAGAAATCAGTGTTGGGATATCTAATTCAATGTTTCGGTGCTTTCTAAATGTAATTCGTAGAAAGTTTCAAGAAATGTACAGAAACCTAACGTTATCGAAAACTAAAAAAGGCATTTAATTTAAAAGAATATTTCGGGAATACAAATTTACATAATATATAACATGACAGTACTTAAGCCAGTGTTCCTGTATATTTATGACACAGAAATCGGGTAAGTGTGCACTCAGGAAATGAAATTGAATGTTACACATGTCAAAGATATCGATATAGTTATTAATTTTTGGAATATGAACGTACATCACAACATAACATGACATAGAAACTAAACAAAATGTAATGTTACCTCAATAAATGTAAAGGTAAATCACTATATGATAAGACATATAGGCATAACTATAGTCAGTGTTTCCTGCATGCGGGAATGTGAATGTCATTCTCTATATAACATGACAAGACATTACTTAACCTAGTGTACGTCAGAGAACATGGAAGTTGTTCTTTATATTACATGACGAGACATTACTTTTATATAACTAGTGTTCCCTCAGGGAATCATGGAACTTGGACAGACATCACTATAACTAGTGTTCCTTCAGGAAATATACATGTTCTTCATTATATAACATGACAAGACATCACTATAACTAGTATTTCCCCAGGGAACATAAATTTTCTTCATTATATAACATGATAAGACATTTCTAAAACTTGTTTTTCCTCAGGGAACATAAATGTTTGTCCATTATATAACGTAACAAAAGATTACTATAACTATAGTCCCTCCGGGAGAATGCATATAGTTTGCATGTTATTGTATTCGTGGCTTTATATTTTGTTACCAAAAAGCGTTATAAGTTCTGCATTTAATCAACACCTTACTATGACTAGCGTTCCCCGAGGGAACGTGTTTTCTTCATATTATAACATGTATAACAAACCAAGACATTACTATAACTTGTATTTCCTTAGAGAATGTAAGTAATCTCCCGAGGGAACACTAGTCATAGTAACGTCTTGACATGTTTTATAATGAACATTTACGTTCCCGAGGAAAGACTAGGTATATAAATGTCTTTTCATGTTATATAATTAATTATATTGACATTCCCTGAGGGAACATTAGTAAACTAATGTCTTGTCATATAATATAATGAAGAGCATATGTGGTCCCTGAGGAAAACTAGTGAAGAACAGTCACATTCCCAGAAAGAGAACTAGGTATAGTAATCTTTTATTTCGTTATATAATGAAAGACATTTATGTTCCCTGAGGAAAGACTAGTTTTAGAAATGTCTAATCAAGTAATATAGTGAAGAACCTTTATATTCCATGAGGTAGCACTAGTTATAGTCTTTTCGTGTGATAAAATGAAGAACTTTCACATATCCTGGGGAAACCAAAGTTTTAGTAATTTTCTGTTACATGATATAATCATGAAAAACAAGTAAAACTACAAGTTAAAGTAACTTCTTGCATGTTATGTAATGAAGAATATTTATATCCCACGAGGAAGCACTAGTTATAATAACGTTTTGGCATGTTATGTAAAGAAGAACATTTTTTTCCTTAAGGAAACACTAATTATAGTGATGTCTTGAGGAAGCACTAGTAATAGTGATGCCTTATTAGTTATATAATTAAGAACATTTTTATTCCACGAGGAAACACTAGTTTTAGTAACGTCTTGGCATGTTATATAATGAAGAACATTTATATTCCCTGAGTAAAAACTAGTTAAAGTAATGTCATGGCATGTTATATAATGAAGAATATTCGTATTCCCTAAGGAAATACTAGTTATACAAAATCATTTAGATAACCTCGCTCTTTGATGACTTGCTAAGTAATGTCTTGGCATGTTATTTAGAACATTTATATTCTTTTAGGAAACACTAGTCATAGTAATGCCTTGTGATAAAATGAAAATAAAAAAATCAATAATATTCCCAGAGGAAACACTAGTTATAGTAATGCCTTGTCATGTTACACAAAAATGTATATAATGAAGAATATTCGTATTCCCGGAGGGAACACTAGTACAATGTTAGATAATGGATATTATTTGCATTCCCTGAGGAAATACAAGTTATAGTAATGTCTTGTTTTGTTATACATGTTATATTATGAAGAAAACACGTTCCCTCAGGAAACGCTAGTCATAGTAAAGTGTTGATTAAATGCAGAACTTATAACGCTTTTTGGTAACAAAATATAAAGCCATGAATACAATAACATGCAAACTATATGCATTCTCCCGGAGGGACTATAGTTATAGTAATCTTTTGTTACGTTATATAATGGACAAACATTTATGTTCCCTGAGGACAAACTAATTTTAGAAATGTCTTATCATGTTATATAGTGAAGAAAATTTATGTTCCCTGGGAAAATACTAGTTATAGTGATGTCTTGTCATGTTATATAATGAAGAACATGCATATTTCCTGAAGGAACACTAGTTATAGTGATGTCTGTCCAAGTTCAACGATTCCCTCGGGCAACACTAGTTATATAAAAGTAAAGTCTCGCCATACAACATAATGAAGAACGTGTACGTTCCCTGAGGAAATACTAGTTATGGTAAAGTCGTGTCATGTAATATAACGAACAACTTCCATGTTCTCTGACGTCATCTTCGCTATGACGTACACTAGGTTAAGTAATGTCTTGTCGTGTTATATAAGAAATGACATTCACATTCCCGCATGCAGGAAACACTGACTATAGTTATGCCTATGTCTTATTATATAATGATTTACCTTTACATTTATTAAGGGAAGAATAGATTCTTTTAGTTTCTATGTCATGTTATGTTGTGATGTACGATCATATTGCAATATTCTTTTAAATGCCTTTTTTAGTTTCTATAACGTTAGGTTTCTTTACATTTCTTGAAACTTTCTTCGAATTACATTTAGAAAGTACCGAAACATTGAATTAGATATCCCAACACTGATTTCTTTATTGCCGACTTTCAGTTTCAACTTTTTAAAATGTTCTAAAAAAATAACAATGTTCCTTATTGTAAATGTACGTTCTATGCCATTGAATTCACAACAGAAAATATATATATTAAGGAATATAATACTATATGCAGTTTAATATCTTTGCAGTTTTGCGCGTTATGTATTGCTTTATGTATAAAAATGACTTTCTCGTGGTTATAGGATAATACCTGCAATAAAATACTAATGATCCTTTATCATAAAATCATCTTAATGTCATTTAACTATATTTCTACCTTCTATCCGTGTTAAAATTTATCAATCGGTTCCTTTGGGGGACATGGAAATAGCAATTTCTTACATTTTCGCTGCAGTCTTAGAATAAAATACATTATTTAATTGAGATCATATTGTAGATTTGTATTTTTCTAAGTAATAATTGTTTAATTACTCCGATAATGTTCTTCAGATTCTGATTAGGCTTGCAGAAAACGGAACGAAATTAAAGATTAAAGCACGTGCTTTAATTCCCTAAGGGAACCTAGCAAAAAAATAGTTCTCATGTGTGCGTAGATATTTTGTGAAAAAACACTTCCGGTTTGAAATATTCCCTCAGGGAATTTTTCAGCGTAACAAACTGCCTTCTGCGGTTCCCTATCATTCAGACCCTAACTACACCACCTTATAGTGTAATTTGTAACCTTTTTGTACTGATCACCCGAACCGAATTGCTCGATGCTCAGAATTTCTATCCCGAATAGTTGCCAAATAAGGAGCAGGAACGATACGTATTTTTACGTGACTTGCTTTAACAGGTGACAGTCCAACCTCTTGACAGCTTAGTAAATCTAATTATTGATATAAATTATCCTTTGAGTATAGAATAAAGCGCATTCTGGATTCACAAACACATAAAACTCCCACAATGATACTATAGGAAGTGGTTTGGTCTTTTTTATACATCCATAAATTCTATTAAACCGTGATTAATCCTTATAACTCTTTAAACTTGCAAAACTGAATTTCATTTTTCTCCAAACTATATTGAACAAAATTATTACGGCATCTCGTTTTTGAAATCAGTTCATTTAGTGTCATGTCTATCGGAAAGCAATACTTTTCGAACCGTCTACCAGAATTCATTTTAACCAATAGTATTATACTGATATGCAAATCATACAAGACATTCACTATACATAAATCAGCTTAAACCCATTTTGTCAAATAACATTGGCAAAATAACTCATATATAGGGTTAAATGACTTGGTGGGCAACAGTAAAACCCATTTATTTACTTTAGGTCTTCTTGGTGAGATGTACATGAATATGTTGAAGATGATGATTGTACCATTGATTGTGTGTTCTGTGATCTCAGGTAATTTTAGTCCATTTATATTGAAAACAATCTCTTTGTTTTAATTTGCTACAGTTCATCAATCAATCAATCAATCAATCAATCAATCAATCAATCAATCAATCAATCAATCAATCAATCAATCAATCAATCAATCAATCAATCAATCAATCAATCAATCAATCAATCAATCAATCAATCAATCAATCAATCAATCAATCCATCCATCCATCCATCCATCCATTCATCCATCCGTCAATGTAAATTTATTATTGATCGATCAGATCAACGTCGAATTGTTTGAAGTTATTGAGGTAAGATAGGTGTTCAATATAAACAATACGATGAAAGTCGTTTCTGAAGTGCTGACTTGTCCTAAGAAACAGATGGTACGTCGGCCCTTTTCTTCAACTAGAAGAATCGAAGATACCGGGGAGCTTTCACGAAACGATAAGCCAAGGACAAAAACTATTGTTAGACAAAAGAGGAGACAACAATAAAACAAACAGGCACACAACACAAAATCCAAGAATCAAGTAAAACAAACCCCAATTAAAACCGGAGTGAGTACACGTGCTCCGGAAATGTAAGCAACTCGGTACCAGCCGGTCGTATCACTCGGCATTTATTCATATCCTGGGGTAGTGATAATCAATAAGAAGGAGACAAAATGGATACGACAAACAAATCAATGGTCATTTGTTAATCATCTGGCAGTAGTAAAAAATTACGCAGTGACGACTTCAATGCACAACAATACATGTGCCACATGACATATCCTAACTGTACAATGTGACTGGTTAAGTAGGGTTTCTGTCAAGTTATTAACTCTATCAATTAGGAGATGTATACTTCATATGCAAATGCTGCTGGGATGTTACCACACAAACACTGATAACTTTAGTCATATTTGAATATTATGTTCGTCTCTATATATTTTGCTAAATAACAAACCTCTGTAAGATCGTTGAAGTTTAAGAATTCTAAAGTATATGTTTTGTTTAGGTACATCATCACTTGATCCTAAATCGAATGGGAAGATAAGCATGGTCAGCCTGTCCTTCTTTATGATGTCTAACTTTATACCCTGTTTAGTCGGAGCACTTCTTTGTCTGACTATTAAGCCAGGTAACAGCCCCAAAGTTTGGTTATCGGTATAGCTCGGCCGTTTACGGACAACGGTTGTCTAAGAAATTTTTTTTATGAAGGTCAGTCTGATATGACTAATAAGGCGTAAGAACATAAGCAATGGGTGATCCAATAAAATTAAAAGATACAAAATATTGTGTCGCAAGATATAAACAATTTACATATGCCTAAAATAAAATAGTTAAAATACATTCATAGAAAAATAAAATCACATTTGAAACTGACAATAGAGCATTGAAATTTGATTTAACATTTTGGAATTACGATTTCGTTTAAAAGCTGTGCAATAATAATATACGCGTACACTTTTGCTCGATTATTTTACTGTCCGAGTAAAATCATATGATGACCTCCTCCTCAAGTATTATGTGACAAAGTATTATAGTATCTTGTTGTCGAATAAGATTTCTTTTTGGGACATTTTGCTCTCACAAAAGGAAACCAACAACAAAGGATTATAAGTAATCTTGGATTTATAACATACACAACACGAGGCAAAAACCAAATAAACAAAAACAAAACAAAATGAAAACTCGAACCTTATTGAACAAGCCTTTGACACCCGTTGTCCTGGCAAAAGTCAATCCAGGAAGTGGAAAGACTAATAGGTTCTTTCATACGATTTTAGGAAAGACCGGTTGATCTTTCACTCGTGATAGAAATTTTATGTCTTTTCGCGAGTGGAGCGCAGCGAAACGAGCCAAAAGACATAAAAATTTCTATCACGAGTGAAAGATCACACGGACTCTCCCAAAAACGTATGAAAGTACATATTTCTTCCTTAAACCAACAACTTGAACATCGCTATAACCTATAGACTCTCCATTGTCGTAGACTCCATTGTGTCTGCCGTCCAATCAGAACGCTGGAAACAAGAACGTAAAACAAGAACGTTGTTATGCTTCCATAACAACGTTTTTGTTTCTGGCGTTTGGATTGGATGACGCAGCAAGTACATATGTGTGCGCGTGAGCTCATCTGTACCAGAAATTGAATTATTCAGCAAAAATGTCTGATCTTATTTGAGAGATGGATTTCCGGAAGCAATCAATAAAGTTATATAGGTCTGAAGGGATAAATTTTTGGTGCAGTACCCTCATATTTTACAATTGTGAAATGTACTCGATGATAGGATATCTACTTTCGTTTTAATAAAAAAAACCATAAACTAATATGAATATAGGCAAAGCCTAAATGCGAGCATCGCATATTTTATGGTTCATGACGTCACTTCAGAGCACCCTAAGAGTGCCTCTGAATTCCTTTTTATGACGTGACGTCTTTAATGTGTTGGTGACGTCACAAAAATGTAAAAAATAAAAATAAAGCGTTTTTGAGATTTAAAAAAAAATTGTCCGACATTTTTGTTATCACTTAAAAAAAACACTTTAATTTTATCGATGTAAAATTTATTTCTGTCTACTGAATTTTTTTGTGCTCGACCACAATATTTTCTTCTGACAGCTCAGCATCCGAAAAGGGTTTGTTCCAATATCCACGCAAAGGGTTTTGGGTATCCTACGTCAACCACAATCACCTCTGCCATACAATTGGTTGGCATTGTGAAAGATATCTCTCATGGAGGATACGCTTCGTGTACAAACGTAGTAATTGCAATAATATGAATGCAGGCGCAGCCTAAAATGCGAGCATCGCACATTGTTCATGTCGTTACTTCAGATCCCCCTAACAGTGCCTCTACATTCCATTGATGACGTAACGTAATGTGTTTGTGACGTCACAAAACTCAATTTCAAATACAGCGTTTCAGATTGAAAAAATTTGTCTGGCATTTTTGTGGTAATTTCAAAAATAAGCACTTTGATTTAGCCGTCTGTAAAAAAAAGGGAGGAAAATACCAGGTCTCGCTAACGCGAGACCCGGTATTTTCGTAAATTCCCAATGCATTCCGAGTAGCCCAGGTTTTTTTTCAATGATCATATTTTGGGTCTCGTGCAATTTGGCAGACTCTGTACATTAGAGAGCTTCGCTTCGCTCGCATATTATACAAATGCAGCCTTTCTCTTTGTCAATACAAGTTTTTCATGTTTTTATCATATACCTATAGTAAATAACTTATATGCGAGCGAAGCGAAGCTCTCTAATGTACAGAGTCTCCCAAAATATGATCATTGAAAAAAAAACCTAGGCTACTCGGAATGCATTGGGAATTTACGAAAATACCGGGTCTCGCGTTGTTTTTTGATTGATAGCCGGATGTAAAATATGATTGGCTGATTTCTAAACGTCACATACTTTTTGGAATTTTTTGTTCTATTTTTAGTAACCTTGCAATCCGCAAAAGTCAATCTGCAATAAATCAGTCAATCCGCCAAAATACAAAATATCACGTGGTAGAAAATTTGAAATTGAAAAATATCTTTTTATAGGAAATAAATCAAAACGTCAATTATTAACAAAATTAAGAATAAGTGATCATGACCTTAACATTGAAAAAGGTAGACATATAGGATTAGAAGTTAAGGACCGTGTATGTAAAGTTTGTAATTCAAATCTTGTAGAAGATGAATTACACTTTTTTACCCAATGTAACAATTATGACAATGAACGTACAGACTTTTTTGTTTACATATCCGAAAAATATAAGAATTTTGAAAGTCTTTCAAACAAAAATAAATTTATTTGGCTCATGTCAGCAGAAGATGAAGATTTAATAAAACTATTGTTTAAAATAACATCAACTTTTAATAATATAAGAAAACAAATATTAAATATTTAACCATTGATCATTATAATTTATCATTATTATTATTATTATTACTATTATAGGATCGGTGTGTTTCCTCTAGAAATATGTCATGGGTCTAAGAGAAATTGCTGTTTCTTTCTCTTCTTTCCCCCTTTAGTTTTAATACCCAATTTAATTTACACAACTGCTTTTATCATTATTTGCATTACTGTTATGATTATTATTTTTATTATAATTTTACCAATCATACAAATGTTTAAAGTTTTACTTATTTCCCTTAACCTTATTATATTGTACATATTTATATTTTATATTTTTATTTTTTCTCTAATGATGATTATATGCTCAATATTGGGCGCAGTGATTTGCTAATAAAATATCTTGTATCTTGGTAGAATTTGGACCAATTAAAATACAACAAAATTATCAATTAATAATATAAAACTGTATCAAAAGTGTATAAATAGATTGTATAATAATAAAAAATATCTCCTATATTATTTTACAAACATCTTTCTTCATGTTCTTTGTTTACAAACGTTACAAGCACACGACAAATGTTGTCCCGCAGTTAATGAGGAATGACGTGTGGCAGAGGTTATATCTGGGAACCAGTTATGTTCTCTGTGCCGAAGAGTGGGTTTCATATGGATCACGTGACATTATTTACACACATGCATGTAACCGTATAGCTCGCATCTGCGATGCTCGCCATAACCCCTCCCCCGCGAAAGTGTCAATACACCTAATACATTATTAAAATCTAGAATAATTGTTGAAATGATGTCACTTGACTTCTATTGAACTTAACCTATCTTCCTATGGAGACCGTCGTCGTATCCCAGTTGATGTGCACGATCGTGAATAATAATTTTTTATTAAAAGACGCCGCAGATGACTGTAATCGGAGCATGTTTAAGATTTGTTTACAACGTTTTCCTTTGACTGGAAAGAATTTCTCGTTCCATAGTGGTCCGAGCAGACGACAAACCAAACAAAAGAATCACGTCGGCAATTGTTCTTACTATCGTATGGAATCAGTTGAACTGCACTGTGGAATGGTAGTTTCTGATCTAAAGCTATCCTGCTGTCATGTATATTTATAAACATATATAAGGCTTATCTGTAGCAAGACTATAAGTGTTTGTTACGCCACGGGACAATACATTTTCTAGTTGTCTTCCCCTCCCCTTTCGAAAGTTAAAGAAAAAGGAAGGTCTTGTAACAACACATTTAACACAAGGTAGCGTGATTTATACGATAATGACTTTCATAATACGAAAACTTGGTTATTGGATAGTTATGTAGACAGTTAGAAAATTGGAGGCATTTGTTTTAAAAGGTCGCGTCTAATTTGTATTTGTGTGGAGTCTATTTCTATATATAGGTCTAAATTACATGGAAGCCGAAAAAATTGTTCAAAATATTGTTTTCGAGTTTTTTTGTAAGCTGGTAACACATTATATTTTCGTACAATGTACTTATACTTTATATGACCTAGAACCTTAATTTATATAATTTTAGGGAAGATTTCCGAGGAAACATCCATACAACATAGTGGACACACTAATATTGGAACACAAGATATATTTGCCGATCTACTAAGGTAACATGATAATATAATAAAATGTTTTACGGTAGATCATGATAGAACATTAGTAAAAGCTCTCAATAAATTGAAGTTATTCAATCAGCGACAAGTTATTCCCCTTTAGTCATGTACAACCTATACTTAAAGGCTTAAAGTCACACACCCACGTGCGCTCAGTTTTTTTACTTGCATTGTTTTTCATTATTTCATATTGTACCTTTGTATTACAAAAATCCAATAGGGAAAAATGTTTTCACGTCAACACGTATATATTTGTTGTTTCCATGTCATACATCGTCCTTGACATTTTAATATGAAAATTTTAAATAGCAAATCAGCTATTGTTGTTTCCAAAGGTACCTTCCGGTGTTTACAAAGTTCGTCAGCTTTTGGTATTCGGACCAATCACGAGTATTTCCCGCCTCAACTGCAATCGGAACATCTGTAGGCTATTTCCGTCAATGGTTAGTCTCGATCACCCAGACGCATATATAATAGCGTCTGGGATCACCTTGTTGTAATTTCGCTACCAATAGGTGGAGACAAAACAACGATTCTATTTTTAGGGCCCTATTTTTAAACCAGGAAAACCATGCATACTTATAATATGACGTCACATTCAGATTCACGCTTGATTGTGCACAACAATAATATTTGTTTAATTAATTGATAAAGTTATATTTTATAAAAATATTCAAATGTACAATTTTTTATACACTTCTTGATATGAACGGAAGTAATTTTTTAGATAATAAAAATATCATCCAATCAAAAATTACGCCCAGTTTTGGGCGTAATGGTAACGAGTTCAATATAGAAATGAATCCAGACGCACAAATGTAATTAAGCGTCTGGATGATCGAGACTATCAATGGTCGGACAAGTGACCTAGTATCGATCACCCAGACGCATATATAATAGCGTCTGGGATCACCTTGTTATAATTTTGCTGCCAATAGGTGGAGACAAAACAATTATTCTATTTTTAGGACCCTATTTTTAGGCCAGGAAAACCATGCAAACATGTCTATACTTATAAAATGACGTCACAGTAAGATTCTCTCTTGATTGTGCATAACAATAATATTTGTTTTATTAATTGATAAAGTAATATTTTATAAAAATATTCAAATGTAAACTTTGCTACAATTTTTTATACACTTCTTGATATGAACGGAAGTAATTTTTTAGACATTAAAAATATCATCCAATCAAAAATTACGCCCAGTTTTGGGCGTAATAATAACGAGTTCAATATAGAGATGAATCCAGACGCACAAATGTAATTAAGCATCTGGATGATCGAGACTAACAAGTGACCTCGAGGGTCAATCGGAAAATATCTCGGCAATTTCCGTTAAGGGTCGCTAAAGTGACCTCGGAGGTAAATGATCTCTTCATTTTGAACTATTTTCAGTCATTATTAATGAATCAATGACGTCATGACGTTTAGTTCATTTTTACTGATGACGTCTGATTGTAAACAAATACATCTCCAGCAAAACGATGTGAAAGGATTTTTTTGTATTGTTAGCGAATTTAATTTTTCAAACATACAAAATCCACCTGATTCTTTTAGTTCTGCTATGTTATTATCTGAATAGTTGAATAATTTAAGGGAAATCTATTTCCTCCTAGTAAACTTCTTTTGCTGTGTAAACAGGCTACTCGTATCACAGTTGAACCGATTTATGGCCCATATCCATACATTTATCTCTGAGATTACTTTTCAGCGGAAGTCACAGGTACTTGGGGAAAGGACTCCCTTTGGTGCCCAATACGCCACCCCCCCCCCCCTTTCTTGAAAAGTTATATTTTTTTTGTCTTTCCATATTTATATGCGAGCGAAGCGAAGCTCACTAATGTACAAATTGCCAAATTGCAAGAGACCCAAAATATGATCATTGAAAAAAACCTGGGCTACTCGGATGCATTGGGTATTTTCGCTTTTTTTTTATATAAAAGTAGCCAAAAATAATTATTTTGACATCGATAAAAGTGAAGTGTTTATTTTTTAAATAACTACAAAAATGCCAGAGAAATTTTTTTCAATCTGAAACGTTGTATTTGAAATTGAGTTTTGTGACGTCACCAACACATTAGAGTAAGACGTCAATGGAATGTAGAGGCGCTGTTAGGGGGCTCTGAAGTAACGACATGATTTTAGACATTAAAAATATCATCCAATCAAAAATTACGCCCAGTTTTGGGCGTAATAATAACGAGTTCAATATAGAGATGAATCCAGACGCACAAATGTAATTAAGCATCTGGATGATCGAGACTAACAAGTGACCTCGAGGGTCAATCGGAAAATATCTCGGCAATTTCCGTTAAGGGTCGCTAAAGTGACCTCGGAGGTAAATGATCTCTTCATTTTGAACTATTTTCAGTCATTATTAATGAATCAATGACGTCATGACGTTTAGTTCATTTTTACTGATGACGTCTGATTGTAAACAAATACATCTCCAGCAAAACGATGTGAAAGGATTTTTTTGTATTGTTAGCGAATTTAATTTTTCAAACATACAAAATCCACCTGATTCTTTTAGTTCTGCTATGTTATTATCTGAATAGTTGAATAATTTAAGGGAAATCTATTTCCTCCTAGTAAACTTCTTTTGCTGTGTAAACAGGCTACTCGTATCACAGTTGAACCGATTTATGGCCCATATCCATACATTTATCTCTGAGATTACTTTTCAGCGGAAGTCACAGGTACTTGGGGAAAGGACTCCCTTTGGTGCCCAATACGCCACCCCCCCCCCCCCCACCTTTCTTGAAAAGTTATATTTTTTTTGTCTTTCCATATTTATATGCGAGCGAAGCGAAGCTCACTAATGTACAAATTGCCAAATTGCAAGAGACCCAAAATATGATCATTGAAAAAAACCTGGGCTACTCGGATGCATTGGGTATTTTCGCTTTTTTTTTATATAAAAGTAGCCAAAAATAATTATTTTGACATCGATAAAAGTGAAGTGTTTATTTTTTAAATAACTACAAAAAATGCCAGAGAAATTTTTTTCAATCTGAAACGTTGTATTTGAAATTGAGTTTTGTGACGTCACCAACACATTAGAGTAAGACGTCAATGGAATGTAGAGGCGCTGTTAGGGGGCTCTGAAGTAACGACATGATTTTAGACATTAAAAATATCATCCAATCAAAAATTACGCCCAGTTTTGGGCGTAATAATAACGAGTTCAATATAGAGATGAATCCAGACGCACAAATGTAATTAAGCATCTGGATGATCGAGACTAACAAGTGACCTCGAGGGTCAATCGGAAAATATCTCGGCAATTTCCGTTAAGGGTCGCTAAAGTGACCTCGGAGGTAAATGATCTCTTCATTTTGAACTATTTTCAGTCATTATTAATGAATCAATGACGTCATGACGTTTAGTTCATTTTTACTGATGACGTCTGATTGTAAACAAATACATCTCCAGCAAAACGATGTGAAAGGATTTTTTTGTATTGTTAGCGAATTTAATTTTTCAAACATACAAAATCCACCTGATTCTTTTAGTTCTGCTATGTTATTATCTGAATAGTTGAATAATTTAAGGGAAATCTATTTCCTCCTAGTAAACTTCTTTTGCTGTGTAAACAGGCTACTCGTATCACAGTTGAACCGATTTATGGCCCATATCCATACATTTATCTCTGAGATTACTTTTCAGCGGAAGTCACAGGTACTTGGGGAAAGGACTCCCTTTGGTGCCCAATACGCCACCCCCCCCCCCACCTTTCTTGAAAAGTTATATTTTTTTTGTCTTTCCATATTTATATGCGAGCGAAGCGAAGCTCACTAATGTACAAATTGCCAAATTGCAAGAGACCCAAAATATGATCATTGAAAAAAACCTGGGCTACTCGGATGCATTGGGTATTTTCGCTTTTTTTTTATATAAAAGTAGCCAAAAATAATTATTTTGACATCGATAAAAGTGAAGTGTTTATTTTTTAAATAACTACAAAAATGCCAGAGAAATTTTTTTCAATCTGAAACGTTGTATTTGAAATTGAGTTTTGTGACGTCACCAACACATTAGAGTAAGACGTCAATGGAATGTAGAGGCGCTGTTAGGGGGCTCTGAAGTAACGACATGAACACTCACTCTCCGGCACAGAGAACATAACTGGTTCCCAGATATAACCTCTGCCACACGTCATCCTCCATTTACTGCGGGACTACATATGTCGTCTGCCCGTGACGTTTGTAAACAAAGAACGATGTTTGTAAAAATAATACACGAGATCTTATTTATTTTTATATAGTCTTTTTAAACACTTTTGATACAGTTTTACATTGAAATTACTGTGTTTATACTCGAAGCTTATCCTCCATGAGAGATATCTTTCACATGTCAAAACCAATGGTATGGCAGAGGTGATTGTGGTTGACGTAGGATACCCAGAATCCTTTGCGTGGAGATTGATGAACACTGTGCGATGCTCGCATTTAGGCTGCGCCTTCATTCATATTAATATACCAGGCGTAACAGTATTTCAAGGGATATGTGGATTAGCGAGCTTCCCGAAATTAAGCGAAGCGAATGTAGGTCACTTCAGAAATTCCAACGTTGTTTTCGAGTTGAACGAACGGAAGCAGGTACAGCGGCGCCACCTGTAAAAATCGATTTCTTCCGAATGGTAATGCAGCCAACGTAGAAAGTCTAGAATCTCGAATTTAATTTGATTTATAGGTTCCTGACTAAATGTGGAAAATAAGTTGATTTTAATATGCACTATTTTCAACCTATAAAAATGGGTAAAAGATTGACCCAAGGCGGTACGCTGTTTTCAATTGTTGTCATGAAAAAGGCCTAGTCTGGGATCCTGACTAAATATTCTCAATACCGTAAGCGGACTTCCGGTTCGAATATACAGTCAGGTCACCAGCAATGAAACCGGTCAAAATTTTGACCGGTTTGAATTTTGACCGGTTTGCAACATTCGGAATGCCTCAAAATTTACGTCATTATCAACAGTAACTGACGTAACTCCGATACAAGCATTGACGTAACGTCCGGCGTCCGGTAAACAAATCAAATAAAAATACAGTTTATCAAAAGAACGCTTTTATAGATTTATGTATCGAATGTGGAAATAACTTACAGAGATTTGTCAGTTTAACTCGAAAGCCGGAAAACAAGAAGCAGGTAGCTACTTTATTTAAATTGTACTCTGACATAAATTTCCAACGGAACGAAACGCGCGAAAAGTTAGCTAAAAAACATGGCGTTTTAAACAACCAATCAAACCGGGTAGTAAACTGGTGGTGACCTGGGGTTATATTTGAAAGTGAAGCTTGCGTAAATGAAAACTATTGCACCAGGGGACCAGGTTAGAAAAAGGCCTCAAAACAGATTGCTGAAAGTGGCGTTAAACACCATCAAAAAAACAAACAAACATCAAAACAGATACGGTGACTTTTATAGAGATAAACGATAGGAAATTAATAACGTCATCCTACAGAGAAACAATCACGTAACTCTTTGTTATTTCAGAAATTTATTTCCAGAGAACTTAATATCTGCAACGTTCCAAAAGGTGAGAGAAATTTCATTATCTTAAGACATAAACAGATAAAGTTATAAAATATGTTCATAGGTAACTTTGAGAGTCCTTTTTGCAATTCCTGTGGTAAACTTCTATGAGTCACAGTATGTCCATTAGGTATGTTGTCGTATATGAAGTCTAAACACTTATTACATTATACACAATTAATATATATATAAATAGCTATAATCCTTGAAATCCGCGATTTTCAAATTACATTCTTCTGTTTGTTGAGAGTTAATCATTAGAAAAACAAATAAATGTCATACATTTCTAGAACTGTTTATGTTTACAATGTGGCAGGTTGTATTCTTCTGAATCGGAAAATATATGTTGCCTTTATTAGAAAAAAAAATTCATTTTTTGACATCAGCTCGAAACTTCAAGGCCCCAAGAAAACCTCAAGTCTGCTTTAACGTAATTGTTCATAGAAGGTAAGGTGTCGTAAAATCCTTGTTGCGCATGGCACACAACAGAGTTGCCTTTTTACAAGGCAAACGTATATCCCAATGTGACATATACCTTATCGTCTACGTTTTTTCAAATTATTGGGGTCAAGTGTGGTTCGTGTTGCTTTAGTTGTATGAGTTTGTGGCTCTGTGTATTATGAGTTTGTGGCTCGGTGTATTATGAGTTTGTTGCTCTATGTATTATTGTTGTCCTCTCTTTCGTTTAACCATGACTTTGTATGTCCTTGACTTATCGTTTTATTTTCATTTACTATTTTCGCGTTTTGACGGTTAATTGATTTTTTCTGTCAAAATCAGTTACTCTTTATATTCGTGAAATTTTAATCAATAAGGCACAGGAATTAAAACCTGGTAACGCGAATGGCACTAAATATCGGGCGTGGGTAGGACGTAAACCCAAGTGCTCCAAAAAGTTAAAAGAGCACGCGCTTACAATATGTGAATAATAGAGTGTATCAATATTTGTAAAAATCTTCCATGAATACCTTTGATGTATTTTTAGGATCAAACAGAATATATTTTGGAACGTCAGCAATACAACGTAACAGTAAATGGTTCCTTATACACAAGGATACATGATGTTGTGATTAGTAAAAAGGTTGCCAAGGCATCCAGCACTAATATATTAGGTAGCTTTGCATATTGGTGTTTTTTAGTGACTTGGGCAAAATCTTAGATACACTTAGCTTTGCTTATACTAACGCTGGTGACCAATTTTAAAATATGTGTTTAGAAGGATATTTAAATGTTGAAATGTGCGCCGTTTTTGTTTTAATTTAACAAAACCTTCATTGTAGATCACAACTGTATCGATATTAGCTATTAATGTTCTTTTACACTTTTATCTACAACTTTAATTGGTTATTATAGGTTGATAAGAACACCTAAATCAGAAAGAAATTTTTTCTAGCCTTTTTGTTTTCGGATAAATCTTTACTCACGTTACATTATTTTCATTGTAAAATATCTGTTTAACAGTTCTAACAATTCTTTACTCTACTAAGGCTGGAACTTCACGGTTACACGACGTTTATCAATAGTAGATATAATGTACCACATATTCCATTTGGCCATAAAGTCCTAATATCAGTGTATATAATTTTCCATTTGTAAATTATTAGTACTGCGCTTTGTAACTACCGGTATATTTAAATGCTTAAAATTTTGTATATTTAAAATTAGATCTGCCTCAAGGTTGGTGTATTTGCAGGATTACTTATAGCCAGTTGTATGTTTGGTATTGCAACCGGGGCTGCTAAAGAAATAGGACGCCCGTTCGCTACATTTTTCCATTCAGCAACAGAGATAATTTTATTAATACTTGGGAAAGTGATATGGTATGTATAAAATATCACCTTCGGTAACTTCCGGTAACTTCCGTTTACCGTTTATTCGTGTTTCAGAACCAAACAGTAAATTAAATGTATTGAAATAACTGCGATCTTTATGATTCATGACGTTACTTCTAACAGTGCATTTGCTTCCCAGTGGTCACGTGATATCTTTCTCTTAAGTTTGCGAAGTTACAGGTTACAATAAACCAAATATTTAACATTGCGTCTTCCATGTGGGGTACCTGCAATTAAGATTTTATGTGTGAAAATCCTCTCAAAATAACCCCCGAAAGCAGTTGCTTGTGGAATTTGAAATGTTAGACTACATTATTAACAAAAAAAATATAGGTCGTGCGGCAAAAATGACCAAAAATTTTGGGTGAAAAATCAGCACTGAATGAAACTAACAAACTGTCTAACCTCTCCCCTTTTTTTAAAAAAAGAGCTCTATTATCCCAAATGTAGAAGATTTTCAATCAATTATGATTATATTTTCAGAACCCCAACATCCAATCAGATGCATCCGTGTATTTTCTTCTGATTACTATCTTGTGTTCAAAAATTTCCCGGTAAACAAATAATTGGTTTATTGTAACCTACATGGATGTCATACAAAGGGAAGTAACGGCGAGATAAAATCAACATCAGCAATAGGCAGATTTAGATCAAGAGATACAAAATGCAGTAATTGTTGATGCATCTAATGTTTAGAAATCATCCTACATATAAATTTAAGTTGAAGTTGATAAAGATACATCTAAAATGTTTTAAGATAAATGCGAATATTTACAATCCATAAAAAATTCGAATAAATGGAAAAACAATCAAAAAGAAAAAATAAACATACTGAGGCCATATCTTCCATAAAGTACGTAATATTGCATCAAGGTGTACTAATTCTTTTAACATGTTTATTTGTTTCTGATAACAAGATAAGACGGAAATTATGTATGTGTGTTTTGCCACTGCCAATAAATGAATAAAACACTTGTTACCAATTATAAAACACTTGTGTTAATTTTCTTAATACCAATTGCTTTCTTCAACCTGGCCAAAATATCGTATACACGCGATCTAAAATTCCTTTCCTACGTATAACATAATAATGTGTGTATACGATTAGAAAAAATTCTTTGTTTCCGAACTCTAAATAAAACCTACCCTTATAGAACTGATCTTCGGCTCTGTAAGTTGGATTTTTCAGCTGAAATATGTAACCATTTATAATTCGTGGAAACAGAATGTTTACATAATTACAATAAATGTCTTTAGACTAACACCCATGTGTTTTAATTCAGTTTAATATTGTATTAACAACTATTGCTTCAAGCAGAATAAATCAACAAATTGATGGAATTCCTGGCTGTATAATGCTAACTTTTGTCGAAGAAGCTTTTCAAAACAGTGGTGAACTGCACTAATATAAATTGACAACCACGCTATCGTAAACATATGCTGATATTTTGACGTACACTAAGTTACCTTCTGACTGCAAAAGTAAAATCGCCTACAGAATCACACGCCTTATTTCTTAGCAAAAATAGACAAACATTGGTATATGAAGTCGTTCCACTCTTAACTGCGTTTGTACACAATATATTCGCAGAAATGTATTCTAAGAGTTATTGTGTAATGTTTTGTCTATCTTTAATAATTTTCTGCCGTGGAAACTATTATAATGTCAAAATAATAAAGGAAACATTACTTAATTACGACGTCGATGCTGTCCCCAAAGTCACCAGTAATAATTTACTTCGTGTCAATGTGTCTATGTTTTTAATGTCTATACAAGGATTGAATGAAAAATCGCAAATTTTAACTAGTTCCGTTTTTTGGGAATTAACTTGGATGGATGAAATATTCAAATGGAACAGTACTAAATACGACGATGTGGAAAGAATGACATTAAAAGCTAAACATATATGGGTTCCCGATGTTTTTATAGTTAACGCGATCAGTGAGTTACGCTTAAGTCGCGTTGAAGACACCGATTATATAAATGCAAGATTCGATGGACGTATGCGATGGTTTCCTCAAAGGGAATTAATGACGTCATGTGCAGTCGATATTGCAAAATATCCGTTTGACATTCAAACCTGTAGCATACGAATGGAATCTTGGTATCGTGATAACAAAGATTTTGAACTGAAGACCAACACTCTTGGAATAAATATATCTTTACCTCATTTTTTACAAAATGGTGAGTGGAAAATTACAAATTTGTCTTCCAGTAATTACAGGTTCAAAGATTTTGATGACAAAGCATTTTACACCGGAATAGAGTTTCGCATAACATTAAAACGCAGATCGGCTTATCATATATTGACTACATTATTTCCCTTCTTAGTTTTAATGTTACTGAATACGCTTATCGTTGCTATACCCCCTGAATGTGGAGAAAAACTTGGATTTTGTATGTCACAATTTTTGACAATGATGGTATTTCTTACCCTAGTAGCACAGTCTATGCCATCGTCGTCACTTACAATGTCATACTTTGCAATTTTAGTTGCGTCACAGATTCTGATTAGTGGACTATCGGCAGCATTGGTTTCAGTCAGTATTTACCTTCAGTGTCAGTCTGAAAACAGAGATCCGCCAAAATGGTTGAAGCTTATGTTAACACCGATTCAATTTATATATTTATTAAGAACTAAGCATTCATATGAAAACGCGCAAATAACTTGGATTCATCTGGATAAACGTATAAATTGTGTTTTAAATGCAATTTTGCTTGTTAATGTATGGTTGCCAACCACTGTTTATTTGATATGTGTCTTATAGACTTGATAGACAAAACCATATGAAAAAAATTATGAAATCAAACATTGAAGTTGTTTGTCAAAACAATAAATTTGAAAACGTGTTAATTGTACATGTATATGGTATTGTTAATCACTGATGTGCACTTACTATTATGTGCTAACCTCAAGTCACACACAAAGAGCTTTAGAACATATTTGTAACCCCTACAGCAATGGTCCTGACTTTATACAGGCATTTTATAAGAAATGGTGGGTTAAACCAAGTTTTATGGGATAATAAAAGCGGGAGACGGTATACATAGTCAAATGATGATCAGTCTTCGGAGTAAATGACTCTCTGTTACTTGATTGGGTGGTTAACTAAATCTATAAATAGTTTTCTCATTTCATTGGTTTACGTCAGGATCGCACTAGTATGTGTACTGAAATTTCGATATATTCTTAGGTCAAATCGGGGTTGTAATCAGTATTTTAGTGTAGTAATGTAACGTTCCACATATTGACTTCTATTTCATTCAATGCATGGTCAGTGAACAATTATAAGGTAAACATTGTACCAAAATCTCCCTACTTTATAAAGCCGTTTTGGAAAAAAAAATTATATGTTCTATATCTTTATTTTCGTTAATCAGCATTTTATTGTAGTAATGTAACGTTCCACATATTGACTTCTATTTCATTCAATGCATGGTCAGTGAACAATTATAAGGTAAACATTGTACCAAAATCTCCCTACTTTATAAAGCCGTTTTGGAAAAAAAATTATATGTTCTATATCTTTATTTTCGTTAATCAGCATTTTATTGTAGTAATGTAACGTTCCACATATTGACTTCTATTTCATTCAATGCATTGGTCAGTGAACAATTATAAGGTAAACATTGTACCAAAATCTCCCTACTTTATAAAGCCGTTTTGGAAAAAAAATATATGTTCTATATCTTTATTTTCGTTAATCAGCATTTTATTGTAGTAATGTTACGTTCCACATATTGACTTCTATTTCGTTCAATGCATTGGTCAGTGAACAATTAAAAGGTAAACATTGTACCAAAATCTCCCTACTTTTTAAAGCTGTTTGGGTTAGGAAAAAATTATATGTTTTGTATCTTTATTTTCGTTCTGGTATTGATGCAAATTTAACAAAACATATTTTTACCGCTAATGTTGAACATTTGTTGTTTAGGGAGTCAACTTTTGTTTAATTATTTTTTAAACAGCACGTGTAAAGTGACGACAGGCATTTAAATCTCTCAAGCACCATTGGATAATAGTTGAGCGTAAACAATATCCTTACAAGGCACATGTACATTGTTTACCTATCTTACATATAAATCACAAAAACCAGATACTTTAATAAATCCATAAAATTTGTAATGCAGCTAAGAGACGGTTAGCTTTTTAGAAAAGCTAAACTTGTTACTTTTACTATAGTATGTGAGTGGATTTGTTGATGAAAATGAATGGGCATCATATACGACAAGTCATAGGTGTATCCAATAATAATTGCAGCACAATCACTGTGTACTGAACTTGAAAAAATACCTGATGACAAAACGTGGTTTGTTGATGCTTTTAAAACATAGTCCCCGTATATCTCCAAACAAAAGTTTACAGAATTGATGAAAAATGAGATTTTTCTTATCAAATAATTAAAGATTTAGAGATTATGATATTGTCTCATACGTTTAGAACAAAGATCAGCTTATCTTTTATTGATTACATTATGTCCTTTCTTAATTTTAATGGTCCTCGAGGTCCGAATGATGATAGTGTTTGGTCTACAATTTGGTCTCAGCGCGGGCAGGGTCACAAGGACTACAAGTTTTCATACCGAGTTTTTATACTCCGGCTTCTTCCAAGGAAAAACTCGACGTAGTGGCGGTAACGAACATTAAAAGAACCAAAATATCTTAATTTTGATATTACTGAATACGCTTATGGAGGTAATACATACTGAATGTGGAAAAATGCTTGGATTTTGTATGTCTCATTTTTTTAAAAAAACAAGCTATGGCTGTCTTGAATTAATATATGTACACATGTTGCTCTGATTTTAATTTTCCTGACTGACGTGGAGGTTTACATAGATTTCATCGATGTTTGTTGTTACATTTTTGACATGTTTATTTGGCAATTCTAGTCAATTAAGATAGGAGTTGAGTACACCCTGCCCACAGTGAGTCTCGAACCCTCAACCTCAGTGTTGACAGACCACGTGATCAATAGTAGACGAACTACCTTAACCACTCGGCCACCGAGGCCCCTGAAATATATTGCTTGGCTGAATGAGTCAGTTGTGACCTCAAGTAGCTGAATTTTTGCACATTTGTATGGGATGGGTTGCTGTGTCAAAGGAGTCCCAGAATGTTGGTCAACAGAGAATTTCCCCGGAAAAGTTTTGCTTCGGCAACCGAAGTTGGATAAAAGTGTCATTGTAGAATGAGATGTAGTTATATCAGTTTCTATCCCTGAACGAGTTTGATAAGAATTCTGATTAAAGCCGGAGAAGGAGGGAGATGAAAAATCATGTGTGTTCACTTATTGATTGCGGTCAGTTTGGTATCCAGTAATTCCTTATACTTACGTGATTGTTGAAATCATATGTGTTCGATATCGATGTCGTTATCTGTCCCATTTTATGACTCTGTAGTGTTTGAAGAACTTCCTGTTTGTTTCCACAAAGACAACAGCTGTCGGGAGCTTTCTCGAGGTAATTCGTTAACTTCTCAAATGTTCTATTGATTAAGCGGGTTAGAACACTCAGACAATCATGTATCCCCCTCGAATGGCTTTGAGTTTTGTCATAAGTCACTAATGTATTGATTGTTTGATATGATATGGAAGAATGAAAACCATGACATTGACAATGGTCACGCTAGTTACGTTCATAACGTTACGTGATTGTTTGCGAATGATATACGTCATAGGTAATGAGAAGATAAAACATACGAGTGCAACATCTCTCATCAATCAAATAATGTTACATCAAGATGTACCAATTTGTTTAACAGCTGTTGTTTGATAAACAGAAAGTGTATAAATTGCGTTAATGATAAACTATAATGGTGTGTTTTTGCGGTGGTAGTCAACACTAACGAACGATCTGTGCCATGAATTTCATTACAGTCTTACTAAAATATTTGTCAATTTTCATTTCGAACACTAAATCAAACAAACCGCCATCGCACCAAAGATAAACTCCTTGAATATAAACTAATTTTACATTTTCTTTTAGCAGCCACTTTCATTCATATATATTTCAGTGGAAACTGTCAGTTGATTTATAAGAAGCAATCAGATTACAATAACGACGTTGGTTTTTATTTGTAGGCTTGTTTTCAATATTAAACACTTACTGATTGACCGTCATATTTTAATTTGAGGAGGGAGCGGAATGGGAGGTGGCATGAAACTATTTTTATAATTCTTTTTCTCCAGCCTTTCTATTAGATTGAATTCCTTTCCTATTATAACGTGTAATATATTTTGTCGGTTCAGATTACAAATAACACCATTACCGTTAAGTAGAAACTGACTTTTTAAATGATAACAAAGCAAGTATATTTTTACTTCACGCGGTGTTTTCATTTATCAGAAACAACAAGTTTAAATGTACTAATACGAGTACTAATACGACTACCACACTGAAATGTATTAATAAACATTTTGAACAAATAACGAATAATTATGAAATACATCGACAAATTTACTGAAAACTAGCGAAGAAGATTTCATCAAATATGCGATGTGGACATTTACGCTATTATAAATATCTGCGGGTAAACATATGTACATGTAACTATCTCGGCACTGTACAATTCAAATCATCTACATAATAAAATACATACATTTTCTAAGCATATATGATTAGATAAGTATTTGTATAAGAAGTCGTTTTTATAGGGTGGTCTAAAATTCCATTGCATATCATATAAATATGTGTTGTCTTGTAGATAAAAAACCCCGGACCAAATAACAAGAGCCAAAAGTCAAAGGACTAATAGGTTCTTTCATACGTTTTGGGAAAGACCGGTTGATCTTTCACGAGTGATAGAAATTTTATGTCTTTTCGCGAGTGGAGCGCAGCGGAACGAGCCAAAAGACATAAAAATTTCTATCACAAGTGAAAGTTCACACGGACTTTCCCAAAAACGTATGAAAGTACCTATTTCTTCCGTAAACCAACAACTTTCACATCGCTATAACATATAGACTCTCCATTGTTGTAGACTCAATTGTCTCTGACGTCCAATCAGAACGGTGGAAACAAGAACGTCATAGAAGAACGTTGTTATGCTTCCATAACAACGTTCTTGTTTCTGCCGTTTTGATTGGATGACGCAGCAAGTACAGATGTGTGCGCGTGAGCTCATCTGTACTTAGTCATCTGTACCAGAAACCGGCCATTTACGGAAGAAAATTCAGATAAAGACAAACATAAACAGTGCAACAAAAAAAGCAAAAAGACAAAACAGAGTAACCCCAACCCAATAAAAGCCATTGGTGCATTCAGACAATTTGTCCATTCTGTCCAACCCATCGTATTGGTGGTCAGCTCTTTGAATATAGACCTATATTTAGATTCTTCTTTAGCTGACACATGACGTCATTGATGTTCAATGTTTTGATAATTACAATTTATATCTCTCTTAGCAACAACCGAATGTTTTGCATCTATCAGAAGCAATCACTTGCAAATTACTTGTACGACTACAGCTCAAAGCAGAATAGTTAAACGAATTGAACGAATTCCCGGTTGAATCAATGCTAAAATTTATGACCAAATAATGTGAAAAATGGAACGATTTATGTTGACATAAACATTTTAAAGTGCAAAAAATATCTATACCATCAAATATGAGTTGTATGTCATTGTAAATATTGTCTGGTTACTGATGTAGTAGCTACCTCTGAAATTTTATTTTAAAAGCAATATTTTGCTTGAAATCGCAGGGTTGCAAGGTACTGTCTATTTGAATTGTGTCTTATAGAGCTGGAAGACAACGCACACAAGTATCTGAAATCAATAATAGATACAGTCATGAACAGTCAAAGTTGGCTGCTTAACGCTATACGTTGTTTAAAGCTTGAATTCTATATGGTGTTGATGTCATAAATGTCCAATAACAAAATATGACATTGTGATATATATTATTTTTGTTTCTACATGGTATGGGGCAGTGTCTTTGTCATTTACAAATACCCTCGCACGCATTTTACCTATTGCTTAACGCTATAAGTTGTTTAAAGCTTGAATTGTATATGGTGTTGATGTCATAAATGTCCAATAACAAAATATGACATTGTGATATATATTATTTTTGTTTCTACATGGTATGGGGCAGTGTCTTTGTCATTTACAAATACCCTCGCACGCATTTTACCTATTGTATCGATTTTTTTATTTAGCTGCGAAAATTATATGATTTTAAGTCACAAATATAACATAATTTGCAGTATTAGGAAATTATAAAATCATCGTCGGTCGGCTGTTTATTTCGTTTTAGCGAAGTTAACGCGTAGTTAATTAATAATAAGTTCAAAGGACTTGTTTGCTTTATGGTCATGTGATGACCTACGGTAATCTATTGATACTTCTTATAGCTTCAAAATTATCGTAAAGTGACAAATGAATTTTAACGAGATATATGTAAATGGTTTATTAAACAAACTACAATGGCAATAAACACAACAAATTATGTCTGAAACAAACGTCCAACCTCAATCCGTAACACCTATTGTTTATAATTATACTACATTTTTATATTGCATTGATAGGTCAACTTTAGATTTAAAATGCATATTTAAAATGTTGTGTGGTCTTTAATTTTCATTAAAACAAATTTCTGACATATTTTGTTGATATTCTTATGATAATATTCTTTATACCAGTGATGGTTTCTAATTCTGTTTTTATTATTGTTCATTGTCATAATGGGCCACACACTTCTAATATAGAACCAGCTTATTGTGTGAAAATTTGCTGGCTCTGAGTATATTTTGTTGATATGATAATCAAACAAAAAAGGTTCAATTATTGACAATAAATGCCCAAAGTTTTAAGATTTAAAACAGGATAGCACTCAAACATACGCCCACAGGTTACTCAGCTTGTGGTAATAGTCTACTAAAATGTTTGCCGTTTGTTTACAAAGAAGGAACCAAACCTAAAACGTCTCCTGACAGTTATAGACCGGTGATCTTTTGTCGTGCCTTCTTAAAGTTTTTGAGAAATTGCTGTTATCTCGTTTACAGTCTCATGTTCTCATCAATCGCATTCGAAACTTTATAGCAACAACGGACATGCAAAGGTTTCACCCTAGAACCAGATCTGATATGTGTGAAAGTATTTTAGGTCTGAACACTTTCATATGGGAAGTGCAAAAACGGAAACTCTATCTGCACGAAAAATTATGCAGAATGGAATCCGACAGTCTTGTAAATATAATGTTTCAGTTACGACTTTTTACCAAACGTTAACACCAGAAAAGGACGTTTTACATATTGTACAAAAATACCATTTGTGTCAATATTAGTATAGTGACTTCAGTTTGAGTGATTTTCCAAGTTTGAATTGAAGAAAATAGTGTCATTCGCTATTAATTTCATCCTACCGTAACTTCTCGAGATTCTACCAAATAAATTCAAGTGTAGCTGTCGCTAATATATGGAAATGGCCTCCGTCTACATCTGAACTTCGGACTTCTTTCTTGATCGCCAAGTAATCGTCACAATTCCTACTTCTTACAATAATCACTGTAAATGTTGTCATCAAAGTGTTTCTGACGTAATGATAAATTCGTCCTGTGAGTGTCCTTTCAAAGCCGATCAAAAAGATACTTTCGTTTAGATTTGTATATTGAATTAAGCTGTTACGACCTAACGTCTTTATATTGTAACCTACTCGGGAAAGTGACCTCTACTGATCTTAAAGACTTTGGGTTATCCGAATTTCGTTCGCTGTGCTACACACTGTCATTCGAGCTGCTGCCGAATACAAACGTATGCTTAAAAGCATTATAGATACTTTTAATAACGACGTTGTTACCAAGACATGATGATTAAGTCATATTCATAACTTTAGTGTTAATTACGAATATATGTACTTTAGATTGATATTTATATATAGCATGTACATTGTGGTTATGCTCTACCACTTTACTACTTTATGATGAACTTCTATAACTTATAATTATTCATATTGCACATATATATTATTAATTCACTCATTAGTTTACCTGTGATATATGTTTAGACGAGATAACGAATTGATTGATTGATTGTTTGATTGATTGATTGATTGATTGCCCTTTAGGTTAATTCATACAGTTTTACTCTAGATGTTATAAACTTTAATTTATATCAAAGAGCAATTAAAGGGCAATTGACGTCAATTGTTTATTCTCGCACAACAACTGACTCGTTGTATACGAAGGCACATTTTCTCCTCTCTGTTCGCATTATGCAGAATTTAATTTAATTTATTCAACAATGGACATCGATTTTTTAACTTTCAAATAAAGTACTGAATTTCATGGGAGAATATACAGTAGATATACTGTTTTTGAATAACTTTACCGTTTTTTTTACTTCTCTTCTCTAAAAAGATTACAAACACAAATACTCTTAATTTATCATGTATTATGACTTTATATTTTAGACTGACTGTATTCATGTTTGCAAAAACTATTTAAACAAGGGGGTACTTTAAGAAATAATTTGTGCATGCCATAATTTATTGTGGTTTTAAAATGAGCGAGCATTTTATTTGTGAATATTTTGCATTGAGCATTAGAACAGTAAAATGCCCACCTATGCTAAAACGACAATAAAGTATGGTATGCATAAATTATTTCGATTCTGATTATGACAAATAAGGCAATCTAAACACAGCATATTAATATTCTCTCATGTATAGCTGTTTCACGTACCTCCTACGAGTCGTATTGTAGATTGATGAGAACAAATTATTTAATGACAGTATGTTAAATCGCGCAAATCTAAAAAAAAGACTTTAAAGTACAAGGTTATAAACAATAACGTTCCTATAGAATCCAGTAACAAAAGCTATTTAAAATTTAACCGACTGCAAACAACAACTATTTTTGTTTTACTTGTTATGACAATATCCTAGTCACAGTATTTTCTTACCTGTCTTTACATTTTCTGATAACAATAGTTATTATAATATTATAATGTGTGGACTTTAAATGTACTAACATTGAGGCTTTCCACAGTATTCTATATTGATTAGTTGACAAATGCATCAAATTTTATAATTACAAGTATATATTATTCCGTTAACAGGACAACGCCAATTGGGGTGGCCAGCCTTATTGCTAAAACGCTGGCGTCCACGAAAAACTTAGAGTCTGACTTTAGTCGACTAGGACTATATATTGGAACAGTAATGGCAGGACTTGTCATAGTAACGTTTCTCATTGTTCCGTTGACACATGTTATTGTTACTAGAACAAGTCCATTAAGGTTTATGCTTTCAATGCTACAACCTGCGATGATTGTTATGGCATCCGCAAGCACGTACGTACAAATATGAAATGGGATATCTTTTGTTTCGGCAAAGGTGTAAGCTGTTCGATGAATAAAATATCTCTTTTTTCTTAAATAGTTTATTTAAAATGTTTCATGTGCAGAGAAACATTCGTAATTCGTCATTTACTTTAAAACAAGATCAAAAATTGATATAAATATTGCTGCACTTTAAATGGTCAACTTACAAATAACTGAACAGTAATGATGTATGTCAGTTAAATCTGTACTTTGTTTTTTAATATATAACTCTATTCTCATATGTGTCATTTGACCCTATAATATTAGCATTCGACACTTGTACAACAGTTGTGTCTAACCTGATATTGCCGTTGTAGAGCCATAGCTATGCCGGAGACTATTCGACAATTAGAACAATCCAATGGTGTAAACACTAGAGTAAGCCGTTTTGTTTGTCCTCTAGGGGCAGCTATTGGACGTTGTGGTTCATGTCTGTACATTTGTGTCTCCTGTTTATTTGTTATGCAGATGAGTAACAGAAATATTGATGCTGCAGCAATAGTACTAGTTTGGTACGTTATTTACAGCACAATCTTACAAGTTAGACTAATAGACTAACGAACACGCAGGCGGTCAATAAATGACTTGTGACACAAATAAATCCTTAAAAGGCACCAATTTATAATTTGGAAAAGAAGTATGGAGGTAAAGATAATAATAATGTGACTAATATTGAGAAAAATAAAAAGTAAAATTTGTATTGACATTGTATTGACTTTATAAAGGCAGAGCGTTTAGTTTTTACTGTAAAATGACTGTTGCACGGCTGTTTTTATGTTGTGTATAAGTGCACGTGACCTCTCAGTCAATATTATGCAACTGCTGTAGTTAAGAGCATACCAACTTATCTTTTTTAAGAATCATATAAAATAAAGGAAAAAACTTTATTTATGTTACCAATTGTCTGGATTGTGCACGTTAATCGACATTTTACAATACATTTTTCTTAAGCTATGTCATTTAATTTTGAATGCTCTGTATCTTTCTGTTTAAAATTAAAACTGTTTATTTTTTGTTTGCAGCATCCTTACAACGTTTTCATCACTAGCAATACCAGCGGTTACTGGAGCATCTCTTGTGACAGTCATTATACTACTGACCGCTTTGAGTATTCCAGCAGAATCGGCCTCTCTTTTATACGCCTTTGAATGGTTTTTGTAAGTATTCAGCAACAGTATATTTTCAGATAAACATGGATGGAGATCGTGATAGCAGTCTATCATAAAAATATAATGGCAAGATCACTTAAAGCAATAGCAATATTGATTTTCTCTCTTTACAAAATATCAAAACTTGAATTACATGAAGATTAAAGTGCATTATTCCTCCAATAACAATAATTTTAACGAAACTACAAAAGTAAAGTGAATATGTAAACTTAAGAGTAAACTTTAATGCATATATGTAGTTGGTGTTATGATTTTAGAGATCGCATGAGATCTACCACCAATCTGTATGTGCAAGGTTTATGCGGTGTTGTAACAGACAGGTTTTGTAAGCTGATACCTGAAAGGTCCGACATAAACACCGCTGATAAGAATGTGGATGAAGAAATTGTCAAAGAAGATGTCAAAGGATCTACAAAAACTCAACAAGACAGTAAAATATATAACAACGGGCTTTTTGATAGTGAACACTTATGACAGAACATCTACCTCTTTGTATAAAATGTTATATGTATACGCTGATTATAATTGCGTTATATTCTATAAAGATATTCTTTAGTTCTTTTGGTCTTTCTGTCTGTTTGTCTGTAAGCAAGTTTTCAGGTTACAAGGAAAGGTGTATTTTTACACATTGCATGACACTGACAAGTAAATCATTTTCTATTGTCGCGTTTTTCACATAAAACTTTAAGAGTTACATTCCTTTTTCCAAACTTAAAAAATTTATTATATCACTGGCTGCTAACAATTACTTTACTTATTACAGCTTTTATTAGCACACCCCTTTTAATTCCCCCTGTTTTCTTTCGGTACTTGACGTTATGCCACAGTCTTTCTATGGATCATTCTGTTGGGTGTTTCTGCGATCAGCGCAAAAAAGGATTCACATGAGCAACGAACAAATAATCGAGTAACATTTGTCAAGGGAAGCTGATATTATATTTGGAAGTGAACATTGATTCACAGATTTGAGATTCCGCAGTCTCATGAAGTATAAAAGTTTGTATATGCTCATTGCGATATTGCTCAGCAGAACTGTCACATTCTTAAACAAGTTTTTTCTCACCTGAACACTTTAGACTAAATTGGCAGCTGATGTGAACAACACGGATATATAATTAATGAACTCAGTACGAAAGAATTGAATGTGCAATTTGAAAATTAAAACAAGAGAAAAACAGCACTGTTCAATTTCATCGGATCGACAGCCACCGTGGATATATTGTTGTACTTGTATAATAAAGCTGTGATAATAATACTGCCAATCTAGATCTTTGTTTTTATACAGCATTCTCTGAGATAAGTGAATTTAATGTATTCAGCATTAAATTCCTTTATCGAAGGAAGACTGACAAGTATAGTTGTTGGCTGTTGTTGCTTTCGCTCTAGTATTCCTTAAACACATGATTGGTGATAGGTTAAACCTGTCCTAAAATAGAAAAACCAAACCGAGGTTTGGTCTTTTTGAAAATCGTCTGCAAGGACGTGACAGGAAAAATGTCGGTTTGGCAATCTAAATTTTTTAAAACTTAATAGAGCCGCTTGATAATTGTGTCAAGTAATGTACTACTATGATCCGTGTCCGTGTGGTCTTATTGATTAAATTAGTTAAATTGTACAAGTTCATAGCATTAATTAATTAATTATTATCAGCATTATATACAAGTGTATCAGAGTTAATCACAATGTTTTTATTATTCTCGTAGCCCAATCCTATTGCATGAACTAGTCGTGCCAAGTAGTCATTGTCCTTCCATTCTTGTTGATAAGTACAACAAAGTAAAAAATTGTTTACCTATACCGTTAATTCCTACGAACAATTGTCATCAAGTTGGTTTTGAGTGCACCTTTCCGCGTAATTGAAAAGATGAGATAAGATAGGATAAGATAATCTTTATTTAAAGTCGGCAAGACAAATAACAGATAACATAGGCTCTCAAGAGCCTTTGAACCGACAAACATATATACAAATAACAATTATAATTACACATACAAATGATATACCACATTCAAATATGCATGCAGAAGATTTAAAAACTAAAAAGGAAAGATGGATATATATGGGTACATACAGCACTACATAATTGACATGAAATGAAAGCAGCATAATAAATAAAGAAAAAATTGGGAGCAAAATAAATATAGTAAAGCAAGGCTCTTAAATAAAGCAAAGTTAAAAGAAAGCACTAAGCAGCATGCATGCTATCAATATAAATATACTAAAGTAAAGCTCTAAAAAATAAAGCAGAACTAAAAACTTATACAAAATTAAAGCCCTAAGAAATAAAGCAGAACTAAAAACTTATACTTAATTACAGTTCTAAAAAATAAAGCAGAACTCAAAGCTATAAAATAGATAGCAAGCAAAAGAAATGAACTACTGAAGCAACTGTAATTTTAATGGATTATGCTGCACCAGAAAATGAAAATGAAAAATTATGATGCACCAGAAAAAGAAAATTAAGCATAATTTTGACAGGCCAAACAAGTACAATTTTTTCCATTAAAAAAAGACAGCTGACTTTTAAACTGATTGAAGTTACTGATAGATCTAAATTTTTCTGGTAGTGAATTCCAAAGAACAGGGGCAGCATACCTAAAAGACTTCTTACCAAACTTTGTAGAATTTACTCTTGGCACCTGTAGCAAATTAGAATACCTAAAATTATAACTAGTCTCTTTCCTGTGCAGTAAGTTACTTAAAACAGGCGGTGCTAAGCCATACAATATCTTAAAAGTTTCAATAGCCATTGATTTTGTTCTTTTTACATACATAGTGGGCAGTTTTGCTCTTTCCAACAGATCATCATAAGAAGATTAAAAATCATAGGATACAAATCTTAAAGCTCTCTCCTGTATTTTTTTTTAAATTTTATTTGTGTTAGCTTCGGAACAAAAATGCCAAGATAATGGACAAAAATTAAAATTTGACTGTATAAAAGTGTGAAATATAGTTTGCCTGTTCATCAGCTTTTTTTACACAAGTTTGTTATGTGAAAAGCAAAGTTTAGCTCGAAATCAATATCAACCCCTAAAAGTTTAACAACGTCATCACATGTGATTGTGGATGTGCCAATATCAAAAACAGGAGATATATTGTGTGTTATGTTACCCACGGCAATTGCCTGAAAATTTTCAGGCTTTGCCTGCATACAGTTGAATTTAAACCAATTAATCAATCCATTGCTCTCTGACAGTAATAAATCAATAACCTGATTGTGTTCAGGAGAATGAAAGGAAAGAGTATTGTCATCAGCATAGTTGTATAAATCCCCATTTTTGATGAAATAAAAATGTCGTTGATAAAAACATTAAAGAGTAAGGGTCCTCAAATCGACCCTTGTGGAACCCCTTTTTTAATTTCAGCCCAGCTGCTGACACAGTTGCCAATTTTAATTTGCTGTTTTCTTTTTGTTTAGTAAGAATTTAAAAGGTCAGCAGATTTTTTATTAATACCATATGCTGAGAGTTTACAAAATAAGAATGTCATGTGGAAGACAAATGCCTTAGACAGGTCCATAAGAATGACCGCAACATATTCATTGTTGTCTAAGGCCCTTTTCCAGTCTTCCAGCAGTCTTATAAGAGTTGTTTGACACCTATGGGCTTTGCGAAAGGCACATAAAGAGTTATCAAAAATGTTATCAAAATAACTACATAGCTGTTCTGATAAAACCTTCTCATAAATCTTTGATTGAATAGAAAGGATACTGACTGGTCTATAATTACTCTTTGTGAATGGATCATTTTTCTTAAATAAAATTGTCACATGAGCTTCTTTGAGCCTGTTTGGAAAGACGGATGTATCTATAATAAAAATCATAAGTTTGGTAATGTTTGGTTCCATTGATGCCTTCCCTATTTTCATTAGTTTGACTGATACTTTGTCAACACCTGTTGCTTTTTTTACTTTAAATTTATCAAATATTTTTGTAACAGAAGTATCATTTGTAGGTAAAAATTGAAAATTATCTTTTTGAAAACCTTTTTCATTGATTTTATCCAGACTGGGATGTTGATTTTCATCAAAGTTCTTGATAATTTCTTTCGCTACATTAACAAAAAAAAAAAGAATTAAATATTTCTGACACTTCCTCATTTTTAGTTAAAATTTCGAAAGGGAATCAAGTTACAGGTCGTCATTATTATACCCCCGCTTGAAAAGCGGGGGGTATATAGTGTTCATGGTGTCCGTCCGTCCGTCCGTCCTTTCGTCCATCCGTCCTTCCGTCCGTCCGTCCGTCCGTTACACTTTCTATTATTTGCAACTCCTCCTACACCACTGAAAGGAATTTGATGAAACTTACACAGAATCTTTGTCTCATAGTGCCATTGTGCAGGAGATATTTAACATTTTGATCGGAATGATATTTGGGGTTTCCCATAGAAAAACATGGACATTGTCGTTGACCTAAGGGGGTCCTCATCTCTTATATGCAATTCCTCCTACACCACTGAATGGAATTTAATAAAACTTACACAGAATCCTTGTCACGTAGTGCCATTGTGCAGGAGATATTAAACATTTTGATCGGATCGATATTTGGGGTTTCCCATAGAAAAACATGGACATTGTCGTTGACCTAAGGGGGTCCTCATGTCTTATGTGCAACTCCTCCTACACCACTGAATGGAATTTGTTGAAACACACAGAATCCTTGTCACATAGTGCCATTGTGCAGGAGATATTTATTATTTTGATTAGAATGATATTTGGGGTTTCCCATAGAACAACACGGACTGTCATTGACATAAGGGGATACCCATTTCTTATGTGCGACTCCTCCTACACCACTAAATGGAATTTGATGAAACTTACACAGAATGTTGTCACATATTGCCATTGTGCACTAGATGTATAACATTTCGATTGTAATGATATTTGGGGTTTCCCATAGAAAACATGGACTTTGTCATGGACATAAGGAATACCCATCTCTTATGTGCAACTCATTCCTACACCACTGAATGGAATTTGTTGAAACTTACACAGAATCCATGTCACATAGTGCCATTGTGCAGGAGATATTTAACATTTTGATCGGAATGATATTTGGGGTTTCCCATAGAAAAACATGGAGTTTGTAATGGACATAATGGGATACCCATCTTTTATTTGCAATTCCTCCTACACCACTGAATGGAATTTGTTGAAACTTATACAGAGTCTTGGTCACATATTGCCATTGTGCATTGGATATTAAACATTTTGATCAGAATATTATTGGAGGTTTGCCATAGAAAAACATGGACTTTGTCATTGACATAAGGGATGCCATTCTTTGGGGGATTGGGGAGGGTTACATGTATTTTCTGCAATTTCGCCTTCACGTTTAACTAGATAAAGTTTCAATTTCATAATTAAGAACACCTGAATTTTCAAAGTAATTGTGAAGCGGGGGGTATCAATGGTGAGCATTGCTCACAGGTGTTTTTACTCTAGTTTATATTGGAGTCTGGGTGAGTTGAAGTAAGAGTAACTAAGTCAAACTTAAACTCATGAAGTTATCTAGGACAGAAAGTTTGTTTCTTATTCTTCAAATATTTAAATTACATATTGAGATCTTCTGTGATATAAGTTAAAGAATAAGTAATATTAATTATTGTGGGACCAGGATTTCATTCAACATTTCCTATTACAAGGATATAATGACGGATAAGTAACAGATAAACAGCATTTACATTTGGATTTTTACTTTGAAGTATGAAGAGGGAGACGACGAGGAATGAACATTTTAAATTGATAAGTAGTACTTCTTTATATAAACTTTCATAGACATTTACTTTAACAAGCGTATTAGTGAATTTAGTAGGTAACTAAATAACCGCCCTGTACATTTCCCGCAATTACCCATTTTATAGTAGGACACTATCGGTTTTAGACGGTCTGCCTTACCGGTAACACAAAGTTAGAAAATCACACGGATCATTACTAAACGAGAAAATACTTAAAAAATGAAAATTTAATATTTAATTCTTCAAATAAACTTTATCCAGTTAGTATAATAAATAATCCAATTTACCAATATGTTTATCTTCCTTTGCCCTTTGAAGAATATAAAAACTAGAATGATGTCGTTTGACCATCAAACAACATAAGATTTCCAAATACGTCTTAATGATCTTTGTAGTAATAAAAGTACTTTTAAAAGAAAAACTGTCTTTATTTTTTATCTTATATAAAATAGAATTTACATAAAAAAACTACATTTTTACTAAAAGATATACTTACAAAATTATTTGTAAACATAAAATAAAATTCCGTAGACAATTTTGCTCGTAAATCATTTCTCGTTTATGAAGAGTAATTAACAGAATAAGAAAGTAAACAAACAGGATGTTTATTTCAATTGCGACATAATTTGACACCGACTTACAGGTATGATATTCGGATATTATCTTTTTTTTTGCCGTCTTATTAATTTTATTCAACAATACGCTTGTTACAAGTATACTTAAGTGTCCAAGCATCACTTAAGTGTCCCTGTGAAACTCTTTTAATTGCCATGGCAACAATCAAAAGAATAAGGAAATTTATAATTACTTTTACAACATATATATATCTTCTAAAACAAGTTTTTTTCTATGTTTTGTAATAAAATACTACTCTCCAATTTTTATTTTCTTTAATTCTCTTAGAATATTCTGTAGTAAATACATTAAAAACATCAACATTTTTTCTTTTCTGTTCCGATGCATAGTATGATTTATATAAGCTAAATGCTAAAATAGTTAAAAAATAATTAAAGTCCCAATAATTCCTATCATGAATTTTACCAAATGTTTTAAAGTAATTTGTACTTCAAAATTGATTTTTAACAGCACATACTGTAATTTTATCCAGAAATTATACAGGAAATTGCAAGATATAAAAAAGTGATAATAATCTTCCTCTACATTACAACAATTACACATATTATTATCAGTAATTTTCCATTTATACAATAAAGATTTTGTTGGTATTATATATAAAAGTAGTTTCCGCCTAAATATTTTTAATTTGTTTTCGTCTAAATAATTAAAAATAAAAGTATATATTTCATTTAAATGATAATTATTTTCAATACAGAAATATTTGACCCAATAATTAACACTTATTGGTTCCACAAATATATTGTCTCTTAACACATTGTATATTGTCTTGGTTGTCAAAGTATTGACGTCAGTCTGTGTATAAGACCAGTATAAAAGAGTTTTTTTATATTAACTTGTGTTTTCTTAGATTGCTCGGTTACTAAGCATAGGTTCTAATTTTTAGGTATCGCTTTTCTTAATTTACAAAATTCTATTAAATAATTCCCTTTGTGGTTAAGCTTTTTAAGTATAAAAATCTATTGACACCACTCCATTTTCATCAATAACATCATTCACATACAAAATATCACTATCAATCCAATTATTAAAAATCAGACTCTTATTTTCCAATTTAATGAATTTATTTCCCCATAATGAAGTTGTAACATTGCCGTTCTATTTCTTTTAGGTACTGTTGTGGAACATTTGTTGAACTTGCTAAGAACGTAAACTTCGGAATAATTAACACCTCAATAATAAGAATTTTACCCAACATTGACAGATTGTGTTTTCATATTTTCAATTTTCTTATCCCAGTTTAAATACTCGCACTGAGCCTTATTATTCCAAAATTTAGACCCAAAACTTTTACTGGATTTTCAGTCCATTTAATTCCCCCTATTTTGTCTTTACAGTTTTTCAATTGTCCCACCCAAATACCCTCAGTTTTGTTTCTATTTACAACAAGACCATACAAAGTTCCAAAAATTTCTATTTCATTTAATGCAATTGTAATTTCTGTTTTAGAACTGAAAAATAAAGTTGTGTCGTCTGCTAATTGAGAAATTTTTATACTATGTGTCTTTCCGTCTAATTTAATTTGGATACCCTTTATTTCTTTATTCCCTCGAAGTCTTAAAGCCACTATTTCAGCAGAAATTACAAATAAAAGAGCCGATAGAGGGCACCCTTGTCTAATACCTCTAAAATTTTGAAAAACTTCAGAAATCCACCCATTATTCATGACACAGGTTTGTATTTTGCTGTAAAGTGTCTCAACCCATCTAATAAAAGAAGCATTAAATCCAAAATGTTTCAAAGTATTAAACATAAAATCCCATTCCAAAGTATCAAAAGCCTTGCTGAAATCAACAAAAACAATTGCCCCTTCTATTTTATATAATTCTGCATAATCTATCACATCCTGAATTTGCCTCAAATTAAACCCAATGAATCTTTTTTTAATATATCCCGTTTGATATTCATTAATAATGTTTGGCAACACCGTTTTTAATCGCTGAGGTAAGACATGTGAAATTAGTTTTATATCTACATTAAATAAAGAAATCGGACGATAATTATTTAAAGAAAATGGATCATCTTTTTAAAAAAGTAGTGAAAGTACGCTGGTTCTTTGTGAAACAGGTAACAGATTTTCATTATAACTTTTATTTAAAACACGAACTAATATGTCCTTTATTTTTTCCCAAAACGTTATATAAAACTCGACAGTTAATCCGTCTAAACCCGGAGATTTATTTAACTTCATAACATTGATTGATTCAGTACATTCTTTAACAGATAATAAACCATCACAGACCGTTTTATCTTTATTATCCATTGTTTTTTCAAGATCAGTTTCAAAAATATAATTTTGCAACAGCGTTTTATCAGGATTGCTCGATGTATATAGTGTTTTGTAATAATCTTTTATCATCATTAAAATTTTCTTTTGATCTGAAACAACAACTCCGTTTTCCTTTACCAATTTATTTATCGATTTTTTCACCTGTCTTTGCTTTTCTATTCCCAAAAAGTATGCATTATTTTTCTCACCTAATTCGACCCACTTTTCTCTTGCCCTAATTTGTGCCCCACGTGCTTTTTGCATATACAGATCTTCTAATTGAGACGTTAAATTGTCGATCTCCCGATTAAGAATGTTAGAGTTTCCATCTGAAGTATCCCTAAGTTTCATTTTTTCTTTTAACATTCTTTCTGTTTTTTGTTTTAACTCCTTTGTAACTTTTGACGTAGCTCTACAATAGCCTATAGTTGCCTCTTTTATTTCTATTTTAAGAGTGTCCCATGACAAACGACAATCTAATCCATTATTACTAAATTTAATATTAAATTTGTCGAGCAAACGATTGATTAAATTTTGATATTTTTCGTCTTGTAGAATAGAGTTATTAATTTTCCAATATCCATTTCCCTTTTCGGCGACTCCAATCTGAAAATTACAAAATATTCCCTGATGGTCTGTATATCCGATTAAGGCTGGTTTTATTTTTGAACTGTTTACCCTGCAAAGAAATTCTTTTCCAATCAATATGATATATATTCTACTTGCTTGTGAGTTGTCTTTACGACGCCCGGTAAACTGTTGTGTTTTATCATTCAGGTGTCTCCAAATATCTATTAAATTATTAGATTTCAAAAGTGTTTTTAAACTTGTTACTGGACGAATTTTTATTATCTTGTCATTGACACTTTTTCTATCAATGTTTTGAAGTGTTTCGTTGAAATCTACCCCCAATATTGGAACACCAATAGCATGCTCCTTTAGGAATACATTGACTTTTTTAAAGAAAGAATTTCTTGTTGTTTTACAATTAGGAGCATAAATACACACTAACGAAAATATCATATCGTCTATTTGTACATTTAGCATAACTAACCTGCCTTCGTCGTCGTTATACTTATTAATGACATCATATTGTATTGACCGTTCAATTAAAATTGCAACCCCCCCCCCTACTTGCCGTAGAACCATGACTACAAAAAAATTATAATTAGAATCTTTTTCAATTGTTTCCCGTAAACATTCATCTAAGTGTGTTTCTTGTAAAAATATTATTGATCCTCTATGTCTTTTAATCCATTCTATAACCCTAAAATATTTATCTTTTGTATGCATACCATTTACATTGAGCGAACACAATGTAATAGTCTTATTGTTATGCATAGTAAAAATAAATATATATATTAAACTGTACAGTTTTACTACAATATACAATAACATTACAAATATAGTTTATTACAATTTTATGAAATATACAAAACTGGTATATTTTTAATCTAAAAATATCTACATTGCAGTAAGATTTGCGGTGTCTTCGAATTATCTCCCTTCAAAATATTCATGAGATGCAGTCACCATGACCGACCGCCATTTTCTGATGGACGCGTACTTTTTGACGCCACGAAAAAACATGTACAAAGGTAATACAATTCAACCCGGGCTTGCCAAATACCATGATGATCAAAGACATGCATGTTTCCTCCATCGAGTCATTGCAGTATAAAGTTACAGATGACCTGAAATAAGTTGCAATAAACATGTTTTCATCGTCAAGGAACAATGTTGGAAAATGTTGCCAGATATTTGAAAAATATTAAAACATAGTTCCAGATGTAATCACATGTCAGATCTTCAGTAGGACAAGGGTAATTATATATAGATTCGATTAAAATTTGTTTGAAGTAAATTAAAAATGGTGCAAAAATTCGCAGCACTAAAATGTGTCGGTTGTCAAGTAATTAAGGGAGACAAGTGTAAATGTAATGAAACGCAAGACGATTCACGTCCGATAATCTGTGATGATTCAGGTATGGGAAGCCGTTTCGGTCAACGGTAGTGTGATCCTAATTTTTTAAACAGCCCGGATTAAAATAACTACAATAAACTGCTTGAAGGAACATTTGTCATCACTTTAAGCAAATTTGTATTATTTGAACAAATATAATTTTTTCCAGTTCAAAGGATTATTTCCTTGTTAGAAAAAATGTGTTTTACATTTGGATATGTACACACATCACATACATTTTGTGTGGCAAGAATTGGTGAGACAACATGTGCATATTTTATTTTCTCTACACTGGATTTCATGAAGTAAAATAGCACAAATTATAATGTATCCAGTTGTATTGGAATCACTATTGTACATTATAGAAACGGAGGAATTAATGCGTATATGTATTTTTGTCTTAGATATGAGGAATTTGTTAGCAAAAACACGGCATAAGGCATAAGGGGTGGGAGGAAGAGGGTAGCATATTTCAATGTTCCATGTGTTGGAGAGTGTTTCTTGGCGTTTTCCTTAAAATTATCGAGTAAATTGTGTAAAAGTAGTGGATTGTCCAGTAATAATTCTTTACAAACTAAGTAAAACGTTTCTGTCATTGCTATTAATTCAAGGGGACTTTTTTGACTGCTTTTCATGTTAGAAAGCAATAAAGGGTAGTGCGAAGCTAGAGAATTAAGAGATGGTATCGGAATTTCAGAAGCAGAACTGTTAAATTCCTCACAGCAATTTTGCTTCTGAGGATCAATATTTTGAACAATTTTCAACAAAATACATCTGCATTTACCACAAATGTGACCGCCTTCATTTAATTCTGAAAACCAAGATTCCCCATTTTCCTTAAAATACTGAGAAAGTAAACCGAACTCGGGAATGTAGTAAGTCCTCTTATCTCGAAGTCTTTCTCTACAATTTTCCATTTGACAACATGCAATTATCTTATTTTTGAAGCGGTTTTTCCGCCATATCTCATAATGAGAGCTACAAAGGTTAATATTCACTGAATCATTAAATTCTGAATTTGCAGTAGTGTTGACGTCCATGATTTCAAGAAACAGAGATATTTGAAACATAAATTGTGTGTGAACTTGTATTGTTGCATAATTTACAGTTATCATTCTTTTGTTTTTTAAGTATAGGTGGACCGTTAAATGTTTTATCTAAGAATGTATGGCAAGCACTGCAAAGACAATCATCTGGCAGTAAATTGAATTTCGAATTTATAAACTGTAGATACTCGGAAGGCTTGTTTGTCTTGTGATACCATCTGATTGTGACGCCTGTTCCACATTTTGCACATTTAGTACATGGTCTTCCAGGATGAGTCTGTCCTTTACTGCCTCTACGTGAACGCATATCAATAGAATTTGCAGAAGAATAAGTTTTATTCGTGCTTTGATCAACGTTCTCTTCCATTTGTGAAACTATATTTCTTTTATATTACAGATAGCAGAACAAAGATAAAATAAAACATACATATTACATATGTAATTAAGATTTAATCTAGAATTTATCCCAACTAGAACATTTTAAGGTGGATTAAAAGTAAAAAACGGGATGTATAAGACAACCCAAATGATATATAAAAAGTCCATCAACTATAAGGCTGCTATAGAATTGGATGGCCATAATATTGCAGCACACACGTCGTGTTATAGAAACGGTGTGAATAATGAGTGAGCAAAACATGTATTTTGGTGAATTTCAAACACAGTAGAAGAGAAAATGCAATGCAAAGAAAAATATACAATAAAGATCAATCGATACACGCAGTGTCTGTATACATGCAAACGTACATGTATTCTAACTCGCTGTTCTAACCTCAAATAAAATAATATGTACTAATTTTGAATTAAGATATTTAAACGGAACAGTTGCTTTAATACGATAAAATTTCCTCCACCAAATGTAGAGGATGCAATTGGATTGTACCCAAAGATTTTTCAATGCCTATTTATGACGACGTATACTTCTGAATTGTATCGGTACGAAATCCGTGTTTTTAGTGGGTAGTTCAATTTGACATTTTTAGTTGTATTTTAAATTTCTACTTTATTTGGCCATAAATTTAGTTATTTGAACACTTTCAACAAATTGGAACTCGTTAAATAAGAAAATTTCTGAACACTACAAAATAAAATAATTACAAATCACACACGCCGTAGTTACGATGTAAATAAATGTGACATATACGAACACGCCGATATTTATCACACATGAATGAACCGCAATAGAAAAAATGATCGACTTTGGAATTTTTTTACTCGAAAACAAAAAGTCGTCACAAACCAAAAAAATTAACAAGTGAAAGATGAATGTTTTACAAATACATGGAATTTTTTTCAACAAAATTTAGAATGGTGCATTTTTTTGCAGCACTTACGAAAACACCCCCTGTTTTTAATGTTTATTGACTGAAACAAAGATATTACGTATCTGTTTGCTTGAAATTTTGCAACGTTTACTTAAATAATAAAACGAATACATATTGATTGAAAACGTTTTTCAATAAATGTTCTAAATAACTTTTAATTTACATAGCAACAGAATAAACAGCGACACAGTAACCTTTGTACCTCGTAAACGAAAGAGCTCCGATTCTATTGTTCTCATTTCACCGGAAATCTGACTGGTTGACTTTGTCCCAATTAATAACCTGTAGAGTGACTTTTCGTCTCCGCACATGGTTAAAACACAGGAATTTGACCCCATATCATTTGGGTCGAAATATGGCCAGACAACGAAAAAAAGTATTGTCGCGAACGAAGTGAGCGAAGGAGTCTAACGCAAAAGTAAACAATTCCTACCCCCTACCTTTGTTGTTGATTTTGCTTTGAGAATTTGCACTGACAACATGATTGTAGGTGTTCTACTTACTCGCGGACATTTATTCTTTAAGATTATGACATCGATTCCTTTAATATATCCATATTTTTGCAACCGCGAAACTTTTTCTTAGACTGAAACACTTTCTTCACTTCAGGGAATCGTCCATGGACATTGGTTCCGCAGTAAATGACAAAAAATTAATGGGATAAAACGGTAAAAATAAAACTTTGCTTTGTATGTAAATGAAATAATATTTAAATCATAATTTTAATTATTTTTTGTAAAATTGAGTTTTAATCGAATTGTTTACATTTCTAGCACCTGTTGATAAAGGGATGTAACCCAATCAGTAAGATTTGCGGTGTCTTCGAATTATCTCCCTTCAAAATATTCATGAGATGCAGTCACCATGACCGACCGCCATTTTCTGATGGACGCGTACTTTTTGACGCCACGAAAAAACATGTACAAAGGTAATACAATTCAACCCGGGCTTGCCAAATACCATGATGATCAAAGACATGCATGTTTCCTCCATCGAGTCATTGCAGTATAAAGTTACAGATGACCTGAAATAAGTTGCAATAAACATGTTTTCATCGTCAAGGAACAATGTTGGAAAATGTTGCCAGATATTTGAAAAATATTAAAACATAGTTCCAGATGTAATCACATGTCAGATCTTCAGTAGGACAAGGGTAATTATATATAGATTCGATTAAAATTTGTTTGAAGTAAATTAAAAATGGTGCAAAAATTTGCAGCACTAAAATGTGTCGGTTGTCAAGTAATTAAGGGAGACAAGTGTAAATGTAATGAAACGCAAGACGATTCACGTCCGATAATCTGTGATGATTCAGGTATGGGAAGCCGTTTCGGTCAACGGTAGTGTGATCCTAATTTTTTAAACAGCCCGGATTAAAATAACTACAATAAACTGCTTGAAGGAACATTTGTCATCACTTTAAGCAAATTTGTATTATTTGAACAAATATAATTTTTTCCAGTTCAAAGGATTATTTCCTTGTTAGAAAAAATGTGTTTTACATTTGGATATGTACACACATCACATACATTTTGTGTGGCAAGAATTGGTGAGACAACATGTGCATATTTTATTTTCTCTACACTGGATTTCATGAAGTAAAATAGCACAAATTATAATGTATCCAGTTGTATTGGAATCACTATTGTACATTATAGAAACGGAGGAATTAATGCGTATATGTATTTTTGTCTTAGATATGAGGAATTTGTTAGCAAAAACACGGCATAAGGCATAAGGGGTGGGAGGAAGAGGGTAGCATATTTCAATGTTCCATGTGTTGGAGAGTGTTTCTTGGCGTTTTCCTTAAAATTATCGAGTAAATTGTGTAAAAGTAGTGGATTGTCCAGTAATAATTCTTTACAAACTAAGTAAAACGTTTCTGTCATTGCTATTAATTCAAGGGGACTTTCTTGACTGCTTTTCATGTTAGAAGCAATATAGGTTAGTGCGAAGCTAGAGAATTAAGAGATGGTATTGGAATTTCAGAAGCAGAACTGTTAAATTCCTCACAGCAATTTTGCTTCTGAGGATCAATATTTTGAACAATTTTCAACAAAATACATCTGCATTTACCACAAATGTGACCGCCTTCATTTAATTCTGAAAACCAAGATTCCCCATTTTCCTTAAAATACTGAGAAAGTAAACCGAACTCGGGAATGTAGTAAGTCCTCTTATCTCGAAGTCTTTCTCTACAATTTTCCATTTGACAACATGCAATTATCTTATTTTTGAAGCGGTTTTTCCGCCATATCTCATAATGAGAGCTACAAAGGTTAATATTCACTGAATCATTAAATTCTGAATTTGCAGTAGTGTTGACGTCCATGATTTCAAGAAACAGAGATATTTGAAACATAAATTGTGTGTGAACTTGTATTGTTGCATAATTTACAGTTATCATTCTTTTGTTTTTTAAGTATAGGTGGACCGTTAAATGTTTTATCTAAGAATGTATGGCAAGCACTGCAAAGACAATCATCTGGCAGTAAATTGAATTTCGAATTTATAAACTGTAGATACTCGGAAGGCTTGTTTGTCTTGTGATACCATCTGATTGTGACGCCTGTTCCACATTTTGCACATTTAGTACATGGTCTTCCAGGATGAGTCTGTCCTTTACTGCCTCTACGTGAACGCATATCAATAGAATTTGCAGAAGAATAAGTTTTATTCGTGCTTTGATCAACGTTCTCTTCCATTTGTGAAACTATATTTCTTTTATATTACAGATAGCAGAACAAAGATAAAATAAAACATACATATTACATATGTAATTAAGATTTAATCTAGAATTTATCCCAACTAGAACATTTTAAGGTGGATTAAAAGTAAAAAACGGGATGTATAAGACAACCCAAATGATATATAAAAAGTCCATCAACTATAAGGCTGCTATAGAATTGGATGGCCATAATATTGCAGCACACACGTCGTGTTATAGAAACGGTGTGAATAATGAGTGAGCAAAACATGTATTTTGGTGAATTTCAAACACAGTAGAAGAGAAAATGCAATGCAAAGAAAAATATACAATAAAGATCAATCGATACACGCAGTGTCTGTATACATGCAAACGTACATGTATTCTAACTCGCTGTTCTAACCTCAAATAAAATAATATGTACTAATTTTGAATTAAGATATTTAAACGGAACAGTTGCTTTAATACGATAAAATTTCCTCCACCAAATGTAGAGGATGCAATTGGATTGTACCCAAAGATTTTTCAATGCCTATTTATGACAACGTATACTTCTGAATTGTATCGGCACGAAATCCGTGTTTTTAGTGGGTAGTTCAATTTGACATTTTTTAGTTGTATTTTAAATTTCTACTTTATTTGGCCATAAATTTAGTTATTTGAACACTTTCAACAAATTGGAACTCGTTAAATAAGAAAATTTCTGAACACTACAAAATAAAATAATTACAAATCACACACGCCGTAGTTACGATGTAAATAAATGTGACATATCACACACGCCGATATTTATCACACATGAATGAACCGCAATAGAAAAAATGATCGACTTTGGAATTTTTTTACTCGGAAACAAAAAGTCGTCACAAACCAAAAAAATTAACAAGTGAAAGATGAATGTTTTACAAATACATGGAATTTTTTTCAACAAAATTTAGAATGGTGCATTTTTTTTGCAGCACTTACGAAAACACCCCCTGTTTTTAATGTTTATTGACTGAAACAAAGATATTACGTATCTGTTGTGCTTGAAATTTTGCAACATTTACTTAAATATTAAAACGAATACATATTGATTGAAAACGTTTTTCAATAAATGTTCTAAATAACTTTTAATTTACATAGCAACAGAATAAACAGCGACACAGTAACCTTTGTACCTCGTAAACGAAAGAGCTCCGATTCTATTGTTCTCATTTCACCGGAAATCTGACTGCAATGACATCAGCCATGTGCTCTTCGGTTTTGCAATTTCCGGATAATTTTACTCTGGTTCCGACTTCGCGTTTAACTTTTTTTCATTTACTGCGGAACCAATGTCCATGGACGATTCCCTGAGGTAAAGAAAGTGTTTCAGTCTATGAAAAAGTTTCGCGGTTGCAACAATATGGATATATTAAAGGAATCGATGTCATAATCTTAAAGAAAAAATGTCCGTGAGTAAGTAGAACACCTACAATCATGTTGTCAGTGCAAATTCTCAAAGCAAAATCAACAACAAAGGTAGGGGGGGTAGGAATTGTTTACTTTTGCGTTAGACTCCTTCGCTCACTTCGTTCGCGACAATACTTTTTTTTCGTTGTCTGGCCATATTTCGACCCAAATGATATGGGGTCAAATTCCTGTGGTTAAGATGAATGGATAACAATTTTATGTTTAGATAAAAATTGCTTATGTTATTTATGCACCATGGTGTCATTTTCGTCTGAAGTATCATTTTACTACGGAAATATGAATTACGAATACATATATAAAAATGAAGGTAGCGAATTAAAAAAAAAAATTAAAATGGTTAGAAATACGCTACGTGGATGGAAACTATTCCCAATGAAACATCGTGAGTACACATTATTGTTCATGTTTAGCAACATAGTATAACTTGTCAATCCGTAATAATATTGTTTTGCTTTCGTTAGGACGAAAAAAGAAATTTCATCAACTGAATGCTTAATATAATAATACAAGTACCATCTGTCGAAACCGTATATTGTATGTACATCATATTTCCCATTGTTTTTGTTTACTTTTTACGATATTTTCTAATTAGTCACACTATAGTTACGTTGATTTATGTTGTAAACGCAAGTCTGATCTTAAAATATATCATAAACAATGTGTTTATCAGTTTGAGGCAACAACATGAACTGACAGTTATCTGCGGTATTGTTTTTACTTCACGCAAGACTTTGTTTACACAACAGTTCGTATGCACTTTAATTGTATAAATACACACATTTCTAAATATAGACACAGGAAAATCCAAAAAGGTGACATAAATTAATAAATACAGTACGAAGGATTTCTGTGTATATAAACGTAAGATGTGTATAAATATGATAAGTTTATCATAGGTTTTTACATTTAGGTTATTAAAATATAAGCACAATAACAACACATATTTTTTAACCTGATTATATGAATTAGCAACACGTATTTTGTTGATTGTGTTCAAAATGTACATGGCCACAGATATATCATCAACATTTGTATAACACATGTATAACATACTTCAATGAATATTGCAGTAAAATTATTCGCTGAATAACTTTGATTGAAATTGAAATCGACATCATTTTTAACTCGTATAACATGTATAATGAGCTTATATTTGTGTTTTATGATTTTTTTAAATGTTTTTATAATTAACTTAAAATGTATTGTTTACTTAAACATACCAACAGGCTACAAGTTATTTTGATTTAGCCTTTTTTCCCTCCTCTCTATTAGGAGGGGTAGGTGGAGTATGCCCAGCTTTTTGACTAGTGTTTTTCTTATGTGCACCTGGAGTTTTCATGTAACTAGTAATGTTACTTTGTGCTATTGTCACATTTTTTTTCATTTGATTGGTAGTTTCATCTGTACTGTTTTGTGTGTTTCTGTCTTTTTGTTTTATAATACCTGGCCTCCTGTCTTTGTGTCTGCCTGACTGTTCATTTGACATATGACCAGGTTTATTCATTACACTAGTGCTTGCTACAGTTATATCTTTATCATCAGTTTCATCAGTATTATCATCACTATCATCACTTTCATCATCAATAGAATGGTCACCAACCTGAGGCTCAACTGTTGTATTGTTTGTCATATACTCTTGCATGGAATCATCATTTATCATTTCTTCACTAAGACTCTGTGGACAGTCAATCATTGTGTGTCCTGGTTTCTTGCACACTTTACATTTACATTCATTTGTACAGTTTTTGAAGAAATGCCCTGGCTCTAGACATTTGTTGCAGACTTTGTCTGTCTGCTCACTATTTGATTCAACAGGTTGACTAATATGGAAAATTTTGGCTTTATATCTACCTATTGTCATGAACTTTGGTAAGGGGTCAGTAAATTCTTTACATATGATTATCCTGTCTCCAGTTTCACAGCTAGTTAATTTCCCATCAACCCTTAATTGTTCTCTGAACATGTGTATTATCTCACAGCCTCTCATAACCAGTTCCCTTTCTATTTGTCCATCGTCGACAGAAAGGGGGACATTTTTTACACGAACTCGAATTATGTTTGGATCATTTCGATTAGGGTTCCGTTGGTTTCTGTATGAAAGATTACATGTATACCTCGTAAGTTTAGACCACTCGTAAGTAGCTGAATACAATCTATTTCGTTGTCCATATAAATACGCCACATTTGACGTATTCTCTGAATACCTTTTATACATTGGGGCTTTACGACTTTCCCTATGGCTTTGTATAGTTCAACATTTGTCACCCACATAGGTTTTGTTACCGTTACTGCACCAAAAATGTCTTGGTCTTTTAGAAAAATGGGTTTAACTGTATTTTGATAAAATTTCAACTAATATTCGAGGACAAAGTGACAATTGAAGTCTTACAAATGAATAACCCTTAAACTATGCTCCAAGCAATATTCTTAAATATGATCTTTGCATACTATGTTGTTGCTGCTGTGGTCCTAGTCTAAAGTTTAAGTCTTTAAACCAGTGCTTTATTTGTTACACAAGTGGTTTTTCGTTTGTATCAGGAATGATTGCTCGTTTCTCGTTATTATCATAAGACAACTTTTAGGTACTTGGTTGTATTTTGATCTTAAGTAACGCCATCTATTGACGACAAGATGGCGGATCTCCGTAATTGCTATTTTACACGGTAAATTTATTGTAGAAACTTAACAGCTGAAAATATAATAAAACATCAAGAGGCAAAAGTGTTTCTTTTTATTTGCAAAATATAACAAAAAATTTTTCATTTTTGTGAAGTTTCACTTTAAAGTAAAATAAAAGAAACGGAAATAACAACACAAGAAACCAAAAATAATTTGAAATAATTGCACACCGTAAGGAAAGTCATTTTCATTTTGGGGGAAATGGGATATTTATGTTCATGACCAGAACTGCAATTTAAGTACAATTTAGTGCATGCAAAAAGAACTACATTACATGGACAGTGACTATGAAAACATGCAACAAAAGCATTAATATATACATATAGCACTACAAAAAACATACGTACACGGGAAACATTGATATTTCTATTTCCTACAAAACGATCTACAAAAAGAAAACGGCTACTAAAGAACGTTCATTGACCTTGACGTATTTATTGATACGGATGATCAATACACCATATAGTGTGAATATATGTGGTTTATGAACACCCATATATATTGTGGGGTTATACACCATATATTGTGGGGTTCCAATAAGGTGAGATCCGATATTGTTATATATAGATGCAAATTCTTATTGCTAATAAAGTTGGAGAGTCGCAGTTTATGCCAATTTGGATAATAATTATACGGTCATTATATAATGATTAACAATGTGTGGTTCCTGGTGGGTGAAGTCAAAATACGTCAGGCATATACAAGGTAAAGAAAAAGGACAACTTTAAATGAACATTATATTCAATTAGCAGTTTCAATCAAATTAAACGTTCTTTACGCTGGTGTAAAATGTACTCAAAATCTGCGAGTTCTATCAAGACGAGAAAATATTTATGTCTTGAGAACAACTAAGGAGATTTCCACGATACCATTAGCTGATAAAATACAAAATCACACAATTTTGTATCCACAATATCTTTGCGGTTACAGTATATGAATTAAGTACCCCCTTCGGTGTGACTCGTTATTTTCTGAAAGCGGAATTTACTTAATAACCTTGGTATTGCTGGTTTAGTATTTAAAGATGGCGACTGCAACCAAATCAAGAAGATGCGTTTTAATATTAAGGTCTAACCTGCTGGTTATATTGACATTTCTTGGAGCAGCTGTTGGTTTTGGTATAGGAATAGGAATACGACAGTATTCGCCGTCCGACGGGACACTCATGTGGATAGGTAAGATGTACCAAACGTTAACAGTCGCCGTCCGACGGGACACTCATGTGGATTGGTAAGATGTACCAAATGTTAACAGTCGCCGTCCGACATGACACTCATGTGGATTGGTAAGATGTACCAAACGTTAACAGTCGCCGTCCGACGGGACACTCATGTAGATAGGTAAGATTCACCAAATGTTAACAGTCGCCGTCCGACGGGACACTCATGTGGATTGGTAAGATGTACCAAATGTTAACAGTCGCCGTCCGACGGGACACTCATGTAGATAGGTAAGATGTACCAAATGTTAACAGTCGCCGTCCGACATGACACTCATGTGGATTGGTAAGATGTACCAAATGTTAACCGTGCAGTCTATACACAATAACGAATAGTCTACTAGGAACATGTATTTGCCTTCTTTTGACTCCAACCATTTACAGTATTCGCCGTCCGACGGGACACTCATGTAGATAGGTAAGATGTACCATTGCTAACCGTGCAGTCTATTCACAATAACGAATAGGAACATGTATTTGCCTTCATTTGACTTCAACCATTTACAGTATTAAACTACTTTTAGCAATGTGTATTCATACCATGTCATGATGTTTAAACGGTAAGGAAGCGACTTGATTTCCAGGTTATGTTTAACAAAACTCGCTTCTTTGCGTATAAAAGGGGAACAGGATGTGCTCATCAAAGAAGTGTAGGAATGCTTGTCCGGACAAACGTGTATAAAGGGTAAAAATTATTCTCTTGTAAACTTTTATAGACCCAAGACATCATGTTTATTGAGAAAAGAAGGATAATCTTTAAAGTTCGTTTTATGTTTGTCTTGTCGTTGTATATGACTAAACGGAGAAACGACAGTGTTAATGACAGAAATAGCATTTTCTTTACTTCTATTTATGCCTGGTTGTCATTGTTTTAGTCTGTTCTGAGCTTTCCATATTTTATGATTTTAATATATTTCAACAATAATTTGACGAACCAGTTAACACATATCACGTGAATAATATTTAAGGATTTAATTGTAGGGTGACAACTAAAAATGTTTCAAGGATGATTCAAATATATAAATATTATCCAAAACAAAAGCTAGAATAACCACTTTTTACTTTAAACAAGTATTCTATCATGTTCTGTCAATACCTAGGAAACATAAGCCGTATCACAAAAACTTTCGTCAGATAATAATAACAACCGAAAGCGGAAAGAATTCCCGTGAAAGAAATGTTCGTTCCTGATTTTATACTAGTGATTAAGTAGTCTTAGTAGTCGAGTGGTCAAAGCAGTAAGTTACTTACTGTTATTCACTGGCATGTTAACACGGATGTTGCTTGATTGAGTCTGTCTTCAGATCATTTGTCCTGCCGAAGTTCAGAGTGAAAGTGTCATCAAACCTCATTTAATATATAGAACCATAACATGGATGAATTTTAAAATACTACAGGTAAAATACTGACGTTACGTTACAACAGTTGTTTATGTACTTTGACCATATGCATGAACCACAATATTGAATGATTGTAGTTAACATGTGTAAGATAGTGGTACATGTTGATTCACTATACACTGCATATAGTCGAAGGGATTTCGGAGGCCTAGAGGTCACGGTTGTGAGTCTATTATTGATCACGTGCCTGTCATCACTGAGGTTGAAAGTTCGAGTGTCACTGCGGACGGGGTGTGCTCGACTTTACTCTTAATTGACATGGATTGCCAGTTTTCCTACCAGGCATATTCCGGCTTCGTCCTCTAATAAAACTAGAACGCCACTATATAGCTGACAAAATAGCTAACAGTGGCATTAAACACATCATTGAATGGAAATAATTATTTGGCAGTATCAGCCTAATGCAGCAGATTGCCCTTTTTCATATTTGGCACGTTGCATTCATCAAAAATTTAAAAGTTGATTTTGTTTTTCTTTTATGCAAAATACTATTCTGTTTCTCTTAAACTTTATTCCGATAAATTTGAAATTATATTCCAAAATGCTAGGTCATGCCTCGGAACCTTCCCAGGGCTTTGCCTAGTCCCCTCGCCGAGAAAACGGGTTCAACATCATTCATCATTAAATAAACTACTACATATAGTGTATGAGTTTAGAAATTTTTTTTTACAGTTCTCTCGAACTTATATTTGATACTTTTTGCTTGATGATAAGAATTTCTAACCGAGATAGTAAGGAGCTAAAGAATGTGTTTTTACGTGGCGCGCTTAAAGAAGTTAAAGTCAATCTTTGACAGTTTATTAAATCAAAATATTGATATAATTTATCTCTTGAATATAGGATTAAAAACGTTTGAAAGGAACTTAAACGAATAAAAGTCCAAAGGAATTCTACGCTAATATTGTTAGTGAATTGGTCTTATTTATACATCCATAAATCCCATATAACCATGTTTAATAATTATAAAGTGTTTAAAAATTGGAAAACTGGAATTAATTATCGTACTATTAATTCAAACTATATTAAACAAGATTATTACGGCATCTTGTGTTTGAAAGCATTTCATTTAGCGTTTTCTATCGAAAAACATATACTTTTCGAACCATCTACCAGAATTCATTTTAAACAAATTTGGCAAAATAACTCATATATTGGATTAAATGGTGGACAACGGTAAAACCTAAATATTTACATGTATTCTTTTAGGCATTCTTGGAGAGATGTACATGAATATGTTGAAGATGATGATTGTACCATTGATTGTGTGTTCTGTGATCTCGGGTAATATTTTTGAAAATAAGAAATAAGTTTGTTGAAATCAATCTGTTTCTTTTGAATTTGCTACAATTCACCTGAAAAGTTTGTTATTATGCACAATCAATTATCCAATTAATCAAGAAAAATTAATTATAGATATATCAGATCACAGTGAATTAGTTTGTATGTTGAAATTAGATAGATGTATAATATAAACAGTACGATGCATAATATATACAATAGGATGCAAATCGTTTCTGAAGTGTTGACTTGTCCTAAGCACCAGATTGTATACACTATAAAAAAAAGATACCGAGGAGTATTCAGGATACGATAAGCCAAGGAAAGACACCATTGTTAAACAAAAAGGGGGACAACAACAAAACAGTTCAAACAGACACAAAACCCAAATATTATTTAATACAAACCAAATAAAGACTGGAATATACGTGCTTCAAAAGTGTAAATAACTCCTGCTCCATGTTTGGTACCAGTCGGTCGTATTATTCAGCTGAAAAGCCAGCAATATTCATATCCGGAGATAGTGCTACAGTCAACTAATGATGGCTAGCGGCCGTAAAGTTTTCATATCGCCAATGTTAACCACTAATTTAGTAGCTTTTCTGTCAAGTTTTTACAGTCTTCCAAGAAAATCTGGATAAGAATACGGGGTCATGAGTATCTGAACAATCAGAAGATGTGTAATTCATATGCAGGTGCAGCTGGAATGTTATGAGATAAAAACTGATGGGTTCAGTTATATTGGATGTTATGTTCGTCTGTTTTTATTTTGTCAGCAAAATTCTGTAAGATCGTTAAATTTAAATAATTCTAAAAGATCTAGTATATGTTAAGGGACAGCTTCACATGATCCTAAATCGAATGGGAAGATAAGCATTGTCAGCCTGTCCTTCTTTATGATGTCAAACTTTATACCCTGCTTAGTTGGAGCACTTCTTTGTCTGACTATCAAACCAGGTAATATCATCTAAATATACAATGTAGTTAGTTTGGTTATCGAGTAATTATCTTAGAAATATTTGATTGGTCAGTACAGACGGAAGGCCAATCTATTATGACTTATAATGCGTTCATTAGTAAAACATTTGCAACAATACAAATATTCTGTTGTATGATATAAACAACTGCACAATGACTAAAATAGAATAATAAGAAATACTTTCATAGATAATCGAGTTTTGCAATTTAATTTTAATACTTTGCAACATTTTGGACATTACGATTTGCAATAATGGTCTATGAGTACACTTTTGCTCGATTCTGTTATTGTCCTAATAAAATCACATTATAATATTGTCCTGAATTCCAATGTTATATAGCATTTTAGTATTCTGTTGGACGTGTTGTCGAATGATATTACTAAGTAAGGAAAGGAAACCAACCTAACATCAAGGGACGATTACTATCCTTGATTCATAGAAGCATGTACAATGTGCAAAAACCAAAAAAACACAAAACCAAAAAGTTAGTTAATGGAGCCAAATTATCAAGTTCAGATTCACCAGAAAATTAATCAGTGCCTTTCACACCTGTTGTCCTGGCCAAAGTCAAATCCAGGAATTGGAAAGACTTCGAATGCCGTTTATGACAGCGAAAATGTCTGATATTATTTGAGGTATCGATTTACCGAAACGATCAATGCAAAAAGTCATACATCTCTGTAGTTATGATATCAACTTAGGTACAACAAATTATTAGTGCAGTCCTTTCATTGGAAACATTTGTGAAATGAAACACCATACACTGGTGCTGCTGGTAATTGGCTATCTGTAAACGAGAAGTAGACAATTGGAAAATTGAAGGCATTTTGGTTTTTTTAAGGTCGCATCAAATTTGTATTTGTGTGGAATCTATTTTATATAGGTCTAAGAGTATTGATATTGTCTACATGGAAGCCCAGAAATTGGTAAAAAATGTTGTTTTCGAGCTTTGTATTGGTGCACAATCTATTGAATAGTTAAAGGGAAAATCAATGTTCGTTATTTGTGCTTGCCGTAACATAGACGATGCCCGATTGAAACTCTTATTTCTATTTTTTTCGTAAGCTCGTAGAAACTTTATATTTTCTTACAGTTAAAAAATGCTTTACGTAAGCAAGAACCTTATATATTTTAGGGAAGATTTCACAGGAAACAACCATACAACGAATTGGACACAATAATATTGAAACACAAGATATATTTGCCGATCTTCTAAGGTAACATGAATAAAATAATATGTTTAATGGTAGATCTAACAACAGCGTATTATAAGTTGATCTTATGAATAAAGTTTAACGCCACTTTCATCAATCTTTGAGCTTTATCATATCGTACAGTTTAATTGGAGGAGTAAGCTGGGATACGCAGTGAAACCTACGCACAAAGGTAGGAAATCTTTGCCAATAAGGATTGTCGAAAGTTGTGATATCCTGTTAATAAATAGTAGATCATGTGATATCCTGTTAATAAATAGTAGATCATGTGATATCCTGTTAATAAATATTAGATCATGTGATATCCTGTTAATAAATAGTAGATCCACTTAATCACTGACAAGCCATGTAAAGGAATTTTAATTTAAAAAAAAATAGAAAAAAATGATTAATAGTGATTTTCCAGTACCATGTACACCATAACTATTCTTAACATTAGTGGCAAGCTCTCAATAGGAATGATAACGTTTTTAAAAAACAATTGCCTGTGACATTTGTAACATTAAAGGTTTAAAAATGAGAGTAAATAAGTAATAATATATATTCAGTTATTCAATCAGCGACAGATTATTCTTTTTAAGTTCAGAAAATCTTATAAAAAAAGTCATAACTATCATGTTTTATATTTCCATATTGTACCTTTGTATTGCAAAAATCCTAGTAATACAACCATATTTGTTTCTAAAGGGACCTTGCATTGCATTTTTCGCGCCTCAACTGCATACGAAATTACCAGAAGGATTTCGAACTCTTCATATTTTACAATTCCGTTGAAAATAAGATGAATTTAAAAAAAATAAGTGTTAATTTTAATTTGCACTATTTTGGATCTACAAAAGAAGTATACGCTCAAGCAAAAGTGATAAACAGTTTCAATTTTAACGCAAAGAAAACTCAACACAGACACGGTGACGTTAAGTATACAGCTAAATTACAAGTAATGTAAAAAAATGACGTCATTCTAAAGAGAAACAATCACGTAACTCTTTGTTATTTCAGAAATTTATTTCCAGAAAATTTAATTTCTGCAACGTTCCAAAAGGTTAGTAATTCCTGCGCAAATGTTCTAATAAATCACAGTGTGTCCATTAGGTAGGTTGTCATATATGAAGTCTAAACATGGATCACGATATACACAATTACTATAGCAGTAAGCTCCAATCCTTGAAAATCAGTGATGGCCATCTTTATTTTGGATTTGTGTTTACATAGTTTTATTGCAGTATGTAAATTGGTTTTCTCGATGATATAGTTGTGTATTATATACAACTGATCAGTAATAGGTGTATAATAAAATCATCGCTGAACAATCACTGTGTTCTGAATTAAAAAAAAAAAGAAAAAATATTTCGAAACAAGAATATTTTCAAACAAGAAAATGGTATCTAAAGTAAAACTTATTAAATGCACGGACGAGTGGTTTTTTTTGTAATCTTGGATTATAAGTTTACACGGAGAAAAGGGTGAAGTTTGCAAAAATTCAGTAAACTAACTGAAAGCTCTTGCATACCTGATCGATTGAGAAATATAGACACCGTATGTAGGAGAAGCTGGAATATTGCTGCGTAAGTGAGGAAAATTTATAATTTATGAAACTAAAATCAGCTCGTTTGTTTTAGTTCTTGTGCAAATATGACAATTGGCGTCATAATCAAGGTGTACGTTAAACATAAAAAAATGATGTAAGTTCTGATGGATTTATTAACGAAAACCACTCAGCAAATTGAATTAAAAGGACATCATCAAAATGTCTATATGAAATGAAAGGACCTAAATTCTGCTTTCGTCAATGTATTTAATTAAGTTTCATAAGAATACAGGAACAAATCGGCAAGGAAAGGGGCACAGTTTGTATCAATTGGGTTTATCGATTTCCTGCTGAAAACACGTCTTCTAATTGTTACAAATATGTTGTCGGTAAGAAAATCTACTATTATATTATATTATAAACTATATTATAAACTTGTTCCTCGCTGTTGCATACATGTACGTATTGTTGCAAGCTAAAACTAAATATTTGTGTTCATCAAGCGAAGGCTTTAAGTATGATTTCTTTAAGACAGGATTTTAGTTTCCCGTGAGGCAAGGTGATATCAAGTTTCTTACAGATAAAAATTTAGATCTTGAGCTAGATTTTAAATTATTTATTTATTATTGGGGTTATGTGAATTTTGTGCCGCTCAATATTTAATTTTGTGGTTTATTCTTGTCCCCGTTTTGTTTAACCATTGTTTTGTATGTTCTTGACTTATTTTTTAATGGATACTCCTCGGTATCGTCATTTTGTCTCAATTAGATAACAAGGTTTAAAAGTCCAAGTCAATGAACTTACTTCACTTAATTGCGACTTTCAAGGTTTGATGGTTACTGGAGTCTATCTTTCAGAGTGACAAACTCATTATAGTCATTGAATTGTCAGCAATAAATACAAACAAATACAACATTACTAAATAAATGTACTACAAAGTGTAGAGAGGATGTAAACCAATGTGCCCCAACATGTTAATAGAGCACCCAATTACAATATATGTCTATAATAGAGTGTAACAATATTCGTAAAAATTGTCCATGAATACCTTTGATGTCTTTTCATAGGATCAAACAGAATATAGCTCGGAACGTCAGGAATACAATGTAACCATAAATGGTTCTTTATACACAAGGATACATGATGTTGTGATTAGTAAAAAGGTTGCCAAGGCATCTAGCACTAATATATTAGGTAGTTTTGCATATTCTTGTTTTTGAGTGACGAGAAAAATCTTAGATACTCTCAGCTTTGCTTATACTAACGTTGGTGACTAATTTTATTATATGTATTGTAGGCAATATTTTAAGACTTTTTTCTGATAAATTTTGTAATCACTTTACGTTATATATATACTTTAAAATACCTTTTTTTGAAAGTTGTAACAATATTTGCCGCAACCAAGGCTGGAACTTCAAAGTTTTAACGATGTTAAATAATAGATATAATTTTAAAAATATTTCACTTGGCAGTAAAGTCCTAATATCAGTGTATAAAGTTTTGCATTTGAAAATGATTAGTACTGCGCTTTGTAACTATATAAAATGTTTTACGTTAGATATGCCATCTGTATTTAACTATCTTGGGGTATCAAGTTTATTTATTTGCAGGATTACTAATAGCCAGTTGTATGTTTGGTATTGCAACTGGGGCTGCCAAAGAAATAGGACGCCCTTTCGCTACATTTTTCCATTCAGCAACAGAGATAATTTTATTAATACTTGGGAAAGTGATATGGTATGTATGAAATATTACCTAAATTTAAAACATTAAAGCAACTACAAGCTTTACAATTCATGACGTTACTTCTAAGCATCCAAACAGTGAATTTGTTTATCAATAGTTACGTAACGTCTTTCTGTAAACTTTGGAAGTAAAGTATTGTAGACACAAAAGTTTCTTGGCATAATAACTTCACATTATTTATTTTTGTTCAGATTAAGATCACGAGTTATTATATTGTTTTATGTAAAATGTTTTATTTTCTGTGGTAAGTAGTCAGATGCATTGAATTATTTTGACATTTTTGTTTGTGACCACGTTTTTTTGCGGAATAGTGAGTGATGATTCGAACGTATGAAATTGTAGCATAGCTGCTACATTAATCACAAAACATATCAAATAAAACGATATAAATTATGGTCTGAAGCGTCCAGATAACTAATTATATAATTTTGACATATTGATCCTGTGACGGGGGGTAAATTGTTTATGTTTTTTTTTATGTTAAGAAAACATCTAAATGTTAATTGAAGTGTATGAAGATACATCTAATAAAATTAAGATAAAAGCTAACATTTATAAAGTCCATAAAAATTCGATTGAACGAAGAAAGCAATCATAAAGAGAAAATACACAAACTAAGTCAACATCTTTCATTGAGTTCATAATATTGCATCAAGATGTACTGATTTAGCATGTGTATTTGTTTGTGATAAGAGGAAATACAGGAAAAGTTTTTATGTATGTGTGTTTTAACCGGTAATAAATGAGAACAACACTTGTTTAAAATTATGTATAACACCTGGTTCAATTTTCACAATATTTTTGTTCTTACTATAGAGGAGTCGGGGCTGGCTACACATTGTTTTCTTCCTTCTATCTTCCGTATAACATATGAAATATGTGTTATGCTTAGAGCACATTTTTTCTATAGCATTGATAGATGTTTAAGTATAGACTATAATTAGATTCTCTTTTAGGTCAATTATGTTACTATTGATAATATTTATTATAGAAACCGAATGTTAATAATAAAAAGGTGCATTCTTTTACTTACAATGAGTAGGCAAAGAGTTTAATATTACATTAACAACTATTGCTTTAGGCAGAGTAATTATACAAATTGAAGGAATTCTTGGTGTATCATGCTAAAATTAAATAGATGCTTTTGAAAACAAATAACGATGCAATGCTTTAAAATAAATTGTGAAGATTTGATTTCCTATTTTGTGAACAACCGCCATTGTAAATATATGTTAGTAGTTTGACGTGCATGAAGCTACCTCCTGACTACAAAAGTTAAACCGCCTGAAGAATCACATGCATTGTACTTTAGCAAAAAAGACGAATATCGCTATATGAAGTCGTTAAACTCTAAGCTGCGTTTGTTTATAATATATGCGCAGAATATGTATACTCTTCAACAAATGAAACGCATCACGACGTTTTAATTTATAAAAAATAATTATCAAATATAATTTAAAATGACAATTGAACAGCGTCTGTTCTTCATATTTGGCATATTGCTACATACAAAAATTACACTTGAAACCTTCAAACTTAAATTGTCGCATAATTTTAAATGCTCTTCTAACGGAAATTCGTGGTCTACTCAACTGTCTATCGGTAGCGTATAAAAGGAACCGGTTTGATTGTCCAACTCGTCAAAACCTAAAAGTTTGCTATGCATGCTACAGAAACATCATCATCAAGACTACAGGTTGGAGTCTCCCAAAGTGAAGTTGCACGGACCGAGAATGTAAACCAGAGTACCATTTCCAGACTAATGGCCCGATTCCAATAGACTTGTACGACTAATGACCGTTGTTGACCAGACATTACCACAGCGAATCATGATTGGTACATCCTGGTATTCCATCTACAGCAACAACTGCTAGGAGCTTGGATTGCAAAGAATCAGCTTCAGAACTATCCGAGACCAGATCCGACAACTTGAAATTGGACCCAGTGGATTGTATGTTAGAGCAGTTTTAACGGCGTTACATTGCCATGAAAGAGTCAGATGCAGATGGTGTAACAGGTTGAGCGTCTGGGCATTGCAGAACTGGCGCAGAATCTGGTTAAGTAACTACGTGGCGGTTCCTGAGACGTGATGGTAGAACTGCAGAAGAAATGGACGATTTGAGCAGTCATGTGCCCAGGAAGTGGATAGATGCGGAGGATGTAGCGTCATGTGAGCGGCGACCTCAGACAACAGAAAATCAGAGCTTGTGTACGTACCACACAACTTAAAGGCTAAGCGGTACAGAGACGACATCCTTTAACCACATCTTCAAATTATCTGACGCGTCTATGCCATCATCATCACATACAATGTCATACTTTGCAATTTTAGTTGCTTCACAGACTCTTATTATTGGAATATCTGCAGTCTTTGTTTCAGTCAGTATTTACTGTCAGTGTCAGCCTAAAAACAGAGACCGCCAAAATGGTTAAAGACAAGCCTATAACTTCAAATTTAGCTGCAATTTTGCTTGTAAATGTATGGCTGTCTGTTTGATTTGTCTTATAGCGTTGAAAGTCAGCGCAAACAAGTACCTAGAATCAAATAATAGATACATTCAAGAACGGTCAAAGTTTATTGTTAAACACGTAATTGTTACGCTTGAAATGTAAATGGTGTTGATCATCATTTTTTCGCATCAGATTTATGAAATTTTAAGCTCATATGCTCGCTAATTAGTTGAAACTGAATGTGTTATGGCAGCCATAGGTGTGAAAATTATATATTTCAAAATCGCAAATATGACATAATTTGAACTTTTGGGAAAATATAAATCATGGTCGGTCGGCTGATTATTTCGATAAGTTTAAAGGATTCCACACATGGTTAGATAATAGTTAGTGATGGCAAATTTTCAAACGACTTCCTAATTTGCAATATGGTCATGTGATGATCTATCTTAAAAAATATCATAAGTTGAATTGATATCTGCATGTTTTACTAAATATATATAAATGGTGTTTTAAGCAAACTGCAATGGCAATAAGCACAACAATTTGAAATAAACGTTGAACAAAACTCCAAAGAGCCTATTGTTTTTATAACCTCGCTTTGAAGAAGAGGGGTATACTGGTTTAACCCTGTCCGTCTTTCTGTTTTCCGTCCGCAACATAACTTTCGTGACAGTTTTCTCAGCAACTACTTATCACAACCACTAGAATTTGACCTAACCATGTGATCCTATATTGCGAGGATCGATTTCTGTCGCATATTTACTTAATTCCTCTTTACCGACAGAGTCAAGACTATGCTGAATAGCGGGAGTATACTGAATGAGCAGTAGCTCACAGGTTATTAGTTTTTATTTTATACTACATTTTTCTGTAAAAAAATAGGTTTTTCTTAAGATTATAAAAGTATATTTCAAATGATTGTTTGGACTTATTTTACAATAAAAATAAATTCCATGCATATCACGATAAACTCTTAATCTGAAAATTTACCAATGTTTATGATATCAATACAGTTTAACATATATTGTATTATTTAAGTGCTCTAGAGCATAAAACCTCCCTTGTCATGTTTATATTTATCATTTTTCACATTATTAAATATTATTTGAAATGTTGAAAATAAACATGAAATACGAGGTTTTATGTATGGTTCTACCAAAAATTCTTTTGAATCAATGTACATGTGTATTAGTAACAGGTAACCAGGTGGTGTACCCTACATTAAGTCTAATGTTGTGTTCGATTGGTCGTCATTTATAATTGGTATCGTCTGGTCTGCAGATTTCTCGGACTTTTATTTGTGGATTGTATTTTTGACAGTTTCTTCGGTTTTCGGTATTTTGTTATTTGTTTTAAAACTTTTTCTTTGATTTTGCATGATAGAAAGGTATGTAAATCACAGAAATGCTAGTATTTTTTACTATGACCAAAACATTTACTATTGTTCTACCTGTACATGTGTATTTGCATTTTTTAGAGTACATTAAGGTTATTTTTTGCATAGATTTTGGTATCTCTTGTGAAACTAACTGAATGCGAAACTCAAAAAGGAAGTCTAATGCACACTTTTTGGCATGTTTTGTTCATACGTATATAAAAAACCACAAAAAATCACAAGAAAATGTTTTTCTGTCTTTAATTCAATTTAACTTTGTTTCTGAATGGTCATTTTTTACTTATCTCAATGGATTGGGTATATTCATGCGCAAACAATAAAATGCCATAAAAATATTACGCTAAGATAGGTAAAATTTAAACCGTACTGTTCAGTTATAAGTTTGGATTAATTTCTCGCAAACTATTTCCATCACTAGAAATCCTTTGGATGATAACTACATTTTATCACAAAGTGCTGAATTGAGGGCCATAATTTAGCATGGAGTGGTAAGCTGGTGAAAGTTCAAGATCTTAGTTTGCCAGCTTAAGAATAGTATAATGTAAGGCTAAGTAAATTCAAAAGGTATCTATTTTACAACTCTTATATTAAATATTATTTAAATGTCTAGGTGCAGTAACAAATATGCTTTTCTGAAGATATCTTCAAACAGATTTTTATAACACATGCAATTTTTCTATTTGGATAGGGCTAAATAATAGAAGAATTTTTCAAAAAGACTATTTTGAACACCTATATATTTTATTTATTTTAATTCATTTGATGAAGAAATCTTGACTATCGAGTTGATCTTGAGTTGGTTCTCTTGCAAACTTTGTATAGATATAACCGTTGTGTTCTGATTGGTTCAATAGTGGTTACACGTGTACAATTTTGTCTGTAGGCTGCTGCGTGAATTAAGTTTTAAAAATTGTAAGAAATTTTCTAAGATATTGCAAGATAAAATGTTGAGAACTTGTTAAACGATTTAGTATTATTACATTCATTGCATTAGAAACTGCAAGTATAATTGGGAGCGGCTGGTAAATGTTCTAACTAGTTAAAAAAGAAATTTGTCACGATATATATGGCATAATGTTGAATGAAAGTTTATTAATATCCTATCCCAGGTAAATGCTGAGGAATATTAGAAAAGTATGCAAATAACAGAAATGCTAGTATTTACCACTATGGCCAAAAAATTTACAACTGTACCTATAATTTAGCTCTTTAACATTAAACCTCCCATTTCATGTCTATAATTATTATTTTCATGTGTCTTTTACATTTTAAATATTATTTGACATGTTAAAAATGAACATTCAATGGGAGGTTTTATGCATGGAGCTACGTATAATTCTGTTGAATATATGTAAATGTCTAGTTAATGAAGTTTGTTATTTATAAATTTTTTGAGGATTAATAGTTTTTGTAACTTTGTACATCAGTTGCTTAATACTTCACTTTGATTGCTCGGATACCAGTTTATACTAAATGCCAACCCTACTTGGGAAAATAAGTTGCTTGCATTTTTTCATTATTCTATATTTTACCTTTTTTATTACGAAAATTCAGTAGAAAAAATGTAGATACGATAACCTGTCCATGTTTTATAATATGCCTCTGGTATTAAGTTGTTACAAATCGTCCTTGACTTTTGCTACGGGAAGTTTACATAATAAGTCAGCCATTTTTGTTTCTAAAGGGACATTACGATGTTTACAAATGTTCGTCTGCTTTCGTGACGTTCAATGGTATTCGGACAAACCGCGAGACTTTTCCCGCCTTAACTGCAGACGACATCCCCTGAAGGATTTCGAGTAGACAACAAGCAATTGTTCCTCAAGTACACTTCCGTCCCAATTAAGGTCAAATTTTAGTATGGAAAATCGCCATTTCAAAATTTAAAAACTGCCATATTTCAAAACGCTGAATATCTCGAGGAAATAATTATTGATTTCAAAAAGTAGTATTCTTGATCTACAAAAGGAGCATAAGCTGAACTATAGCCGGAAAGCCGTTTTCATTTTTTCACGCAAAAATCCCTCTCCACAATACGTCAACACTTATAATTATAATTATCTACGGTTAATCGTGGTTAACTGACAAGTAAATTATTAAATAATTCCCCCAGTAATTAAGGACAACAAATTTTGATCAAAAATATTCTTCACTTGTACAATCATCTTTCAATATAAATTATACCGTAGTTGTTAACAAACAAAGTCGTGATTGTTTTATCGCGGGAATGTTTTCATTTTGGTTTTTAAAGTGGTTGAAACATTAATTAAAAAAATCAAATGATATCTATTAAACTGCAAACACTTATCACGGTAAACATAATTATTACCTTATTTTGTTGAAGTGAACTGACCTACTTGCACCCATTACTATCGGCATTCCTATAAGTTAATTGATATAAATCAAATAGTGTTATATAACATGCACAGCTTTTAGAAATCCTACTCCAACAATTACAACATGGAAGGTAGTCAAATAGCAGGAAAAACAAGATTCTTCAACCATGGTTCAGCTCACTCACAGAGCACTCATATATACTATCGGAGGAAGGACAACATGTTATTTTCATAAAGTCAGATGTTAGTTAACTTGGAAGCTAAGTTAATCATCACTGTAGTACTCTGTGAGGGAAGTGGAACATGATACAGTTGTAACTATGTTAGAAGTTTACATAATACATATATAAAAAATAATTCCATCATGTCTTTTTCCAAAATATGACAATGCGTGATTAAATTGTTAAATAAATAACTGTAGATAAACGAAACGAGAACTTGCATCGATTTGAGATGAAAATCAATTAAGACACGCAGTTATCTCAAATGCCCTTAATTAAATTTCTATAAAATATACAACAGTGAGTGCAAAGCAGAAGATAGTTATACAATTAGGCTTTTATTGGTAAATTTGAGAAAAATAGATAATTGTGGAATCTATTAATCAAATCTGGTAGGAAATTACCAAAAACAATGTGTCTATCAAGAAAAAAGAAAGGTTGTGTATAAAGGAGATTAAATAAACGGATTGGGATGATAATACCAAAAATAAGGTAAATTACATAAATAACATAAAAAGTTGCCATGAATGCATATGTGCAAGTGAATAATCATTGTACATGTATTATTATGTTCTGCATATATCACTACTAATTCACTGTTACTGTTATATTGGAATCAGATTTGGAAGCGCCGTATTAATCTGTTAACACTACACAAAAAGTAACACGTGAAATAATTTAATTTACTTCAAACTTAGTTTTAATTGGTATGCACCATATTAATTTAAAATTTAGAATACCGATCAACCGGTTTCAGTTTGGACTAAATCAATCGACAAATACTGTCTTGCGCAATTCTCTTCCGTTTATGTACAATTCCAACAGCATTTGTGAAACTGGTTGACGACTGTGCTTGCGTCGATCCAAATCTTTCTAAATATATAGGTTTAAATCACGTGATGGCCAGGGTAGTGCTGTAACGTTATCATTTTCCATGAATTCCGCGGTTTTTTAAGATGACTTTACACATTTATTAAACATGGTACACATTTTTAACATTAAGAGATCTTCTGACTGACAAATTCTGTAAGGCTGCATATCATGCCATGTATGTTAGTATACTATGAAGAAAGTTCATAGATAGTCAGAATGCCAAAATCATTGTTACACCATTGTTACATTCGTCTCGATTAACGCATTTGGTGGCCATCAAATTAATTTATTCTGAATGATAAATATGAGTTAAACAAGACTGTTTTATGATATTACTGAAATGTAATGTTCACTAGGCGACAATGTGGTATAATTTAATTACAATTGGCCATTGATAAAACAAACTGAAAACTTATTTTTAACCCAATTGCGATTCTGTGAAACATGGTTTTAACTCTGTCTTAGTTTTCTTTAGAATTCTAACATATATTAAAAACGGGGCGCAGTTGCAGTTTAATTTATGTTTCTGACCAATAATGCATTCCACAAAATTATGGCTTGAAAAACATCTTATATTATTGATCTGAAAACATATATTGTGGGTGTAACTAACATCTTGGCTCAAATATATTTTGTGATTGATACGCTCTTTTTTTCGGCTAAAACGCCATTGAGGTACAATGTTTTACTTTTTTTTACAAGCATGGTTATGTCACATACAATTTTACATGAAAAAGAAAAATTAATTAAAATCGTACTAATTGTATTCAGGCATCAAATGTTCAAATATATAATGGACGAGAACAGCCATTTTTATAGCTTTTTGCATCATTCCTTGGATCTAAAAGGTTAAATAAGATGTATGCTTATATTATGTCATTTAAACAATACATGATATAATCTGATATTAACACTTTTTTCAGTGTTTACTTTATTTGCGTCATTGTGTACTGTTCATAGCGTTGTTACACATAGCGTTGAGATCAACATGCAGGGCGTTGAAATGATCTGTTTTCATGCGTCGGACATTGACTTTTATTTTTTTATCATCTTAGATCAACTGACTCGTTGCATACAAATTAGCGAAGACACACTATAGATCCCAAATAACAAAAGTTATTTAAAGTTTAACCGACTGAAAGCATCAGCCACACATGTGCGAACTAAATTTATTGACTTTGAACAGGGATTTCTGTTTATAGCGAAATGATGACGTCATATTATTATGTCTTTTATGCACTTTAATTAATAAATTGATTGTGTGTTGTAGCCAGATTGACGTTATCGTTAATTCAATGGTATACACTGGTTAGCTAACAAATCATTGTCTGTTAGAGTGGGAATTATCAGATATTAAAGAGATTATCCCGCAGTTAAATTTGGATTTTATTATTTATGTCTTTGTTTTTCTGTATGATTTTATTTTGTGTTTTCAGTAGTCAGTCATTTGCCGCCTTTTTAATGTTTTTTTTGCTTTTTGTGACAATATTCTAGTCACAGTATTTTCCTTACTTGTCTTTACATTTTCTAATAACAATTATTATTATAATGTAAGGACTTTAAAAAACTATTGTTGGGGATTTGCTTAAATATCCGTCTCAATTATAAGCGTATATTATTTCGTTCACAGGACAACGCCTATTGGGGTGGCCAGTCTTATTGGTAAGACGCTGGCGTCCACGAAAACCTTAGAGTCTGAATTCAGTCGACTAGGACTATACATTGGAACAGTCATGGCAGGACTTGTCATAGTGACGTTTATTCTTGTTCCTTTGACACATTTCATTGTTACTAGAACAAGTCCATTCAGGTTTATGCTTTCAATGCTACAACCTGCGATGATAGTTATGGCATCCGCAAGCACGTACGTACAAATATTGAGTGGTTTGTCTTTTGTTGCTGCGTAAGTTCTATCTTGAAAAAATGTCAATCTTTCATTACGAATTTGATTGAAATATTTCATGTGCAGAAAAGTATTCGCTTTTTGTCATTGACGTATAAATAAGATCTGTAAATTGATATTAATATTGGTGCATTTTAAATGATAAATTTACAAAAATGCACTTGCCGGTAAGAATGTATGTCAGTTAAATCTGTACTTTGTCGAATAATATGTAATTCTTATAATTCTCTTTTCATATGTGTCATTTAAACCTATAATATGAGCATTCGACACTTGTACAGATGTGTCTAACAGGATATTGCCGTTGTAGAGCCATAGCTATGCCGGAGACTATTCGACAATTAGAACAATCCAATGGTGTAAACACTAGAGTAAGCCGTTTTGTTTGTCCTCTAGGGGCAGCTATTGGACGATGTGGTTCATGTCTTTACATTTGTGTATCCTGTTTTTTTATTATGCTAATGACAAACAGAGATATTGATGCTGCATCAGTTGTACTCGTTTGGTAAGTAAGCACAGTCATACGACTAAATACGAACACGAAGCGTTAGAAAGTTTTACTTGTCCAACAAGAAAGTCAGCAAATAAATTACTTGTGACATAAATAATGACCTAAAACGCACACATTAATTATTTGCGATAAACAAGTAGGGTGGTAATAATAATGGTGTGACTGAGATATCACCACTCCGAAAAAGTTACTGCTCGATTCTCGATAAAAACAAGACTGGAAAGCAAAATTTGACCAATATTAAGGCAGAGCTTTGGGTTTTAATGATAATTGGTTATTGCATTCCTGTATTTCCATTAATTTATTTTTCATTAAATAGGTACACATAACCTTTCAGTCAATATTATATAACTATTTTAGTAAAGAGCATACACAATTACTTTCTCTTGCTGATCGTAAAAAGATAAAGGAAATAACTTTATTCATGTTACCAATTGTCTAGAACGTAAACACTAGCACATTAATCAGCAAATCTTTTTGGCTGTTGTTTGTAAATATTGCTGTGACGTCATTCTTTGGTCTGGGACGCTTCTGATATAAACTTTTAGTTTTCATATACAAGCATTAAGCTGTTGCATACCGTATTTTCTGTTCAAAATGTTCGCTCGATCTTAACACAATACATTTTAGTTATGGCATTTAAATTTGTCCCGTATCTTTCTGTTTTCAAAACATTTTATTGTTAAAACTAAAACTTGTGACCTTTCTTACTCTTTAGCATCCTTACAACTTTTTCATCACTGGCAATACCAGCGGTTACTGGAGCATCTCTAGTGACAGTCATTATACTCTTGACTGCTTTGAGTATTCCAGCAGAATCGGCCTCTCTTTTGTATGCCTTTGACTGGTTTCTGTAAGTTATAACTAAAACTATATTTTCTGTGAAACATAGTTGAAGATCGTGAAAGCACTCTATCATAAAAATATAATGGCTAGATCACTTAAAGTAATAACAATATTGATATCAGCAGTTTGTTTTAGGGTAGTCTTACTTTTTGAAATCACTCTCATTAGAACGTACTCTGGAAATGATATTTTCAACATGATTGAAATCGGTATTATATTTGTTGTTTGTTGCGTGTGTTTCGACAGGGCACCTGTTGCCATTTCGATAGGTGCCAATTGTATAATAGTGTATACTTATTATAAGTACCTAGAATATAGTAATACGCAGTCAACATTTTACTCATTACAAAATATTACAACTTGAATTACATGAAGCTAAAAGTACGTAATTCTTTCATACAATACATTTATTTTAACGAAATTACAAAAGTATACTGCTTTTGATATTTTAACATTTGGAGTATACTTAAAAATTAATATTGTTTTTTACGTTTTGTTTTCAGAGATCGCATGAGATCTACCACCAATCTTTATGTGCAAGGTTTATGCGGGGTTGTAACAGACAGGTTTTGTAAGCTGATACCGGAAGGCTCCTACATGTACATCGCTAATAAGGATATGGAAATAGACGTTGTCCAGGAAGATGTCAAAGGATCTGTAGAAACTCAACCAGACATTAAAATATATAACAACGGACTGTTTGATAGTGAACACTTCTGACAGAACACCTCCCTCTTTGCATATTCTTTAATATGTATACGCTGACTATTATGCGATATATGATATAAAGATATTCTTTAGTTCTTTTGATCTTTCTGTCTGTTTGTCCGTTCACAATCGGTTTTTAGGTTACAGTTACAAGCGAAGGTGTATTTTAACACATTGCAAGAAGTGAAAATTAAATCATATTGTATTGTGGCACGTTTAACATAAAACTTGAAGAGTTGCATTCCTTGCTTTGGTGTATTAATCTAATCGGTACCATATACGTTTTTTGACGTTACAAGTTCGCATTTTGGTGATCTTTAATATAAGATTAGGCTTAGATTTGTGGCCCTTAGGTTAATATAATAACTTCGGCCTTTATTATGCATGACTTTATTTCTAAGCACCCTAACAGTGTATTTACTTTCTTACTTCCCAGTGGTCACGTGACGTATTCCTCTTTAGTTGGCGACGTTACATATCATATTAGAGGTACTAACGGGCTTTTATATATAAAATAAATCAATCCTGCAAACAGCTTGTAATAAATTATCGTTAACATAATATTATTTTTCTTGAAAAAATGACTTCATATGTTTTATTATTTTATTAATCATTCGCTCGGTGACGCTACCTACTTCCAGTCGAAATAAAATCAATATCAGCATGAAGTTTACATTAAGAGATACAGAATGCAATAAAGCTCACCAATAACAGCTGTTCTGTTTAGTTTTTATTATTTATTTATTTATTATATGATTATATAATAATATTTTTTTGAGGTTTGTAGGCTAAAAACCCTACAGTACTTGCACCCGTAAACGCAAAACTTTTGACTGATTGATAACTGATTACTGACGGATTTTGGAACACTGGTAGATCGCTGACTAATTGATGACAAATACATCCATCTAAACTTATGAATCCGTCATTTCCTTGGCAACCGTCAGCGATCAGTGCGATCAGTCCAATCAGTGCGATCCAGAATCCGTCATTCAACTATATGCATAAATCAGTCAGTTTATTTGCAGATGCGTAATAAATAATAATTTGAAGATGAAACGAATTATGTGTCATTTGTATATTATATATGCATTAATAATAAAATTTATAATAAAATAAACGTAAGCATGAAAAGAATAGTTAACACGAATGTCTCGTTCTAAAAATGAAATAAATAAACATATGTAAGAAAAAGAAAAAAACCCTTATTTTTTATATCATATAAGTAATCAAATTTTTTTTTTAAGGATGGACATATCTGCTGGTCGAGCCCTGTAAACCTTGAAAAATAAACTCAATATATTTAAGCAAATCAGTAGCGACGAGGTAAATGTTATTTTCGTAATCCATTTTTGATCCTCTTTTTTATTTCAACGACTCGTGATTTTGGCCTATTCTATTTTCTGTGACCTGTTACACGTAAAATTATTCAAAGAAAATTAAGACAAACCGTCCCTCGAATCAGCAACAAAATTATTTCACATTTAGCACAAAGGACGTGACCTCTTTTTGACAGACATCATTTTTACATGCGGTGAGAAAAAAACTAGTGATTTAATGTATGCATGCATGTTTTTATTTAGTTGACAACATTTTTAAATTCAATAATAAAACTGTTGTGAATAAACAATTGTTGAACTATTGAACAAGAATTATCATTCAAAACACATTGTTTACTAAACATAATGTTCAAAATATTGTATAAGATACAGCGATTCTTGGTTAAGTTTTATTTGACATACAATAAAAGTAGTTTAAAAAGTATATTTTCATGGCGTTCAGTTTCTTTTGGGGTATGGTAGGAGGAAGCTGGAGTACATGCTAAAACCGAAAATCTTTGTCACACCATACCTGCAGTCATTCGAAAATCCGCAATCTGACAGGCATGTGATAAATAGTAGATTACTAACCAATCAGCCACTAAGGCCCTTAGTAGCGCCGGGAAAACAGTCTACGAATACTGCAGTTAAGGAGGTTCGAGGGTATAAGATCGAAATTACAGATTTTTTTCTAATTTTGCACATTGAAACCTTTTGGTATAAGGATAAAAAAAACGCACAAAAAATTAGGGGTCACCGATCATCTAAGCAAGATGTCTCATTTTGTGGGTCATTTTTCGCTAAAATTATCAAACTTTAACAAAGAATAATAGGGAATTATTCATACATTGTACCTAAAATGGTAAAAAAATAATAGATTCATATTACAGAATTTTCTTAAACTTTCTGTATTTAAAGGAATGGTTGTAAAGGTAAGGAAAAGACAAAAAAAATCATTTGTCACCGTGCTTTTAAGAAAGAAACACCATAAATATTATGTTTCCATGGCAACAAAAGTAGCAATTTGGCTGTAAAATCCTCTTTTGCCATACAAATTCTTTAGTTTGACTCAATTTTTGAACAATAAATGAATGCATACCTTGAATTTTGGTGTGCTATTAATTCTGGCATTATGTATATATATTTACGACTTGGATGTCCGATGACCTTTGACCTTTATAGTTAATTTCAAGGTCATTGAAATTTGAGATCTGGTAGTAACGTTTTTGTTTTTTATGGTGCGACTAAGGTATTTGGTATGTAGATGGGCCATTACAAGACCATTTGCCAAATACCAACTAATATGACCTTTGACCTTCACAATTGACCTAGGTCATTTTCCTATAGATTTTTGTACAGCCATATCTTAATGAAAAGTGTGTCAAAGCTTATAATTATTTGTTCTTTATATAGTAAGTATACTATTATTAGGTATGTTGGTATGTTACCACACGTGCCAACTTTGACAACCTAAATTGGAATGACCAGTGTTCTCACATTCTTACACTTGCCAATTGTGTATGACTTATGCTTTCATTAATTTCATTCAAGCTACTTCCCATATATAACTCAAAATTGGTATTTGTGAGCAAAACTTGGATTATGTTCATAATAATAAATTTGCTTCATATTTAGTGTACAGAATTTATTTTGTTATTTTGTGATACATGTATATATGTGTATATGCAATTTGCATTAATCAGTTATAAGTTTTTTTTTCTTGTTTTGTTGTGTTTTTGTTTGTACAAATATTGGCGGGGGGTGGTGGGGGGGATTGAAAGTTTTAAAATTTTCCTATATCACAATACAAGTCATGTGAATAACTGACATCAAAAGCAAACATATCGAAAGTGGTGTTGGCTTTAGCTGTAACTAATCTTAACAGTGCTTGTGTGTCTTCAACGGCATTGTGTGCTGTAAAATTTTCACCAAGAAGTTCTGACACTAGGTTGGTTTGGGAATATGAATGAAGCCCTGGAAATGTTTTTTTAAAATAATTCTAAAGAATCAATAAATCCACATATATGGGAGGTAAACTCATTCCACATCTTGTGCGCTGTTAGTGAATGATACAGAACATGGCAATCGTTTGATATTGTGTCGAATAAGAACTGGTTTTGATGAAAACTTTGACAAATAAGAAATAAAATCTGTGAATGATTCATGTTGTTATTTATATTCAACAGGATGCATATAAAAAAACATCTGATTTCCTGACACTGTTATTTTGGTAATTTCAGAAGCTTGTACTGAGATACATTGGTTTGGATAAATATAACTGCTAAATTCATCATTGTTTGAAGTAGCAGCAATCTGTACTGTATCAGCTGTTCTAGACCTAAAAAATACACCCAAATAATGTTATTTAAATATAATTATAATTTTACAAAAGACATCGTGTGCTTGTGGACAAATACGTTTTTTTATTTTGATTCTGAAGGGCATTTTTTCTATAGGTTATCGTTGCTGAGTTATAAGCCATTACAAGTCATTTTACAACATGTACCTTATGTTCTATTTTTAGTAACAGCAGCCATGTTTTTATCGAATCATTTCATAATGAAGATTGTTTGTTGCCAACATTTCATATATCATTCCTGCAAAGTTCAGTTAAATTTGGTTCAATGGTTTTAGAGGAGAAGATTTTTAAAATTGTTATCAGACGATTGACACTTATAGTGATGGTAAAAGCTCACATAGCCTTTGGCCAGGTGATCCAAAAAGACCTAACAATAATTTCTTACAAAAACTTTTTTTGAAATAGGACAAAAAGCAAAAGTTTCATGTTTTGCCCCTTTTGGCCCCTACTTTTATTACAGGGAAAGAGGGGGGCACAAGATTTAATCCTAAATTTTGCATCCACTACTTGACAAGAATAAACCTGCAAAAAACTTTTAAAATCGGACCAGAAATAAAAAAGTTGCCTTGTATGTCCCCTTTTTCTAAATGAAACAAGAATATGTCCAAGAGACATAATGCCCCATCTCGCAACATGTTGGACGGACAGATGGACCCAATCACTATCTATCTATCTATTAATACTGCTTGACTCCCCTTCGGGTATTACTAGCAGGTGCGCGTCAGTGCAAAAAGTAAAAGATATAAATTTAAAATAAAATGGGGACATCTAGGGACTATTGTTGGTGAATAAAAGGTCACTGTATGTCCCTCTACTTTCGTAGATGGGGCATAAAATGGGGGACCCCCAAAACTTCAGAAAGATCTAGTGTTAAGTTTTTGAGATGCACTGCTATAGCGTGACTGACTGACAGAGTGATTTGACTCCGAACCCTTTGGTGAATCAGGAAAAAACATGAAAAGAAGTGATATTTTACCTACTAGTAAAAGAGGGCTTTAACCCTTATGAGGAGTCATCCGACGGAAATTTTTATTCTAGAGAGCATAAGATAAATTGGAATTTTCCTTTTTATTATAGTTTTTATGGGTTTAATGACATTTAAAGTGGGTTTACCATGTATTATTTTTAATTACAGGGGCCATGTTTTGTTGCTTCTCTATGAATTCACATGTATTATAATATAAATTTGTACATGTATTAAGATACACAAAATGTAGGTCGTGGTGCTATTTTTTTTACTTTGTATACCCCCTGTGTGTGAATTATAAGATACGAGTCCTAAAATCTATGTAATTCATTATTGCTTTTACACGTACGTATTTATTGAGGTTTGAAGATATAAATTCAAAAAATGTACCTGACAAACTGTTATCCCAACCTTTTCATTTCCTTCTGTAACAGAAATTTCATATTATGAAATCTGAGAAGTCATAATTTACTGGAATGATTATACGGAAGCCGAGAAGGGCCATTCAAAATTCAGAATTCAAATTTCAAAATTCAAAATACAGAATTCAGAAGCCGGTAATACGGAAGCCGAGAAGGGCCATTCAAAATTCAGAATTCAAATTTCAAAATTCAAAATTCAGAATTCAAAATTCGGAAATGAGAATTTTCCCGGGAAATTTCCCCGCCATGTAGCCCCAACGTGGTACACAATTTATCGCTGTTGGATAATTGTTTCTTCGGTTTGTTCCTCATGGGAACATTACAAGAAAACTCAAGTTAAACATTGATAAAGTTCCTCTGGGGAACATTACAAGAAAACTCAAACATTGATAGAATTCCTCAGGGGGGAACATTACAAGAAAATTCAAGTTTAACATTAATAAAGTTCCTCTGGTGAGACATAAATAAACAACTTATGTTGGGCATCTTGTCTTTACAATTAAACGAACGGATATTATTCACTCACCATTATTTCTATCTGTTCTGTCTTGGTCCTTTCTCTTAAGTGTGGGTTTCTTTACAAGAATTACAAGAAAAGTCAAGTTAAACATTGATACAATTCCCCTGGGGAACATTACAAGAAAAGTCAAGTTGAACATTTATAAAGTTCCTCAGGGGGAACATTACAAGAAAATTCAAGTTTTCTTGTAATGTTCCCCAGAGGAATTCTATCAATGTTTAACTTGAGTTTTCTTGTAATGTTCCCCAGAGGAATTCTATCAATGTTTAACTTGACTTTTCTTGTAATGTTCCCGAGAGGAATTCTATCAATGTTTAACTTGACTTTTCTTGTAATGTTCCCGAGAGGAATTCTATCAATGTTTAACTTGACTTTTCTTGTAATGTTCCCCTGAGGAACAAACCGAAGAAACAATTATCCAACAGCACGTGGGGGCGGGAAAATTCCCCGGGAAAATTCTCATTTCCGAATTTTGATTTCTGAATTTTGAATTACGAAATTTATACACAATCGCCATTTTCTAAATACTTCTGAATTCTGTATTTTGAATTCCGAATTTTGAATGGCCCTTCTCGGCTTCTGAATTCTGTATTTTGAATTTTGAAATTTGAATTCTGAATTTTGAATGGCCCTTCTCGGCTTCCGTATGATTAAGATGATCACATGTTTATTTATTGTGAATTTCCCTCTTCTATTTCTTCCAGACATTATTAGCAGATGATAGAATGGTTTTTTATGATTGTCGTGATTCATGATGAATAATTTTTCAGGAACCAGACAACTCGGACCTCTGACAACTCATACCGCAGTAAGGACCACTCTGCCCGTAGAAAATAGGACAACTTAAACCGCATTTATTTCTTATACTGTGATTAAAAATATGAGTCCTGTTTATAACATTTACAATATAATGTATTATATTATTCTATTAAATTATAATTTTTCTACTCGAATGTAGATTATATTTAATTATATAAACGTTAAATGTTAATAATAACCAGGGACAGTCTATACTAAGTATTCTAGTCATGTTAGTATAGACTGTCTGTTCTTTGATTAGGGTTACCAGATCAATATAATTAAGACTCGTATAAACTAACTACATTTTATTATACTATAATTGTATATCACTTTAGTGTATCATTGACAACAGTATTTACAAGTTTAGCTTTTCTAAAAAGCTAACCGTCTCTTAGCTGCATTACAAATTTTATGGATTTATTAAAGTATCTGTTTTTTTTGTAATTTATATGTACGATAGGTAAACAATGTACATGTACCTTGTACATACAGTGTCGTTTTTCCACCAGTGTATTACTTCCTTACACTAGTGTATTCTTTCCTGTGTAAAATTTCCAATGGAAGTTTTGCACTAGTGTAATTTAACCTCAGGAAATAATACACTAGTGCAAGGAAGAAATACACGCCGGAATAAAAGTACGCTTACATACACAGTGACCTTGTAAAGACATTGTTTAAGCTAAACTATTATCCATTGGTGCTTGAGAGATTTAAATGCCTGTCGTCTCTTCACACGAGCTTTTTAAAAAATAATTAAACAAAAGTTGACTCCCTAAACAAATGTTCAAAAAGAGCGGTAAAAATATGTTTTGTTAAATTTGCATCAATATCAGAACGAAAATATTTAGATAAAGAACATATCATTTTTTCCTAACCCAAACAGCTTTAAAAAGTAGGGAGATTTTGGTACAATGTTTACCTTTTAATTGTTCACTGACCAATGCATTGAATGAAATAGAAGTCAATATGTGGAACGTAACATTACTACACTAAAATACTGATTAACGAAAATAAAGATATAGAACATATAATTTTTTCCAAAACATCTTTATAAAGTAGGGAGATTTTGGTGTTTACCTTGTAATTGTTCACTGACCAATGCATTGAATGAAATAGAAGTCAATAAGTGGAACGTTGCCCTTTAAAAGAGCGTCTTTCAATTTGAATAATAACTTATTTAATTGATTGATTGATTGATTGATTGATTGATTGATTGATTGATTGATTGATTGATTGATTGATTGATTGATTGATTGATTGGTTGATTAATTGATTGATTGGATGTTTGCTTTTCTTCCAGCGAGCAGTATTTTAGCTTTATTCAGAAAGAGAACAAGTTAAAAAACAAGAGAAAGATGGAACAAAGGGCAAAAATATTAAATTTAAATTGAAAAATCTACAAAAGATATCCTTATTGTGCAAGGAGCGTGACACTCTGTAATCGCTTTATCCACTATTGTCCGCTGCCAGACTCTTCCGTATTATGACGTAAACCATCCCCACCCCCAACGAGAGGAAATCCCATATCTGCCATCTGAGGACGAGCTGGGCAGCTCTGAGAACTCGAGTAACTAATTTCAAACACTCCCTAATTTTAAGGACAGCATTTATACCTATATATTATTAAATATCAAACGCTTATAACAGACATCGTAAAATTAACCAATTGTGACGGCTAAAATGCGAAAAGCATGATTTTCATCTTACGCTTACATGTTCGCATCTTTAACTCAGATGTATCTATATACAAGCTTTTAAGTAGGTTATCCTTTATTTGAGATTTTATTCCGTGTAAATTTATGTGACATAATGAAATAGTGAATAACATATATAATAGATGTTGTCGGTTTTGTCGTAACTCTTATTTAGTGTTATACCCCGGAATTCTTAGGAATTGTGTCACACAGAAAGAACACTTTAATAATACCGCGACAAATGATCTCTTTAAACGTTTATAATAAAAAAAACTCGACCTCGGTGGTTAAAGTAGCAGTGTTTGACAATTAGGGTATTCGACTCATCTCTAAATTTGCAGAATACCAGTTTTCCTGTCGAAAGTCGGCGGTTTCGCCGGGTACTCCAGCTGTTACATGTAAACACTAGGGGCCATATTATATAGACTAATATAGTTTTTGAAAATGGTGTTACACAAACTTCAAACATACATACAAATAATGCTAACGCGAAAGCGCGAAGTGAACAAAATGTTATGATTCCGCCTTCACGTTTTTCGTCTTTCTTGCTGTTACAGTTTTAAAAAATTTGGAAGACAAATACGAAAGGTACGCCCTGGCATTCGAGACCAGATATTTATTGAAGTAATTGTGTGTGTTTTTTTTTATATATATATTTTTTTGTTTAAATTATTTTGTTAATAAAATGACATTATGTCATGTTTACATTCCGTCACAGATGCATTAGTTATAGAATTTCTATTCATATCATTTGTAGCTTTAAACAAGTTTTAGCCTTTATGTTAGGTAAAACGAGCCATAAATGAGGTCATTACAGTTGACATTTTTATACTTATAATATTTGCGAGTGAAACGAATGTTCACATTTCGAAATATTTATTTCACTGACCGGAAGTTGAATAGACGGATTGGAGAGAACAGTCCTATTAATTCGTCGGGTCAGATCAGTTAAATCATTACAAATCCGTCAATTGACGGATGGACGGATTGGGGACGATCAGACGGATTGGGAACGATTTTACTGATCTGACTGATTGATAACTGATTGCTGACGGATTTTGAAACGCTGACGGATCGCTGACGGATTGCTAAAAGTGTTGCGTTTTCAATCTCAAGTACTGTATCTTAAAGAGAAAATTAACACTCTGAGGCAATATTTTCTATCAAGTACGTCATGTTGTATTGAGGATTACTGATTTCTTTAATTTGTTAAGATGTTTATTTTTTTCTGATAACAAGATAAGACAGGAATTGCTCACACCTATTACCATAAACGTTAAGTAGAAACTGACTTTTGAAATGACTGCAATGCATATATACTATTACTACGCGCGGATGTTTTCATTTATCAGTAGCAACCAGTTTAAATGTAATAATAAGAATACTGCTTCAAATGTACTAATAAGACTGCTTAAATTTATCAACGAATAATTTGAAAAATAAAAAATAATAAAGAAATGCATTGATCTAAGTAGCAAAAGACGATTTTATCAAATATGAGAATTGGGCACTGATGCTATTGTAAATATCTTCGGGTAACTTTTGTATCTGTCATATTGCTGCGCTGTAAAATTCTAATCTCCTACACAATCAGATACATACAATTTCCTAGCATTTATGATTAGATGAGTTTTTGTATAAGAAGTTATTCCACTCTTAACGTCTTTTTCATTGGGTGCTCTTCCATTCCATAACAAATCAATATTTGTAGTCTCTAAGACAAATTATATATTCTGTCCAACCCATCACATTGATGGTAAACTTTAAAAATATCGTTCTATGTTAAGATAAGACTACTGCTTAAAGCAGAATAATTTAACGAATTGAAAGAATTCCCGGTTGTATTAATGCTAACCTTTATAACAAAATGTGCAAAATAGAAAGATTAAGGATGACATGAACATTTTAAAGATATCATCAAATATGAGTTTTATGTCACTGTAAATATATGCTAGCTATTTGATGAAGTAGCTACCTACGGAATGTACAACTAAAATCTAGTAGCATTATGATTAAAAGGACATTGGTATAAGAATCCGTTTCACTCCTAACAACGTTTGAAAACAATATATGAGCAGAAAATGTGTTTTACGAGATATTTTGTTATGTTTGTTCTATCTTTAAAACTTACAATCTGTCGTGGGAACTATAATGCCAAAATAATAAAGGATATTTTACGTATCAACTATGACGTCGATACTGTCCCGGTAGTTACTAGTAAAAAGTTACTTTGTGTAAACGTATCTATGTATGTAATGTCTATACATGGATTGAACGAAAAATCACAAATTTTAACGAGTTCCGTTTTTTGGGAATTAACTTGGATGGATGAAATGTTTAAATGGAACAATACTAACTATGACGATATGGATAGACTCACATTAAAGGTGAAGGATATATGGGTTCCCGATGTTTTTGTTGTAAACTCGATCAATGACATGCGCATAAGCCATTTTGAAGACACCGATTATGTAACTGCAAGTTTCGATGGACGTATGCGATGGTTACCTCAGAGAGAATTGATGACGTCATGTGCAGTAGATGTTGCAAAATATCCGTTTGACATTCAAACCTGTGAGATAAGAATGGAATCTTGGTATCGTGATAATAAAGATTTTGAATTGGCGTCAAACATTCCTGGAATAAATGAAGCTCCAAATCATTTTGTTCCAAATGGTGAGTGGAAAGTTACAAATTTTTCATGCAAGAATTACAGATACCCAGATTTCATTGACAATTCTACATTTTATACCGGAATAGAGTATCGTATAACTTTGGAACGCAGATCAGCTTATCATTTATTGACTACATTGTTTCCGTTCTTAATTTTAATGTTACTAAATACGCTTATTATTGCTATACCTACAGAAGATGGAGGAAGGCTTGGATTTTGTATGTCCCAATTTTTATCAATGATGGTATTTCTTACCCTGGTAGCACAGTCTATGCCATCGTCATCATTTACAATTTCGTACTTTGCAATTTTAGTTGCTTCACAAATTCTAATAAGTGGACTATCTGCGGCATTGGTTGCAGTCAGTTTTTACTTTCATTCTCAGAACACAAATCCGCCCGCATTTCTGAAGATAATCGTAACGCCGATTCGGTTTGTGAATCTCAAAAGAACTAAATGTTTAACAGAAAACGAGGAAATCACTTTGAATCATCTAGACAAGCGTATAAATTTTGTTTTAAATGCAATATTGCTTGTAAACGTATGGTTGCCAATCACTGTCTATTTGATTTGTGTCTTATAGAGCTGAAAGAAAACTCGCTCAAGTACCTGCAATCAAACAATAAATACATTTAAGAACGGTAAAATAGGGCTGCTAAACATATGTTCTTTTAAAGCTTGAATTGTATATGGTGTTGATCATCATTAATGGCCAATAACAGAACACGCCCTTGTGATATTATTTGTATTTGTACATCCCAAAACGCGGAGCTGCAGATATTGTTTGCGGGTGCATCAAATCCGTAAATATGGCAGATTTATGAAATATTTAAGATCGATCATAAGCTCACTACATGGTTAAAGGCAGTAATGTCTTTGTCATAACAAATGGCCTCGCACGCACTTAACTGATTTAAACATAGTGTATACATTAGTCATTTATGTTTTTAGATTGTCTTTCTAATAAAGAATGAATATGTTATCGCAGGCATAGCTTCGAAAATTATAGCATTAAAAATCACAAATATAACATAATTTTCACTATTGGGAAATAATAAAGTCCTGGTCGGTCGGCCATTTATTTCCAATTAGTTTTAGGGGATTGGACACGTGGTTAAACAATAAAAATTTTATGGCCACTAATTCAAAGGACTTCTTAATTTGCTTTATGGTCAGCTGATGATCTAATGTAATGTGTTGATACTTCTTTTATATCGCAAATTTCGCAAATTAATTGATATCCATAGGTTTTACTAGATTTATGTAAATGGTTTTTAAAACAAACTGCAATGGCAATAAACACATGTCTGTGTCTGAAATAAATGTCCAACCTCACTCCAAATAGCGTTTTGTTTTTGAATTTATACTACATTTTTCCTGTATCATTGATAAGTTAATGTTTAGATTATAAAATGTTTATTTTAAATTGTTGAGGTATTTTTTATCCTTTGAAAGCAAATTTCATACATATCGAGAAAAACTCGCGGTTTGCTATATAACAAATGTTATTTATTTATTTTCGTGTTCAACGAAGGTAAAAACAAAATACCGAACATCGATGAAACTGTCAAAAAAACAATCCACAAATCACAGTCCAAAAAACCGGCAAACTCCAGAACCAACAACCAAAACAAACTACAGCAATGGTCCTGACTTTTTGCAGGCATTTCAAAAGAATAAGTGGGTTAAACAAGGTTTTATGGCATGAAAATCCTCCCACTTTCATTACTGTAGAACGTGAGTTGGTTAGTTGATTAAATTAGAAGGGTATCATTTACCGCTAATAGGTGTATCCAACAATCATCGTAGCACAAATTAAACTAAACTTGGGAAAACTTTTCTGCAACCATATTTTCAAAGGCGCGGAGGGGTAATTTTTTCTTAACCTTTCTTTTAAGTTTATAGGTGAAGTTCGCAAAAATGAGTATAATCACTACAAGCTCGCATACCTTATCAATTAAGAAATATAGACACCTTATGCAGGAGAAGCTGGAATATTGCTGCATAGGTGAAAAAAATTTTGAAATTAATGTCGTCTCGTTTGTCATATATTCTTGTTTTAAAATGATTGTTGGTGTCATATTCGAGGTGTAGATGAAGCTGTTTCTGTGGTTTCTGTAATTTTTAATAATGAAGGATATATTAACGGAAAACTCAGCAAATGGAGGGTTGTTAATTGAAAGGACATCACCAATATATCTATATATAAAATTACAGGATCTTGCTACTGCTATCTTCTTTTCTTTAATAAGCCGTCGAAGAAATTCAGTTTCATAAGTATACAGGAACAAATCGGCAAGGAGTGGGGCACAGTTTGTATCCATTTGAATTCCTATTGTCTGCTGAAAATCACATTTGTCAAAAGTTACCACTATGTTGTCGATCAGAAGATCTAGCATACTATTAAAACCTGTTCTTTGCTGTAGCATAATTTGCCTTTTAGTCCTTTAGTAGAAAAAAACCGTATTGTTGAAACCTAAAACTACATATTTGAAGGTATATGTTGAAGCGATGGCTTTCTGTGTGATTACCGTTATACGAGATTTTAGTTTTTTGTACGGCAAGGTAGTACTAAGAGTTGAAAAATCAACGATCTAAACAGATGAAATTTTATATATCGATCTTGATTTTAAATTTCCAAAAGTCTTTTTGAAATTTTAAGAATCCACATATGATTAATATAACTTCGCGAATAAACAGTTTCACAGTATTTTGGATGTCCTTCTTTTACTGCTGACAATATCTTAGTCAACCGGTTTGACAACTTTTTAGTAGAGCATGAAAATGACCAGGCTATGTATCTAACCTTGTAAGGATTTTTATGTAAGAAAATAGAAAAGAAAACCTACCGAACATCAAGAGCCAAAAGCTAAATGACAGTTGCAAATCATGATATACACAAACATATGGTGACAATACATGTATGGTAAGTCTTCAGACTCTTCGTCGTAATAAATATTCAAAGAAGTCATGCAGGACTTATGGTAAGCCAGGATTTGCTCTTTGGGAAATGTGATACGTTTCTATGTGGAATTATTCTTGATGCCTAATTTTTTATGAGCATTCATGGTAATATGACACACATACAAACACAATGTTTTAAGAAGCCTTGTTTGCAGGGACGACAACATATTTGTCATGGATGGAATTGAGGCATCCTCGTCTTTGAATATGAATTTAGATCGTTCATTAATGCAATGTTAAAGATTCTTAATTTGACGTTGTACCAAAGACATTTTTGTCCTTACCCAGTTAGACAGCGTATCTAGTTCTGGGTCTTGTTCCCTTTCTATCTTAATCCTTTCTCTGGCGTAGTCTTCAGCTGAATCCATAATAGTTTTGAAATTTTAATTCCGGTCTACTGAATGATGTTCTCTGAATTTTGGACTACGAGAAATAATGTTTCGGAGATTCTCGTGATCAATGATCAGATCACCAGTAATGACATGACCAGAGCGATTGTATTTGAATGTAAAAGTAAAACAAAAGCATTTAGTAGGTTGCTTGAGGTATGTTTCAATGTCTAGGTCCTGCAATGCTTGTTTGTAGTTGAAGATTTTTGTGCATTTTTGGTATATTTATAAGACACGTTAAGAATAGATTGATTTTTGTTTAATATGATGGGATCTGATCTTTCACTTCTTTTCTATTAAAAATATTGCTGCTGTTAACTGCATCAATTTCTTTATCTTTTTTCTGAATTTCATGTGAAGCAATTATCTATTTGCCAAGTTTAAAACAGTTGACAGACGTATTTAAAAGAGTTGCACGAATGTAATTCAAACCCAGTGGTTGTTCAAGGTGAAAAAGAAGGTCATTATACTTGTCGGAGGAAAATTTTCACTGCGAAATTTCTTTAGTGATTTGGACATGCTGAATTGCAAAGTAAATTGACAAAACCAATCATTTATTTATGTTATTTATTATCATTCATTCGATATAGTTAACGTTTATACTAATATCTCACAAGACTTCGGAATTACAGCACTAGAAAACTGCATTAACGCTCATCCCGAATTAATACCGATGGAATAGACATATTCCTAATAAAATCAGGTTTACAATTTATATTTGAAAATATTTGAGCGATCGGAACACATATTTGGAGATTTGTTTGCCAACTATCTACTGCAACACTGGAAAAGATACATAGATGGCTGTTTCATCATGTTGAAAAACGGGATAGAAACTTTGAACCAATTCAGAAGTATGCTTAACACTAGCATTATTTCACTATGGAATACAGTTTTTTTGAATATCATAATTATTAAGAATAAGTCACTTCAAACATTTGAGGGGAGATAATTTCCCGTACTAAGAGGGTTCCCGATACGACTGCTTTACATGTAAAGTCTTAGTGAGTACCGTATGCGATTAATTTGGCGCGAAATTTAAAACAAAAGAGCAATAAGTCTTTATTATAAAACCAATATAACGAATGGATAATCGATGCCAGAATGTTAACAGGATTTCACATATTGAAGCAAGAGTATAACTGCATGGTAAGATGCTAAAATTTTAACAGTGAATGTTAATTTACTCTGCAAATTTATCTGCCCCTTAATGTTTGAAGTGACTTCCGTCCCGATAAAAATTGTTGTTCGCTTGGATAGAAGAAAACACAAAATTCAAATGAAATACGATTTAACATAGTGAAGTTAAGTGGTAGTTATCAAGAGAATATTAAACGGACATAGCTCATTCCTGACTGGACACTTGGAACAGTATGTTTTTTTTAAATAAAACGTGGGGATTCCAGTATATAAAACTTGAGCTATTTTTAGAACTTGGATAAGATTCATGCCGTGTTCTTATATAATAAAGAAAAATTTATTATTTTTCTGAGGTCAATATTTCACAATGAGACATATCAGACTAGTTACCAAACGAGTGAATACACACTGTAAACTAATTTATTGGCTTTTTAATCCATATAAAAAACTATCCTGACCCCAAGTGCCTGTGAGTTAGGTCACTTCTGTGACCATACAGTCGTTTGTGGAATGGCTGTTTGGACTCGCCGACATATTGTAAGCCGCCACAGTTGGGCACTCAAGAATTTAAATAACATTCGAGCTTTTGCAGTGAACAGTAGTGAATATTTTGTACTGTTTATCTGTGACTTTGCTGTTAAATGTAGACAAGGGTTCCATATGTTTGCAACATTTGCAGCGTTTGTCACAACAAGACTGACTTCTGCCAGCGGAGTGCTGGGCTTTGCAATCTCTGCTCGTACCAATAAGTTGCGGAGACTGTTGGGTTGTTTAAACGCAACCATGGGGGGGGGGTTTCCAATGTTCACGAATGGTGCTAATTGTGTTTTTCAAACAAGGGTGTTAAGTTAGTACACAGGGAACTCTATTGCATTTCGTTTTTTCTTTATATTGAAGAAGGGTACTCCTTGATGTCTGCTGTGCTTTTTGGGAATTCTCTTTGATGTTATTATTTCTGTACCTCCTTCTTTTAATGTGACCTTTTAATTTCCCTAGTCTCCTTTTAAACGAATCATCGGTGGAACAGATTCGTCGGAGTCTAAGAGCTTGACTATAAGGAATGCTCTTTATCACATGAGGAGGATGACAGCAACTAGGTAAATAGTACTGGTTGGTGTCTGTTGGTTTGGAATACAGGTCGGTGGACAACTCGCCATTTGCGGATAAGGAGCTGGAAGTATCGAGGAAAGATATAAGAGATTTTGAGATTTCATAAGTAAATTTGATAGAGGGAAGGATGTTATTGGCATGTGTGATAAAGTTTTGTAATCCCTCATCAGTATGTATCCACTTCATATCAACATCATCAATAAACCTGTACCAAGATAGTGGTTTTTCAATAGACGATTGGAGAAGTTCTTTCTCTAAAATATGTTGGCATATGATGGAGCCATTTTAGTTCCCATAGCTGTTCCATTTATTTGCAAGAAATTGTCTCCATTAAAAGTGAAGTTGTTCTTGTTTAGCACCAATGTCAGCATTGTGACTAAACATTCAGTCAGAGGATCTTTGACTGAACGACTTTCCCAGATCTCTCTGCATGCTTCTATGCCATCAGCATGAGGAATGTTAGTGTAGAAAGAGGTGACATCCATAGTGACCAGAGTGGTACCCGTTGGAAGATGGCGATCCGATACTTAGTAAGTGTACTGGCTGGTAGCTTCCTTTAGACTTATTTATTTGCAGGCTTATAGCTTATAGCTTTGTTTAAATAATTTGTTCGATTTTTACTTTTGTCTTTCGCTCATGTATGCACAGATATGGAAAAAATCGCCCGACCATCAAGAGCCAAAAGTCAAAAGGCAATTACAAATCCGGATTCAGACAAACAAACGCGTCGCAAATGAAAAAAAATAATGAATAACGCGAACCTAGCTATTTAATCAGAAAAAACTATCTTGTTTACATATAAACTAACCATTATCCACGATTTAAAAAGTGTTCGAAACAAACCAAATGCACTCATTATGGTCAGATACTCAGATTTACAAGATTTAAATTGCACCTATTAGGAATGATACTGACTGATGTATTAAGCAAATTTTACTAGACCAATTCATCCAAAAGTGGTTTAGTGAAATTAATAACTCTTCAAGATGAGATGTAAGATTTATTCCAAATTAAAAACAAATTATATAGCAAAATCGCATAATATATATCACCCAATTCCTCAAAACAAACTGTGCGTCTTATGCATTTTAAGATTGATTGGAAATGAATCTCACTATCTCTTTTACTGTAATAATGAACAAATACAAATATATTCCGGAGTATTAAGGTAAATCACTCCGTGAAGACATGGTTATTGATATTCTTTCATTATGTAATAGAACAGTTTTGAACAATTTGGCCATTTTCATTCAAAAACGATCTATGATCTTTTGAGAATCAAACAATACTTTTGGTATAGACACACATCTGTACTCGTTGAGCTATCCAATCAAAACAGATGTAAAAAGAAAGTTGTTATAGTAACATAACAACGTTGTTGTTTAATGTTCTTGTGGATGTTGGAGACAATGGAGTTTTCAACCACGGAGAGAGTCCAAAGGATATCGCAATGCAAAAGTTATGGGTTTACGGAAGAAATTGATACTTTCGTGCGCTTTTGGGAAAGCCCGTGTGATCTACTCGTGATAGCTGCACTCGCTAAAAGACATGAAATTTCTTTCACTAGTGACAGATAACCCGGTCTTTTCCCAAAACGTATGTAGAACCCATTTATCTTTATGAACAGTTATATTTATCAAATACTATCACACCTGGTTTTTTATAATTATAATATTATATCACGTGGAAAAGCAATCTATGTAGATAGTGCATAGGTTACAGCTGATTCCGGATTGGCGGGTATGAAGTGTGGAATTGTGATAATAAATCTAGAGAACATTCATCGAAACAATAAATTTTCAAGGACATCAGTTTATGGTAAGACATCTTTTACATCAGCAGCAGCCATACTGTGATACAGTCTACTAAACCATTTCAGGACCTGATACAGTTTTCACATTTCAAAAGTTTAATACAGTCCTGGAATGATTGTCATGCTTTAGTTCTGCATGAAATTGACTCTCCTTTTAAATGCTTAAACTAATTCTATATTATCTTAGCCCCTTAAATTCTGTGTCTTAAACTGTAACCTTTGGAAGTGTTATTAACTTTCTTAGTGCTAATAACTAGAACCTATGCGAAATTATAGTGCTATTAATCACCGTAAATACTGCATGATGTGTATTTTTGTTTTGCCAAAAAGTAGCGCCTTTAATAGTTGAGTAATTTGTGCTAACTTTACTGGACTGTACATTTAGTGTTTTTAAATGAATGCATTTGTACAATGCTCCACTTTTTAGCTCACCTGGACCGAAGATCCATGTGAGCTTTTGCGATCACTTGGCGTCCGTCGACCGTCGTCTGTTGTCCGTCGTCCGTCGTAAACTTTTTCAAAAATCATCTCTTCTGAAATCACTGGGCTAATTTTTTTCCAACTTGGCCACAATCATCCTTAAGGTTCCTATTTCAAATTTGTACCCAGTGTGATGATCAACAGACAAAGATGGCCACTGTTACTAAAAATAGAACATGGGTGTCAACACACGTTTTTGATCATTATCTCAAAAATTATAATAGCTATAGAGAAAACCTTTACCTCAAATTGATCAGCACATTAAGGTCTACAATAGTTGCTATTAGTGTGAAGTTGTGTATTGGCTTATTGTAGGAGTTATTGCCCTTCAATGACGTTTTTTTACAAAATTTTTGATATTTTTAATATAACTTAAAAAACTTTAAGAGGTAGAGTAAAACTGTTAATAGCGAAATTGATTCACAATACAAGCCTTACAATTCAATGTATTGGTCTGAAATTGTCAGATGACTCCTTATATGAGTTATTGCCCTTAAATGGCAATTTTTATGAAATTTTTCATTAATGTCCTGTAACTTAAAAACTTTAACAGCTAGAGTGAACCTGTAAATTGTACAACTGATAAGGAAAGCAAGGCCTACAAATCATTGTTTAGTCCAAAATTCCTAGAGGTGTTATTGCCCTTTCAATTATGAATTTGGACAAATAATAAGTTTTTGTATTATAAATTAGTCTATAATACACACAGAGTAAAACTGAAAATTTCTATATAACCCTAAAAAATCATTCAATTATCAGAAATTGTCTGATTGCACCTTATAGGAGTTATTGTACTTAACCGAAATTTTTTAAGAAATGTTTAGTTTTTGTACAGTAACTTAAAGGCTATAACAACTAGACTGAAACTGTAAATTGCAAAAATTTAAATATAGTTGAAGTCATTTGGTTTCCAGGTGAGCGATTCCATGCTCCTGGGAGCCTCTAGTTTAGTGTTATGTGTCTTTGCCGATATGCATGTGTATTGTGTGTAATGTTTATGATCTATGTGTATAATTTGAAATGCTTAATATGTATGTGTATTGCTTTAATGTGTGTTATATATATCTATAGCATTTAATATATGTATATGTATTGTTTTTTATGCTGATTATACATGTGTATTATGTTTAAGAAATAGTTCAAATTTCTGAACAGGTTATACGATATAATATGTTTTGGGTCTGTTTACGCCTAATAAACCGTGAAGGGTTTTAAGAATGGTGTAAACAGGCCCAAACCATATTATATCGTATAACCTTTTCCGAAAATTGAAATATTCCTTATAATTTAATTTTAAGTATAAATCTTAACAATTTAATGGTAAAAACGTCGATTACGTCATAGAACAATTTGAATTTTAACGGCGTAAGAATAGGTCATAGGTCACGCAAGTTATTTCTTATTATATGGGTAGCTCGATTTGAAGTGACCAATCAGATTTCAGCTTACAAAGCAAATTAAACTATATATGTGTATTGTGCTAAATGGTTAATATGTATGCATATTTTGTTCATATTTTATATGTATTTGAATTGTGTTGAATGTATATACGGCCTCAGTAAAGCCTGTGTTTGGGATGTTAATTATATGCCAAATTTAAATAAAGTTTAATATACATACTTAGCACCTACTATTTTGTTCATTAATTTTATTCTTTACTACAATAAAAATTACATGTCTGCACATTCAAAGAATGATATCCTTTCCTCGACCTGCGGTAGGAAAACTGGCAATCCTTGTCAATTAAGATTGGAGTCGAGTACACCCTGCCTGCAGTGACAGATATTCGGTAATGATTAACTGTTTCGTTTCATGCCATGTATATAATAGGCAAATTTTTATGTTTTTGAAAAAGGGGGTATGGACACCATAAAAAGATATATAAATTTCTCTTATGATTGACCGTATTTATACACTAGCGTGACATGGAAAATGCCGTATAGAATGGACAACCATGTGATACGAAAAAGGCGATATGAAAATATAATTTTGATGTCATTGCATGTAGTGAAAATAACGTTCCAATGAATAACCCCGATGAACAAATTTTTGAAGTTATGTATGAACAGTGCTGAATGTTTTTTTGTTATTTTGAATTTGTAAAATGGCTCCATTCTTTTTAAATTTTACTTGTCTTACTTATTGGTCAACTGGAAGAGCACCTTGCATCATGTTCCAAGTTTACCATGTCCTCTTTTCGCGATACAAAATTATGCCACTCGAGTTTACATGTTAAGCTTCGCCATAATTAATTCAGAGAAATATGCTCCACAAATCGTTATAAGTGCATATTGCTTTATATCTTCTGTTATCTAATTCCAACAAAATAAAAAAGCATGATTCAAGATGATATCAAGCGATATAAAAATTGTGAAACCTATAGCAATTTTTGTAAGTTGTGTGATTTAGCAAATTTTTAACAGGAACGATTTTGCTTAAGGATTGAGTGTTTTCCAGAAGTGAAGGGATTTTTCCAAGAGGTGGTGGAGTTTTTGAAGGATGCGATTTGTCTTTAATTAATATTTTAAAGATCTACATGCATACATGTCTTGTGTAATAATTATTAAATAGAATGTCCCTTTTAAAATTACCTCCGCTTTTAAACCCTTTTTGATATGTATAAATCGAGCGCCCCTTTTTAGCGGCAAACAAATAAGGCAGAAAAAGAATACGTAATATAGAAGAATTATCCAGCAAATAACAGCGAACCTCATTTACTGAATACCAGGGGGTGTGTCCTGCAAAATGGGATTTTTTTCTCAGATGGCGTGTATTACTTTATTCATGTACCTCAATAGAGAACGCTATCTCAAATGACAAAAGGAATTATTTGTAATGTATGTTTGTTTCTGTCTAATTGATGAGGCAGCACGGCGTCTGTAATAAACGAATTCCCTGGCATTTAAATGAATACTTTAAAAGGTGATCATGAAATTTATATATAGCACTAGCAAGTCAATATAATGGCCCATAATTGTGGTATAGTATATAGACAAGTATAACTTGCCTTTGTAAAGTATGGTTTTTTTAATCAACCCAATTTTCTATAGCTTTTTCTTGCAAGACGTCATTACGTTAACAAGTTTCATGACTTATGATTTCAAAGCCGTATGAGTTAAGGTATTTTGGCTTTTAATTTTCATTACTATTCACATTATACTGAATGTCATAATCTGGAAACATAACACATTATCCTCGACACACTTATAGTCTTAAACGTTTAGGGTGTACATAGCGGGAATTTACCATTTCTAATACAATGTTTTTCTTACAAGAAAACTATAAATCTACTAACATTAATTATACATGCAATGTTTTATTTTTAAAGCAATGTTTATACGAATGAATGTTGTATGAATTACGTTCATTATTAGATCTTAAAATGGCAGAAGCAATTCTAGCCATTTTGATGACTGTCCTGTTATTGTTCCTTTAAATTTGATGGCAATGGCTTCATTTGATAGATTTCACTATCTTTCATCCAAAAAAGCTACTTTTATTACTTTTAAAATGCCAATTTTATCGAAAAACTGTCAAAAATCGGGTGGCGAGAATTTCTTGCCGGCGAGAAATCCTCCGTGACCAGTAGTGTCCCTTTTGTTATCATTTTTTGTTTTTGTTACATCTGGGTCCACTGTCGGAAATTTGCTGACTGTACATAGCCACAGAATACCGAATGTGTCACCAACAAGTCTCGTCAAGCTTCCTGAAGCAAAAAACCTCAAAACGACAAGGACTTGTACAAGATGGGAAAGTGAATGATTTTTCTATGTTCCCCACTCTAAATATCTCGTTAGTATTCCTAATATATATACAAAATAGTTTCTCGTCTAAAACGGTAGCGTTGAAAGTTCTCGGCGTCGGTAAAATCTCCAAAATGCATATTCCTATGCTGAAACTGTCGCTGGAGTCTATTTTGCCGAATTAAGCGTCGGAATCGCAAAAACCTACGAAGGCCAGCCATTTTGTTCCTCAACTAGAGGACGTAAAATAACACACTCAAATATTGGAGGAAAATACTCAACTCAAAGATTTTCCATAATATAGTTTTATGTAACAGATTTGAGGAATTCCTAAAAAAAATTGAGGAGTTATTTGAGGAATCCTCAAATCTGAGGAATTTTTTTATGAAACTGGGGTCAGAATGTCTTACGATGTCTTTTGTTCTGCACTATTTTGGACAAGGCATGCACAATGTGTACTATCAGTGGCAATTGTGATGTTTCTATCGGGTTGCCTTTTTCTCTCGCGATACTTTTTAAATGCATCGCGATACTTGTTAAAAGCATCGCGTTACTTGTTAAAAGCATCGCGATACTTATTAAAAGAATCGCGATACTTATTAAAAGCATCGCGATACTTGCTAAAAGCATCGCGATTGAAAATGAAAAAACTTCATGCATTGTGTAAAAAGTATCGGCTTACTTTTAAAACGCATCGGCTTGCTGTTTTCATGTACCTGACCGATCGTGTCACAATTGTGATGTTCCTATCGGCTTCCCTTTTTCTATCGCGATACTTTTTAAAGCATGAAAAAGCAGGCCGATACTTTTTACACTATGCATGAAGTTTTTTTACATCCGATGCTTTTAACAAGTTTTGCGATGCTTTTAAAAAGTATTGCGATAGAAAAATGCAAGCCGATAGAGACATCACAATTGTGACATTAACGGCTATAGATTACTATTAGTAAAAAGTCATAATTTGTTTTTTACTTTATTGAATAAACTTGAGTATGACAATGTATGCTAAAGATATGTTTGTCAATTCAATGTTCAGACCTTCCAATTTTTCGTGCGTCTCATTTCCATATCGAGAATGGAAAAACTTAATTGCCCGTTCTAGCAGATGAAAAATAGAACAGTATCCAATGAATGAATAAAAACAAGGCAATGTCGAGTCTATATCTATTTTTTATTGGTTTCAATATTTTTCCTACAAGTGCAATGAACAAAAAAGCTTTCTAAACTTCATAACTTTTATCTTTATTTGGATTGTACGTCCACTTATTTTTGTACCAAGAAATTAAGTTTTCGCTGTTAAGTTTGGATTATATCTGAATGCTTGATTTTTGTGATTCTGCACCGGACTACTATACATATCTCGGCAATGAAGTTACACTGTAAATTTAAGGCAAAATAATCAATATGGAAAAATCTAACAATTAATTTAGTAGGTACATATATTATATTAGCTGATTATGGATAACAAAAGAAAGCAAATCCATAAAACATAGCACTTGTATTTGAACACCAATATCACACTTGTATGAACACTGTCTCTGTTTCTGACTTGTCTATGGACCAAAAAAATTTAAGCTTGTTTGCTTGAATGGTGTTCAACTTCAGTTTCAGCAAGGTTTCAGCTATCCACTTTTTATTGGATGAGGAGGAAGTTGAATTCCTTGTAGAAAATCCCTGATCTATGGTAGGAAAACTTGAAAAAAATGAGTTTAAATGTGATAAAATAGGTCTGTTTCTATTTGTTTTTTTACCACTCTGCAGATGTAAGACCTCGACGTAAGGTACATATTTTGCATTGATTTTCCGAAGATGCTGGACGAAAAGACATGACAACTGCCACCCCCCCCCCCCAAAAAAAAAGAGTGTTTTCCTTATCAGGACACAACGTAGGTATTCACTGTTGTATAATGTAGTGTACACAATCTGGTACCCTGTTACTGGTACACATTTATTACTGTTATAGCTATAGTGTAGTATTAGATATGGATATTTTGGTAAAGACTAAATCTGTTTTATCGATTGTAAGGAATACATGTATAATAATTAGTAATTATATCTGATTGCTCCTATTTCAAACGTCACTAATTAGAGGATTATAGTCTGCCAATCAGAACTGATATTGTAAAGGGGAATTTTGTTGATTTATGCGGATCAAGGAGATATTGATTGATTTAGCTGTATATGCAATTAGTACCTATACATATACTTGGTAAATTATGTTTTATTTTATTTTCTATTGCACCGAAATGGTAAATGATACCTACTACATTTACAGTTTGGATTGGTGAAAAAAAAAGAAAAAAAGCCTGTTGATTGAAGACCATCAGAATAGTACATATTATTTAATCGGAAGTAAGGTAGGTTTGTTATTTTTTGTATTATTATCGAAATTTTTTTTCTGTTTTTGATATTGATGTTTATTTTTGCATCTGTTCGACAAAAAACCCTTTAAAGTAGAGATTAATATACCACTAGTCGTTATAAATATCACCATACCATGTTACTCAGGCCGTCATAAATATCATCATGTTACTCTAACCGTCATAAATATCATCATGTTACTCTAACCGTCAAATATCATCATGTTACTCAAACCGTCATAAATGTCATCATGTTACTCAAAACGTCATAAATATCATCATGTTACTCTAATCGTCAAGTATCATCATGTTACTCAAACCGTCATAAATGTCATCATGTTACTCCAAACGTCATAAATATCATCATGTTACTCTAACCGTCAAATATCATCATGTTACTCAAACCGTCATAAATATCATCATCTTACTCAAAACGTCATAAATATCAGCATGTTACTCAAACCGTCAAATATCATCATGTTACTCAAACCGTCATAATGTCATCATGTTACTCAAAACGTCATAAATATCATCATGTTACTCAGACCGTCATAAATATCGATCATCATGTTACTCTAACCATCAAATATCACCATGCTACTCAAACCGTCATAAATATCATCATGTTACTCTAACCGTCAAATATCACCATGTTACTCAAACCGTCATAAATATCATCGTGTTACTCTAGCCGTCAAATAACACCACGTTACTCAAACTGCCATAAATATCATCATGTTACTCAAACCGACAAATATCACCATGTTACTCAAACCGTCATAAATATCATCATGTCACTCTAACCGTCAAATATCACCATCTTACTCTAACCGTCATAAATATCATCATGTTACTCTAACCGTTATACATATCATCATGTTACTCTAACCGTCAAATATCACCATCTTACTCAAACCGTCATAAATATCATCATGTTACTCAAACCAACAAATATCACCATCTTACTCAAACCAACAAATATCACCATGTTACTCAAACCGACAAATATCACCATGTTACTCAAACCGACAAATATCACAATGTTACTCAAACCGACAAATATCGCCGTGTTAATCAAACCGTCATAAATATCACCATGTTACTCAAACCGTCACATATCAAAATGTTACTTAAACCGTCAAATATCGCCATGTTACTCAAACCGTCACATATCACCATGTTACTTTAACCGTCAAATATCACCATGTTACTCAAACAGTCAAATATCACAATGTTACTCAAACCGTCATAAATATCACCACGTTACTCCAACCGCAGCTACCTATGTTTGTGAGATTTATAAGTATGGGAAATTGTGTATCTTTAACGCTACTTTCAGCCAGTTGTGTTTGTGAAGTTCTTTTTTAAATAAAAGTCAAAGACACATCGAGGGCACGTTTAGTAAAATATATGTTTTGTTAAAGTGTATTTTGTCCAACGTACATTGCAAACGCAATAGGATTTCTTGACAAAAAAATGGTTTTTAATGAAAATGGCGACTGGAAAATCGTCGGCCAGGGGACCCGCTTGACTAGAAAAACACAGGATTTTGTCATATTAAAATTGTAATAATTCATTCTGAGTATAATGTTGTCTCATTTACACATGGGCCGTGCCTTTATATTATTCTTTCTATTTCGCTATCGCTCGGTAAAAATAATCGAATGTAAATGCCCAGTCCATACGTGTGTAAATGAGTACAACATCATACCCGTCATGAATTATTTCTTAAACGCTATTAATGACCGGAAATTTAATAATTGGGAAGTTGAAATTATGACGTTTGTTCTTTATTGTAGTTTTACTCGAAATAATATTACATGTAACAGTGGAAATTGGTAGCGATATGTTATTGTCAAGTGGTCAATATAGAAATAAGTAAATGTCAAATATCGAGAATTGTGACATTTACATTACTGTATAATTAACATATATAGGTCATTATAGTTATATATATATATATAACCACAGTAATTACATTCATTGCTGTTCTAGTAACTTAATTATTGGAAATTTGCAATTATGTTAAAACTGTAGAATAAATCTTTTTGTTGTCAATTCAGTTTTGTCATTTTCCATTTACAATGATTTCACATATTTTCGTTTTATACAGGATTCCGGAATTTTTATTTGGCATGATTATTTAAGAAATGATTCTTGCTTGTTACTGAGTTATATAATAAATGTTTGTTGTTTGTAAACAAAACAATGAACAAGTTTGAACAATTTTTGACAATGATTTTTATTAATAATATATTAATATGCACGCGGCGAGAAATGAAATTTATAAAATGGTTTTTTTCTTTATGTCACAATGGGCTTAAAATATTCAAAACTAGTTTTAACATGTTTATATAATCTCTTGCCGTTATGTTCTTCCACCATCTCATATTCCGTTTAAAAGATACATGCTACGCTCTCTCTTTGTTGAAAGAAAACAGCGACACCCTATCTTTGATAAGTGAAGCACGATCAATAAATTGTTACAGAGCGTAAAATCCAAAGCACTAGGCAGGAACATAAAATGTCAACTAAAGCACATGTTATAATTAAAGCATAAGCGAATACATCGTATAAAAAGCACTAAACTGTTATTACCCAGAAAATGTTTACCACTCATTATAGCGGGTTTGAGCAATAAAACATGACAGTATTACATCTGAATGTTAACAAGAACAAAATAAACACAAGATAATAATAATATGCTATCACTCAGGCATGAGTACTAGTAGTATTGTTGAATTTACATGAGTCACAAGTAAAAAGTGTATTAAACACACTATAATAAAAACAAAAAATGACAATGGCTAATTCTAGGATACATATACGTCACTACAACTAATCATACCGTCACAAATAAAGTATATAATGTCTAAATATTACGGAACTAATTATATTACTTATGAATAACAATTACAGTTGGAAACATATGCGTCAGTTTAACACATCACCTCGCATTTCTGCAGAAACATTCTCTAAAATTGTCGCTGTTACGCAAATAAGTAGTCATGACAAAGAGAATCCTATTTTACTCTGTGTATATGGTTGATTTTGACCACAGATTTGTGAGTATTTTATTTATTTTCATTCAAAATGTCATTGAATTGTTAACTTAGAAAAACCTTCACTTCTATTTAGCAGTTTATTTAAAACGTCATTTTAATTTTGAAACTTCACATATACAACATTCATTGTTGAACAAAAAGGGATCAAGATAACCCTTTATCAGTCCGAATCCCAACAACATAATACACATCAACAGTATAAAACAGCATATCTTTGGAAAAAGCCGTAAATTTGAATTGTGCGTGTTGGTCTTTAAAAGGTACCACCCTCGCCAAATATAGCAAGATAATACTTTCAAATTGTGATAGGTCCATAGTAATACTCAAAATACATACGAATCCACCAAAATACCCAAGAATACCCAAGGAAACACAAAAATATCTAAGAATACACCAAAGTACACAAGAATACCACATAAAACTACAAAATTGACATGAAAACAATACTTTTGTGTACAATATACATAATGTGAGATGTGAAGTAGTTTTTATGAAGCATTTATATTAATTTAATTTAGAAAAACCAGAAATTTTAGACATGTAGAGACACCGAATATCATATTAGTGCTTCATTGCTTTTTACACATTTTTTTACATATTCAGATATGTGCTTGTATATTCATTATTTTTCTTAGTGGTATGCTTTTTGCATAATTTTATATAATGATAAACAAGATCCTATGCTTTTTTTCAAAGAAATTTTTCTATACTACAAACGTAGGAATTTTTAAGAAAATGCGATCAATACTGAACAATGAAAATAAATTAAATATTGAATGATATAGTACACAATTTGTACAAAAATAGAGCATGCATAGGGAGTCTGTATTGATTCTAAAAATTCTTAGTCTTTGGAAGACCCCAAGGTCGCCGGTAAACGGAAGTTTTGATAGGAAAAAAGTCATAGGAAGAAAAGTCACAATAAAAGTCACAATTAATAAGTTGTCTTGGTCATTTGTTGTTTGTATTTTTATGTTTATTAAAGTTATAGTCATATTTGTTATGTAATACTTACTTATTACATTATTACTTTTTAGTTATTTAATACCATAAATTAACATTTTATTTCAAGTTTATTGAATAAAGGACAGTCTGTACCAGTAGTATAGACTGTTCCTGATTAAATCCAGAAAACAAGTTAGACAAAAACATTACTGTCGACAATTCTTTTTGTGCTGCTTTAAAAGTTCATAATATTTATACCAAAAAAAAAGTATAGAATAAACTCTAGAAGTTTTTTTAAATATACATATATTCAAGCCGAGAATGTGGATTCAAAAGTTTAGTGATTTATTTATTAAATAATGTGTAATAAAAAGGGAACATGTGTGATAAATTACTGCATTGCTACTTAATCCTTTGTTTTTATATGATAACATTTTGTTTATTAGTTATGATATACATGTATATGATAAAATTAAATGTCTTTAAATATCCATTCTAATATGACGTCCTGCTTTATCTATGTTAAGGAAAGCCGTGTCAAAATTCCAATAAGTTTAGTTCGCACATGCGTAAGCTGTGTGTTATGTGTAGATGTAAATACTTACATAAAAATGCAGTTTGTTATGTGTTATCCATAATTATCGCTATTGTTAATAAGGCAGTTATTTTTAGTCTGAATTCTGAGATTTATATAATTTAAACTACTCCCGATATATTATTTTTTAACAATTCTACATTCGAATTAATATGACGTCACTATTAGAATTCCGACGAAACAAACAAACAAACGAATTCTTTGTTGACCAATCAAGATGCCCATATGAGCCGACCAAATTACAATATAATTATTTGTAACACATGAAATAAAACTGAAGTAATAATAAGTAATTGGATAAATGATTGTTGTGATTGTACATATAGAAGACTTAACAGGACTAAAAAAATGCAAATGAGAATATCAACCAAAGAAAAAAATATGTGTGTCACGTTAACAAGACAAATTAAACGTATATTTTGCATGGGGCACACTGTGGCCCTTCGTGATCATTAAGGGGAGACACCTCCATATTGCGCTTAAGGCAATTAATACTGACAAGTTGTTTACATATGTACATGAATAAAGATTATTTATGGAATATGATTGTTACTTGGGTAATTTATCCCTTTTGTCGAATAGTGCACAGAAGAGATTATACAAAATATTACTGAGAAGCCAGATAAATTTATTCTCTAAAGACAACTTGGGAAAATTTCTATATCTATTTTCTAGTATATTAAGATATGGACACCTGTTCTTATCTAACCATTTACATTTTAGGAGGAAGTGAAGTTCATCCTCAACTTCATCCTTCAAGGCAAATATTACATGTTCTATCTTCTGCTTTTAAACCAATAAATCTACCCTTTTCTATATTTAGTTGGTGTGAGCCGGTGCGGAATTCAGTCAATAATTGTTGCTGTTATCTGTTACAAATATTCAAGTACTTTTCAAATTTAAAAATGTTTTTGAATTTGCGGTAGGTTCGTAATTTATTTTGATGTATTTGGTTGTCACCATTGTAATTACTAATAGTAGAATGCCACAAATTAAAAAAACTTACTTTTAGGTTTATTTTTAACTTTAGCTTTAATAAAGTTAGACTTGTAGTTTTTAGGATTTTTGGAAATATTCCAACTCTAAGTATCTAAATAATTCTTTTACACAGCTCACTAATGATTTTATTTTATATTTATTTAAGTTTTTTCATAGTTGAAAGGCATGACTTAGATTCATTAATTTCTTTTGTTAGATGAATTTAGTATTTAATTAGATTTACTAGAACATTGTATACTATTGAAAGACTGCATAATCCCCCCCCCCCCCCCGCCCATGTATGAACTATTTGAAGATTTAGTTTTAACACATAATGAAAACTTACAGAACCTTTGTGTGAACACTTTCGAGTGTTAATGAATCAGTTTCTTTAATTAAATATTTATCTTCTTTACTAGTGGGGAAGCGCCCCATATTTCTGATCCATACAGAAGTATGGGTTTTATTGTTTGATTAAATATGTGCATTAGCACATAATCAGAAGGTTTAATTGAAGATAAAGATTTTCGTAATTTAAATAAAGCTTTAATTCCCTTGTTATGAAGTTCCTTTTTAGCATTTGCAAAAGACCATACGAATGCTACACCTAAGTATGTGTATGTACTGACACACTCTAAAGTTTCATTTCTATATACAATAAGTGTGTAAAGTTTCCTGCCACTCTTATACAAGAACTTTGGTTTTCTTATATTAACATTCATGTGCCAATCATGGGCAAATTTTGATAGCTTATTTACACAATTTTGTAGTCCACTTTGACTAGTGGAGAGTAGAGCTACATCATCTGCATACATCAAACAATTTAATGAGCACTTATCTAAAGACACAGGATCACATGAGTTGTCAAAGTAAGTAGGATGGTCATTAATATAGATATTGAAAAGGTCAGGGCTTAAGTTATCCCCCTGACTTACTCCATTGTTGGAGTCGAAAAAGTCAGTCCTTTCAGAGGAACTTATTTTACCACATTGCTTTGTATTTCTATACATGGACTTAATTATATTATAACATTTAGACCCAACTTGCAAGTCCTTTAACTTGTGTAAGACCCAGATGCCATATTGAGTCGAATGCCTTTTGGAATTCTACAAACCTCTGCTCCACATCTGTGGATATATCTCACTTGAAAATACTAAATAGCTTTTGCAATATAGGGTTTAAGTTAGACTGACCATGTTTAATCATTTCATTTAAAACCACGGAGAAGCTGACGTCATATTACGCTAAACTGAAAATTTCCCACTGGAACAATGCAATGTCATTAAGATTTCTCGATATTTTTGTTTAAAAGGTAAGTATATTCAAAAAAATGACCAGCAAAAATGTTTATGTCAATTTTATTTGCTTTAGCATACTGTTTTGGGATATATCTTATTAGTTTAAAAAGTATTACCATTGAATCTTACAGCCGCTTCGAAATTTTAAAACAAATGTTAGACACATTAGAATCGAAATAGATTATTGCAATTAGGCTCAATGTGAATTAGAACATGGTCAGACCTTTTATTTGTCAATATTTTATACCTCGCTATCGCTCGATATAAAAAATGACAAATATAAGGTCTGACCATGTTCTAATTCGAATAGAGCCCGCTCGCATTAATCTATTTGTTAATTTTACTTTTTAAACACAAGCAAATAAAACTTGCAAAAAGCTCAGTCATAAAGCGAATGTAAAAATATAAAAAAACAAATTCAATACTAAGACAATTTATTAATTGTGACTTCTTTTCCTGTGACCGTTTTTTTCTTTTGACTTTTTATCCGTGGCTTTTTTCCGTGACTTTTTTTCCTGTGACTTTTTTCCTACAACCAGGTCGCCAAGCCAGGTCAGAGTGTAAAAAGACCGTTGAATAGTCTATTGAAGAACAAACATGATCTGTATAAATGGGATAGTTTTTTAGTTCCAGCTTTATTAACTTTTTTATGAATATTTGATCATTTGTTGTGTTATTTTACTTTAAGTATAAATTGTTACAAAAAACTAACCCATTAATCGGACTAATACACATTATATGGTAGTTTACGCATATTCATAGCCGTGTTTATGTTAATGTGAATGATTTAAAAGTCATAATATATATTTTTTATGTTGTTTTACAAAACTGTCAGCAATCTTTTTAGCTAGATCATGGAGTCCAGTTTTCTATTGGGAGAGGAAGCCTTAGTACCCGTTAAAATCCCCGATCGACAATCGGTCATAAAATAATTAGTACACTTATGACTGGATGAAATCAGTGACACCCGAATGATTTTTCAAACGTCATGTCTAGCGCCATAGGCGGTTTCAGACATCACGTCCAGCGCAGTAGCTGTATCAAACGTCCTCTCAAACAACGTAGGCTGTGTTAAACATCCTCTCTTTGATAGTTTATAAATCTAGGCATACATCTTTTCTAGACCAGTAGACTTTGCCAAACGTTCTGTCAACGCTGTAATCTGTGTCAACGTCTTGTCTGTCTGACGCCGTAGCATAAAACTGTATCTGTGTTATAGTTTGAATAACGTACATTTAGTTTATATCTAGCATTTCGGGTATAATCAAATTGATCTACGCGTGTGTGCGTGTCAAACATCCTGTCAGAAGTTGTAGGATCTGTAACCGGACACGTTTGTGAGACTAACATACGTCCTGAAATGATTTTTTATTGGCTTGATTAGAGAACAAACTTAAGTATCACAAGTGTATTATAATATTACACGTCTAAGAGCTAAAATCGTATTATCATTGGTCCAATAAATGTCTTGTATTTCAGAAAGTAACCCACATTTAACAAACGATAAAAACAAATTTATGGATGACTAAATCATTGAAATGCTTGATTTTTTGACTGACAACATTCGCTCAGTTAGGTGGACGTGTTTTTTAACTGACAATTGGTATTCCATTGCGCACTTATTGTGCACTATTGCTTGCCGGTTTGTTTCTCCATTCATACAAAGAAGACTTCTTACAACCATTTTAAGATAAAAACAACCGCAGCTAGCTCAGTCCGTTAATTACCTTTCGTTCCATGATGTCCTTTATATTAATAATTAGCTATTTGGTGGTTTTTCTACATTTCATTACCAACACGTGCTTGAGATTATGGACACAGCAGACACTAATAAGTCCGGTTCATATTTTAAATCACATCTCGAATCAACAGAGGAAAACTTTCCACTTAACTGTGCTACAAACTTGATGACTTCAACTTTCCAATCGTCTAATTTGATATATTTATAGCACATCTGTTACAATCTATTAATAGAATTATATCAATTAACATTATATTTTGACCAATAAAGTAAATTATGTCAAAAATTTTCGGAACTAATTATATAAAATATTTATTACCATTAGAATTGAAACGTTGCCATCTTGTTTCGCACTTCAGATTAACACATTATCGCCTTATATCTTCGCTAACAAGTTCTCAGAAACCATCGTCCTTATGCAAACTGTTAGTCACGACACAAGGAGAGTCGAATAACATTTTACAGTGTCTATTTGCTTTGTTTACTAGCCTGCATGTGTTAGTTTGTTATTAATGTTAGTTAATAATTCTAAGTCTCGTAATTTCCTCTTTAAGGGAAACGCTGTTCAAAGTAGCTCTGTGTTAGTTACCAAAAACATTTACTAGCAAATTTCTCAAAAGTTCACTTAAATTGAACACTTTGTTTAAAAAATATTTGTTTTTTGAAACTGCATTTGGTCAATACAATATACAGTAACAAACACAAAGATATTCGCAAACAAGACAATCTTATATGATAATAGGTCTGCCAACTACATACAACATAATCATATCTATGGAAATTTCTGTAAACTTCGATTGTCGGGTTGTATAATTTTTAAAGGTTAACATTCTCGTCAAATACAGTAAACTGAAACGTTGATGGAAGCGTTTGAGAGTCTACGCAAAAAGTAAGGCTTGGAATTAAAACTTTAAGAGTTTAATAATTTTCTTGTAGTAATAAACGCCGAAAAGAAAGAAACATCCTTTTTTGTTGCGACATTCTCCCATTAACATATTATTGTGCTTAGGACTTAAGACACCGCAGCAATGAAATCTTCAATCGTGTTGTAAAATTAAAAAGCGATAGTTTGACACTTGTCATAGTATCACAAGTGTTTTGTAACATTAAATGTCTAGAGGCTAAAATCTGATCATCGTAGGGATAAAAATGTCTTGCATTTCAAAAAGTTGCCTAAACAGATTTAATGAAAATTGAAATGCTTGATTTTTTACAACTTATTCATTCGGTTTGGTGGACGTGTATTTTTTAAATGAAAATTGGTATTCTAGTGCGAACTTCTTACAATCATTTTTAAATCAAGACCGCAAAAAAGCTAGCCCAGTCCTTTAATCTCAGTTCCGTTACATGATGTCCTTTTAATAAACAATTTGCTATGTGACTTTCTACATCTCATTTACCAAAACGAGCTTGAGATTATGAACACAGCAGACAATAATACGTCCGCTTCATATTTTAATTCACAACTCGAAATCAACACTCAAAGAGAACTTTCTTCTTAACTTTACTATAAACTTGATGACTTCAACTTTCCAATCGTCAACTTTACCTTTTTGTGCAACAATATTCCATCCGACCGCCCCAGCATATTTTTTACGTTTACTAATACGTTAATACAGAGCTTGATACCACGATTTCATTAATCGAGCTATTTGATTAAAGCGGAAACAGAAATATCATGGAAACGTACCTAGATTTGCTACCAACGACACGACGGGTCTGTTGTAGCACATAGCAACTGCTTACTCTTCCGGAGCAAATAAGTTTGTAAAAAGGAGTATTTTTATAAACTATTTGGTAGTTAAGTACTTCTTTTGATAAATATAACATCCATACGAATTGTTTAATTTGATCTATTTATGGATAGCGCATCTGTTTGCAATCTATCAATTGTATTAATTCAACTAACATTAGACTTTGACCAATAACGTATATTATGTCTAAATGTTTTGGAACTAATTATATTAAACATATCCATCTTGTTTCGCACTTCAGTTTAACACATTATCGCCTCCGACCTCTGCAATCAAGTTTTCTGAAACCATCATTGTTATGCTAGGTAGTTAGTCACGGCAAAGGAGAGTTGGATTATATTTTACAGAGTCTGTTTGCTTTATCTAGTAGCATGTGTGAGTATTTTCTTTTATGATAATTTAATAATTCTAAATCTCATAATTTCCTCTTAAAGAGAAACGCTGTAGTGTCAGAATTTTTATGTTTTATATACCAAAAACAATTACTTGAAGATTTAGCACAAGTTAAGTCCATACAACAGTAAAATAACATAAATTGTTTCAAAACTGCATATATGGTCAATACAAGTAACTGTGACAAACAAAAAGAGATTCAAACAAGACAATCTAACAATCAACAGTACGACAACAATAAACAAATACAAATGAGTTTAGTTGTAGGTTTGTCTTACAGTTAGTGTATTATCTTACTTTACCAGGCTTTACGTTCCTGGATTGGCTACAAACAACACGACGGTTGTGTTGCAAACAGGCAGGAACTGCTTATTCTTCATGGACATGAGTTTGTAACGTAGAATATCTTAAACCATCATTTGATGAACGAAGGCACATTGTTATTAAATATTCATTCTATTCGTTTGATTTAATCTATTTAAGGGGTGTCTGTTAAAATATATTAATAGAACTAATTCAAACAATATTACGTATATTATGTCTAAATATTTCGGAACTAATTATATTAAACGTATCATCTTGTTTCGCACTTCAGATTAACAGACTATCGCCATATATATTTCCGCTGACAAGTTCTCTGAAAGCATTGTTGTTATGCAAACAGTTAGTCACGACAAAGGAGAGTAGAATTACATTTTACAGTGTTTATATGGTTGATTTAGTAGCATATGTGAGTATGTTATTTGTATAAATTAAATTCTAAATCTCATGATTTCCTCTTTAAAGGAAACGCTGTAGTGTCAAAATTGCTCTGTGTTAGTTACAAAAAAACATTTACTAGCAAATTTAGCGAACGTCCAATCCATAGAACAGTTTGTTTAATAAATAATTGTTTCGAAACTGCATATAACAATCAACAGTACGACAACAGTAGACAAATACAAAATATTGTGCCTCGTGAACAATTATTTAAAGTTTAAGTCAAATGTTCCTGTATTCTAATCTCGTTTATTTTGTCGGCTCTAAGGTTGAAATCTTTTATTTCGACACATACTTGAAAAAGCTGTGCAAACGTTTAGAAACTAAAAGAAACTACCATGGTTTAGAGAAACATGTCCTTCAAACAGTTACAATTAGCGCTCACAAGATAACATTTTCGAAGGATAAAAAAAATTCCGGAATACATTCCGGATGCGGGAAGCAGTGGGTATGACACCACTATTACCACTTTTATTGTCTAAAAAAGATTTCCGTTCATACGAAGAAGTGTACCAAAGTTTTCATTTGAATATTTTCACTAAATATTATTTTATCAGTTAATTAAACAATCCAGAAAGAAGCACGGTGTGAGTCTATTTTATAAGTGTTGAATATTTTTATGGTTTTCCTGTTCCTAAAATAGGGCATTTGAAAGAGAATCATTGTTTTGTCTCTACCTATTCATAGCGAAATTACAACAACGTGATCCCAGACGCAACTGTATATTCGTCTAGGGGATCGAGACGATTATATTAATATTTTTTAATATGTGCTATCAGGCACGTCGAGCAAAAAATGATTTGGTGTGGACTATTTTTTTTCTTCTTTTGTCCAGACAGTTTGTCCGTCATTTTTTGAAGACAGCATTGAGGACTCTTTTTTGCAAAAATCTAGAATGCCATGTCTAGCTGTGCACATCGGTTTTAGATTTTTCAAATTAGACGATTAGTAGTGGACTGTTATTCCTCCATGGTATCACAAGCCACATTCTTAACATTCCCGGGTTAACATGAAATTATAATTAAATATATATTTTTAATGTTTTAATGGACAAAGTTGTTATAGCATAGTATACATTTCGCTACTGATAAAAATTCTAAGGCTTTGATGTAGATAGCCTCAGTCGAATTTGATATAAAGTTTGGAATGTTGGTAATTATAATCAGAATTATTTCGTTTTTGAATATATTTGTTTGAGCGCAACCGGTGATAATTTATTAGGCGAAACACGCGTATGAAGTTTAAATTTGTTAACTTTGCTATCTTTGACGAATTTTTATTCATCTCGCTTACAAAAATGTATCCTTAATGGATTTGATAATACTATAGGACTTGTTGACGCTGTTCAACGTTAGGACTTCTAAAACTATTGGTTTTAAGCGTTACCATTATTCATTAATGACATTAAGAACTTTTGTAAACGTGTTATTTATGTTTAATTCTTTCTGATTTTTCTGTACTGCAGGTATAGGATAAACTAGCTGAATTGTTGTAGAGCATCTGTTAGCTATCAAAAAAAGTTACAACTATGTTGAATTCTTCAAGTACAACGACAGCTGATGACACCAGATATACCATTATTGCAACCATTGTAATGACTCCTGTCGTCTTGGCAACACTATTACTGAATCTATTGTCACTTTTTTTGTTGTGGAAGTCAAAGAAATTGAAAGAAAACAGATTCTATCTTTTAGCTTTGTGTCTAAGTATTAGTGACATAATATCTAGCATATCTTCCGTTATCCTGATTGCTTATTTGTTTTTAGATATACACGATATTAAGATACCATACATATGCTTCGGAAGTACGCTCCTTACAGCTTTTACAATAACGTTTTCCTTAATTCAGATAGTTTTCATCTGTTGTGAAAGGCTATTTGCAACATTTCCAACCATAAAATTTAGCCAATGGACGGGGAAATACTCTTCCGTTTTTATGATTGCCTTTATTTCCACGGGGGTTTACACCTCGTGTATACATATTCTCTACGGAAACACACGCTCCACGGCTTGTCAACTCAGTGATATCTTTGGGAGCAATTTATGGAAATTTCAACTCGGTATCGGTGTTGTACATTACGTTTTATTTGTCACAATTTTTGTAATATACACTATTGTTTTTCATCGTCTGAGAAAACAGAAGTCAGTTGGAACCAGCACTTCCAATCAAAACAGTAGAGGATATACAACACCAATCGTAAATTGGATCAAGAATGCGAACAGATGTGCGTGGTTTGTTGTCACACCTGAACGAAATCAATTAACCAATCAACAAAGGCGATTTTACAACACATTTCTTACACTTGGTTTAATTATCATAGTAACTGTCATAAGCGATGCTATACCGGTCACGGTTCACTTTTTGTCAGCATTCAACAGTGAAATTGTATCGCCAAATATGTTCAAGTTCATAAATGGTTTATTTTTAATTAACCCATTGCTCGATCCTATCATATATGTTTTACGAATAAGAGAATTCCGTGAACTGCTAAAATGTAAACGTGCGAGGAACACAGACAGTCAGGTATGACGTTACAGATGTGTAAGTTTAAACGTGCGAGAAACACGGACAGTCAGGTATGACGCTACAGACGTGTTAGTGTTAAAGTGCGAGGAACACAGACAGTCAAGTATGGCGCTACATACATGCAAGTGTAAACGTACCGGGAACACAGACAGGCAATAGGACTCTACAGACCTGTAAGTGTAAACGTGCGAGAAACAAAGACAGTCAAGTATGATGCAACCGATGTGTAAGGAACATGTACGTTAGCATCTAGAGTCTAGTATGACGATGTAGCTTGTATGACGAGCATAGAAAGTCAACATGACGATGTTCTTTAAAATGTGAAACGCATCCAGCCTTTACTTATTTTTAAATTATGACAAGAAAGTTGCTGAAACTTTGATATTAAATAGAACTTGGAAGCCATATACATTTTTATATAATTTATACTGGATCACAGAATGTTAGAAAACAACGACATAATGTTTCGGTGAAAAACGTTTCCCAATGCTGTTTTGCTTTTTGGTCACAGCTTAATAATTCGGGTGATATGTAAGTTTGGGCCAAGGTTAGCATGCAATAGGATTGAACGTTACAAAGACAGTTCGGGGAAACGAATTCATATCGTTAGAAAAATATTACATATAAAAAAATAACAGATAGTTCCTTGATATCAACGTATTTTGATTGTTTTCTTGATACCATTATCAAGACAATGCTTAACTAAGTTTAATAATCCTCTAATTGTGACATATTCGGTACAATTTTTATGCCAATAAAGATTTTGTATTCAATTAGTATCTGAATAAAGTCTACCGGTATTCGTATCCCCTTTTTCAGTGAATAAACGGTATTCTGTTCTCGTTAATGACATGCTGTCCAGTAGGATATGTATTTGTGAGTTCACAACATTATGCGCAAAACTTTAAAAAAACCTTTTGTGACGCCCTTTTTGGTATAAAATACCTTTTTTTTATTCAGAATACAAAAAAATATTTGTACATTGTCCGAAAACGTTTATCTGTACCCGCCGCGAAACAAGACAGAAACGGTCGGCAGAGCTTTGCATTTCTACTTGTTTCTAATGTTCGTACGAATACACTAATTTTTCCGGAATTGTATGAATATTGTTTATTTTATAAATCACCATGTTGCCTTAATAGCGTATCTGCGGTTTACACGTTACATACATTTATCACTTTTATTCAATTTTTCTTGTTATGCGAATTTGTATTGTTCATGCTTTTTTTCTTCAACTTCAGATTTACCCCTCGATTAGTAGATAAAGGGGTACCAACAGGGTCCATCTTTTTTTGTTGTTACTAAAACAGCCTGGTTAATAAGAAATAGGCTGTGAAAGGATATGTAAACTACATATATTTAAAAGGGTATATGATGTGTTTAATTGTTTCCAATTGAAGCTGTTTAATTAACTTGGTTTGCGATGAATCTAGTTTTAGATGAAACATTGGTGATCAAAATTAACACAACGTATATTCAAGTATCATCAATAGAATTGACAATAATTCGAAACAAAATACAAAGGGTGTGTATTCTGAAAGAAGTTTCATCTTATGCAGATGAATTAGAAAGAGTTTGAAGATATCGTGTAAGTAGAGATCAGATGGAGAAACAGTACAGCCTATATACGTGATACTCAGAATAGTTCAACAAGTACCGTTTTGCCAGCTAAATAAACTTTGTAATCTTGGGCCTTGTTGAACAGGCAATTAAATAAAATTATCTGTCCTTTGACCCACTCAACCTTTCGGTTTGTATTTGTTGAATAAGTGTTCATTTACTTGTTTTTATAACTAAATACCCGTATGTTCAGATTAAAGGTCACACAAAAAACTGTATAACAAAATGTCAATACAGCTTGATAAAATATGATTAGTTGTTTAAAAATAAACCAGTAAAAGGAAAATACCAACATAACTCTTCTACATACGGTTGTGTATGTTTGGGGTTATGCGCCACTTTCAGCAATGTTGTATGTTTGGGGTTATGCGCCACTTTCAGCAATGTTGTATGTTTGGGGTTATGCGCCACTTTCAGCAATGTTGTATGTTTGGTGTTATGCGCCACTTTCAGCAATGTTGTATGTTTGGGGTTATGCGCCACTTTCAGCAATGTTGTATGTTTGGGGTTATGCGCCACTTTCAGCAATGTTGTATGTTTGGTGTTATGCGCCACTTTCAGCAATGTTGTATTTGTATCCTTATTTGGAGAGAAAGCCGAAACACTTGGTGAGAACCCGGTGACGTTGTCGCCAATGAAGACATTACTTAAAGTCGCAAATACAAATAAACTTTAAAATCAAAGATGCTACGCAGTCTAATAAATACTTACCACCCCCTCCTTTCAAAACAAACAAACAAATAATAAAAAAAACAAAAAAAAAACAAAACATGCAAATTATTTAATAGGTTTTAGCATATACTTATGGTTAAATAATATGAATTTTGCATATTGTATACGACAGAAAAAAGCCTGTATTTGAACTACCCTGTTGATCACCATATTAGGAGCATCTCGTGCACTTTACTTCCGGTATCAACAATTGCCTAGCCTGAACGGCTTTTAGACGTTGTGGCACAGAGGAATTTGTTAAAAATCTTGCAAAATGATAAAATTGTTATTTGTACTCATTTTTATTATTGTCCTTATTGTCGGAAGCATATCTGAAAAAGATTAATATATGGGCTAATCCATTTCGACTTGGGCATCATCCCTCGACTCCGTCTAGTGCTAATATAGGGGTCTCGGGATGATGCCCAAGCCGATATGAGTAAGCCCATATATTAATCGATAAATACAGTATTTATAATCAAAATTCCAAAACATTGTAACAAATCTATCCAATGTCATCTACACCTTGCAAATAAAAAAAACTATAGATACTTCTGACAATATATAACAAATATTAAACAAAACTAAAAAGATTAAAATATGCCATCGACCATTTATATTGTGTATTTATTTTTACGCTGAAAAACATGATAGATAAGTGTTAAAATTTAATAATTGTCACGGGTCTGTTAGACTGTAAATTTAGATTTACGATAATACACAGCTAAGATACAGGACTATATAGAAAGAGCATCTAGTGCCTCTTCTGATATCCTGTTCACGTCTTGTCCATATAGCACTTCAATTGACACATTCGCTTGTTCTGGATTGTATATAGCAAAAACTGGCCATAATGTTTCTGAAACTAGCAAGTTTTTAAAGTGTGCTAGTATTTTTCTTGCATAGAGGTCAACAATAATCCAGTGTCGTTTGGTTGTGTCTAGCAAACATCCCAAATGTAATTTTGAATGTACTTTTGTCGTAGACGGAAGGCGATCACTAAATGGTGTATGACTAAGCATTTGGCCGTTATGCCACCCATGAATGCAAACTTTGCCGCATATGTGACACCCACTGCCGGTAATAACCCATGCAAAAGGGCTTCTGTCGTTGGTGAAACTTTTATCAATAACGTCAAATGTCGCGAGACCAATTTCAAAGAGAGCTGTTTTTCTGATAAGCCTTAATATCTTATAGCAAACTATTATTTCCCAGTAGAATAATCCTGGCTTGTTGAAACATCTTGTACCAAGTGTACCAGGATACCTACGGAGTCTGCGCGTTCCAGATGTGTTAGGCGAAGACCCGTAGATGTGCTTTGTTGATTTGAGTGAAATAACCAGACTATCTCTTGAGACTTCTAGCGATGGATGAGACACTGCTGCATCAAATGCAATGCTTATGCCTGAAAGAAATATATTTGCCTTAAGTTATTCATAAAAACAATATCGTAAAAATACAAAACGACATGAAGCGAAAATTACCAGTATCAAATGATTCCTCAACAGACAGCTGAGCATCCAAAGTAAATTAATTTGATCTCGTTATACAATTCTCACCATTTATATTTCGTGTTACTTTGAATACATCTATTTTATGAAATATTTAATATAAGTTAACAATTGTGTAGTGCTATCATTTATCGTAAAACAACTTTTAAAAAATCTCTTTATTGTTAAAACAGAAAACTTACAGCTGACGTCATTGAAAAGAAATTTTCTTTCTGTTATTGGTTCTGACAACTTCCTTGGTGAATAATCTGAAAAGGAGCGCTATTCAATCATTGTTAATAAAACCCGCAAACCTTAATCATTAAAATAAGCAAAATAAACAACAGACAAATATAAAAATCAGTCAACGACAACGGCGAGAAATATAGGTGAGGTGTATGCACCCATGATGTTTGAAGTCAGATGCTACGAAGGGAAGTAATTCCCGCTTGACATTTTGCACAATGTAATGTTCAAGGTTAAGTAAAAGTAAAAAAAAAGAGTAAACGAGAGGAAGGAGATCAAAACAATGTTTGAAACCTTAGCATATCATCAATTATTGATTAACAGTCTCCTAAGTACAACCAAAGCAACACCGCACTGTGAAGTTAAGTTTTTATTGCATTGAAGAAGCTTTTTGATATGTTCCGCTAAGTATCAGTAAATGGCCTGCAATTTGTTAAAAAATTTAAGCATAGACGCTTTAACAACGCAAAAGTAACTTTACATAATTAGTTTTTATTTTTCAGAAGAAAGTAGCACATTTGGAACCAATAATATCAATCAGTAAAATATATACATGTATGGTGGTTCAAATTATCCCTTATACCATAGAAATATTGCAAACATTCTTCGTGGTGTATTTTTAGAGACTGATAGTTTGTATTAATTTTTAAAAGATAAAAAAAATAGGCATTTCACACATAACTGATGAAAAACTAATCATTTATCAGGGCACATACCTCAGTTGGACTAATATAATTTTTGAAATTATATTTATTAATAATATATTAATCATATTTCTGGAATAAATGGGAGTTAGACAGAAATCCACTTCTAATTGAAGTGTTTTTCACTGATTCAGATTAAGATTCAATATTTTATTATAGTCTCACTTGCATTTCATATATACAAGAAATGCACAAAGTAAAAGACATTCCAGTATAAAAAGATAAACAAATACAAGTGCCATTCTAAAAAATAATTATGAGAGACTATAATTAATAACATATCAAATTTAAGTAAATATTTACAACAATATATATATATACATATAAAAACCTTTATGAGTAGATAAAAGCATTTCTCCTACATTAAATATTTTAGCAGGTTTTTGCGACTAAACTAAAACACCGTTAATCATTAAACAGAAAAATAAATTTTCAAAAACATTAAAATTTCTTTTGAATTTTAAGGCCTCACTGAACATGTTAACACGTAAATCTGCACATTAAATTTAATTATGAAATTATGTTCATCTTCTACCTCGTCATGACGTAAAAAACAACTTCTATCTAGTAACTTGTATTTTGGTATCTACCTGTTTATATTTTTAGGGGGAGGGGGGGGGCAACCCCACATCAAATTGAGCATAAGCACTTCTATGTCTAATTGACACATTCGAATGACAGAAATATTTTTCAGTACCAAAACTATGTTGTTTAAAAAGCTGATATGTTCTGAGTTAACAAGCAATATCTTGTGTGGAAATTCTCCGTTACCAGTCTATTTTACAGATATATATCAAATAAAATGTTTTCCAATAACACAACTATTAAATATTTAAATCGCCTTATTAATACAGAGGAAGTTTAAAGTTAAATCTTTCACTTGCTACCCCCTTTTTGTTATTGGTCTTTTTGGTCTCTGCAGGCGGGGGAGGGGGGCAAGTAAAAATTTGATTAGATTGACAGAAGCTCTTACTGTTTCAAAATCACTCGGCATACTTAAAGTAAAAAAAGTTGGTACAACAATGTAGCAAAGCTATTAAAATTTCTCAACTTCAACAATAAAATATTTGAAAACCCTAAATTAAATTCTAAACAAATACATTTTTTTTCTAAAAATAAATTGCATTTGAAATATTCTAATTGTTGGTTAATAATAAAAGAGAAGATAAAAACTATGGCAACAAATTAAGAACTTATAGTAAATATAAAAATAATTTAACACTGAAAAAATATTTAACAATTTTAAATGAAGAACAAAGAGCATTATATACCAAGTTTCGCATAAGCGCTCACGATTTAGAAATAGAAAAGTTAAGATATATTGGATAAAAAACTAAACAACGAATTTGTTAATAATGTAAGACAAACATAGACGATGAAGTTCATTTTTTACTTCAACGTTAATCTATAGACCAGGCGAGACGGAATGTAAACGAAAATAAATTATTTTTGAAAATCTCGATAACTAAATGAATGAATGACAAGTGATGGGAATAATTGGTGGTTTGACCCTTGTTAATAATTACTATGATATATGATATTTTCTACGAATTTATTTAAAGTACACAATATTATTAATTATATCAATCATGTAATCTCGAATAAACGGGGATCTTCAACTTTATATCATAACTCTCATGCAACATGTAGTCCAAGCTCGAATAATGGGGGGATCTTTAACTTGATATCATAACTCTGATTTAATAATAATTGTAATTTGTCTATACATAATGCAAATTCCTTTCGATTAGCTCAGAAATGGGCGTCTTAAAGATGTTTGTTTTGTTTTATTATCATACATACTATCTGATTTTGTCTTGCTGTATAATGACCTTGGAGATGTAAGGGGTTGATCACCTTCTTCTAAAAAAATAGACATATATTTGCACAGTAATACAGAATTATACCTTTAAACAAACAAAATACGAGGTAGGTTGGAGGCTACATAATTTTAAAACTATTGGAGAAAAACTAGAAAATTTAATGAGTCAAAATATACAATAAAATGTAGGCTCATCTATGCAAAGATTAGTTGAAAGCTTGTTCGTATATGTAACTAATATGCCGATTTTTATTCAAGTGCTAATATAATGTAGTTCACTTTATTGGTCGTTTTCTTCACATGAACAATATATATATTTACGACTACACTTGAGCTGTTCATTTCATAGGTTTACAATTCATAACAAAATAACTTGATCAATGATTTAAAAATCTGTCCTAACAATTTCAATATAGTTTCTCTTTGATTTAATGTTTTGATTATTGGTAAATTTATGAATAGTTACTTTACTTCTTAGATACAATAACAATGCTCATAAGCTGCGCAATGGATGCTCAAATTTAAACCAGTGAGCCAACTCTGTGATACTGCAAACCCGACATATCTTATTGTGACATTAGTTTTACTCTGACAGAACTGTATTGATTCCATGTAAAAAGTACATCAACTGTAATTTTTTTTTTACATTAAACTTTGCCTTTTATATAAAATTCAATTTCTTTGATATATCAGATATATTCTTTAACATATCCTATATTCTCCCCGTTTGTTTATCGTACTCCAGTCCTAAAATATTTCTGCTACTGATACAAACATAAGAATTAATATCTACCCAAAACAGTCAGCCTTGATGGTGGTTTCAATACTGTAACTCCTAGAAAAACAGTGAACATTGTTTTATGTGCAAAGTTTAAAGGAGTCACACTGAAGTGTCATATTAAATTATTTAAGTTGAATAAATGCTGGCTGGATAAGTTTGAATGTTTTAATGGCGTCTACCAGTTTTATTGTTTGAGGTTGCAGAAAAATTCGCCGTATGGCGAGTTAAATAATTTTGCCATCAATAAACCGAACTGAGTTGGGTAGAATTAAAATTACATTATAGATTCGAATAGAAGTAAATATATAAATGCTATAATTGAAAGTTATACACAGCATGGACAGTTATTTATTTCTCGTAAGGTTTAAATGCATTCAGGTAACACTACTATAGTCTAGAATAGTATAAAATAGAACAATACACAACAAGCTAAAAAGCAACCGTTATACGAAAAGTCAAAATTAAAACCTCTGGTAATCATGGCTTCTTAAAATTACTCGGAATAAAACCACGTGTTACTTATGTATTATAGCAATATGAATAGTCCAGGTTGATTTAAAGAACCTTGTAACTTGACAAAAATTTGAAAGAGTGATTAATATATAGACTACCCTTACTGTTTTGGTGTGCTTCTTCAAACAGAATATCATCTGAAAGTAAAACAGATATTGATATTTTATCTCTGCTATAAACGTGTTGATGTCCTTATAATGAAGAATACTTAAAAGTAGACAAAAGATTGTCCAATAGTTAAAAAACACTTGGCTATATTCTTTGCAGTTGCACAATATAAAAGATCACTACTGAAGCTGCATGTGCAAATATGGATTGTAAGTATAATTCTAATATTGTTCTACTGATGTTTGACATAAGATTTTTTCTTCATAATAATGTTGTAAAATATTTCTGTTGTTTAATCCGATTGTTACCTGATCTAAGGCTACGTCCAGTCATGAGAGTATGAAAACGTGGGGATGTCAATTTCCCTAAAATACAGAATATTATGCTCAATATCTTACTTCATCATTAATTTGTTTATAATGATTTGGTACCATTGTTATGTCATCTTGTTTCTGTTTCTAATTATTAAACAGTGCAACATTTGTAGGTGTACGGTGTAACACAATCTAAAACAGGAAAAACGTAGCGAGTTAACCCTTGTACAACGAAACGCAATGTTGCAACAACTTCGAAAGTATTTAATTTCGTAAAAAAATGTTTTGATGTATTAGATGTTGGATGGCACGTATACAGACAAATGCCAAGCTTAAATTAAAACAAAGATAGCAAACAAGGTCAGACAAGGACCCACATTCAAAAGCATAAACTATAAACAGACGGTCTTAAAAACTTGAATTCTTACAAGACTGTAATCATCATGTTTTACTTACCCGTCGTCATTCTTGATGTACTTCTTGAAGAGATGCTACCTAAATCAAACAGTAAAATTATGAAATTTTTATTATCAGGAATGATTTAATTTGGTTTGTAAGCAAAAATCTGAATGGCTAATTCAAATGGAGCGACCCATATTATACGATATAACTTACCTTCTCACATGACCAATTCTTACGCCGTCAAAACTGAAATAGTTCCATGGCTTCATCGATGTATTTACAATTAGAATTGTCAAGATTTATAGTTATAATTAAATTTGGGTCTGTTGATACTATTCATCGGTAATTAGGCGTAAACATAACCAAACCATGTTATGTCGTATAACCTGTTCAAAAGTTCCTTAAATATATGACCATTCATTTTGATCATGCATTGATATGTGGCCACATTCGTAGTTGATGTATTGAGTGTACATGTAACGTATATGTTAGAGACTATAGTTGTATACTAAGTACATACATCAGAATTCAGCTGTTGTAATTGTTTCGATTTTAATCTATATACACTTGCTTTTTTTGCTTTTTTAAAAATTATTTTCAGTCTTAGATCTATTGAATACAAAGTTCAATTTGAAAACGGCAATCTAGAGTATGTATAATGGTACAGTATAGGTGTCAGCTAAAGACTACAGTCTTTGCTCTAAATCCCCATAAATCGTTTTCGATACTAGGTATATGGTATTACCTGTTGTAAGTCGAGGAGAACTTCTAAATGAATGTTTACCTGCAAGAACACATATGACACAGAATTCTAGGAAATAAATATTTATGAACTCAATTTGTACAAGAAAATGCAGTTTTGAAATTATATGTAATAATGTTGTATTGGCAGTAAAAAACGCCAATGTTAGAAAAATGTAAAATTGCAGTTTCGTGTAAAGTCACTAATATTTCATACAGGTCTTAATACGCCAACTGAATTTGAAAACGAAAATAAATGTAATTGTTCTTAAATATTGCCTAATACAGAATGAACACAGCATTGCAATATAGTACCTATGCGCATTTCCACTTCAGGAAGCTACACTAACGAATTTCACAGTTAACTTTCATATTCAGTCAAAAAGCAAAATTATACCCTAAAACCAATTTATTAAAAGTTAATGGAGATTGAGGCTTCTGTACATAACTGAAATGACCCATGGAAAAGAACAAATTACTTATAGGGTGGTATTGTCCAGAATATCGTTCTTTTTCATATTAAAAGTTATTATTGCATACTGAATGCTAAGATTTTGATTATTGTTTACTTGATTTGAATTTAACATTAAAGACGACAAACAAAATGATATATCACTTCGTAAGAAGGAGTTTGGTCTAACTGCTTGCAACGACCATTTATGTACCACAAATGCATAGCAATTTAGTGAAGCTTTTGTAGTAGACAGCGCTCTGTTCTATAAACGGTATCAATAATATAAACAAACATAGTAAGGCTGGTCTCAGAATTGTTCATCAGTCGTATTTCGATGTATTATTTGTATTATTGGTATTCATTAACCTTCAACTTACGCTTATTGTAGGAATACTGTCCAAGGGCACTAAATTTGTAACCTGCAGTATTAATGCATTTTCCATTGATTAATACGTGTGCAATATAACTTCCGGGTTTTGGAGCTGCAAAGTATACTTTGTATGTTCCATCTTTATCAGTATAGTCTTCTGCCGATGGTCTCAAAATGTCACCGTCAGGATCTTTTATTTCGACACAAATATCAGCTGTTGCTGCAAAAATTATAAACCAAAAAACCCTTTTATTTGGTTGTTTTTGCATGTTTAGTAGTCTTAATTGATTTAATCATGTTCAAATACATACCGTAAAAGTCCCTCGTATACCTATGAATGATCAAGTATTTATGTTCCTAAGTACAATGATAAAGCAATATGTATATTTATGACTCGACATACCAATATACAATAAGAATATATGTACGTGCTAGTATATACGAAGCCTGATTTTATATCGATACTGCCGAAAGTCCTTGTTTTCAATAAGATATGTATGTTATAAACACTCACCATCATACACGGGTATTAATTCTTCATTAAACAAGCGAATTGTCAGCACCACTTTTTCGTCATCAACCGCTGCATCACTTGGTACTACCACAGTATTGGGTATGCAGATATCAGCTGACAGTGACTTTTTGAAAGCTTCAGTAATCCGTTTGTCCATTTCTGTCACAAAGTAATATAGACATAATTAACAAAAGTCGGGTTAAGTGATTTTTGTAGTTGATGGTTTAATCAAAATGTCTACCAAATATATTTATGAGTTGTGTTTGGTATTTGTGATAGTGACTAACCTAAACCCATTTTAAGTCTTGTTTACATTATAAGGCTATTCGTGTATAAGCCAAATCTGTGCTACTAAATTTCCCTTTCATAAGGGTTTAAGATGAACAGTGATAATATAAATTTAGACATTTACCTGATTGTCATACGAAATTAGAGGTTGTCTCAAATTTCTTCAGTTTTTAAAATGCATTGTCTTCCATTTTACTGTATCATCAAGTAATTTTGAGATAAACAAAACATTGTTTATACAACATACACTCCCATTTACTTTAAACGTTAATGTTTTAAATGTTGATAACAATTCTTTCTGCTTTGTTTTCTTTAAAGCGTAAAATTACAGTTCTTGATTCCTTTCAATTTTTTAAAAGTGTAATAGCAACGCCGAAATTGATACGTTGAAATAAAACTAGTGAAGAATTTGGCAAAGGGCTAGTGTTATATATAAATTAAAACAGACTTTTACGGTAGGTTAGTATAATTTTAGCATATTATAATTTAATTGCCATTTCTAGCCAACTTTTTAGTTTAAATTTTAAAAATTATTTGGAAAATTAAGTAAATGCATGGAATGTTGTAGCGTCTTCTATTTAAGCTTTTAAACTCACTGACCGTTAGAAAATATAAATGACGACATGAATAGTTTGACATAAAATTTGGTACAAATACAACTTTACATTTTGGTACATTTAAGTATAACATACTTGTAAATGGCCAGTGATAATAATAAAATTATAATTAAAAGATAAAATGCCATTTCAAATGATTTTCAAAAAGAAAGTTTTATAAATTTGTATTATACACGTATAAATTATTTATTTGTTTTCTATTAATTATGTTTTCAATCCATTTTTTAATCAGTGGTTTTAGGAGTCCATCATGTCGACTGCAACTTACCATCCGGTAATGACACAACCCCTTAGGGTACCCAGCAAGACTTCCATTCGTCCGCAAATAGAACATGTTCGACAGAAATTTCTGGAATGTTACGTTTGTAATGAAGATTTCAATGACGTTGACCACATACCCAGGTCACTGCCGTGCCTTCATTGTGTGTGCGAGGGCTGTTTGCAAACACTGAAAACCCGGGACACCGTCGTTTGTCCGGAGTGTAACGAAACACACACGATTCCAAATGGCGACGTCAAAAACTTCCGAAAAGATGAAAGTAGGGAATATCTTATTAATTACTTAAAGGTGCAAACGAATGAGACTGCAATTACTTGCGATGAGTGTTCAAATAAAAGACGTGGTACACATAGATGCAAAGAATGTGCACAGTTTCTTTGCAACGACTGCACAGATGCTCACATGAAAACTAAAGTAACAAAGAAACATGAAATTATAAATGTTAATGATCTGAAGGAATGTACAATTGAGGAGTTTCAAGCAGTTCAGCGCTGTGGTGTAAAAGGACATGAGGATCAGCCTTTTACGTTTTACTGTGTTTCTGATAGTTGTGATAAGCCCGTATGTGCACTCTGTGCCGTTCAATTTCATTCAGAAACAAAAGGTCATAAACTCAGAAACCTGACAGAAGTTTATCTCGAAACCAAGAAATTGGTAGATGTATTGATATCCGAGGTAAAACACAAACAGTTAACGGCCGAAAATACACTAAATATCGTTGATGGAGTTATATCAAATTTAGACGCTGTACAGGAAAGGTTGGTTGAAGACATAGATGTTGCCTTCGACAAGTGTCAAAAGAAAATTGATGAAAGAAGGGAAGAGGTGAAAAATGAACTGATTAATGCTGTCGGTTCTAAGAAAAAGAGACTACAAGATCAACTCAGTTCTTTGAATTTTCATAAAGGAAACCTAGACGACTCAAACGAATTTGCGATATGTGTTTCGACATACGCCACCCAAACTGAGTTTATGAATTTCAAAGACCAAATAATTGAAAGATTGAAAGACATGAATAAACGTCCCTTTGATACCAGTCCCCATGACAATGCTGACGTTCAGGTAATAATAAACATTTATATTATACTGAACTTGCATAAAACAAAACTTCATATTCATTTATTGAATGAGCTGACCATAGTTTAGATTGGATAACTGTTGTAATATGTCACAATATCTTTAATTGTTTACAGACTAAATTGATTGTTTTTCTTAAAAGTATAAACATTGGTGATAAAAATAGTGAACAGGAGGGTTGATTATTACAACACCAAAATAAACAAACATTCTCAATATTAAAAATGGCTACAGTTTATAAATGCCGAACGCAAACGTGGGTGCTCTAGAAACAAGGTTATATTCAGCAATTGCATGGATCAAAACAATCTAAACTGTTCTTTGTATTGATGCGAAAGGAAAGTTAATATATGCCTGGGTCTTTTGTTGGAAAAACTTGCACTCGAAAGTAGTGTTATAAAAGGTTTCTAATTGATGTTATAATAAACCTTAAGATAGTTAAATATTCATTTTTACAAAGCTACGCGTTTTCTATTTGACTGGGGGGGGGGGCAATTAGATATTTGCTTTGTTGATTAATAACACTTTGTGTCACAAATTGATTGTTCCAACATGCCAGTCATCATTAAACAACAAAGTTACTACATCATATCATTATCATCATACTTCTGACAAATTTTAGGGGTTTTCCCCGGATATTCCAGCGTTTTACAATTATAAACGCCATGAAAGCTGAAAATTTGCTGCATGTGGCATTAAACCCCATACAAACAATATAATAATCATAGGCGATTAGAAAGTAAACCGTTATTACGGTTTATAATCCGTTAGTACTATTAACCAATGTATTTTATTTTATAGTTTCATAAGCAAAATATGGATGAGGATTTTACCAAGTTTACATCAAAAATTGGCAAGATTTGGTCATCATCTCTTTATGTTCCTAACACAAACGTTACTATGCACGATATTCCGGCAGATGTGGAGGACATCCCAATCACTATCAACTTGTATAACGTAGAGGGCTCTGCTCAGATAGAGGGTAATATTGTATTGCTTTATGCTTATAACTTTAACGTGCGAACGTGATTTATATTGGGATTGGATGATAAAATGTATAAATAAGGACAACGATCTTAAACATCTTAAATTTCTGTACCAAGTCAGGACGATTATTTGATATAAGTTTGGTTGTTAGTTCACAAGTTTTGCAGTTTCTTTGAACTATGGATTGTGTTTTTGACAGTTTCCTTTGTGTTCCGTATTTTGTTTTACCTTCATTTACATACATATATAATAATCATTCTACTTTATTCTACTGCTAAAATTCTCTTTATTACCAACGCGACACAAACCGAAAAATACAAAACAAACGTATTTTTTATTCTTATGTTAGTGGTATTCACAGTGACAAGTTTACAGAACGTCAACTCGCAGTAAACCTTGATAGGTTTAAATTGATGCGATTAATGACGTCCTTAAAAAGATATTAAACGTTTGTGCATTTTTATTCCCTTGTCGTGCTGCTTATCTTATGTAAAATTAGTTTGTTGTTTTATTGTTTATGTTCATGTTTCTTTTACTCTGTAGGAGGCGTTGATATTCGTGTCGAGATACAAGATCCTGATGGCAAAATACAGAAGCCAGCAGTTGAAGATTATACTGAAAAGCAGGGATGTTATAAGGTCTATTATATGTCACCAAAGCTTGGAAAGCACAAAGCGACAGTCCTCATAAATGGCGAAAGCATCAACCCATATGGGTACAAGTTCAATGTTACACCCCATGGTGCCGGACAACAGTCCGTTACCTATAGTAAGTTGCACCTAGTTTTTTATTATCGTAAATGTTTTATGCATTTATGCATCTATATTTCTGCGTTCAGGCCCCAGTGCCATTTAACCATTTTGAGTACAAATGTTTTGCTCAGCCCGAGAATTTTCTTCATTACAAAGGAATGCTACAATTGACAAACGCATCAGTTTGTCTCTGGTTTCAAGTTTTAATTAAAATGATGCTCTTTCGGATAGACAAAGCCAAGCTTACTATTTAAAATAGATATAAGGATATAGTCAGTACAATTATGACATGATCTGCAGTGCACATACACTAAAACAGTATTCGATGCACGCTTATAACAATCCTTCCATGATTAGGTTTTTTTAGTTAAAAATCTAGAGTTTGTACTTAGTAAGTACTTAGTAAGTACAAACTCCAGATTTTTATGCAATATATCATTTGGATATTTATTCAGCAAACACGCGGAAGGAATTGAACTTGTTTAACTGTTAACAGAGATATCTGTTAACTTTGAAGAATTTTGACAGCTCATTTATTGTCAATGTTATCATCCTCTTTGAGAATCCAATTATGACTTGGGTATTACAATACATAATCTAAATGTGAAAGAGACGTTGTACAGCATGTAGTCGTTGACCTTAACCAGATCAGAAGTCAAAGATAAAGGTTACGTTGTAATGTTTTAACTTTAGCCCATGGCACATCTTCATCAATTGCCAGAAATATTGAATTGGAACCTGCAAATGAAATTAGTTTAGCTTCGGTCAGTTATGTTAACACAGAGTCATTAAAAATTGACAATATTGAAAAGTTAAATGTCAAGATCATTTAATTCGACAAACGGCCTTGTTTAAGTAATTTTTATCAAAAGATAACCGAATGTTTTTTTTCAATATGTTATATTTAGAAATTTAAAAATAATTTAATCCAACGGCCAATCTCATATTTTTTATCAAAAGATAGCCGAATGTTTTTTTTCAATATGTTATATTTAGAAATTAAAAATAATTTAATCCAACGACCCATCACGGTGTCTCTACTTGTTGGCTTTCCTTCAACTGTTACTCATATAATTATTTTGCCTATAATTTTGACATAATTATCTTCAATTCAACCATTCGAATGATTCAGTTGTAATACGCAATTAACTTTTTCTGGAACAATTGAAATATCTTTCTTTTATTGTTTTATTGTGTAGGATCTGCCCGGCCCGTACCAGCAAGTCCACAACCTCGAACCATTCTTTCGCCGACGAATTCGGGTTTGTATATTATATTACGTATAATTTTTTTTTCTTCCCACGCTTATATTTATGTGTACGTTAGTGTTTTTAAACATTAAGATCTCTGTCCTTTTTATAATAGTAATATTTGAATTTTATTTTAAATTACTTTGTATGTTTACTAAAATTAAATATCTGTTTATGAACAAATGTCATTGTAGATACAGTAATAACGTCAGCCGCGCGTTACGTCTACATCACACAAATACTATACTAGCGTTCTTAAACGAAGGAACCATTTTTGTACAATTATCATTTATTTAATTTGTTTTAATGGTGTTTTACGCCACTTTCAGCAATTTTGGTGCCATATCGTGGCTTCCAGGGAAATCAGAGTATCCGGAGAAAACCCTAATCAATCGCAATCAGTAGGACATAGGACATAGATGTAGTTCTTTAAATGCTGATTTATACAGAGTTAATTTAGTCAAGGACTCAAGTTATCTGTGTGGATGGCCTTTGGAGGGCGCAATTCATTACTTTTTGGAATGTCCGTTATATCTTAACTTTCGTGTGGAACTCATGAGAAATATTCAATTGGTAACCTTTTCGATTGAAAATATTCTTTTTGGCAACGAAACGCTTAGCGATGAACAGAACAATGTTCTTTTTCGAAACGTTCATAGCTACATTAAAAAGACAAAGCGTTTCAGAATAATTAAACATTAGCAGTGTATTTCAAACTCCTTTTTTTTCTTCAAATGTACCAATGCTCACTTTACATTTATAACTTACTTTTTTATTAACATCTTTCCTACTTTTTTCTTTTGCTCTTTTGTATTTTTCGTCTTGTACTATTTGTTTAAACTTAATTATGGGTGTACTTAATAGTAATTGCTGTCATCTTGATTATCATTATGTGTATTATTATTATTGTATGGAAAAGGCCCTGTAAGTTGTTATAACTTGTGCCCATTCCTATTGTATATGTTTGACAATAAATAAGTTTAACCTATCAATAGGAAAACTCGCAATCCTCGTCAATTAAGACTGGAATCGAGTACACCCATCCCTAATTGAGACTCGAACCCGCAACCTCAGTGTTGACAAATTATTATTTCAAGTGTAAAGTATAAACGAGCACTGAAAATTAGAATGTTCGTTTTCATAATAATTATAATCTTTTTTTCCTCTAGATGTAACAATAGTTGGTCGAATGACTCCAAGAGACATCATGCATGGAGATGTCAATTGTAAGTAAAAACCTTGAAATAACCGATACTAAGTAACTATACTGCCCCCTTGGGTCTTCACTTCTTTGCACGCAACCTAATGACAGAATAATACCGTCCATCAATTGTGTTGTTTACCAAATGTTTTTGTTTTATAATTAAAGCATTCCTCGGTGTGCGAAAGAAAATGTTTACTAGTAACAAGCAGACAAAGTTGTGCCGCTTCGCGTACTTACTAACTAATTAATTTCTAGCTTGGAACATTTTTACCGATAATTTTTGTTGTGCTATACCGAAGACCTGTTTATACTTTAGACAATTTCAAGTGCAATAAATTTACATCGAACAAATATGAACCATTCATATCCAGTATACCATTTGATCTGTAGCGGTGCACTAGTTTTATGGTCATTCTATAAACGTACTATGCGGAACAGTTTCACCTGTATTTTTTAATTTTAGGCATAGATATGTCTTTTGATGCATCAGTGGCGCATGCCACTATTGAGGTTTCGAGTGATGGCAAACTGATCAAAATGAAAACAGGAAAACAAAGAGCTGGCCTGAGCTACAGAGAACCAGAATCTGGAAGATTCAAAAACTACAAGGGCACGGTGTCAACAAAATCATTCAGCAAACCTGGGCTATTTTACTGGGAGACAGTTGTCCAGTATAAAGTCCTGCGATTAATTCGACAGACCATGCTATTTGAGATAGGGCTTGCAAGAATCGAGTATATTGATAAACATTATACGGTAGACGGATATCCCTATGCATGGGTACTTAGCGCCCGTGGGTGCCATATCTGTGGGAAGGTGTGCTTACAAACGTGGCACAACGGTCAGCTAATGACGCATAATCCACTGTCCAATCGTACACCAACACCTCCCAACACTGTGGTCAGGCTCCATTACGGCTTTCTCCTCGATGCAGCAAAACGACATTGGATCGTCATAGATCTGAAAACGAAAAAGGTTGTTTTCCACTTCAAGAATTTGGTCATCTCAGAAATGTCTGATCCTTTATTTCCTACATTTGCAATTTACAATCCCGAACAAGTGCAGGCTTCTATAGAGCTACTGTCGGGGATGAATATAACTGGAGTCCCAGAAGAGGCTTTGGACGCTTTAGTTATTACGTAGGTTTTAAATTACCTTTCTGGTATATTGCAATTCGGAAAATATTTATCAAATTTAATTCAAATGGTCATGAAGATCTGTGAACTTTAATATCCTTGAGCCATCAAAATAAAAATACTCTGAAGCATAAGAATATAGTTCCAATAACAACAAGACCAATCTAAAGTGAAGCTGTGAATTCAATTATTCTCGGCCATTATTATTTTATGACACTAGAACTTGGTATCATAGTAAACATGTAGTAGTAATTTTGCACGTGTATGGGCTAGTTGTGTTATTTTAGTATCGTTAGTAAAAACTGTTTGCTTGAATTAAATTATATGTAATAAACATGCTATATAGTAACAATATCAACAATTGTTACGATTTTTTCTCCAACGTACTAAAGACATATATATCACCTAACTAAAAGTAAATGATAGTAGGAAAAGACCATGCACACATTCAAGCTTTAACATACTGAACACTGTAAACCTTCTTAATCCATTTTCAATCAGATAATCGTGCTCGGTTTCTTAATTCTTCTTTTTTCTTTCCTCTTTAAGTCTTGTCCGTTCGCTTTCTTGGAGATGCAATGTCTCATCGATACGAAACTTTTTTTATTATGTTTGGACTGACCTGAAGTTTTGCAATCAACTTTTAAAATTTCCAAATCAATTGGGGCTTGGTTTAGGAGATATTTGTGTTTGAATCCCAACAGATTCATTGATAGTATCTTTATATTTTTATAGATTTTATTGTATGGATATTATAGTCACACTATTATCGTAGACGGGCATCCATACAATGAACTACGGGTTTCTGTCCTAAATGTATAAATGCTAGTGTAATAATATATTTAACATGTTTCCAGCGCTTTTCGCTATCATTATTTAAGTTGTGAACCGCACTTCCTTTGTTGCATCGACTCCAATCTTTATTGGCAATGATTGTCAGTTTTCCAACCGAAGGTCGGGGGTTTTCTCCGAATACTCCGGCGGCTCCCCCACCCCTCTAAAACTGGACGCCATGACAACTAATAATTTGTGGAATGAATCGTTTAATACCAGTCAAACAAACATCCAAACAAACCACTATGTTGCCAATATTCCTGCTTACACAGAAACTGCTATGAGCTTGTAATTTTGTTTTCGGAGGTTGATCTCATGTATGACAGTGCACCGGTAGATGATAATTTTGTAAAGATTGATTGATTGATTGATTGATTGATTGATTGATTGATTGATTGATTGATTGATTGATTGATTGATTGATTGATCAATAATACCGATACATTCAGGGAACAGAATTATTGTATAAAAGAGTTTACTTCTGTTTAGGTTATTCCTAGTCTTGCTTGTCAATAATTGTTTTCAAAACATGACGGCATGCTTATACGTGTATACTCGCTCTAACGATGTATTAAACTGCAAGAATATACCACGAAACATTTTATGGATGTGCACCACGAATAATGTAAATACAACAATTTACATTCAAAAATGTATCAAACCACATAATACATTACCGTTAGTACCACATAGATTGCAGTATAATTACCACATATATCAACAAATGTACCACCAGTATGTGGAAGCTATTACTTTGTATTCAAAATACATCACTACACGAAACACGTTCATATACTGTTCATGATCAAATAGTAAAGACTGTAAAGAAAGTGTATCCCCCCACCATCTCGAGTCAGAGGGAGCGAACATAGACTTAGATCTTTTGACTTGGGAGGATGACAAAACCTAACTTGTACGTTTTCCTGTACAGATGACAGGAATTCACAAATTTTGATTGATATATTGGATGTTTGCTTTACCTTCAGCGAGCCATCCTCACAAGTCAGGGTTTCTGTGCTTAGCTAGGAAATTCTCACGCTAGAAGTCACTACTTTGATTGCTACATCATACCTGAATGTAGCCAATCAAAAGCTCGCTTTCATTCACGAATTGGTTAGGGGATATCCCGATGTCGATTGTAAATAAACCAAACGGATGTGTTGCATAGACCATGCAAAAATGAAGTGTTAATAGTTTGTTATTACCGCGTTATTTATTAGTTGCGTTACGTTTTCTTCCCACTCAAGAATGAGTAAGAATGACTACTGCCATTTGCATCTTTCAAGCAATTTCATTAGTTGATATTTTGAAGGTTTGACGTCATATAAAAATCTTCTAGCCGTGAATTTCCTAGCTAAGTTTGTCACGGTTTCGTGGACACAGAAACCCTGACTTGTGGGGATGTCAGCGAGCATTCACGGTCACTTTTAAAAGATACAATGTACTGCCAAGCTATCTTTGTCTGTTATATATATTATGTCCACATAAATTAGTCTGTTGGTGTAACGTTAGTTGCTTATAAGTGTACAAATAAAATCTTGAAGACAAACCAACCGGAAAGGGGGTGGGGGTGGTAGCCATGAACTCACACACCTAAATCGTGGCGGTATGAATTAAACTATAGCTCTTAATATTGTTGAAAATTATGTGTTGCACAAAAAAGCATCAAGGTGGCAAGGTTATTTATTTTAAAAGAAAATAACATACAACTGGAATACATTCTACTTATCCAAAACATGCCGAGAAATAACAGCCCTTATCCCCGTATCGGTATTATTCCTAGAATTTGATTGGTCAGTTACACGTCTTTACAAAACCAATATACCCCGCTCGTTGCTAGTGATCCTAAGTCATATACCCGGGTGTTGCTAACCTTGCACAAAAGTACTTAAGACGCGTTCATATTTTAAATGGTAATCGGTTTGTGTCATGATAGGATGATGAAATCTTTAACAAAAGGTCCAAATGTGTTTTACTTTTAACAGAAAAAGAAACAAAAGATATGCAGTTTGACAAACAACGACGTCACACTATTATGACGTCTCTGCAAGACATTCCAAAATGTATTTCTTAAACATTGAATCCAACAAAAAAAACTGTTCTTTTTCAAGAACTGTAGGGTTCTACCAAAGGTAGTACCCTACACCTTATAAAAAAGCCTAATTTTTATCAAATTTCAATCAAACTTCCTTTGATAATGATGAAAACGTCACTTAAACGTCCGCAATTGCGTTGACAAAGTACCTGTAAATCTATTATTTCAAACTAATACTGGGGATAAATTCGTTATACACGTTCATATCCGTAGATATGGAGATTTGAACACCTTCAGCACCCCTGTACACCCTTCGGCTTCGTCTCAGGGCGTACTTGGGGCACTTCGGGTGTTAAAATCTCCATATCTACGGATATGAACATATATAACTTATATTCTAACATGTCAGGGGCGGATACAGGATTTTCGAAAGGGGGGCGTAAAAAGGGATATCGGAAAAGGAAGGCAACGAACAAGGTTTTTATAGTGTTCAGTAACCTTGTACAGTATATACAACAGAGATATCATAATACACGAATTGATACCGTTAATGCATACATTTATGGCGAGGACGAGCGGGGATTACATTTTTGACATTTGGAGAGGCAAAATATAAAATTTCAACCACAAATTCAGATTTATAACATAGATAGTCTAGTCTAAAGGTAACTACTGTCGTGAATTAAGTGTTGTTTTCTGTCTATTTAATCTCCAGAAACAAACATAAAGGGATACGTTACCATTATATGCCTGTCTATTTCTTCAGGGACAAACATAAAGTGATACGTTACCATTATATACCTGTCTAATTCTCCAGGGACAAACATAAAGGGATACGTTACCATTATATGCCTGTCTATTTCTTCAGGGACAAACATAAAGGGATACGTTACCATTATATATGCCTGTCTATTTCTCCAAAAACAAACATAAAGGGATACGTTACCATTATATGCCAACATAAAGTAACAATTCTAATAGGAAGCATTCTTATTTCATGTTAAAAATAAAGCTGATAGACTATTGGGTATAAAATACATTTTTCAATCTGTTTGAACTTCTTAGGTCATTATATTTATTTCTTTGCGTCGTTTTGATATACATCACCTTTATAACTAGCTTCAAAGCTGAAGGTATTTTTATAAACTTTATGAAAAAATGTACATCCCTGAAACCTTAACTTGTTTATTCATGTGATAAATAAAGGGGTAATATTCGTTACGGAAGTTAGACAACGACACCAACATATTGAAAAAGTCCGAAACGATTGTGTGTCTGTTTATTTCTCATATTCTACTATAATAGCAGCTTATCCCCGTGGATTAATGTTTACAGATAGTTCTATTGATGACCTCCGTAACATTTAAACCATGGATTCACTTATATATATACTTGTAGATAACAAAAACTTTGTTTGATTAAAATAAAACTATTAAGTTGATATGTATTGCTCAATTCAACATCCTCACAAGTCAGGGTGGACACAGAAACCCTGACTTGTGAGGATGTCAATTCAATAGCAACAAAGGTAACAAGTTTATGGCGTTGCGGAGGGCACAATGAACGGCAAGGAACATTCTATTATTGACAAACATGGCAATAAATCGAGTTTGCTTTTAATGTCGCCTTGAGTGGTTACATGAAAAGACCAAATGTTTTAAACAAGGTCTAAACAGTCTAAAATAACGCATGATATTTGAATAAACAAATATAAAGAAACGTGCTTTTTTATTAACTTGAGCAAATTAACTGGAAGCTTTCTTGTTTAGTTGCTTTCTTTTTTGTCTCTGTCTATATGCTGCCTATGAGCGTTAGTTATTGCTATGAATCGGTAATACTCAAACTAGCCCCGTGCGGGATCCGGGTGGCTAAAAGAATAGACCGCAGTCGCGCTAGCTTGTCGTAAAAGGCGACTAAATAGCGCCCAGTACCCTGACCGGCGTGTCAGGTCGGTTTGCCTAAAGACCGACTGGGATGTGTGCCCCAGGTGGTTGAATGGGATGTGTGCCCCAGGTGGTTGAATGGGGTACCCCTGGCAAGCTGGGGTTGTCAGGCCATAATACGGAAAACCTGACCGCAAACCATATTAGTGCACCGTGTTGGGAAAATGCCACGTTCCTCGCATGCGTTAAAGAACGCTGCTGTAGTATTCGCTATGAGTAGGGATTTCGATCCCGCTACAGGAGGCTAAATTGCCCGACCCTATCCATCCTCCCATTTGCCAGTGGCAATCTAAAATATGTTACCCCTATTTTTCCTTGTGTCCCATCCCATTTTTATTCATCATCATTTCATGTTCATTTTATCATCCATTTCATGTTCATCGCCTGAATATAGCTGAAATATTGCTGCTCGGGGGTTAAACACCATTAATCAATCAATCAATACTCAAACTATAAGACGAATACTTAAATTATCCTGAAACTCACTTCCCTCAATAACAAATATTTACATAATTTATGACCTACAAATTTAAATAATTTATATAACTACCATTTGCATATACTTACTTTACTCTCGAGACGATTTTTAAATGACTTAAATAGTTTTGTGTAATATGTCAGACATAAAATACTATTGGGTTACTTTATCTATATCCTCCGTAACGCACGCCATGCAAGATCTATACAATGGGCATGAATACATTTATATTTAAATTAGGGATTTATCTTCCTTTATACAAATTTTAATACAGACTGTGTTTGATTTGATTAGGTTCAATACTGTCCTTTTCTCTCAACGCCTATAATATAACAAGAGAAGATATGGTTGAACCATATCGGGGAAACTCAATTAAAGTAAATGGAGGATTAAAACAGGAACCCATTTTGTATTGTAATATGAGAGATTATTAAAATACAAATACAAATACAAATATAAATAATTTTATTGGCTCAAACTCATCTACAATAAATAGTGTAATGGAAAATAATATATAACATCACATGTAATGTAACGTAAATTACCGTTACATACATTAACATTACGTACATTATATGTTACGTACAATAAGACACTGCATTTTAAATTATTTTGCCTTTAGGTGCTAAATATAAGTAATATATTAATGATGTTCTGAAGTGCTTTTCAATGTATTTTAGGAGGGCCTCGGTGGCCGAGTGGTCAAGGTAGTTCGTCTACTATTGATCACGTGGTTTGTCAACACTGAGATTGCGGGTTCGATTCTCACTGCAGGCAGGGTGTACTCGACTCCAATCTTAATTGACAAGGATTGCCAGTTTTCCTACCGCAGGTCGGGGGTTTTCTCCGGGTACTCCGGCTTCCTCCCCCAATAAAAACTGGACGCCATGATATAGCTGAAAAATTGCTGAAAGTGGCGTTAAACACCATCAAACAAACAAACAAACAATGTATTTTAGCAGTTATGACACATTATTTAAATGTCTTTAAGTGTTTTAGCGCTCACAAACGGTGTTTCGGACCTTAATTTCTTAAACGTGACGCAATAAATTTCGCTGTTTTATTCGTTGCTGACAACAATTTAAATGAAACATAGATAATCATTTGTTATGATGATAATTGGATTCAACTTGATCTAAAACCAATAAAAGAACGTCAATAAACGTGTATTGGTCATGCTTTATAGAGAAAATAGATTGATTGTTTGATAAAGGTGATCAACAGTTTATATTGTTGAAAATAATTGTAGAAGTTAATAATCTCATCAATTGTTTTGCAAAATAAGACTCTTCTTCTAATTGTTTTTTTTTATTTTAAATTCTGAAATTTTATAAAGTTCTTAGCAATCGGTTTATGCACATGAATGCTAGTTTGACATTTAAAATACATTTGATTGCAAATCTTTTGAAACAATTGTAATTACAGTAAAATTAAATCAATAAAAATTGTAACTTGTCGGTATGTTTTCTTTGATTTTCCGAGGACGCGATAACTGCCGATCTTACATTCACATTTTCCCCCACAGAACCACTTGACTATGGTCAATGTATTTTTATTGGTAAACAATATATATATGTTCTTCGAAAACTTTGCTTTTTTTATTACAGTACTCTTCTCAAAGTTGAGATATTATAATCAAGATGATTATTTCTTGCCTTTCACAATCGTCTATATTTGCATCCCTTTCAGGGGCGTAGCTGCCTATACGCGAGTACGCGGCTGAATCCACATTATTTTAAGAACAAAATTGCAATCTATCCCTGTAATCAATAAACTGTCCATTTCAGTTCTAAATAAACCACTTTAGAATTCTCCAAATTGCACCATTGTTTTCAAAAATATTCCGGGGTGCATACCCGGACCCCACTAGTTCTTTGTGAATCCACATTGTAACTAGTCTAGCTACGCCCCTGCCTTTACAGCATATGACAAAATTTTAAATAAAACAAATTGAAAAAAACTATTAAACCAAATGGGATACACCTATAACATATAAATCGAACATCTCTGGATATGGGTTTAACGCATACCTTTTCTTGTTATATAATTAAATTCAGATGAGAGCAGATTTAATGTGCATTTATGATAATAGTACGAAATGTTTATTTCTTCAACACATTTACAACACGTGATTTACAATAAATGGTTATGACACATAATCACGTGCACATAATGTAATGAATACAACACTAGCCAGCTTGATCGCGTACGAATATATGAACAGAATTATATTTTTATTCAAATGCAAAGACCAAAATTATTACATTTCGCACTACAAAACATACTGTTTTTCACCTGAAAAATAGTCAAAACAATATTACAGATAGAAAGTACTTACTTCGGTAAATGCAAACATCGAACTAATTATCGCGCAATAGCTCGAGTAAACCGTACCTGAAATTAGTTATAACGCCACGTGTGATACAATGCAATGATTTGAGTTATGAAAATTCATAGGCTATAAGGGCCTGTCAATATTAATTTGGGGTTGGGACCGGTGCATTTTAAATTATCATGTTTAAAAAGGGCTATGTTCCATCTCTTTAAAATACAAATAAGTTCATGTCCTAGATGTGTTATAAAAAAGTGGGTGTCCTATCTAGTGAATAATTTTCTGTTTCTTGGATCACGCCTCTATTGTGCTCTTCCCAATAAAATATTGAATTGAAAACAAAATTGATACGAATTCGTCATACACCCAAGGTGCATTTTGTGCGTTCTGTATTTAATGTTTTATCACTAATCATAGATAAGCCTCATTTATGTAAAAAAAAAACCCATAACATAAGTTCTGGTCTCTATCACTCTGTTAGAAAATAGACAGCACAATGTTTCTGTATCAATATATTTTTCCATTTTTTTTTTTTGTATTTTGTTTTTTTATTTATTTATTTTTTTAACTTACACGTCATTCTGTTAAAACATGTATGTTGTCCATCCTATAATTAAAGCTATACTTCCCTTTGTAACCCACACAAACGAAATATGGGAGGTTACAGGTTTATGCGACAATATGAATGCAGTGTCCAATCTAATTAAAATTAAATTTTACTTAGACTGAATGCATGTCGTGGCACAATATAAAATACAATGTTTAGAGAAAAATACTTATAAACCTTATCCCGTTTTTTGTTTTTTGCTACACATATTTTAAAATCGTTTGCCTTTAAATATCAAAATGCAGCGGTGACTTCGATATTAAATACACGTTTTTATAAATCGTGCAGGAAAAATTCTGTTCAAAACATCTAAATCGAGAGTTGTAGAAAATTCGTATGTCACATAAACTTGTCGGCAAAATCGCAGAGACACGTACAACAATGTAGCCACTGTGATTGTACCATATTTTCACGTACAATTTTTGAGAATGACGGAATAGAATGTTTTTTTTTCAGAAACTATTGTTTGAGGGAATTTCTAAATGTGTTTTATTTTTTGTTCAAATTAACAGAATGAGGTTTATATAGAATCTTCCCACCCCAGGGACAGTATGAATAAAAAAAAATGTCGCTGGTGCAAGAGGACAGTTTTTTGTCAATTCAAAGTCATTTAATAGATTGGATTTAGCAAATTATTTCAAATATTGGCTAAAACCAAGAACATTATTTTTTCCTATGATCAAAATTAGAAAGGAAGTCCATTGTGTTTTTGGCGCAAAAATGCAAATACCTTTAATAGTCATTGTGTTTGATTGGATGATATTTTAGCCGACATCTACACATGTTTCTATGACGTCAGGGTAGAGAACCTGATGGAAAATATGTCTATGAAATCCTAAGCCGTATTTTCGTACGTTATTTTTTACGATTACCTTAGGAGATTTAAATAGATTTCAACATCCAAGTGGCAACTTGAAAAGCAATTCAATAAACATTGTGATATTTCATAATAATATGTTACATTTAATAGTAAATGTCGGGTTTATTTTGTGTGTTTACATGTTTTCGGAGTTGAACTTTCTTCCCTGACGTCTCATCAACATGAACTCGACTTGATCCCCCCTGCCGAAAGCATTACGGAATGAATTAACAAAATATGGCTAGATTGAGACATATTTTCGGGGAAATGAAATACATGATTTTACTTTTTAAACTTTAGTTAGAAGGGGGAAACAGACAAGACTGATTACAAGCGTGTAAAAAGGATACTTTCTGCTTCCAACGGAACCAAACACGCTCTCATATGTATCGACAACAAATATCGGATCTTCTTTGTTGATGTCACTGATTTTGGGCACAAATACCATCAGGTGCTCGAGTAAGTGGATTTTTAATCAGGAAAGGTAGGACATATGTTTCTTTAAACAATTTTGTAACTCGAAGTTAAGTAACAGGAAACATATTGCAGGCTAAACTTGGGAAATCGTTGGTGAATTTCCGCCTTGTTTATTGGGGTCACATTTCAAGTCAAGGTTATATTCGTCATGTTTACGTTAATGGTAACGTGTATCAGATGAGATTTGTTTAAGATTGTTTATATCAGTGTAAAGGAATACAAAAATCTCCAATTCATAAATGGTCCGTTGCAAATTGGTTTTTCTGTTGCAAGGATAATATTTATGACGTTCATCATAACGTGCTGTAATTTTGCTTTTCTTACATCGATTCTGTAAACAAGAAAACCGTAGATACATGCAATGTATTTTTTTGGTTTTTTACCCATTTTAATAGTAGAAGTAAAGATCCGAAGTAAACACCTATTCCCAAATAATAGGCTTGTGCTGTTTTGGGAAAGCGAATGAAACGGGACTGCATCTCTGGCCAGTCATTCTTGCTCTATACTATAAGAAGGCAATTTGTTGACATAATATTTAAATGAACATTGTATGATAAAAGCTACACACTTATACACAAGTATATATTAAGAATGAATAATGTGTTGCATGTTTGAAATAACAAAAATAAATGCTCTCCAACTTTCTGGAGACAAGTAAAATCTGCAGGAGGCAAGATACAGTACTTGGACATAATTGTTCGTCAGTTTCAAGATGGCGGCGGGAAATTTATGTATATACTTCGATTATAATTTGTCAAGTAAATACTTAAAACACTACCTTAATATTTCGTCATATGACCCTTCATCCTCAGGGCTCACCACACTGGGCGAAGTGGGCGACAAAGTCGCCCTACTAGGACCTGATGTCGCCCTAAGGTGCCTCAAAAGCGAAGTCGAAGTCACCCTGTAATTTCCCTCAAGTCGCCTGATGGTTCACATAAGATCAGGGATTGGGAAGGCCACGCGCCATGCGCAATTGGCGCTTCAGTGACTAAAATGGCCCATTGGTGAACAACAGGGAAGGGCCCGAGTGCGCGATAGTAATTTCAGCGACTACCTACACTTAGCGTAGAAATTTGAATTCCCCGATACTAAAAATAGATTACTTTAAATACTCATCCAATCAAATGGATTAAAGAAATAAAATTCTCGGAACTGATTTTAAAAATAGAAATTTACTAAGAAATTCACTCGAACTTTAATGTGATCGAAGTGAAATATAGTATAGTATTGAAGTGAAATATAGTATAGTATAAATACAGGTATGAAAACTGACGTCGTTGAGTGATTTCCGGACCGGATGTCCGTCTTAATTTCGTAATTAGAAAACTCTTACACATGCGTAGTTTTATTTTCAGTATTTCCGGTTTTAAGTTCATTCACGGGAATAGATGTTTCTAATAAATTACTGTAAAATTTTGGTTTTCTGCCAACAAGAAATCACTCACACATCTTTTCATGATTAAAATACAATTAGTGTACGGGCTGCTCGAGACCAAACTTTTGAAAAATTGAATTAAGAGTCCGGCAAACTTGGATTTCGTCCGACGTTACAGAATGTCACACATACTACATATATAGTGTTCAACAATTTCGCCATGTCATATTGTAATCTAGCGATTTCTAATATGGCGACACTTTTACAAAACTGGCGATGGAAAATTGCAGTTGGCGATTTTTTTGGCGCCAGCTTTTTAGAAGCCAGAGGCCCTTTAAAGTCTGTCAATGGCCCCATAATATAAAAAATGGCCCTTTGGATTGTTCTAAGATGGGGCCATTGTCCCATTATAAAAAAATCCTTCCCAATCACTGTAAGATTCTTGTAGATCTAGTACAAATACTTCACCCAGACTACCAATTTATCAGTGAATGTTCAATTCCAATAAAAAACGGCAAACAATATGCGTATTTAACATATTTTCAAACGATTTACGTCTTTCAAATGTATTACGCGCCATTTGTTTTTTTACCGGATATGACTAATTACCGGAAGTGAACATTGAAGAAAAGTAATGTACAACACCCATAATGAAAAATCGTAATTTTTTTGACACTTTTAATTTGTGTCAAACTTCAGTTCTTTTAAAGAGTATTATACTTATGAATGAAGTTTATGTCTACACATATACAAATATTTTTGTTGATCAATTTTTATTTGTGAATACCTTGTACGGCCACAAGTACTAAAGTAGATAGAAAAATAGTCCCTATAGGCCTATCTCTTTTTTTCATTGATTAATGATAAAGGTTATGTGCTGTTTGATATTGCATACCATGATTACCATGAATAACAGTGCTTGAAATTAGGATTTGCAACTCACTTGCCCGAATCCTGAACTTTTGGATTTTCTCCTATATATTCAATATAAATTTTATCAAAATTTCACTTGCCCGAAAGGATTTTTACTGGCCAGGGTCCAGCAGACTTGTGCTAATTTCGCAGACTGGAATAATAATGAAAAAGAAAGAAAAAAAAACTGAATCTAAGTGTGTTATGGTTTTAAATAGAGAAATAATCCTGGAAATTGATCTAAATAATGAAAAATGTATGTAACTACTGCGAAATTAATTATTTGTACAGTCCCTCTGACTTCTCCCTAGTGTCTCCTGAAGTCTCCCTATCAGGGCCTAACTTCTCCCTGTTTGGCTGCCAGGGAGAAGTCACTTCTCCGTACTTTTTTAGAGTGTGGTGACCCCTGCATCCTAATAACAGTCTTTGAATTAAACCGGTAGTCCGATGCCCGCAGTGGGTAAAAATAAGTTTGGGCCTCTAAAACTCTGAACTATGGACGCCCAGCTGGCGTGTGCCAAGAAATAAGCTGTTAATTCATTTTGATAATAAAAACCGCCAGAGATGGGTATAATTTATTTATTTTAACTTGCCATATCGTAATTTCTTGCAAAAACAAAACCATAATAATTACGTAAAATGCAACTGGTCCCATTACTTCTATAAATTTTGAAACCAGTCTTAGTAAAACTGGTTTCCGTATAACTTGTACCATTAACATAAAGGATTGCGGGAAATTAAAAATATGGGAATTTCCGGAGCGGATACGAACATAGGGCCGGAGATTGCAAATAACGATGCTGCTGGTATTGAAAAGTGTTTTGTAAAGATTTAAACAGTCAAGATTTTGGTAATAACTATCAAAAACTTTAGTTTTGATCTGTATAAATATTTTAAGTAGTGCATTTTACATTAAATACATAATAATTAATATTGTATGTTTGACAGGTATCCACTTTCTACTCCTTAGTTCTACTTTATAATACTCAATGAACTTATGTACTAATAACTAAGAAACATTTATTTTATTTAACGACCTTGTGGCAGTTGATTTTTTTTCATTGTAATGTTGAATATTTATGGAAATGTGGGATAAAAGAAGTTATTCAAACTGTGTGTTCGGGTCTTTCATTGAGTAGAACTTATCAATAATTTAAGTTAAACTGCTTAAGATAAACCCATATAATATAAGATTGTACATACTAGTACCAACACTTGTTGATAAAAGCAAGTTCCTCTTGTTCTATTCCATGAGAGACAATACTAATGTCATTTTCAAGAGAATAAATGACTGAAAATTATTTAATTGATTTTTACTGCCACTTTATTGAATATTTCTTAGTATTGACACTCTAAAAATTTACATGAAATATTCGCCATTCGGGCTTGTAAATTTTCGTGTGGGCCTGTAAAATTCTGTAGGTACAGGCCCAATTGGCCTATGACCAAAAAAGTTTAGCGTGAAGACTGTAATAACTTCCTTTATCCGATATGGGATAGTATCATACAGATCATGAATTAAATAAAAATGTCTCGCAACATCAGGCCATAGATGATTGTCAATGATATCAATATACTTTGCAGCATTTATAGTTCCTTTAACATCACATAAAGTTCCAATACCATGATAGCAAACACAGCTCCAGATCATCAAACACGCCTTACGCTGAGGTCTGGGACAAACCAGTTGCGGGTTGTAAGTTTCGTCGTCCTTCCGCCACACATAAATTTTATTATTCTGACCAATAACTATCTGACATTCGTCACTATACACCGATTTACTCCAGTGCTCATCACCAGTCCAATATCTCCTTTTTTTACACCACAAAATTCTCTTTTCTGTTCTTTTCACAGACGAGTACATTCTTCTTTAAAAGGCGATGTTTGTAGCCAAGTTCTCTAATTTTTCTCTGAATAGTTTTTGTGCAAAACTGATGATTGTGACCTTCATTACAAATACTAGTCAAATCTGCCAATGTCCGTCTCCTATTCTTTTTCACTTCCCTCGAAAGCTGATTTATATTTCTGTCTGCAAACACTTTTTTCCTCCCTCTTCCTGCACGATTTTCAACACTTCCATGTTCGTTATATTTCTTGATGACGCTGGAAATAGTAGTCCTAGGTAAGTCTTCGATATTTCGGTATTTGTTTTCCGTTTCTTATGCATCTGTACGATCACGTTTTTAACATCCATAGACAATTCTTTACGAGCAGCAGCCATGGCTTTCAATAATGACTTTTTAGCACCAAAACAATAGCAGACGACAAAAGACGCTAACGAGGTCATTTACAGACCTTAACCCTTGCCAACAGTTAAATTTAAGTAAGGACATTTTATTTCTATTTATAGAACGCACCTGTTGTATATGCCCTACCAAACCGGAAATGTTAGTGACGAACAATTTTGTCCATATACTGTAGTTCTGTTAAATTTACAGATAATTTTTTTGAAGTGTAAAGTATTATTTTCAAGCATTCAATTTTATTAAGCGAACAATTTTACATTTTACAATAAGCGGAAAAATCTTACCTTAAATAGTAGGTTCGAATGGTTATTTAGGCGGATGCATTTGTAAGTATTCTTACATAGTTTTCACAAGGACAGATTTCCTCAATGGCTGCAAATGGTAAAAAAATCTTAATAGACCAAAACAGAAAATATTCTAAATAGCTACAGCTGTACAGATCAAGGTTAACCCCCCCCTCTGGATCAAGGCCAATCAACATAAAATTCTAAAATGATCATAATATTGTCATCCTATTACTTTATTCGAGCGCATCAGCCGTTTTCAATTTGTTTCCTTAATGAAGACAAATTTGGGACCTCTTTTTTTCTGTAATTTATAATACACAATTTTCTATTGGTCATCAACGTGTTTCACAAAATATTTTTAAGAGGGAGGTATACTGGTTTACCTCTATCCGTCCTTCCATCCACAACATAACTTTCATAAACAGTTTACTAAGCAACTAATCACAACCACTTGAAATTTTTATATGTGTCCTTACCATGGGGTCCTATATCACGATTACCGATTTCAGGTCTGTTACATATCTAGTTCCTGTTTACAGACTTACTAAAATTTGTATCCATTGACTGCTAATATAAACAGATGTGAATTGTGGGGGTACTAGTATCTTCATGCAGGGTTCAAAACATGAACATAGTGTTTGTCATGACCATTGGTGTGGCGATATGTAATGTATTAAATAAACTTCTTGTTTTAGACAAAGAGTTACTGATGCAAGAAGACTTTCATAGGTACAGTTCAAAACAGAGTGCATTTAGTAACTTTAAGAAGATCAAGTTGGAACCAGACATTCATGATGTGAATACATTTGGTCGACACGAAATATCAAGCAGTCCAATAGTATACCAACATAACACAGCTTATGTGATACCACAGAATCGTAATGTCCTAATTGATATTGATAATCAGAACTATATCCGCGCATCAACAATTAAACTTTTGAATTCGTATCAAAGATGTGGCATTAAACGCAAAAGTGACGAACTTGACGCATCCATGCAGCTCCAAGTCCAAGAGACGCAACCAATTTCAAGTGATGAGGATAAAGCAGCAAATGTTGCCACGACAACTACCTCTAAAACAACATCTTCCTCAAATAGCGAGGGGGATTATCAGCTTGTCCAACATGAGGTTTTGTATTCGATGACCAGTCACAATGCTTATGAAGTGCTTGAATTTCTAGGTCGTGGAACATTTGGACAGGTAGTGAAGTGTTGGAAAAAGGGAACTAATGAAATAGTAGCTATAAAGATTTTGAAAAATCATCCATCATATGCTCGCCAAGGACAAATAGAAGTGAGCATATTGACTAGATTAAGTCATGAAAATGCAGATGAATTTAATTTCGTTAGAGCGTATGAATGCTTCCAGCATAAAAACCATACATGCTTGGTTTTTGAGATGCTGGAGCAAAACTTGTACGATTTCTTGAAGCAAAATAAATTTCAGCCACTGCCACTGAAATACATCCGTCCTGTTACACAGCAAGTTTTAACTGCTCTTCTAAAATTAAAGAGCTTACATTTGATTCATGCGGATTTAAAGCCTGAAAACATCATGTTGGTGGACCCAGTGCAATTTCCATATCGTGTTAAAGTGATTGACTTTGGTTCTGCCAGCCATGTTTCTAAGGCTGTATGTTCTACGTATCTCCAGTCTAGATATTACAGGTAAGATTAATTAGATATTATAGGTAAGATTAATTAGATATTACAGGTAAGATTAATTAAGCTCAGTGCATTCTTGGTGTTTAAGGTTTTTATCTATTCTCATTAAATTTTGAGAAAAGAAATCAATAGAAAATTGGACAACACACTCAAAATAGTGAAGAATTGGATCTGTATCATTTTCGGGCACATCGAAGATTCTAAATAACTAGATATGTAAGTTAACTCAGCAGATATGCTGTTTAGGCTATATAGGGCTAAATTACAAGTCTCTCCATTTTTTGAGGGAGGCAGACACTGAGACAGTGGGGATACTATAAGTTATATATGTTCATGTCTGTAGATATGGAGATTTTAAAACCTGAAGGGGGCCTCGGTGGCCGAGTGGTCAAGGTAGTTCTTCTACTATTGATCACGTGGTCTGTCAACACTGAGATTGCAGGTTCGATTTTCACTGCAGGCAGGTTGTACTCGACTCCAATCTTAATTGACAAGGATTGCCAGTTTTCCTACCGATGGTCGGGGGGGGGGGGGGGGGGGGGGGTTTCTCCTGGTACTCCGGCTTCCTCCCCCAATAAAAACTGGACGCCATGATATAGCTGAAAAATTGCTGAAAGTGGCGTTAAAACACCATTCAAACAAACAAAATAAAACTTGAAGTGCCCTAAGTACGCCCTGAGGCGAAGCCGAAGGGTGTTCAGGGGTACTGAAGGTGTTAAAATCTCCATATCTACGGAAATGAACGTGTATAATGAATTTATCCCCGGTTTTAGTTTGAAATGGTGGATTTTTTAGGTACAGTGTCAGTGCAATGACAGACATTAAAGTAACATTGTCTTCATTATCGAAGAAAGTTTGATTGAAATTTGGTAAAAATATCGCTTTTTTACAAGATGTAGGGTACTACCTATGGTAGAACCCTACAGTTCTGGGAAAAAACAAGTTTTTTGTTGGATTCAACAGATGTTAAAAAATTAATTTTTGGCGCTGATTGTCTTGCAGAGACGTCATAATAGTGTGACGTCGTTGTTTGTCAAACTGCATATCTTTTGTTTCTTTTTCTGTTGAAAATAAAACATATTTGGACCTTTTGTCCAAGATTTCTTCATCATGTATATGATGCAAACCAATTGCCATTTCTACTATAAAGGCATCTTATGTTTTATTATAAAACTAGTGGTAAGCAACACCTGGGTATATGACTAAGCAACGCCTCAGGTATATTAGTTTTGTAAAGGCGTGTAACTGACCAATGAAATTCCAGGAATAATACTGATACCGGTATAAAAAAGTGTAGTGGTTTGTTTTTTGTCTCGCCTGCGACGAAAGTCGCTGGAGGCGAGACATATGTATGGGAATCTCACGGCGTAAACACTTGACATCTTGCTTCATATATTTGTAAGCCCAAGCCCTAGGTCCATCAAATTTGGTCCAGAGGTAGCTTATGATGAGTACTTGCCAGTCAGTCACCTGTCACCTGACCTTGACCTCAATTTCATGGTCCAGTGACTACGTTAAAGTTTTTGGGTTACGACACTTCCTCTGTAACTATGCATGGTAGGATGACAATATTTGGTGTATAGGTTGCTGATGACTAGTACATGACTGTCTGGTAGTTGTCACCTGTCCTTTACCTCAATTTCACGGTCCATTTACTACGTTAAAGTTTTTGAATTAGGACAGTTCCTCTGTAACTAGGCATGGTATGGGGAGAACATTTGGTATACAGGCAGCTGCTGATATTTAATGCTATTTACGTAATGCTCATGACTAAATTTATTGTCTTTACTGATGCGGAATGCAGGCGAGACATTTTTCTGTGTCCACACTTGTTTTATTGGTTGTTGGTACTGGCATGTGGCTGATGTGCATTATTATTTTACTTGGATTTATTTTAAACAAATTAACTTGTGATATTGTACATTGCCGTTAATATTCATCATGATATTGATAATGAAAAATATCAACTGCCAAAAAACTGTTCAGTAAAATAAACATTTCTTTGTCTTTCATATATAAGTTGATTGAATTATAATTGTAGCAGAATTAGTAGATGTAGAAAATGACATCATTGTGAAACAAATCATAGTATGTATTTAATAAAATGCACTGTGAAAATTTTTTAAATAGATTAAAATTAACAAACTTCAAAATTGTCCAGTGTTCTGAATAGGCTGTGTACTAATGATTACTTGTTTCACTTAAGTTGCACAATTTTCACACTTCCAAAACGATTTATTGAGTCGGCCATGTTCATTTAGAGTAGTTTCTGTAACTTTTGTCATTTGAATTGTTAGCGATGAGATCTGATTCTCTGGATTAATGGTATAATACTTCAGGAGATTGGCAGTGGTCATTGACATTGTAATGGAACATCTTAGTAGTGCCAAAATGGCAGCCCCTATCTATAAACTATTTTTTCAGGATGACAGGAACTTGCATGATCTCACAAAACTGATCCACGCTACCCTCAGTTTCTGATTTTTGATAGTGAAAGTATTATTTTTGCCTGACCAAATTTGTATGATGTTGCCTACATATAACTACATTTATATGTATACATGTAGATACAGACATAAACATACATAAAATTGTTGTAAACATCGTACTATTCATAACTGTGTTGTAGACAAGTTGTGTTTATCTGGACCTATGTGTCTAAAGAATATAAAAAAAAACCATTTTATTACATTGCACACCCAGAAATAATTCTCAAAGCGTGCTGAAAGCAAATGCTTCATTGGACACCATTCTACAGAAATAATCATAAGATCATTGGTAACTAGTTTTTGGGAAGGTTGCGTAGCAAACTTTCCCCTTGCTAACGCTCAGATATATAGAAACTACTGCGACCGGCGTGTAATAAAACCTTACGCTCGTAAAATATAGGTCACATTGGAGGAATCTATCAATTACATGAATCGGTGCACCACATTTATCTTGAACAACTTTACTATACATGTCCTTTCGTATTATGTCTCATTTACTTTATAACTGATAACTAATATTACGATTTAAACAAATATTCCATGTTCATCCGCGAGAGACAGACTCCGTTACACTTTGTGGTTTTGGAAATCAACGCGATATTTGGCAATCCTCGCGATAGCTGTTCACTGAACCGACAAATGTAGTACTGACAAAGTGGCATCAGTCTAATAATATTTGACGGCGTTATTATGATTGAAGTGATTTAATGATTATTTTGTGCGATCGTGTGGTCGTCGTTTCATACGGTTTTTGCTTTCTATTTTTTACGTGTTTAATTAAATAAAAATCAACACAAAAGTGTGTGCTTTGTCGATGTACAGATTTGAAGAGCGGCGCCATCTATAAAAATTTTTGAGGGTGGGGAAAATGGCATGTAGAAGTTTCGTAAATAAAATACAAGTAGTTAAATTAAAAATAACACAATTTCTAACTAATAAAAATATATTGAAAAAGATATTTTTGTGTTTGTGACACAAGAATAGTAAATGGATTATTCGACATCGGTGATCACTTGCACTCACCAAGTCGCTACATTATTTCCATTGTAAAAGCTGACACAATTTGTTTCCGGTCCTTTTGATTAATTTTTATAATTGGTAATTCATGCTGAACCATTAATATTTCTCGTTAAACGAGTTGAAATTTGTCACCACCCATCGTAATAAGCCAAAAAACGTACCAATTTTCTGTGTATGTTTACCTCACGAAATTGCCGTCGTTTCAGACGATGTTGCATTTTTATGCTTTAAGTATCTAATTAAACAAAAGTCAAAACGATATATTTTTCTTCATTTTATGTGTTCCTTAAAACAAAGGAAGATGTGATCAATTCAGTGTGTTTTAGCAGAAGTGTTTTTGAGTGACAAAACCTCTTAGCGCGTATGGTTGATCTTATGTTCCTTATGTAGATCCAAAAAGGTGCAAATTGAAATCAGCAATTATTTTTTAACATTTGTTCAGCGTTTTGAAATGCTGTTTTTCAATTTGATAGAGCGATTTTCGAAGGTAAATTTTGACCAAAATTAGAACGGGTGTAACTTGGAGCAATCGATTATTGTCCATTTGAAAACCTCTGGGTAATGTCGTTTGCGGTTTAGGCGCGAATACCATAGAACGTCACGAAAGCTGACGATCTTTTGTAAACATCGTAAGACACTTGTTGAAAACAAAAAATGTCAGATTGCGTAGCAAAAGTCAAGTACATGTAAACAACAAGCATAGTATGGAATATGTACAGTGGACATTTTTTAATCGGATTTTTGTAATAAAGAGTTACAATATCGCATATTGAATATTAATTTTAAAAAATGCAAGCAGAAAAGCACTCCATGTGATTGTGTCTTTTAGTATAAGCTATTAACACACTGTTTAAATTTAAAACAAACTAGTTGACATGCTTTCTGATTATAAAGATATATGTTGCATCATACAGTCTTACAATTGTTTGTTTGTTTGAATCCGGGGAATATATAAAAAATGATTTACATGCGCTTTTGAATAATACTGGGTCGATCTTGTTATAGTGTGTGGGACTCGATATAACAAAATAGACCTAGTATCATTCGAAGCACATGTAAATCGATTTGCACAGATCCCTGTGTTGTAATTGTTTAATGCAACTTTCAGCAATTTTTCAGCTATATTTGGGCGTCCTGTTTTTATTGGAGGAGAAAGCCAGATTCTAGGAGTCTTTTAATAATTGTCAATCAAGATTGAAGTTGAGCACACCCTGGCAGCAGTAAGATTCAAACATGAACAAGTGCTGACAGGCATTCGATCAATAGTAGATGAATACTACCTTAACCACTCGGCAACTGAAGCCCTGGAGTATTGCAGAAATAAATTATTTTAGTTTTTAATATTTTAGAAGCTTATGACATCACTTACATTTATAGGGAGACATTTACAAATATGTACATGTATTTGATGCAAGTTATATTCCAACCATATAACAGGTGCGATTTTTATGTCTGAAATGGGCAGCAGCAAATTTGTCTTATTAATTAATATATTTATAAAAGTTATGATAGAAACATCTTCAATTGTATCGTTGCACTTAATGGATTTTGATGGACTCTTTGTCACATAGTGCTATTGTACACCTGATATTTTATATTTTGATTGGAATGATATTTAGGATTCCCCATAGCAAACATTGACTTGCCATTCTCTTATCCACAACTACTTGCACCACTGAGTGGGATTTGATGAAACTTTTGCAGAATCCTTTGTCATGTGGTGGAATTGTGCACCTGATATTTACAGTTTGAGCAAAACGATTTTTCGAGTTTCCAACAGCAAAGCCCTGGACATTGCATGCCATTCAAGACATAGGGGAGCTGGGGCTATTAATTATGAGGATTGCAAAGTTTTTTTCTGTCTTTTTAATTAATATCTAATATGTTTCTAAATTTACCTGATTTATTTTACACTGGTTTGTTTTATTGCCTGTCAAACATGAGGCAGGAATCTCATTTCATACTTGCAAAGCAACCTTTCCATCGGTGCAGTCTGCACTTTGATTTTTCTTCAGTTTTAGCTAACTAGTATATGTTGTATGCATGTATATTTCAAAGCCAATGATTAAAATAAAATATGTTTTAAAAGAACTTTTAAGTTTCAAACCAATTGAAAAAGTGTTTGTTAATCAAACAGTTACGATTTTTCATTTAAAAGCCATTGTAATCTACTTTTTTCTGATTTTTCACTGTTTTTAATAAGATATATGATGTATCCTGGAAATAAATGAATGGAACTGCGCATGCATACGGCATTATATGTAAATTTTATTTATGAATAGAAAGTAAATGTTTACAATTATTTTATTAACAGTGATAGACCAATTAAATCAGAAAATGACAACACGATCAGGTAATCAAACCAGATATACACACCTTGTTTAATAGCTTCAATTTGAGAAACAGGACATAGAAGGAAACATGGCTTGTAATTTTTACTGGTCAGTCAGGCCAATTTGGCAGTAATTTTACTGGTCAGTCAGGCCAACTTGGCAGACAAATCCACCAGCCCGACATTATGTTTTACCGGCTACGGACAGTCAGACCGGTGCTAATTTCAAATACTGTCTTTTTACTGGCTGATGCATAGCATTAATAATAAAGCATGCTTGATTTAAGTTAAGGGTATTAATGACTGATATATGTTTATTACATTACAGAACACTGCTGTCTTTTCCTCCCCACACAATGTTCTGTGGATAAAATGAATTCAAATATTTCTTAAATTAAAAAAATGAGAATTTTATTTAATTGACTTCAGATGTTTATCCCACTTATCAAGCTAGTCACGTCTGTACACATGTTGGTTTTTGTCTGTTTATATGATTACAGTCAACATTTTTGAATTTCATGTTATGTTACCAGACAGCATTCATAATAATTTTGTGTACAAAATAAGTTGTAAACGCAGGGATTAGTGGGACCTAAAAGTTTTGTCAGCGTTTGATTTATCACTGTGACTGATAACTGGTGACACAACCATTACATTTAAGGCTCAATTGACGTGGATGAAAAGATGTTTGTGAAATAAGAAACCTTTATCGATTCATCTTAAGTAGAGACATTATGTATTATTTGACTCTACCCATGTGTTATTAAAGGCCCAGTATAGAAGTAAGGTCTTTCTATGGTAATTATCTACACAACCTTCATAGCTATATGTGTAATAGAGATTATACATAATTTACACAATTCCACCACACACTTAGTTTATTTTCCACACTTTATTTTAAGTGTATGACTACACTGTCTACAGTGATTTAGTGGTTACGGTAGTTGGTCTACTATTGATCACATGGCTGTCAATGTTGGGGTTTGGGCTTTTAGTTTCTCTGAAAGCAGGTTGTGCTCAACTCAAATCTTAATTGACAAGGATTGCCATTTTTGCTACTGAAGGTCATGGGGGTTTTCAATGTTCTCTGGCTTCTTACCCCAATCAAAAAGAAAAAGAAAATTTACATTATAATACTGTGTGCAAAAAGGCTGTCTTTTCATTTGACAGCCCGCCTGTTATAGCAACAGGTGTTAATTCCTTGTGCTTTCCTGAATTCCTCCCAATGGGTGATATATAAAAAAAAATTTAACACCCGCTCAGACCAGAGATTGCTGAACTGAAAAATTATCACCCGCTCCTGCTGAAGTTTTACCTGTTCAGAATGAAAATTGACCACTTGGAAAATGATCAGCTGAACCATCTGAAATTTACTTAAAGGTCTTTTGTCTTCCGGTGCAAACATGTCAAAGACACAAATATTTCTGAAAATGGTCAATCATTATTTGGGAAAACAACTAGCAGACAAACAAGAATTTTCCATGAAAAATATAATTCAGTACATTATCTGTATGGTAGTTAAATCAAACTTCCTTTGAACACAGGTGTTAGGGTAGATTATCACATGAAGAAAAAAATATTTTATACCCCGGCATTATGTGAAACCCTCTGTATGGATATGACTGTCCTGCATGCTTTAGACGGTTTGCAGATGATAACTTGAAAACACACCAACATAATTTATTTTAACTTTGCACCAATAGTAAATACCATAAAATGAAGATTTTCAGCACAATCCAACTTGTGGTTTTCATATGTTCGATCTCTTCTTATTATCTCTTAATGATATATATAATTGTTTTCGGGTAAATTGAGCACAAAGGTACAAACCATATTCTACAATATAGTTCAGTGTTCTAGGATTTTTTGCTAACTGAACTTTACACGGGAAAGTGTCCCCTATAAACTGGCTTTCCCACATCTCAAGTAAACTTTCCCACAAAGTTTTAATGACCTGTTAATTAGATATGTTCCAATTGAAGATTTTCTCCTTGTACAGAATTGCACAATAGTTATTGTTTCCAAATATAAATGTACTCTATTCAGTACATTTATATTTGGAAACAACAACTATTTGCAATTCTGTCTAAGAAGCTGGCTTGGGTTTCTTAAGCTTGTTGTACATATTTTTAGGAAATTAACAGTACAAACCCCCATACATCTCAAAATATAATGTACACATATTTGTACATAACACATTTTCATACCTGTCGATTTTTGTACAAGTCAAAGTAAGAAAAAACTTCAATATGATATTATTTAATCCATTACCAAATTTACAAAAAAAAAGAAAAAAAAAGAAAATTATTTCCTCCAAAACCGAATTTTGCCGGTTTTACCGGGTTTGATTTCGTACTTACTGCATTCATACTTGATCTCAAAAATGTTTTGCAGCAGTGGTGAAAACTCAAATTACAAGCACCTGTATAACATTGATCAATTAAAAACGAAAACAATTATCCACACTTGATTTAAAAAAAATTAAACTATTGAACAAAATTAATGTATTTTTGTATCCTGCCAGGGCAAGTATGAACATTTTTTCAAGAATCCTGACTTTTAATGTGTACTTGCCCACGGGTGACAAGGACAACAAAATTGGCTTTCCCGTGCTGAGAAATCACTTTCCACGGGTGACGGGAAATGGGAATCCTAGAACACTGTAGTTCATGTTGTAAGTGATAAAATGGCTAATTTAATATTAAAGAAAATATTTCAATTACAGTTTTTCGTGTGTGTTAAATCCTTCAAGCTTTAAAATGCATTTTTTATCCTGATCTAATAAGAAGAAGTGAAGATGTACAAAATTGTATATTATTGTGCTTTTTACCTCGCTAAATAGGATCAACGCTTCAATTTTATTTCTTGGATTATTTCATGATTTATAGGGTATGCTTAGTATTTTTTTTAATTAATGCATTTTTATCTTTACAAAATAAAATGTATATATTTGTGTTTCTTTTATCAATTAATTAGATAATTTGATAATAAAAAGGCATTTTTAGATTGTGTTACGTTATATTACGTAACGTAAGTTAGAAAGACTTGTTCGGTTCAATTTTATCATTATATATTTTGTTTTGTTTGGATTATTTCACGATTGGTAGATCAAGCTTCTTGATTATAAATTTGACTTGATCGATAATTTTCAATTTTATTTCTTTCGTTATGTCAGAAATTATAGGGTACAAGTTTAAGCTTTGTATTTTTATGCAGTTTCTAATCTTCACATAATAGAATGTGAATGTATTTGTTTTTATAGGAATTCACAAGATGATTTGATAAAAAAAAATACATTTAAAAATTTTGTTGTATTACGTAATGCATGATGTTCCCCTCGTGCATCATCAATAGCCGAACAGTATTTTTAACGCGCTTTTGACCACTCATCCAGAAAGCCTTGATCGATAATTTTCAGTATTATTTCTGGATTATTTCATAATTAGGGTAGAAAATGAAACCTTTATGTAGAACTTTATGGTCAACAGTTGGTGGTTTCCAGATGATAACTTGAAAAAGTGTCAACATACTTTATTTCAACTTAGCACAACTATTAAATACTATAAAGTGAAGATCAACTTCAATTTTCAGCACAATCCAATAGTTTTCGACTTTGGCCAATTCAAGGTTTTTATTAACAATTGGCAGTTTTAAAATTATAACTTGAAAACACATCAACTTTTTAAAAAAACAAACTTAGTACAGCTGTTAAGTACTATAAAATGAAGATCTGGTTGAATTTTGTGCACAATCCCATTTGTAGTTTTTGATTTGTGCCGATTTAAAATAATTTTTATAGGTCCAGGGTCAAGGTAAAAATTGTCTTCTGAGATGGACTGTTATCATCCTCTGTCAGCTGTTCCTGTAGGCTGATTGTAATTCAGTAAAATGTGTTCATGAATATTAAAAACAATGCAATGTGGTGGGTATCATTCAATGTCCCACTAATTGCCCTATTTTTCTTCATGTCATAATCTACCCTAACACCCTCTTTTAATGACAGTATGATTACAGTAGAACTGTTGTTGAATTTTCCTAGTTACATTTACTCTGCATTGTAGATTTTAGGGTTCCTGAATTTAAATGTCTATCTGCGCTTGTGTATTATGTTTAAGTAGGCCATCACTTGTATGAAGCCTGTGAACCAGGCATACATTGTAACATTTGTACATTTTATATGTGTTTGTAGAAAGTTCATTGTAATTAAGTTTAGCCTACATGAATTTATTTTTATGTCTTGTATACACGATTTTCAAAGTAGCCTGAAGGATGGTAAACCATGTTAAACCAGGTTGTTAAAATGTGTAGTAATTCATACTAAGAAAAGAGGCATTTGTTTTTGTTCTCACCTCGTAGCTGAAAATTGTCACTGATGGCTAAACATGGAACTCCGCTGCAGCGTTAGCACAGTACATAGTTTTAAAATCTTGTAAGCTTGAGCTCACCATGGGTCCAATGTTAGGTTACAAGTTACATGGCACCTGACCTTGACCTCAGGTATAAGTAGTCTGGTAGGTGTCACCTGGTATTAGACTCAGTAACCATGCATGTGTGGGTGACAAAATTAGTATGAAGTTGATTATCAGCAGTGCATAACAGTCTAGTAGGTTTCTTTGAAGTTGACTTTTATATTAGTGACTGCATCAGAACTCACCACACTGGGCGAAGTGGGCGACAAAGTTGCCCTAAGACACCTCAAAAGCGAAGTCGAAATCACCCTGTTATTTCCCTTAAGTCGCCCAATGGTTCACATCAGATACTTGTAAATCGTGTCCAAATAAATCCCAGACTATCAATTTGTCAGTAAATGTGTACCGTAGATGCTCGCTTAAAAGTCGGTCCGCATATAAGTCGGGGGGTCTTTTTGGGCCTAAAAATCTGGTATTTTGCTGTTGACCCTCGTATAAGTCGGTCGGGAAGACAGACGTGTTGACATGAGGTCAGAATCAAATAAAAATTCCAAATTTGTGAATAAAAATCATTATATCAGTAAGACTTCTTGTTTATTATTTGTTTCTCGTGTTTTATGAGTTGAATATCGCTGGTCATTTATCCTAAATGGTTTGTTTATAGTGTCACGTGTTTTGAAAATGTAAACGTAATTATCTCCCTGAATTTGCTATGACTAAAAACCATACAAAAAAGACAAACACAAGTAAATATACAAATATTCATTTTCATAATTATTTAATAGTTAAAGTAGAGTTTTTAAAATAAATGAAAGCTAAAATGCAATATATAAAGGAATATGGTTTGTAAATTAAAATAATAATTGATGAAAAAAACGAATTCTGTACCATATATGTATTAGTTAGTTTATCTTGATTTTCGGTTTTTAGTTGTATCATGACATCACCGGATGTATTATGCAATACATATAGTCTCGATCACCCAGACGCATATATAATAGCGTCTGGGATCACCTTGTTGTAATTTCGCTACCAATAGGTGGAGACAAAACAATGATTCTATTTTTACGGCCCTATTTTTAAACCAGGAAAACCATGCATACTTATAATATGACGTCACATTCAGATTCACTCTTGATTGTGCACAACAATAATATTTGTTTAATTAATTGATAAAGTTATATTTTATAAAAATATTCAAATGTAAACTTTGGCACAATTTTTTATACACTTCTTGATATGAACAGAAGTAATTTTTTAGATAATAAAAATATCATCCAATCAAAAATTACGCCCAGTTTTGGGCGTAATGGTAACGAGTTCAATATAGAAATGAATCCAGACGCACAAATGTAATTAAGCGTCTGGATGATCGAGACTACAATACATACAAATAAATCGATACTTGTGTAAACAGTGGTAAATACGAATGGAAATATGGAAACTGGATAAAATAAACAATACACAAGTAAAAACAATCTTTATTAATGTCTTTAATGTACTTTATTTAGCATAACTAATCAAGTATCTGTCTATTTTCGTCTTTATAGTTGGCGATCTATGAACGGCCTTCAAACTTCGACCGGAATTCTTTCCTCTTGTGGTATGACTCGCTTAAAAGTCGGAACCCTTCTCTAAAACCAAATTTTAACTCCCAATTTCCCGACTTCTGTGCGAGTATGTACGGTAATTCCAATAAAAAATGGCAAACAACACTTAATTGGTTTCAAACTTCAGTTCTTTCAAAGTGTATTGTACTTTAACAATTTTCAATTTCTTTGGTAAATATATGAGCTGCACTTGAAAGAATAAAGATGTGAATACCTTGTATGACTACAAGTACTGAAGTAGATAGAAAAAAAGTCCCTATATCTGGTGCTTTTTGCATGGATTAATGATAAAGGTTATTTTGCTGTTTGATATTGCATACCATGAATAATAATGAAAAAGAAAGAAACAAAACTGAATATAAGTGTGTTATGGTTTAAAAACGCAAGAGAAATAATCTTGGAAATTGTTGTAAATAATTTTTGGTAAAATTCTGGTAAAAAAAACATAGACAAGTCGAATTCTTTCCATAAGCCGAAGTATCAGTGACCATTAACTTTGGTAAGCATTCCAGCGCTAGAAAGATTCTATGTCACCAACCATATATTGGCAAGTTGTTAATACTAAGAATAAAATTGTTTAATACATTTTGTTGAGGGGTAGATCGATATAAAATGTGTACGAAACTTCGCTTTAAAATGTCAGTGTCTGTACGTGAAGGAGAAAAGTGCATGTTGATTGATGTCATTTTGGTTATTATCTCCTTAAAACAATAATTTCCTGTCAATTATTTTATTAATTAAAAGTGTCATGCATACCTGGCTGAACACCTGTCACTTGAACTTCACTGAACAGGTGATCAATCCACATGGCCCCCAACCGACAGAGATTTGCACATCCGACTTTTTCTTGTTCAAGCCTTAGATACATGTAAGTTGATTCAGACGATAGGTCAAGGATAGGACTCCCAAGAAAAAAAGTGTCGACTTATCGTCTGAAAATACGTTAACTACTGCCAAATTAATTATTTGTATGGTCCCCCTGACTTCTCCCTAGTGTCACCCTGAAGTCTCCCTATCAGGGTCTGACTTCTCCTTGTTTTGCTTCCAGGGAAAAGTCACTTCTCCCTACTTATATATTATAAACTTATTCATATGGGTATATAGTGATCATGGTGTCCGTCTGTCCGCCCGTTACACTTTCTCTTATTTGCAACTCTGCCTACACCACTGAATGGAATTTGATGAAACTTACACAGAATCCATGTCACATAGTGCCATTGTGCAGGAGATATTTAACATTTTGATCGGAATGATATTTGGGGTTTTCCATAGAATAACATTGACATAAGGGGATACCCATCTCTTATGTGCAACTCCTCCTACACCACTAAATGGAATTGGATGAAACTTAAAACAAAATCTTCGTCACATAGCGCCATTATGCACCTGATAATTAACATTTTGATCGGAATGATATTTGGGTTTTCCCACAGAAAAAAATGGACATTGCTATTCTTTGAAGTGGGGAGGGATGGGGGTTCCCTTGTTTTATCTGCAACTATTCCTACACTAGATTAAGTTTCAAGTTCATAAGTAAGAACACAGCATTTTTGAAGAAATCATGAAGCGGGGGTTATCAGTTTTGGGCATTGCTCACAGTTTTTTTTACTCTAGTTTAATTTATGTTCACAATAGTTTTATAAATAGCAGAAAGAGTGATTGATTGATTAAATGTTTGCTTTACGTCCAGTGAACAGTATTTCGATTATATTCAGTAGTAACTTTAACTGTTAACTGTTTCCCTACTTCCAGATTCGAACCGTTGCATGACTGACAGGGATGCACAGTTCTAAAAGTTCACAGTTGACCGTTTCGCTAGTTCCAAATTCCAATTGTCGCATGCTCTATATTAATGCACAGTTTTATCATAAAACAGTTATTTCATGCAGGTTTCAGGAACAATCAACTTAATGCTGTTCAGTGCTAGAGATGAATTTACAACAGTTCCCTCAACATGCATGAAATAACTGTATTTTGTGTACTTTTCTTTAAATTTTGTTTAAAAGATGAATATTAACAATACTGTATTTCCTTCAAGGAGAACTATTACCAAGTAGTTGTGTGGAATATTATTATTACATATGTAATAGTTCTTGGATTACTTTTCTCGATGTGTTCCATATTTGAAGATAAAAGGCATGGACTTTTTACTTGAAGATAAATGTGTGACCTGTTGATTGGAGTTTCCCCTATTTTTTGTGCTGTTTTTCATACAACTTGATGAAGTACCTTTATATAGACTTATTTACCACATTATTTAAAATTATAATTATTTCAAAATTTATTCAGTATAATAAAACAGTTGTTAAACAGCACCTCTGGATATATCAACCTTTTTTTTTAGTCTTTCAATCCTGGCTATATAGTCAATGTTGAAAGACTAATAAAAATCGCTTTACATCTCGCTCAATTTAATATCTTTATTATAATAATACACGGTAATATATCTTGCTCATAAAACGTAATTTAGCATTATTTTGTATAAAAATGACAGTAAATATTCAGGTAATTTTTTTACAGTACAATTTATGCATTAAGAATGACTATTTCAATAGACTGCAGTGGACAACAATATACATTTATATGAAATTTACATTAATGAAAGTTGGGTCATAAAAAAAAATTTGAAGTAGATTTAAATGTTCTAATGTTCAACTGTTGACAACTGTGTCATAACTGTATCCAGTAATCAGGTAATGGGTAATAATAGGTAGCAGCTGGTATATGTACAGGTGGTCCATCAGATCACATTCTACTTGTACTAATCTGTAAATATCTGTTGTATTAGGATAAATTTGTATACATCTTGTACATATGCAAACTTAATCTTGTAATAAGCAATAATATTATATGTTTTAAATATTTACATTACTTATGGTTTTTATCAATATCCTAGACTATTGCAGATGATTAAGAATTGTTCTTTGGATTTCTTGAAATGGTTTACATTACAATAAAAAAAAACACATGCTTCCTTGACAACAGCAACAGCAAAAAACCATGTAGAGTAATGTAAATCAACAAAAATTCATTTTACATGATTTATATCAGGACACCAGCATTCTTTTTTTTAATGAAAAAAAAATGGGAAATGTAAAAAATTCAATTCTTTCATTTAATTGCGCATTAAAATTATGTAAATTTAGATGTGGCAATCACCGTTTGACAGTGGAGACAGGAAAGTGGCATAATATACAGAGAACAGATAGATTATGCTAAATTTGTGACACCTCTGACATCGGTGATGAATATCATTATATAATGACCCGTCCTTCTTTTAAAAAAGAACGAGACAAATATCTACCACACTATTGTTGTACAAATGCTAATATTTATAAATTTAAAAATGTATTTGCAACAGAAAACATTGTTTTACTAGAAAAGTTATGTAGATTCATACAGTATATAACAGTGCAAGTCTGTCCTCCGGGTTAAAGTTAAAATTATGTCTTCATACATGCAAAATATGTTGTATTATGTATATTATCATCTCTGTAACAATGTAATTTAGTTAATGAGAATAAAGATGTCTGTCATTTTTTTCCATGCTTCATTATACCCCCCACTTGAAAAGCGTGGGGTATATAGTGTTCATGGTGTCCGTCCTTCCGTCCGTGAAACTTACACAGAATCTTTGTCACATAGTGCCATTGTGCAGGAGATATTTAACATTTTGATCGGAATGTTATTTGGGGTTTCCCATAGAAAAACATGGACTGTCATTGACATAAGGGGATACCCATTTCTTTCGTGCGACTCCTCCAACACCACTAAATGGAATTTGATGAAACTTACACAGAATGTTGTCACATATTGCCATTTTGCACTAGATATCAAACATTTCGATTGGAATGATATTTGGGGTTTCCCATAGAAAACATGGACTTTGTCATGGACATAAGGGATAAAAATCTCTTATGTGCAACTCATTCCTACACCCCTGAATGGAATTTGTTGAAACTTACACAGAATCCATGTCACATGGTGCCATTGTGCAGGAGATATTTAATATTTTGATCGAAATGATATTTGGGGTTTCCCATTGAAAAACATGGACTGTCCTTGACATAAGGGGATGCCCATCTCTTATGTGCAACTCCTCCTACACCACTAAATGGAATTTGATGAAACTTACACAGAATCCATGTCACATAGTGCCATTGTGCAGGAGATATTTAACATTTTGATCGGAATGATATTTGGGGTTTCTTATAGAAAAGCATGGACTTTGTCCTTGACATAATGGATGCCATTCTTTGGGGGATTGGAGAGGGTTACATGTGTTATCTGCAACTTCGGCTTCATGTTTAACTAGATAAAGTTTCAATTTCATAATTAAGAACACCTGAATTTTCAAAGTTATTGTGAAGCGTTGGGGTATCAATGGTGAGCATTGCTCACAGGTGTTTTTACTCTAGTTTTACATTTGCTACGGTGAATGCTTTAATGTATGTCAATGAAACTTTAGAAGGTTGAAACCTTGAACAAATTATGTCCACATAAGATATGGTTAAATGTACACTAGTAAGTTTATACTGTTGTTTTTTAAAATTCAAAAGATTTAGGAGTGTTTGTCAAGGGTAAACAAATTTGTTCTGGACATATATCCATAACATTCAAAGGTTGGGGTGTAAAGTATTAACTTTATAAATAGTTCTGGACCTAAAAAAAGATAGTATACAGCCATGGCAAGAGGCTTCATTTACACAGTTGTATCTTTCTTGCAATGTCAACGCATGAGAGACTGCCATTATAAGCATTCCAGATACACAATATCATAATTATATATTTTTTTTTACAGAGCACCAGAAATTTTGTTGGGTTTACCTTTCTGTGAAGCAATTGACATGTGGTCCCTAGGGTGTGTGATAGCAGAACTGTTTCTAGGGTGGCCTTTATATCCAGGTTCCTCAGAATACGATCAGGTAGGCAATGTACATGTATTAATTGGTGTTGTGAACATGTATAGTCGTGAATAAAATTGTGTATAAACTTTGATGTTTACAAATGTTCTTTATTTTTCACATGGTCATCAATACATGTATTACTTTAAATATTGGTTCTATCTCTATAGATGTTAATTTGTGGCTTCAGAAGTTACATACTAGTATTTATGGCATGTAAATAAATGGTGTCTATATAGGCTTGTTATAGTTAGTTAATATTTTTTCTAGACATTAAATTTTTTATGAAAAAGCAAAAACTTGAGGAAATGTGGGGTGTGTTTACAATCATGTTAAGGGGAAGGTTTGCTTGGATTTCTTTCAGATTCGATACATCTCACAAACACAAGGATTACCAGCGGAACATATGTTGACCGCAGCAACAAAAACAACAAGATTTTTCATTCGTGAAAACACAGACAGTAATTATCCATTTTGGAGGTTAAAGGTGAGCAGGCTTTATGTTTTACCAACAGCACTAATCTAGATATAGTTGATATTTTGCAGCCTGTCTGTTTACTTATATCAACCATCTGTTATCCTTATTTTACACATTTACTTTTAAATTAAATTAAGTTGATAAATATTTTTATGTAGTAATAATTGGAAGGAGATGCATTGACTTTTTAAACAAATAATGATTTTAGATGTACTAGAAAGACTGATTTTTTGAACCCGTGGTTTTGTTGATAGCAATATAATGAACACAACTGTAGGTCAATATGACAGGGATGTGTACCATAATGTTAATCATCTACACTACAAAAATTATAGACAGGTGGATACAGGAATTTGTGTTAGGGGAGGAGAGAAAGTTTGGGAAGGGGTCTGGGGGCCAGGGGGCAAAGCTCCAGGAATCTAAGCATTTGGTAGCTTTGTAGACTCGTTTTGTCCTTTCCCCTTCTTTTAGCTTTATTTTTGCATATGCAACATTAACTGTATGTAACCATATATGGGTTAATACTGCGCTATTTCTCTGAGTTTTGTGATGCGCGCTTAAAAAGGGGTCTATAATTTTAGTAGTATACATGTAGATATCTGTTATTAGTTTCCTGCTAATGATGTGGGGTTTTTTTTGTGTGTTTTTGTTTCTTTTTTTTTGTACATTTTCCTAAATTATAACTAGATTCAGTGTATTTTTTATTATGATTTTTTTCCCAAAACTTTTTGAAAAACTAACAGAAATGTTATAAGAGCATTATGACCCAATGTTTATTTATGGATCTAGTTCATATTTGAGTATTTATACCATCAGACATGACAAATTCTGGATTACATTATGTTATAATAAGCCCACCAGCTATCTGACAGGTAGACGAACCAGACATTTTCAACACACAATCCAGTACATATATTATAACCACTGCCAGTAACATAGATGGCCTTGAAAGTCAAGTTTGAATAACAATAAGTTTTGTTGCCTTGCCAGATCACACATCTATTTATGATGTTTGGCCTGATCCAGATAAAAGGATTTTTATATGAACTCCTTCAGCATTCTTTTAATTACAAGTTTTTTTAGTAATCAATAAATAAATTGCACAGTATTAGTTTACTTTGTGCTGGATATATTTCTACAGATTCTTGAAGATTTCTTAATTATTAGAGCATATTGTTAAATCCATCAATGATTATGTAATAACAAACCCCATGTATACCTTCCTGTTATGTTAATGTTACATTTCTTTGGAATTCACTTGAAATTTCTTAACAATTATACAATTAGTCATCAGTTGCGAAATAAATTGTTTTTTATAAAAAAACTTAAAAAAAAGTTTTGACTTTTATTTTTAAAAATTTTATTCCGTATATATTTGTTTCTTTTGTATAAGAAAACAGTATACTTATTAACTATAGGTGTGTTGACTTTTTCTTGTTTACTCATTGTTGTGGTGCCAAAAACAGTGTGTATCAAAGTTCTAAATGTCAGACATATTTAATGTGAAATTCTTTTATATTCTTGGTCTCTGTAAATCTTTAAACAGCCATTCTTAAAATATACATTAGTGTACAAAACCTCTAATGTATCAGATGACACATTTTTTTAAATGTGTAGACTGTAGTCGTGAACTCTTCAGGAAAATAATGAAATTATTGATGAACTGAAAAACCTGTTGAATTAAATACCATTGTCTTGGTGCTCTAGAGCATTCATGCACATATTAATGAATTCTTGATAGTTGTCAGAATTTGTCTATCAAAATATGGTATAAACTCCATCATGAAATGTATTCACTATCTGGGCTAATTAAGGAAATTCTAAAGGTTTTGGGATTTTAAGGTTTTCTTCAATTTCAAACCAGTTTTTATATTTTTGGATGAACACTTTTTATAGTCAGTGTTGATTAATGAAGCATTTCATGCTGATGTAGGGAAGTCTTTTAGCTGTTCTGAGAAACGAATGAAATATTGATTTCATTGGAAGATTGGTTTCATGTCAACTTAGAGATTTAGATGGAACAGAGAATTGTTGTTGTGAATTATACTGCAGTCTCTCCTAGGTTCAATCTGTAATCAGCTGATGAGAAGTTTGTAGCCATGTTAACATGACATGATCAGTATTGTATTTCTGAGGTTAAAGGGTCAGTGATAATTGAATTTTCATCATACTCTGTGGTCTTATTGACCTGGTCCAACATGCACAAAAAACTTGTATTCTGCAAACAGTAAACTTAATTTCTTTTTAATATAGTATCATATAAAGTAATGTTTCAAGTATGTTAATAATAAAGGACACGCAATTAATCAATCTAAAATTAAGTAATTTTCATCTTAGTTTTAAACTTTCAAAACTTAATACATGCAAAATCTTTAGATGATTAAATTATGTACGTTCACATGACTTTTAACAGTGAGTTTACGGTCAGTATAACTTTTCAGCAATTGATGAAGAATATTGTAAATACTGTACACACGTACCAAACATATTTATCTGTATACTTAAGAAATAATCTTAAGCTTAAAAATCCACAGTTTGGCTTAGTAACAACAAAAAAAATCTTTTGCTGGCTAAAAACAACAACCTGAAGTGGGTGGTGGTATCCCATGATTAGATCTGAAGTGGGTGGGGGTGTCCCTTGATTAGATCTGAAGTGGGTGGTGGTGTCCCTTGATTAGATCTGATCATGCCAATCTGGTTCCATTGATTATCAGCTTCTAGAATGACATCAATGAACATGTACAACAGAAAAACCAGTGGGTTGCTGTATGTACACAATCACAAGCTGTCAGGAAAATCCATAAGCTTATATCACAACAGTGTCTCTGTTTTGTTGCTAGAACGTTGAACCTTAATGATTTAACATTTAAAAAGCATAATTTATGTACAGTTTTAATTCTATACAGCTGTATTTACATCTACAGTAAATCATTTTTTTCCATTCATGATAGTATACAATTTTGTGCTTGTTTTCTTTAGAACATGTAAACATATCTAAATTGGATTTAATAAGTCTGTGATGTAAATATTGACATAGAACAACTTGAACAGGTGTGCCTTATATATGAATGTACAAGCCCATTAAATATATAGATATTAATATTGTAGGCAACATCAAATAGAATGAAAGTAAACAATTCAGTAATAAATAAAGTTAAATATAATTAGTAGCCAAACCAGGAGTGAGGGACATGTAGTAGACATTTCTACACTTTGTATAAATAAGTACCAGGGACATAAAGTAGACATTTTTACACTTTATCAATTAGTACTATGGACATATAGTAGATATTTCTACACTTTGTATAAATAAAAACCAGGGACATAGTAGACATTTCTACACTTTGTATAAATAAGTACTAGGGACATAAAGTAGACATTTCTATAATATTTTTTTCAGACACCAGAAGAGCATGAGAAGGAAACGAACATAAAATCTAAAGAAGCCAGAAAGTATATCTTTAACTGCTTAGACGACATGATACAGATCAATGTACCCACCGATTTGGAAGGCAGTGAACTGTTGGCAGAGAAAATTGACAGAAAAGAATTTATTGATTTATTGAAGAGAATGTTGACCTTGGACCAAGACAGGAGAATCACACCCGGAGAGGCTCTGAACCATCCGTTTATTACTATGGCACATCTTATAGAATATGCACATAGTAGCAAGTAAGTGTTATGGGTTGAGTGAATACTATAGTTTAATGTAATTATAACAATGTATTAAAAACAATGTATAAAGAACTTTTATTGTTGATGAAATGTGAAATAACCATGCCATAACTGTTAACTTGAGGAAATAATGATTCTCCCAAGCTGCGTAAAGTTACATGTGTCTAGGAAGTATTCCAAGATGTATCCAAGTGTTAGAAAAATATCTAGATCTTTTTTTGTGATCTCTTACAAAATAACGGGTCAAAATACAAAGGTTTTCAGTGTTTGTTATTTTTTTTTTATTTTAGAGTTAAACAGAGTGTATCAGCAATGGAGATATGCAGAAAGTCTGTGAAGAACTTGTTCGATGTAAATCAAAACACAGGGATAATGTCCAACTTTGTACCGGCTACCACAAGTAGTCTGACTGTAACATTTAATAACCAGATAAATGCTTTACATTCACAGGTACAATGTCTCATGGTATGCCTTAACTACACTAGGTCTAGAATTAAGCCAAACTACTCAAATTAGTATTTACCTGTAGTCGTCTGAATTAGATTTTAGTATTGACGATGGAAATGTTCAGAGATGTGGTGTATAAAATACACTGGTATGAGTAATGTGAAGCTGTTTTGAACAAAAATTACATCTGGGCATACAACATGCATAAGAATATAAAAAATAAAATCTGAATTTGTAATAAATGTAAAGCTGTTTTTATTACTAAATTTATGATTTTTTGTGATAAAAAAATGAAACATTAACATATAATTGGATTTGTTGTCAAGTTTAAATTTTCTTGATTGCCAATTTAAGCTTTGTCTTGATTCATTGACTTGCCTTTTTTAGCTCACCTGACCCAAAGGGTCATGTGAGCTATTGTTATCACTTTGCGTCCGTCGTCGTCGTCGTCGGCGTCGTCGTCGTCGTCGTCGTCGTCGTCGTCGGCGTCTGTAAACTTTTTACATTTTAATCTTCTTCTCTGAAACCACTTGGCCAATTGAAACCAAACTTGGCCATAATGTTCATTGGATGGACCTTTACAAAGTTTGTGTTTTTTATTTTGATTGGTAAACCAATATGGCCGCCACCTCAAGACTTAGTTTAACATAGGACCCTATGGGAAAAAAGTTAAAAAGGGCTTCTTCTCTGAAACCGTTTAACCAATCAAAACAAAACTTACTAGCAATATTGTTTAGATGGTCCTCTATAAAGTTTTTGTTTTAGATGGGAATTGGAAATTCAAAATGGCCGCTACTGCAGGACTTAGTTTAACATAGAACCCTATGGGAAAAAGTTTTAAAAGGCTTCTTCTCTGAAACCGGTTAATCAATGGAAACAAAAACTTACTAGCAATATTGTTTGGATGGTCCTCTATAAAGTTAGTGTTTTTTATGGCAATTGGAAATTCAAAATGGCTGCCACCGCAGGACTTAATTTAACATAGGACCCTATGGGAAAAAGTTTGAAAGGCTTCTTTTCTGAAACCGGCCAACCAATGGAAACAAAACTTACTAGCAATATTGTTTGGATGGTCCTCTATAAAGTTAATGTTTTTTATCCCAATCTGATATTCAAAATGGCCGCCACCGCAGGACTTAGTTTAACATTGGACCCTATGGGAAAAATGTTAAAAAGGGCTTCTTCTCTGAAACCGGTTAACCAATCAAAACAAAACTTACTAGCAATATTGTTTGGATGGTCCTCTATAAAGTTTGTGTTTTTTATGGCAATTGGAAATTCAAAATGGCTGCCACCGCAGGACTTAATTTAACATAGGACCCTATGGGAAAAAGTTTGAAAGGCTTCTTTTCTGAAACCGGCCAACCAATGGAAACAAAACTTACTAGCAATATTGTTTGGATGGTCCTCTATAAAGTTAATGTTTTTTATCCCAATCTGATATTCAAAATGGCCACCACCGCAGGACTTAGTTTAACATTGGACCCTATGGGAAAAATGTTAAAAAGGGCTTCTCTGGAACCGGTTAACCAATCAAAACAAAACTTACTAGCAATATTGTTTGGGTGGTCCTTTATAAAGTTTATGATTTTTATGCCAACTGGAAATTCAAAATGGCCACTACCGCAGGACTTAGTTTAACATAGGACCCTATGTGAAAAAGTTTTTAAAGGCTTAAGCTCTGAAACCGGTTAATCAATGGAAACAAAAACTTACTAGCAATATTGTTTGGATGGTCCTCTATAAAGTTTATGTTTTTTATGGCAATTGGAAATTCAAAATGGCTGCTACCGCAGGACTTTGTTTAACATACGACCCTATGGGAAAAAGTTTTTAAAGGCTTCTTCTCCGAAACCGGTTAATCAATGGAAACAAAAACTTACTAGCAATATTGTTTGGATGGTCCTTTATAAAGTTTATGTTTTTTAAGGCAATTGGAAATTCAAAATGGCCAACTCCCCCGCAGGACTTAGTTTAACATAGGATTCTATGGGCAAATAAAAAAAATCTCTATACAACTGGTTAACCAATGAAACAAAGCTTTCTAGTTATATTGTTTGGATGGTCCTATTTAAAGTTTATTGAAAATTACAGGACTTACTTTAATGTCAGGGAAATGCCATCTTCATTGCCTATAAAATCAGGTGAGCGATACAGGCTCTTAAGAGCCTCTGGTTTTTTTATAAATATGACTTGTTTTCACTCTTTTGGACATTACAACTAAGGGACAGTATTCATCTACAATTCAATATTCTGATATTCCAGATGGCTTCACAGAACATTACTGCGCCACACCAGGGAACAGAGCTACAGTACCTGCCGTACCCTTTGCAGTCTCGGCCGTACATCCCTTACCAGCCTTCACAGCAGGCATTGAATCCACAACTGACTGCACCAAGAAACAGTAACCAATTCAGTCGAGGAGATCCCTTTATACATGTATCGTCTATTGTGGTACCAGGTTTACAGGGTAGGTAACTCTGTAAAAATCACTTTTCACAGGAAAGTTTAGAAACAATCAAAAACTGCTACATGAAATTTTATACATGATTTTACAACTTTATAACAGGCTTTTGTATTGTGTAAAGTGGACATTATTTTGATGGTTTTTAATTTTAATGTACATTAAAAGTATTAGATATTTGTAATGTCAAAAAGTAATACTGAAATCAGGCATTTATATAATACTCACTGATTAAGTTTGTGGTCCTCTTAAAAGTTTTTTTCCCATAAATTCCAAAGGAACACCACTGCATGACTTATTTTAACTATGAACCCTTTCAAGAATAGTTCAAATGTCCCCTTCATTGCATGCATTAATTAGTCAGTACAGCTATAAAGGCTTTCAAAACTTCTAAAGAACTTTTATTGGTCTTTGTTTTTAATTGAACTACTTTATATGATTTTTGTCTCGCCGGCGACGAAAGTCGCTGGAGGCGAGACATATGTATGGGAATCCGGCGGCGGCGTAAACACTTGACATCTTGCTTCATATATTTGTAAGCCCAAGCCCTAGGTCCATCAAATTTGTTCCAGAGCTAGCTTATAATGAGTACTTGCCAGTCAGTCACCTGTCCAGCGACTACGTTTAAGTTTTTGGGTTACGACAGTTCCTCTGTAACTACGCATGGTAGGATGACAATATTTGGTGTATAGGTTGCTGATGACTAGTACATGACTGTCTGGTAGGTGTCACCTGACCTTGACCTCAATTTCACGGTCCAGGGACTACGTTAAAGTTTTTGGGTTACGACAGTTCCTCTGTAACTATGCATGGTAGGATGACAATATTTGGTGTATAGGTTGCTGATGAGTAGTACATGACTGTCTAATAGGTGTCACCTGACCTTGACCTCAATTTCACGGTCCAGCGACTACGTTAAAGTTTTTGTGTTACGACAGTTCCTCTGTAACTATGCATGATAGGATGTCAATATTTGGTGTATAGGTTGCTGATGACTAGTACATGACTGTCTGGTAGGTGTCACCTGACCTTGACCTCAATTTCACGGTCCAGCGACTACGTTAAAGTTTTTGAGTTACGACAGTTCCTCTGTAACCACGCATGGTAGGATGACAATATTTGGTATGTAGGTTGCTGATGACTAGTACATGACTGTCTGGTAGGTGTCACCTGACCTTGACCTCAATTTCACGGTCCAGTGACTACGTTAAAGTTTTTGGGTTCCGACAGTTCCTCTATAACCACACATGGTAGGATGACAATATTTGGTATATAGGTTGCTAAGGACTAGTACATGACTGTCTGGTAGGTGTCACTTGACTTTGACCTCAATTTCACGGTCCAGCGACTACATTAAAGTTTTTGGGTTAAGGCAGTTTCTCTGTAACTATGCATGGTAGGATGACAATATTTGGTATAAAGGTTGCTGATGAATAGTACATCACTGTCTATTAGTTTCCACCTGACCTTGACCTCAATTTCACGGTCCAGCGACTACGTTAAAGTTTTTGGGTTACGGCTGTTCCCCTGTAACTATGCATGGTATGGTGACACTATTTCGTATACAGGCCGCTGCTGATATATAATGCTATTTACGTTATGCTTATGACGAAAATTATTTTCTTTACTGATGCGGAATGCAGGCGAGACATTTTTCTGTGTCCACACTTGTGTATAATGTACATTATTTTAGGATTGAGCTCTCCAACAAGATACAACCCTATTCCAATGGTTACCCAAGCTCCAACACTTCAGTTACAGCCTCAACTGATTACACAGGTTAGTTAAATAACAGCAGTTAATACCACAGAAATGGTCATTGGAGCCTTTCACTCCAAGATGATCCAATAAAGATGAGCATCTGTACTCATTGCATCATCCAATCAAAACACCTTACATAACGTTTTGTTTGGAGTATTCTGATTAGATGTCGGACAATGGAAAGTCTTTAGGATATTGTTATGTGACAGTTGTTGTTTTATGTAAGAAAAGGGACTTTCATTCAATTTTGGGAAAACCCTTGTGATCTTCCACTGCAAGAGGAGTGTTCCACTCACAAAAAACATATTCAATCACTTTTGGAAGATCACCTGCTCTTTCCCAAACTGGATTAATACACCACAAGTTGTTATTTTTATATGTATCAATATTTTTAAGAAAGTTCTTATTTAATCAGTAGTAAAGTGAAGTAACCATGATTTTTAAGAAAGATTTTACCATATAATTAGTTTAAATATTGGGAAGAAGGATTTTAGTATTTTGATTAATGAATGAAAAAAAAAATTATAAAGATATCTCTGAATTTTCAGATTTTACTTTAAAGAATTGTAAGATAATTATTATATCCAATTTATTGTAGCAATGGAGTAGTAATTGATATTTCTTTTCTAACAGACAGCCCCAGGTAACTCTTGGCCAGGTGGACAGCCAGTGTTGGTAGGTTCTTGGCAGCAGTTGGGTATTCCCCAACAGCGAACAGTTCAGCAGCCTCTGTTAGCCGACACCTTAGCCTCCCAGTCCTTACAAGAAAGTTGGAGACAGTCTTTGGTACTAGATGGCTTTGAGCATGGTCCACTGGCTTCATTGTTGAGTGAAACTGTAAGTAGATTTATCAGCTTTTCATTAAAGTTTAGCATGTATATATGATACAATTATAGCATAGATTGACTGAATCACAATGCTACAATTGCTTTATTTTTCCAGACTTTTCAATTTTTTAAATGTTCAAATTTCCAATTAATCAAAGTCAGTGGAGTCATTTTGAGTCGGGGGTATTATGTGATACCTTATGGATGAGTATCCGTCTGTCTGTCTGTGGTTTCCAAAGACAACTTGACAATGCCACTTACAACATATTGTTTAAACTTTGCACAGCTGTTGAACACTATAAAATAAAGATCAAGTTCAATTTTCAGCACAACCCAATTTGTTATTTTCTACTAAGGCCAATTCATTTTTTTTGGTCAAAATTGGTGATTCCAGATGGTTACTTGAAAACATGTCATCACATTTTATTTAAACTTTTGCACAGCTGTTAATTACTATACAATGATATAAAGTTCAATTTTTGGCACAAACCAGTTTGTAGTTTTGGAAGTGGGCCAATACTAATTTTTACTTTAGGTCAACAGTTGGGGGTTTCCAGATAACTTAAAATGTGTCAACAAATTTTGTTTAAATGGATCCAGTTCAATTTTCAGAATAATCTTATGTGTAGATAATCAGGCCAATTCAATTTTTTTTGGTCAACAGTTGGTTGTTTCCAGATGATAGCTTGAAAACATGTCAACAGATTTTGTTCAAGTAGTTTTGCACATTTACAGGAAATTATAATCAGATCTTTTGTAGGAGTTGCTCTTTGAAATTTCATAAAATATATTTATGAATCAACTGGTTACCACTTCTACCCTCAAATTTAATGTTATTTGATAGGAAAAAAGCATGCCATATTTATCAGAAGTTAAAATCTGATAATATTTGTAGGAGTTAACCCATTTGAACTTCTCAAAATATATGTATGAAGCAACTCGTAAGCACTTCTCTTGTACTTCCAATCAGAATTTTATGAAATTTGTTGGGAATAAAGGAACACCATATGTAAATATGCATATCAACAGGAAGTTATGATCTGCTATTTTTTTTGTAGGAGTTATGCCCCTTTGAACTTAGAAATTTCTTGAAATATATGTATGAAACTTGTAATCTCATCGCTTAACCTACTGATCACAATTTTATGGAACTTGCTCAATAAGGTTCCAATTACAATGAAAGATAATAAACAGTATTGTTAACTTCTATTGGAGAAAATTTATGTCAGATGCATATTGTGTGACACCATGTCTTATGGTAGATAGATGTTATGTCAGATGGATATTGTGTGACACCGTGTCTTATGGTAGATAGATGATGTGCTTACTTCATCATCATTAAGAAACATTTGGTGTGTATTATCTCATCAGTTTAACATAACGGGATTTTGGCAGTTTATGATTTTATTTTCATTTTTATAAGTGTTAACATATTTTTAGTTTTTATTAATTTAGAGATTGCCTTGTTTAAATTTCAGGCAGCTCAAAATCAACAGTTACAGATGATGACAAATCAGTATAACAGAAATAATGAAAATAAGATGCAGAGAAAACAAAGGTAAATCACTTTTTTGGTACAGTTATTCCACATAAAAATGGATTTCTGAACCATGTACATATTTAAATATAACTAATCACCTACAGCAGGGTTTGAAATAAGCACTCGCCCACGGGCCAATGGCCCCTAAAATTTGCTGTGGGCTACTAGAATGTTTGCCATTTTTGTATAGAACCATATGGATGGACTACTTAAAATTTAGTTGTTGGCTACCAATTCAAAATTCTTAAGTTAAAACCCTATACTGATAAAAATTGGGGTTTCTGGAAAAAACAAATAAGGGAAGTTTTTTTTTTAAGTTAAATAATTTTAGGTATAAATCAAATAGATTTAAGGGCTTAGGACTTTCCTAGAAATTACAGCACAAGTTTACAGTGTTGCACATATTATAGAATTAAATTAATCTTTTTTAAATGAAAAACAATAAAATCCACCACACTTATTTTCTTGTATAGTCCTAACAGTCTTGTACAGGAAATAACAATCCATATTGTAATGTTAAAGAAATGTTACCATGGTTATGAGTTCATTATTTTTACTTCCCTTAAGTATTGGATGGTTACAAGAAACTAATTGTGTCATTGTAGTCGAAGTTATGTAAAGGAGCCTGCATCCACTCATCTTTCACCTGTGAAAAAACGAGTCAAAGAAAATACGCCACCAGAAACGTTGTTTCAACAGGAGACTGCCCTGCTGTGTGATTGGACCAATGGAAATGGTCATATACTTGGGCGACCTGGACGTGAGCGTCAGACAATTGTGATTGCAGACACTCCTAGTCCAGCCCACAGTATCATCACCATTAGTTCTGATAGTGACGATGATGGAGAGGGGAAGCAGCATAGAAGGTCAGTATCTGTTTTTTTTACAAAACGATTTTTTTGTTTGGGGTTCAAACTAAATATGAAAATCACCATGGTGTTTAACTTAGCAGAACTGTATTAGACAAAATTCTACAAGACTACTTTCACCGATGGAATGTATTGATAGTGTTAAAATTGAGTACATTTAAATAAGGATATGTACAATAAGGATATGTACAATTTAATGCTGACACATAAAACAAATCACATATATGGACAAAAAGTAAAAAGGTGTATCTTTTTGATATGAATTTAGCAAAGATAATCTATAATCTGATGGCATTAGGTAAATTAAGTTAATGTTATAGTATATTTTTAACTCGCCTGACCCAAAGGGTAAGTGTGAGCTATTCTCATCACTTTGTGTCTTGTCGTTGGTGGCCATTTACTTTTTATACCCCGCTCGACAGAGTCGGGGGTATATAGTGGTCCTCATGTCCGTCCGTCCACATTTGGTTTCCGGATGATAATTCAAAAAGTATACATCCGATTTGAATGAAACTTTGTGATATTGTTATATATCAGGTTGGTAAGAAGCCTATCGATTTTGGGGGAAATCCGTCAAATTTCAAGGTCACAGTCCATGAAAAACGTTAGAAATTTTAACAAAAAAGTTGTTTCCGGACAATAACTCAAAAAGTTTACATCCGATTTGAATGAAACTTTGGGATATTGTTATATATCAGGTTGGTAAAAAGCCTTTTGATTTTGGGGAAAATCCATCAAATTTCAAGGTCGCAGTCCATGAAAAACGTTAGAAATTTTTACAAAACAGATGTTTCCGGATGATAACTCAAAAAGTTTGCGTGTGATTTGAATGAAACTTTGGGATATTGTTATATATCAGGTTGGTAAGAAGCCTATCGATTTTGGGGGAAATCTGTCAAATTTCAAGGTCACAGTCCACGAAAAATGTTAGAAATTTTTACAAAAAAGTTGTTTCTGGAAAATAACTCAAAAAGTTTTCATCCGATTTTAATGAAACTGTAAAATATTCTTATATATTTTGTTGGTAAGAAGCCTATCGATTTGAGGGGGAAACGCGTCAAATTTCAAGGTCACAGTCCACGAAAAACGTTAGAAATTTTAACATAAAAGTTGTTTCCGGACAATAACTCAAAAAGTTTGCATCCGATTTGAATGAAACTTTGGGATATTGTTATATATCAGGTTGGTAAAAAGCCTTTTGATTTTGGGGAAAATCCATCAAATTTCAAGGTCGCAGTCCATGAAAAACGTTAGAAATTTTTACAAAAAGTTCTTTCCGGATGATAACTCTAAAAGTTTGCATGTGATTTGAATGAAACTTTGGGATATTGTTATATATCAGGTTGGTAAGAAGCCTATCGATTTTGGGGGAAATCTGTCAAATTTCAAGGTCACAGTCCACGAAAAATGTTAGAAATTTTTACAAAAAAGTTGTTTCCGGAAAATAACTCAAAAAGTTTACATCCGATTTGAATGAAACTTTGGGATATTGTTATATATCAGGTTGGTAAAAAGCCTTTTGATTTTGGGGAAAATCCATCAAATTTCAAGGTCGCAGTCCATGAAAAACGTTAGAAATTTTTACAAAACAGATGTTTCCGGATGATAACTCAAAAAGTTTGCGTGTGATTTGAATGAAACTTTGGGATATTGTTATATATCAGGTTGGTAAGAAGCCTATCGATTTTGGGGGAAATCTGTCAAATTTCAAGGTCACAGTCCACGAAAAATGTTAGAAATTTTTACAAAAAAGTTGTTTCTGGAAAATAACTCAAAAAGTTTTCATCCGATTTTAATGAAACTGTAAAATATTCTTATATATTTTGTTGGTAAGAAGCCTATCGATTTGAGGGGGAAATGCGTCAAATTTCAAGGTCACAGTCCACGAAAAACGTTAGAAATTTTAACATAAAAGTTGTTTCCGGACAATAACTCAAAAAGTTTGCATCCGATTTGAATGAAACTTTGGGATATTGTTATAGATCAGGTTGGTAAAAAGCCTTTTGATTTTGGGGAAAATCCATCAAATTTCAAGGTCGCAGTCCATGAAAAACGTTAGAAATTTTTACAAAAAGTTCTTTCCGGATGATAACTCTAAAAGTTTGCATGTGATTTGAATGAAACTTTGGGATATTGTTATATATCAGGTTGGTAAGAAGCCTATCGATTTTGGGGGAAATCTGTCAAATTTCAAGGTCACAGTCCACGAAAAATGTTAGAAATTTTTACAAAAAAGTTGTTTCCGGAAAATAACTCAAAAAGTTTTCATCCGATTTTAATGAAACTGTAAAATATTCTTATATATTTTGTTGGTAAGAAGCCTATCGATTTTGGTGGAAATCCATCTAATTTCAAGGTCACAATCCACGAAAAACGTTAGAAATTTTCACAAAAGCGGGGGTATCAGCGATCGCTAGATCGACTTTGTCTAGTTATATTTCAATCTTCTTTTCCAAAACTACTAGGCCAATTTGAACCAAACTTGGCAGAAATGTTCATTGGGTGGTTCCTAACAAAGTTTTTGGTGCTGATCAAATATGAAACATGGCTGCCAGGGCCATTGATGCATTCTGATTGGCTGAATTTTAGAAATCTTCTCGTAAACCTTTAGGCAGATTGATTTAGAGTATTGCAGAAATGTACCTTAGACGGTCCTCTACAAATTTTTTTGGTGCTGATCCAAAATCCAAGATGGCTGCCATGGCAGGACTTAGTTTAACATAGGACCCTATGTGAAAACCATACAAACATCTTCTTGGAAATTGTTTCACACATTTAAAACAAATAATGCTAAAGTGAATCTTTGATAGTGTTCTTATTATTTTGAGTTTTTCGAGCCTGATAGAAAATTCAACATGGCTGCCAGGCTGATTCAAAATCCAAAAACGGCCACCATTATGGAACATAGCTTAACATAGGACTGTATAGGAAAAACTTGAATACAGTTTCTTCTCAGAAAAAGTCGTACAAATTGCTGCTTATTGGAAATTCAACATGGCAACATTCATAGAAACAGCATCTTCTCATAAACTCTTTAGTGTTTAATTTTAAATTTGCAAGAACAATCATGTCTCCTAAAAAGTTTATTTGTTAGTCAGGTGAGCGATACAGGCTCTTAAGAGCTTCTAGTTTTGAAAACCTGTAACAGAGCCATCATGTGTAAAAATTTAATGAAAGAATTATGACCAACTGAGCATGTTGTATAAATAATCACTGATTACTATATTTCATTTTACTTTTCTTTGGAAGTAAGTAAATGTGTTTATTTTAGAGTTCACCATCATCATCACCACCACCACAGAGACAGTTTAGGAATGGATGGAAGTTTGTTTGGATCTGTTGGTATAACAGGTGGGCAACCATTTTGTAAGTCAAACATAATATAAAAATTAGTCTTCAGGCTTTCTTTGCTTTTTCACACATCCACAGCGGGCAGCCCACAACTTTATATTCCCATTTTACTTTTTATATTAGGACAGTGAAAATGAATGCTAATCTGCCATTTTTTGTGGATTATGCATGCTGATTAGTAAATAAAACATGTCCACTTCACCGCGTTGGCAGGGTAGAACAGATAAACATTTTGCATACCATATGCCCACAACAACATATCATAATCACCTGATCCTAGTGTATGGTAGAAAGTGACTGCTAAATAAGTATGTAGATTTCCTTTATACTTGTATGTTACATTTTATATAGGTTCATTTTTTCTTGGAATTTGTTGCAAATGAATTGTCATTGAAAATCAGTAGATTATTGAGTGAACAATCAAGTTTAATAAATAAACTCATTGTTTACATGTAATTTTATGCAGCTGTATTTATTATTCAATAATATATAAAACATTTTGTATAAAAATAATGTGACTGAAAAATTTGAATAAAAAAGGATATTCACTAAAAATAAAATGGTTATTCACCGCGGGAAAATGCATGCGATTTATTCAATAATGCAACATTTTCCCGCGGTGAATAACCATTTTATTTTTAGTGAATATCCTTTTTGATTCAAATTTTTCAGTAAAAATCATAAATTTGATATTTGATTTTTGTTGCATTATTGAATAAAACAATAACTGTCTTTTGATTCGGTAAATGTGTGGAGTTACTGACTTTTGAAAAAACTCTTTGTTATTCACCTCGCCCGCTGGGCTCGGTGAATAACAGTTTTTTCAAAAGTCAATAACTCCACACATTTACCTCATCAAAAGACAGTAATTGTATAACATTGCAATGAAATAATCTTCAGTCTTCCAGGGATATTTAACAAAATATTTTTTGTTTAAAAGTATATAATGTTGCTAGCTCAATAAATGACTTAGTGGTCATATTATATTTCATGCATTTATTTAGTTTTTATTGTCTCGCCTGCGACGAAAGTCGCTGGAGGCGAGACATATGTATGGGAATCCGGCGGCGGCGGCGGCGTAAACACTTGACATCTTGCTTCATATCTTTATAAGCCCAAGCCCTAGGTCCATCAAATTTGGTCCAGAGGTAGCTTATGATGAGTACTTGCCAGTCAGTCACCTGTCACCTGACCTTGACCTCAATTTCACGGTCCAGTGACTACGTTAAAGTTTTTGGGTTACGACAGTTCCTCTGTAACTACTCATGGTAGGATGACAATATTTGGTGTATAGGTTGCTGATGACTAGTACATGACTGTCTGGTAGGTGTCACCTGACCTTGACCTCAATTTCACGGTCCAGCGACTACGTTAAAGTTTTTGGGTTACGACAGTTCCTCTGTAACTACGCATGGTAGGATGACAATATTTGGTGTATAGGTTGCTGATGACTAGTACATGACTCTCTGGTAGGTGTCACCTGACCTTGACCTCAATTTCACGGTCCAGCGACTACGTTAAAGTTTTTGGGTTACGACAGTTCTTCTGTAACTACGCATGGTAGGATGACAATATTTGGTGTATAGGTTGCTGATGACTAGTACATGACTGTCTGGTAGGTGTCACCTGACCTTGACCTCAATTTCACGGTCCAGCGACTACGTTAAAGTTTTTGGGTTATGACAGTTCCTCTGTAACTATGCATGGTAGGATGACAATATTTGGTGTATTGGTTGCTGATGACTAGTACATGACTGTCTGGTAGGTGTCACCTGACCTTGACCTCAATTTCACGGTCCAGCGACTACGTTAAAGTTTTGGGGTTACGACAGTTCCTCTGTAACTATGCATGGTAGGATGACAATATTTGGTGTATAGGTTGCTGATGACTAGTACATGACTGTCTGGTAGGTGTCACCTGACCTTGACCTCAATTTCACGGTCCAGCGACTACGTTAAAGTTTTTGGGTTACGACAGTTCCTCTGTAACTATGCATGGTAGGATGACAATATTTGGTGTATAGGTTGCTGATGACTAGTACATGACTGTCTGGTAGGTGTCACCTGACCTTGACCTCAATTTCACGGTCCAGCGACTACGTTAAAGTTTTGGGGTTACGACAGTTCCTCTGTAACTATGCATGGTAGGATGACAATATTTGGTGTATAGGTTGCTGATGACTAGTACATGACTGTCTGGTAGGTGTCACCTGACCTTGACCTCAATTTCACGGTCTAGCGACTACGTTAAAGTTTTGGGGTTACGACAGTTCCTCTGTAACTATGCATGGTAGGATGACAATATTTGGTGTATAGGTTGCTGATGACTAGTACATGACTGTCTGGTAGGTGTCACCTGACCTTGACCTCAATTTCACGGTCCAGCGACTACGTTAAAGTTTTTGTGTTACGACAGTTCCTCTGTAACTACACATGGTAGGATGACAATATTTGGTGTATAGGTTGCTGATGACTAGTACATGACTGTCTGGTAGGTGTCACCTGACCTTGACCTCAATTTCACGGTCCAGCGACTACGTTAAAGTTTTTGGGTTACGATAGTTCCTCTGTAACTACGCATGGTAGGATGACAATATTTGGTATATAGGTTGCTGATGAATAGTACATGACTGTCTGGTAGGTTCCACCTGACCTTGACCTCAATTTCACGGTCACGCGACTACGTTAAAGTTTTTGGGTTACGGCTGTTCCCCTGTAACTATGCAGGGTATGGTGACAATATTTTGTATACAGGCCACCGCTGATATTTAATGCTATTTACGTAATGCTTATGACGAAATTTATTTTCTTTACTGATGCGGAATGCAGGCGAGACGTTTTTCTGTGTCCACACTTGTTCATGTACTTTATGTGAATTTCACCTTTTATATATGTGTTCCTCTTGGACACAGACATCTTGTGGACAGTGGGTGACAATTTGTATACTTAATCCATCTTAATAAAGCCAATGAGGATATATATCAGCATTAGGAATTTGCTTACCTTTTTTATTTTATTGTCATCTGTGGAATATTTATATAGATATATTTGTGTACCCCGCTTTGAAGAATAGGGGATAACTGTTTTACCCTTGTCCATTTGTTCAATTGTTCATCACTTCGTACGTAACAAAAAATGTAGTCCCAGTTTTCTAAGCAACAAACAGATGCAGAAGACTGATATTTTGCATAATGTTTTTCCTAAAGTACCATACGGTGTATAGCAATTTTATGCTCCTTGGTTATCTACTTCCCGTTTACAGTATACTTAAATTTTTACACATAGTTGACTCACATGCAAAATTTTTGTGAAAGCAGGGGTATCACTAGTAAGCATAAGTTCACAGTCCACACTTGTTAAAGTAATTACAGAATTACAAATTCGAAACAAGAAGTTTTTTACCTTATGTAAAACAATCAGTCACTCATTTGCCACTTAGTGTCTTATTTGTGCTTATTATTCATTTTACTGTTTATCATTCATTATAAGACATTTACTCATTTCCAAGAGGTTAGTATTATATTATATACCATTGAAACAGAATACATTACAAGTCATTCCAGTTACTGTAATGTTTGTTAAACATTTTTCCCAAAACAAATGTGGGATATTTTTGCATTGTAAAATATCAAGGACTCTTCCCATAATTATTATTGGCCTTCATTACAAATATTATTCTGTGATAAATGTAAGATTTTCCATTTCTACACCTAAGGGGCCTCAAACTAACTCCACGGAAATTTGTTGAGCTCCTAAAAATACTTATTTGTGATATGTGAATCGATATCTAGAAACACCTTTCTAAATTAAGTGACATTCGTACACCATAAAGTAAGTCAGTGTATCATTTTGGTGATAGATAAGTAAAGATAATAGCAGAAATGGCCACTTTAAACAAAACTCTCGATGTAAACATCGAAGGCAACATGGCTGCCACCTACGCGTCGGTAGTGAAAAGAGTCTATGCTGAAAACACAATCGTTGAGGTAAAACCCGTATTTATATTAGAAAAAGACTTATTTGGTGATAGCAAACCAAGCAAAGAAAGTTTCCTAACTCATGTCGAGCTATACAAGGCAATCAATGCATGCATTCCAGCCAGCCACTTGAAAGGACTGCAAAGAGTTGGTGGATTATGGCGAATTTACCCTGATTCAGAAACAGATAGAAACAGCCTAATAACCCGGGGCATTGTGGTTAGGGGTAAGCTGATACAAACATATGCCCGCAACCCTAGGGTTAGTTCTCATGAAGACCCCGACCACTTACGGGTTCGAGTAAAAAATGTACCCTGTTCAGCTGAAGATGGTCAGATTACACGCAGCCTTGAAAATCTAGGGTGTATAATACATAAGTTATATAGAGAAAGGCTCAGAGTTGATGGAATGCTAACTAACTGCCAAACAGGAGACAGGATAGTTATGTGTGATCCAGTTAGTAAACCCCTACCTAGAACTGTAATTATAGGCAAATACAAAGCAACTTTAATACATAGGGATCAGATAACTGGGCCAAAACAAACTATCACATGTAATAAATGTCTTATAGAAGGGCACAAACTGATGAATTGTCCAAATGACTGGGTTTGCAAACAATGCAAACAATCGGGGCACAAACAATCTGAATGCACTGCAGCATTTGAAAGTGGCGACGAATATAGCCAAAATACTGACAACGAAGACAGCGGTACAAATAATTCTGATAGTGAGGATGATCAATGCGTCGGGTCATTATCCGTGATACAACTGGCAGCAAGTAAACATCAAATTGCTGAAGTTAATATAGCTGATGAGGGGACAAACGAAACAATACCGGAGAACAAAGAGAGCACATCACACGCCGACACTGATGTAACAAAAACCACACGCAAGAGCCTAAATAGAAAAAATATAAAAACTACAAAAAATGTCGACCTAGCAAAAGAGCGAGCCCAAGGGCACATTGAGCAGTATTTTAAAGAAGCTGTGAATACGCCAGGTAACAGAAGAGCTAAGCGCAATGCAACTACACCAACTGATGAGTTACACAAACGATCAGCTCCATTGCAAAAGTCTAAATAGTTATTACTTCTTTGTGGTCACAAATAAAACAATAAACTATGTACATATGTAAATATTTTACAATTTACTTTGTGTGGTTTTATTTAAATTTAGAAAAAAATAATAAAAAAGAATGTGATGTAATATTAGATTATATACATTCAAGACGTAATGCTGAAGTTGAAGGTAAAAAAAATTACAAATTTATTCAATATATTACACAGTACTCAAGTAGGATTAAGATATCAATTTATATAATTCTGATATATAATAATGAGAAAATAAAAACTGTACATTCTAAGATGTATGTAACAAGTCTAAATCTAAACAGAACATGCACTGTATTACTGTATCATCAGTGCCTCATTCCTATATCCTCATCCTCAGACAGTAAAACAAACTGTATAGAGTTCCAACAAACATATCATGCATTCATATCCAGAATACATATTCCATTTAAAACAGCATACATTAACTTAAAAATCGTTGCTATATCGTCAAAATATCCTTATAACTGTCTCTTTGGATTTGCATACATGTATTTGATCTCGTATGATCCACATCTGAAAAAAGAAAAATTAATAAATAAGTGTCATTGTTCAAATAAATGTAATACATGTATTGGTAAATATATAATTACTTGCAATTACTCTGTTACAAAAGACAGTACTGTTATTTTTTCTATACATAATAGCAATTATATACATTCAGTCCAACCTACGTGGACAAATTATGTTATTATTGGCAAGTACATGTACAACTGTAAACTTTTTACTGAGCAAACTATATACCGCAGATACAGGTATACTATTCTGTCAGTGATACATACATATGTAGCTTATTTTTATCTGTACTTGAGCTGTCTTGTTTATCACATGCCTTGTGAAACATGTTTAACAATATATTACATGTATATTGAAAAAATCAAATACTGTACACACAGGTATATTATACGATCTATTACTGATAATTGTTTTATCTTGTTGATTATGCTCTTCATGAAATGCATTTACACCTACATTATATTGCAGAAACCAAATAGCGTAGACACTTATTATATGTTGTTTGTGAAAGTTATTTTTCATTGTACTGGTGTAGACTCGTGTACCACATGCTTTGTATATCAGGTATACTGTCACAAATGTCCGTTGAGTAAATACCAAAACAAGAGTTTACTTAAAAACATCATGACATTAAATTCAACTATTTATGACAAGTAAAATTCATATTTGTTCTATTAATTGTCAAGGGTTGAGCTCAAAAGAAAAACGACAAAGATTATATATGTGGATGAAATATCAAAAGTGCAATATACTTTTTGTGCAAGAGAGTCATTTTGTAGTTAATATAGAAAATCAGTTAAAAAATGAAATTAATGGGTCAATATATAATAGCAATGGAACTTCACAATCAAGAGGTGTGTCAATAATCATAAAAAATGAGCTGACACATAAAATAATAGATAATTTTAATGATGACGAAGGGCGCCTTTTGCTAGTAAATGTGGAAATCGCGGACAATATCTATACTTTAGTAAATGTATATGCCCCAAACATACCTAAAAACAGAAATATCTTCTTCAAAAAAGTGAAAAAAATGATAGAAGAAAAGAGTTTAGGTCTTGTTATCATAGGTGGTGATATGAATGATACGTTAACAAATGCTGACACTAAATATGTTAATAAAAAAAATAAAAAACCTGTACATAGTCTTAAAAATTTAATTAAAACCCATAAACTCATTGATATTTGGAGAGAACTGAATCCATCAAAAAAACAATTTACATGGCAAAGAAAAAATAATAGAAATGAAGCAACTCGCATTGATTTTTTTCTAATTAGTCCACAATTAAGGCCACTGATACTTTCATCTGATATCAGACCTGCAGTTATCTCCCATACAGACCATCAGGCAATATCACTTAAAATTAAAGAAAGGCAAAAAAATCGGGGAAGAGGATACTTTAAAATAAACAATAGTATCTTGAAAAATAATGCATATCAAAATATTATAACCAATATAATAAATAAATATAATGAAAAATCAAAAATGCCACTTACCAGAGATCCTATGATACTATGGGACTTGCTTAAAGCTGAGATAAGAGAACAAACCATTACATTCTGTAAAAGAAATGCGAAAACTAGACAAGATGAAATCTACAAACTAGAAAATAAACTGCAAAAATTCAATCAAAAACTAAATGACAGTAAATCAAAAAAAAATTTATATATTGAAGGTGAAATTGAAAAAACAACAAAAAAACTAGAAGAATTATATGAATCAAAAACAAAAGGAGCTCAAATCAGATCTAGAATAAAATGGATAGAAGAAGGTGAAAAAAACACAAAATTTTTCTTAGGACTAGAAAAGTCTAGACAGGCAAAAAAGACAATAACTGCTTTAAAGGATCAAAATGGAAAAATACATAAGGATACAACTACAATTTTAGAACTGGAAAGAAATTACTATTTTAACTTATATACAAGTACAAACCCTAATACAGAATCAATGCAAAAATACATAACTGAAACTAAAATAGATCATAAGCTATCGTTTAAAGAGGGACAATTACTAGAAGGTTTACTCAGTATTGAAGAATGCACTGAATCATTATTCAAAATGAAATTAAATCGCACACCTGGAATTGATGGTTTAAGTGTTGAGTTTTATAGAACATTTTGGGAAAATCTAAAGTACCTTGCAGTTAATACTTTCAATGCATGTTACGAAAAAGGGGAACTTACACACACACAAAAATTAGGAATTATTTCCCTCATTCATAAAAAAGATGACCCACTTTGTCTAGATAATTATAGACCAATCACTCTATTAAATGTGGATACAAAACTAATAGCATACTCAATAGCTCAACGTATTAAAAAAATTTTACCAAATATTATAAATAGTGATCAAAATGGATATGTCAAAAATAGATATATAGGCTATAATATCAGACAAATACAAGATATTATAGATTTTGCAGAACAATTTAATATTGAAGGGGCATTATTATTTCTAGACTTTTCAAAGGCTTTTGACTCTTTAGAATGGGAATTTATGTACCAATCCCTCGAAAAATTTGGCTTTCAAAAATCTATGTTGAAATGGATAAAAACTCTTTATACAGATATAAAAAGTTCTATCCTAAATAATGGTTGGATATCTGCACCAGTTCAAATCCATCGTGGGATCAGGCAGGGGTGTCCGTGCAGTGCAATAATTTTTATAATCGCTGTTGAAATTCTTGCATGTAGAATAAGGGAAGACACAAACATTAAGGGATTTGAAATAAAACTTGATGGAAAAACACACAGTTTAAAAATAACACAACTAGCCGATGACACTACTCTATTTCTAAAATCAAAACTTGAAATCACTAAAGCAATTAACTTAATTGAAATTTTTGGGTCACTTTCAGGGCTTAAACTTAATAAAACCAAAACAGAGGGCATCTGGTTAGGCAAACAAAAGCATTGTAAAGAAAAGTATGAAAATATAACATGGACAAATAATCCATTGAAATGCTTGGGTATATATTTTGGCCACAACAAAAAAGAATGTCAAAAACTAAATATTGAAAAACAGATTCAAAAATCAGAAAAATTATTAAATAATTGGAAAAAAAGAAATTTAACTATGATTGGCAAAATAACAGTTATAAAATCACTGATAATTCCAAATATAACCTTTGTAGCATCAGTTACTAATATAGAAAACAGCTACATCAAACAATTTAATAAAATAATCTTTGACTTTTTATGGAGTGGGAAAACAGAAAAAGTTAAAAGAAGTGTGCTATGCTCAGATAAGTCAAAAGGAGGCTTAAACATGATTAACGTAGAAACCTACATAGATTCAATTAAAATAGGATGGATAAAGAGATTAATATCAAATGAATTTGCAAACTGGAAAGTAATTCCAAGATTCTATTTCGACAAAATTGGTAAAGATTTTTTAGTATTTAAAACAAATTTAGAAAATATAAATTCCATACCTATAGTAAATCAGCTTCCAGAATTTTATCTAGAAATTGTTAAAACATGGATAAAAATGAACAAAACAAAAATTGCAGAGCCTTATAACTTCAAAACAATACGTCAACAAGTTATCTGGGGAAATAAATTTATAAAACACAAAGGCAAATGCATAATGCTTCAAAGTTGGGTAGATAGCAACATAATATATATTAATGATTTATTAGATCAAAATGGCTGCATCTCAGAAAGTTATATTCTAAATAAACTCAAAATTAAAAATAATTGGATTGCAGAATATCTGCTAGTTATGAAAGCAATACCAACCTCATGGTTGCAAAAAATTAAACAAGAAGACTCCATAAAAACTAAGGTTAAAATTAACAATAACATATACATAAATAATATTGATTTACAAGATATAGAGACAAAAAGCATGTACAAAATATTAACAAGTAAAGAAACTGAAATGCCTATAGGATTTTCAAAATGGAGCAAACTTTTACAAATAAAAAACATGGAAAATATAATTCTCAATATGATGACCTTTGTTTTCAAACACCTTAAGGAAAACAAGTTAGTTATCTTCAGATGGAAATTATTACATTTTATACTTCCTTGCAAATTATTATTATATCAATGGAGAATTTATACAACCCCAAAATGTACTATCTGTAACATCACTGAAGATTATGAACACATGTTCATAAAATGCAAATACTTGCAACTGTTTTGGCAAAAAATCAATCAGCTGTTTACCAAACTTAAATTGGGTGATCATATCTTAAAAATGTCAAACCTCATTGTGGGATATAAAATACATGACAAGAAATACTATGATCTAAATTATATCCTTACCCTAATTTTATACTCGGTGTATAAGATGAACCAGATATCTAAACAAAAACAAACTGAAACTAATACATATATGATTTTTAAACATGAATTTTTGACCAGACATGCTCTTATGAAGAAGGCAAGGGAAAGTACTGCAAGTCCCTTCCTTGAAAGAGTGTCAAAACATTTATGATGCAAAGGAAATATTAATTGCTTATATTGTTGAAAGATAACATACACTATTTGTTTGCCTGCTTTCTTTTATTTTCAACGCATAAACGGAAGAATTTCAATTATACTGTTAGTGTCAATAACGGCACTTTTAGTATTTAACAGTTTTCGTGAGCAGAGCTCACGAATGTATCACATCTGAACTATAAGGTGCCATGTTTAGTTATAATATTCAATAGAATATATTAACATAATATACCTACCAAATAAAGAAGTGTTCAAACCTTAAAAAAAAAAAAAAATCTTTTTACACACTCGTGGTGTATTCCATACACGGAAGTAGCGTAATATCTAAATTAAGACGGAAAAAAATTCCGTATTTGATCATTCCTGTTTTCGTTGTTTCAAATATATATTAATTGAATAATTATGTTTATTACATGCAGCATTGTATCATACTAATATTTATTTTTCTATGTTATAATAAACTGTAATCAGGTAGCTAGCAATATATGGTAACTTTGGTGACTGCTGGATCACCAAAGTGATTGTTAACAGCAATGTGCAATATGTTGTTGAATAAAAAAAAAAAAAAAAAAAAAAAAAAGATTTTCCATTTCTATTGTAAATGGCCGATTTCAAGTTGAGATAAATGAGTAGAGATGAACTTGTGCTGACTTATCTGTACTATCAGAATTCTTGAAACAAGAACATAACATTCCAACAAGTACTAGGACAGATCTTGTTATCACTGCAATTACTTTTGAAGCTTTTTTACTCTTCATCTTAGTTTTTACTCAAAATAATTTTAGTGTTCATTAAAAATGTAATTTATTTTTTGGTATGTTTTAAATTTGAAACTGCAGTATACTATTCAAGCATATTAAAATGGACTCTTTTTTTTGTTGTAGATTCTCCAAGGGTTAATAGAATGAGTCATCTGTTAGTGTCTGATATACAAGACTCGGATTTGGAGGACAGCAACTTGGACTATAAGAAACAGATTAATTTGACACCAATCAAACATGAAGACCTTGAGAGGTCTCTGTTAAGTGAGGCACAAGATTTCAGGTCCTATCCATACACTAATGGCATGCAGTTACATAATTCCAGTAGTGCTATATCTCTTGTTCCCCCAAGTTTTACAAGCTCAATGGATTCCAACAAGAAGCATCGTGAACAGGCAAAGATTTCACCATATATGGTAACCATACCGAAACAGGAAGTTATACCTTCATCCTCGTCAATGTCAAGTTTTGATAGATTTCGTGGAGGAAGAAGTCCAAAGCATGAGGTTAAGTTACCTCCCCTAGAACTAGAGATGCCACATACGACAACACATGGTAAAATGGCCTATGTTTCGCCTACAGTGAGGTCTGTTCAGAATCCACCAATCAAGCTGTCTGCTGCAAATGCAATTTACAGCAGTTCATTGTTTGGACAAAAACACAAGCCTAGTAATTTGAACTTTACTACAGGTGGAACAAGTCAGCTATCACCAGTTCAAGCCGGAATAGCATTCGGTCAACCAGTATTTCTGAATACAGGACCTCAGCTAGAAGTACACAGGTATACCTTAGACTTATTTCTAAATAGATTTACTTGATGTGTTTGTAGGCTCGTTTATATACCTTCCCTTGACAAATTTGTGACAAAAACAAAACTTAATTATGACTCAATCAATTTATAATGAAGAAATGTGGCTATTGATATTTAAGAATTAACTACAAAAAATATTTTCTCCTTTCCATCACTGGATAACAAAATTATTGTTTTGCACATTGAATAATCGACAACCATGTGCACAATGAAAATTGTGTTAACCCTCTATCTCGATGTAGAAATGAAAATATTTTGTGTACTGAATACAAATATTCTGTGGAGTAGTATTATGTCACAGAAAAATTTCTTCCATCTTATGATAGAAAATATTTTCCACCAAATCAGTGAGTATTTTAGTGCACTTTATCTATTTGTAGATCTGTAAGTCTAATAAATAAAATCAGATATTTTAACATTTAGACATTCTTATAATTTAAAGTGGTGAATATACAGAGGCGAATACCCAACTTAAATTATTACTAAATGATAAGACAACATGTGTCCTAAAGTGTAACGAAAAAACTACTAAAAGAAGGAGCAAATATAAGCACATAAAAAGGGATTGATTGACTGGTTACTTAACCTCAAGCAGTATTTCAGCTATATTTGGGATAAGATCTAGTGAACAAAAAAATATTAATTTTGACTACAACCAAAAAAGGGCTAAAAACTCATACCTGTACCCAGATAAGTTACTAATACAGTATAGAACACACAAGAACAGATTATTGGTACAGATTACCTTGTGTTTAATTTTAATAGATCAGATTATTAAAAACATAATATTCTGTTTGATTTTCCAGGGACTATAGGAGACAGCAAACTTTACAGGGAAGCCCAATTCATCACTATCTGTTACCTGCCCATCAACAGCCCCAAATGGCTATCCCAGCAGGAATGAGTCAGTATGCTCCATTCTCACCAACAGTTGCTCCGCCCCCGGCACACCAGAGTCCTCGGCATGTTCAATATACTACCCACCCACTGCCAGCCCATGTTCATCCTGTGTTACAGACCTCAGCAATACCTACAGTACAGTATCAACCACAACTAGCTTCACAATATGGAGGTCTGGGAAGCCTAAACCCAACAGCGGCAGGGCTTTATGCTACATATCCCCTTAGCCCTAACAAGGGCAGACCCTTTCAGTATTTTGCATGATGTTAATTTTGTAACATTTCATAGAATTTGTACTTTTCATTGGTGCTATGAGGCAACTATATCATTCCTGTATAGACTGAGCGGCACAGAGTGGTTGGTTTTAAACTGATGCTTTTTTTTTATTGTTAATTTTCAGTGGTGTGATGTGATATATTAATGTTGTAAATTTTATTGCTGTTTTCAAAAAAGTGTTTTTATTGTCAAGATAGAAAATAGGACTGGTTGTATGAAATTTTAAAATATTTTTATATCCAGATTTTTATTTCTCAGTTTATTTCATCCTCCATTAAGTACATCAAGGTTATTCATTTTTGAGTCTCTAAATTCTACTTTCGTTATTGCATTATCAACAAGAAATACAATTAATATTTAATGTTTGCATTTTCAACATTTTCTTAAAATTATTGCTTGACATTCAGTAATTACAAGTAAAATGGATTAGTTTTAGTTTTCTGAACTTAAAATTTTGCAGCGGATGGAATTCCAGAAAACTTTTATTGTTGCCTTGAAGTACATTTAATTATCATGATGTTAACTGATAACTGATTTTATTTTATAAATTTATGCAACCAGCTTGAATTTTTAATTCTTACACTTGATGTTTTACTTTAAGCTGTGTTTTTAAGTGTGGAACATTAGATTTGTTAGTTTTATCATATCGTAATATTGTTAATAGCATTTTTTCATGCTTTCATTGTTTTTACTTGATGCATTTAAGTGTTAAAAAGGTCTTCTGTTGAAGTTAGTATATTCATGACTATTGTATTGTAAGGTCAAGAAAGTTAATTGGCAACAATTTTATTGCTGTGTAAATTAATATGATTAAAATACAAGCATTTAATCAATAATAATTTTAATGGAATTTATAGGTAATTAGATATTAAAGCTGTATACATTATTGTTTTAACATGTCTGATAGCAATAAACACACATCTTAAAATCAAAATTATTATCTGAATAATTTATACTATAACTGAAATTAATAAAAAAAGTATATGATTAATTGTGTGCTAGCACAACACAGGTACTAAGAATAGTAGATTGATATAGATGTAGGCTAGGATTCAGTCTGTAGCTCAGAACAGTGCCTTTGACCATGTCTCCATATCTTTTTAGTGAGGAAAATCAAACGATTTCGAATTTTTTTGAGTTATGGAGACAAGAAATAGTGTGAGGAACATATGTCTTTAACTTAGAATTGTGTTTCTTGTGCTGAAAAAAATCAGAACTTTGTCATATATCTTGTTACGAGAATAGAATGTCAGCAAGATTTATTGATAAAATTTAACTTGATCCATTCCAGAACTTTTCACAGCAATGAATTTGTACAAGTAACACTTTATTTGAGTAAGAAACTTGATTATCTGTGATTTTGCCAAAGATATTTTGAACCAGGGCTATAAATTGTATAAAGGAAGTATTTTTTAAAAGTACTAGCAGACAGAGAATATTTTTTTATTGATCGAATTGTAGAAAATGGAATGAATTTTTGTAAATATTTATTAAATGTAAATATTTAAGTTGATTAAAATTTGGTGCACTGGTGGAAGATAAGGTTACACAAATTTGTACATGTATTGTTTAATCATGTCGTATATATATATAGTGCCATTTGGACGCTCTCATCTTATTGTATAACAGGAGAACATAGTATAATATTATATATACACATTTATATATATTTTTGTTAGACTCCCTAAAATATAATTGGAGAAATACAAATCAGTTTGTGCTGCAAAACAAAACAAATGTATATCTGAGTATTCAAACTTGTAGAGAGTTGTTCAACTTTCTTTGTACATAAACCCTTCAAAATTGTATATTGTAGTGTAAAATTCTTATAGAAGAGGACATATGATATTTTTTGTGAAAATAGATGTATTTTAATTATGTGTTTAGTGGCCTAACAACTTTCAGTATAGATGTACTGTTGTTTATGCACCAGATGTATTGTGATACTCAAGACTTGTGTCGTTATAACATCAAAATACATTTAATTTTTGTCATGGCATGCAGACTTGACTTTAACGAGTGCAAGGTTTAGGAGACAAAATATTTTTTGAATTTGTAAGGGGCTTATTAATTAATACATTTACATGTAGATGATGTTAAGAAGCCACTTTAATATTGCCACTCTTCTTATATCCTGCTAAGACTGGAACATGGAAATTTAGTTACCTTATTCTGGGATACTTTGTCTGTTTTTATTGGAACCAACATTGAACAAATTGAAACTGAAGCAACATGATTGAGGAGAGAGATGGAAACTTTTCTGTAGAAACTTATATTTATATGTTTATATGTGTTAAAGTAACAAGACTGCAGCATGACAAAAGTTTTCATACATTTTTATACATTTTTCCCTTCACATGTTGCCAGTATTTATATAGTGTCTTTCAATCCATTTTCATGAAACTTTGGATGTTGTTTGTTGACTAAAATATGTGAGATATCACTGTTGGCACTGTTCATTAAGTCATATTTTCTACATTAGAAACATATTGTTTAGAACTAATTCCCACAGATACAACAAGTAAATACTAGTATTCTGTTTAATTCTCCTGTGAAGTCATTGGGATGTCTAGATTTAAAGGAATACTTAGTATGTCTCAGATATGTTAGGCCAACACACCCCATCATTTGTCACGTCATTTTCATTGTATATGCCTTGTATATTCAGCATTAACTGTAGTTTTTTTATGGTGCACTTGTTATATTGTTATAGAAACATGTTTAAAACTTTCTGTTGTTCCTTTGGGGACTTGCCAAGGTGCTAGATAAAATCATAATGATCATACAATTACATATCAAAAACATGATAGTTTTCTCTGTACATCAATGACCTAATGTCAGTAGTGCTTAAAATGTTACATTGTCATGGTTATACTGATAAATTCAGTAAAATGACACAAATGAATTACTCGATATTGATAAGATTTTTTCAGGTACATTTTTTTTGAGTGATTGACTTCAGATTGATCCTACTATAGAGGAATTTTGTTAAGCTGTTGTACCCCATATTAAGGACTACTCTATTCAACAGAAAGTTTTAAAATAAAGTTTAGTATTTTTTATTAGTCTATTTAAATTTAGCACATATTTAATTCACAATAGTTATTGTATTTATTCCAGTTAGTTTGAATGTTTAGGGAATTTCGTAATTCATTTTGTGAGGTGAATGGTTGGAATTTTTAGCATTTTAATTCTTGCGCTGGTTGTTTGTGTTGTTTTAAGTTTTTCTTGTCTTTGACGGTTGAAGTTTGTTGCAATAGTTTTGGGGTATTGCCATGAATTGTTATAATTAGTCCATATAGCATGCTTTTGACAATAAGTATTACTCAGGGTAGTCTTTAGAAACTAGGTTATGTGGTGGGATTTAGAAACAAAAAATTTACTTGTCATTCTTTCATTTAAATTTATTGACAGACAGTGTTATCAGTAATAAAAATATGAGTTAAAAGAAGGACTGTGTGAGGAATTTTCTGTTATCAAACAATAGAATAATAAGTTCTTTTATTTTTCGAAAAAAAGGGAGTTAGTGTTGTGTGATAGGGAAAATGTGCTCATGTTGTAATCAAAATGTCATTTGTAATCGGTATAGGTAGAGGATTTTTTTTGGGGTTTATAGGTTTCATTATGAAGTTGTATTCAGAGGACTTGTTTTGTTAGCATTGTTCATGAATTCCAGCTTCTTCATTAAACAGAGTAGATTTTCATGTATTATTTTAGGTGATTTACGATTTTCTGAAGTCTCAAATCTTCTGTCTCATCATCAATAAAGATTCATTTTAAGCCAGAAACACTGTTTATTTTGGTCTTGGCAAAAAATCTGTTATCTTGCAGAATATGAGTTTTTAGCATGCAAATTATGTCGGTCTTTAAAGTTGAGATTATATTTGGATTTTGTTGTTGTTACATCTTTGATTTCTGTTCATAAAATAGTTCTGCACTTTAGTTAATAGTTAATATTTAATCAATACTATCTTTGCACATCATTAGTTTTATAACATTTTATTTTAATTTTAGAAAAATATATCTTATTAATTAGATTTGAATTTTACAGTGATTTTACATGATGTATGGAACATTTAATTAAAGGTCTTCATGATTGAAAGTTTTCCGAGTTTTAATGTCTTCAAAATGTCTATTTTACTGTGTATTTTAAGTAAACTATCAAGTTCAGATTGTTTTGTTGAGTAGTGGACACCTGTCCTTTTCTAAAATAAAATAACATCGAATTTATTTCATATTACTATATGGTTGATTGCTAGTTGTCACAGCTTATAAAATTGGTTACTAATAAATTCTGTTGGTAAAAGTAACAATTCTTATTCCATATCTTGTGTAAATTACTGTAAATGTTTTTAGTTTTTGATGTAAAATACAGTTTTGATGGCATTTTAACATTTTGTTTTACTGGAATGAAGTTTTGTGTTCAATTAACCCATTAGTCTTTTGTTTATTTTTATATTGTTCATTAATACAGACTGTAGATTTAATTAAGAGCTTGTATATATGTGTGTAAGCATGTGTGATATTTATGTATCATAGTGTGTGTTTTAGCTTCGTTATTCAGAGTATGATCTCCGAAAATATCAGTCAATAAGGCTTGTATCTGTATTATAATAAGTAGTATTAGTGTGCCATTAATCCAAAGACAAATGTGAAGATAGCAAGAATTATTGTATTGCATCAGTAAGGGAATAATGATTTTCAAACATCAAATTAATTAAATGGAGAGAAAAATGAAATTTAAATTGAATAATTCAAATGGAGTTTTAGTAGAATTTTTTAGGCTTTGAATTAGTGGCAGTATATATATTCTTAGTAGTCATAATATTTTCACTGTTTTACAACATAGTTTGATAAGGCACACTCTGGTTGTCTTTCAAAAAATGGCTTTGAAACATTCCATTTTAGTGCTTTTTTATTAAAGTTTGGTGCCAGTTAATATGCTAGTACACCTAGTCAAAATATTGAAGTAGAAACAAACATGAGTTGTTTATGTTGAAGTATTAATTTTTAACATTCTGAACTCAAACAAATTTAGATACCAACTAAAAAAACTATTGGTAAAATAGCAGATGATCATTTTGGGGTAAATTTATATAAAAAAAGGTCAAATTGTATTTTAATTAGGTGTAGCAGGATTTTTCTGATTTCTATTGTGCATTTTCCATATTGAATAGTTTGTTAGTTATGAATGAAGTTTAAAGTATAGGGGTTCAGTTTCCTGTAACATACCACCTTAATTTCTGGAAGTGCATTATGTGGGTTGTATGTATCCTTTAAAATTTCTAATGAACCCCTGCCTCAAGGCAGCTATGTTTTTGTTTCATGGTATCATATACATTTGCATAAACAGGATAATTCTTAAAATCTAAAAGTTCTGCAAAAGAAAAAAAATACAAAGATAAGTATTGTTTAATGTTTTAAGCTGTTTTGATTCTGAATTATTGTTCTTTTCGTTAGGAGAAGGTTTATTTGATTTTGTTGCCATTTTAACTGGCATAAAGTATTTATTTTTCCTTGGAATGAATAGCTCATTAGTGCCACATCTTCACTGCCATACCTTGTCACAGAGGCATTATCATCACTGCATTTTACTTTTTTTATCACTTCGAAACCCAGAGTGTTGCCAGAAATGAGCACATTTTTAATCATTATATTTATCTCATTTTAATATTTTTAATGGTTTTTAACAGTAATAATCGTCTAGTCAGTTTTGTTTGATCACGCTACTTACACTTCCTCATGTGATTGCCATAACCCATTTGTTATTGTAACCCTTCTATACAAGTTTCTGCGGGTATGTAGATGTCTCGTTTAAACTACCCTTGTGATCAGCATTATATAGATTGTGTGCTTCATAAGTATATAATGATCCAACACAGGAGGAAAACTGGATTTAAAAATTAATTATTGGTTTATTAGTTTGAAGGTTGATATTACATGAACGGTAGGTCAAATGAAATTGGAATGAGAAGTAGGCATTTGGGTACATTTCAAGCATCGTTTAATCTAAAATCTTCATTCAATTTAAATTTAATATTTAAAAAATTTTCAAGGTACATGAATGCCAGTTGGGTTTGCCATTTTAAAATTTGTTGAGCTTTGCTTGGGGCACACACCAGCTTTTCCTCTTGTTTTTCCCTGTTTGTTTATATATACATATACACTACAGCTATATATTTGTAATTCAGTACCTAATTATTGTGTACTCGGTCATTAATCATTTGTATTAATCGTGTGCAATATTTTTCGACAAAGCGTAGTAATCACGTCGGTATGGGTTGCTAATACCAGCTTGTTTCCTTTGATATATCTGACAGGTAGAAGTTACTCACATTTTGGGATCAATAGGAAATAAAATTTGTTTTCACTTGATGAAAGATTTGTTTTCTTTTACATTTTAATATACCATTAGTTGAGGAATACTTGCGTGTGACGTACATTTGGGAGTCAAAGTTACTGGATTTCTTTCAGCTGATGCTTCTGTTCTCGTGGCATCTGATGGATTGAAAGTGTTTTTCTTTCTGTCATATCATAGAGAAAAGTTTATTTTGCATCCGAAGAACACTGCCTACCCTCATCTTGCTGCATGACAACCATAGTTCTTGAGATTAATTTTAATATGAGACATTTTTAGTCCCCCACGACAACATGTCAGGGACATGCTCCTGTCCGTACGTACGTGCGTCGGTACGAATTTCCGTCAAGCTTTTCTGAGAAACCGAACATGAGAATTGAAATTAGACAGGGTGGTTCAGTATCATAAGTTGTACGTCCTATGCGACTTTCAGACCTGTCGGACAACTACTTAATGTTTGGGACTTCATTTAGCAGGGAAATCTGTGTCCCATAAACACATTCTTCGATTTTTTATGGTATAATTCCGTTGTGTTGAAATTAATTTTAACAAATTGTGTTTGGTCACTTGTCTTTTACATGTTTAATTTAATTTTGGTGGGATTTTAAGCTCACCTGGCCCAAAGGGTCAGTGTGAGCTATTCTCATCACTTTGCGTCCGTCGTCTTCGTCGTCGTCGGCCGTAAACTTTTAACATTTCAATCTTCTTCTCCAAAACCCCTTGGTCAATTGGAACCAAACTTGGCAGGAATATTTATTGGGTGGTTCTTTACAAAGTTTGAGTTTTTGGTGCTGATCACATATTAAACATGACTGCCAGAGCCATTAATGCGTTCAGATTGGCTGAATTTCAAAAATCTCATAAACTGCTTGGCAGATTGATTTGAAATTTTGCAGAAATGTACCTTAGATGGTCCTCTATAAAGTTTGAGTTTCTTGTGCCGATCCAAAATCCAAGATGGCCACCATCGCAGGACATAGTTTAACATAGGACCCTATGGGAAAAACATACAAATTCTTCTCTGAAACTGTTCCACACAATGAAGGCTGGATAATTATCTTTATTGTTTTGGGTTTTTCAAGCCAATTGAAAATTCAACGTGGCTTCTAGCTACAATAATGTAGCTCTTTTTAGCTCACCTGACCCAAAGGGTCATGTGAGCTATTGTTATCACTTTGCGTCCGTCGGCGTCGTCGGCGGCGGCGTCTGTAGACTTTTTACATTTTAATCTTCTTCTCTGAAACCACTTGGCCAATTGAAACCAAACTTGGCCATAATGTTCATTGGATGGACCTTTACAAAGGTTGTGTTTTTTATTTTGATTGGTAAACCAATATGGCCGCCACCTCAATACTTAGTTTAACATAGGACCATATGGGAAAAAAGTTAAAAAGGGCTTCTTCTCTGAAACCGTTTATTCAATCAAAACAAAACTTACTAGCAATATTGTTTGGATGGTCCTCTATAAAGTTTGTGTTTTTAGATGGGAATTGGAAATTCAAAATGGCCGCCACCGCAGGACTTAGTTTAACATAGAACCCTATGGGAAAAAATTTTAAAAGGCTTCTTCTCTGAAACCGGTTAATCAATGGAAACAAAAACTTACTAGCAATATTGTTTGGATGGTCCTCTATAAAGTTTGTGCTTTTTATGACAATTGGAAATTCAAAATGGCTGCCACCGCAGGACTTAATTTAACATAGGACCCTATGGGAAAAAGTTTTTAAAGGCTTCTTTTCTGAAACCGGCCAACCAATGGAAACGAAACTTACTAGCAATATTGTTTGGATGGTCCTCAATAAAGTTAATGTTTTTTATCCCAATCGGAAATTCAAAATGGCCGCCACCGCAGGACTTGGTTTAACATTCAACCCTATGAGAAAAAAGTTTAAAAGGGCTGTTTCTCTGAAACCGTTTAACCAATCAAAACAAAACTTACTAGCAATATTGTTTGGATGGTCCTCTATACAGTTTGTTTTTTATGGCAATTGGTAATTCAAAATGGCTGCTACCGCAGGACTTAGTTTAACATAGGACCCTATGGGAAAGTTTTTAAAGGCTTCTTCTCTGAAACCGGTTAATCAATGGAAACAAAAACTTGCTAGCAATATTGTTTGGATGGTCCTCTATAAAGTTTGTTTTTTTTTATGGCATTTGGAAATTCAAAATGGCCCTTACCGCAGGACTTACTTTAACATACGACCCTATGGGAAAAAGTTTTTAAAGGCTTCTTCTCTGAAACCGGTTAATCAATGGAAACAAAAACTTACTAGCAATATTGTTTGGATGGTCCTTTATAAAGTTTATGTTTTTTATGGCAATTGGAAATTCAAAATGGCCACCTCCGCCGCAGGACTTATTATAACATAGGACCCTATGGGCAAATAAAAAAAATCTTCTCTATACAACTGGTTAACCAATGAAACAAAGCTTTCTAGTAATATTGTTTGGATGGTCCTATTTAAAGTTTATTGAAAATTACAGGACTTACTTTAACATCAGGGAAATGCCATCTTCCTTGCCTATAAAATCAGGTGAGCGATACAGGCTCTTAAGAGCCTCTGGTTTTAGCTCACCTGACCCGAAGGGTCATGTGAGCTATTGCCATCACTTGACGTCCGTCGTCGTCCGTCGTCGTCGTCGTCGTCGTTAACTTTTCTTCAAAAATCTTCTCCAAAACCACTGAAGGGATTGCTTTTAAACTTTGCATACATCATCAGTAAAATGCCCTCAACCAAGTTTGCCCAAATCATGGCCTCCGACCAACCAACGTGGCCGCCATGGCTAAAAATAGAACAGAGGGGTCAAAATACAGTTTTTTGCTTATAGTTCAGAAAGTATAACAGATACAGGAAAACCGAACAGACCTTCCTTCTTCAGCATCTAAAGCGCTACAAAACATTCCATTGGGTCAAAGTTGTATGATGACTCCTTGTAGGAGTTATTGCCCTTTAATTGTCAAAATTGATGATTTTTGCCATTTTTGCCTCAAAATCTTGAAAACTATTAGAACTAGAGAAAAAGTTAGCATTGCTTAATTGTTCTGCTCTATGAGATCTACAAAAATGACTTAACGGTCAAGATTGTCTGATTAACCGTTTAAGAGTTATTCCCCTTGAACAGTTTTTTTTATCGGTTTTAATTGATTTTTTTAAATCTTCTCTGAAACAACTGAAAGTACTGCTTTGAAACTTTGTACGCATCATCCGTCAAATGTCCTCAACCAAGTTTGCACCAACCATGGCTGCAGATTAACCAACATGGCCACCATGGCTAAAAAAAGGATTGGGGGGGCGGTAAAATACAGTTTTTGGCTTATATTTAAAACAGTGTAACAGATACAGGTAAACCGAAGAGACATGCCTTCATCTGCATCAAAAGCTCTACGAAACACTCCATTGGGTTGAAGTTGTGTGATGACTCCTTATAGGAGTTATTGCCCTTTAATTGTCGAAATTGATTATTTTTGACATTTTTGCCTCAAAATCTTGAAAATTATTAGAACTAGAGAAAAAGTTAGCATTGCTTAATTGTTTTGCTCTATGAGGGCTACAAAAATGACTTTAGGGTCAAGATTGTCTGATGAACCGTTTAGGAATTATTCTCCTAGAACATTTTTTAAATAAATTTTACTTGATTTAAAAAAATCTTCTCAGGACGGCTTTGAAACATTATACACATAATCTTTAGGATGTCCTATACCAAAATTGTGCAAATCATGACACCTGACTACCAACATAGCTACATTGGATTAAAATAGAAAAAATGAAAAAAGGAGGGTGGGGGTGGAGGGTTGAGAGAGTTTTCGACTGATAGTTAAAAAAGTATAACAGGTACAGCAAATTTGAAGTGAAACTCCCTTCTCCCTCTAACCATCAAAAGATCCTCCTTATAGGAGTTATTTCTCTTAAAAGGTCAAAATTAATGATTTTTGCAGAAGTGTTGGGCAATTCCTTATAGCAAAGAAAAGCTGCATAAAAAGGGTTGTTTGGTTTCAGGTTCAGGTGAGCGATACAGGCTCCTGGGAGCCTCTAGTTTAATGGACGGAGCTACAAAGAGGTCCCATTACTCGTAATGGAGCAAAAACACTTGGGATTTACACTTATTTTCCGCTATTTAACCTTTGTCTTTATTTAATAAATATGTTTTTTTTCCTCCGCCGTTCATCTGATATGTCTACAAGGTCTAATTAAATAATTTTAACACTTTTTCGTTATCGTGGCATTGTTGACATAATTAAAATTGTGGAGTGTAGAATTTCGGAATCGTATCGGTTAAATTTGTAATAAAGGGACATAATCATAATGCAAATGAATACAGCTGAAATCATCCGGAATTACATTTTTTATCAAATAGATTCCGATATTATCGAAATTATGCACTTCCGGAATTCATATTTTGTTAACAATGCCATGATTACGAATAAAGTGATAAAACTAACGAATACGGTGTTGTATAAATATCAGTTAAACTGCAAATACATAAAAAAAAGTATGTAGCAATTTAGGGGAAAAGGTTTGATAGCTTATTATATGCATAAAACTCCCGGATGTGAATCACTCCCGGCTTGCTCCATTACAAGTAATGGGACCTCTTTGTAGCTCCGTCCATAAAAAAAGGAGCTACATTATTGTAGCTACGTGGCTTCCAGAGCCATTAATCCATTCGATTTGCTGAAATTCAAAAATCTTTTTCTCATAAATTGCTTGGCAGATTGATTTGATTTATCGTGGCATTGTTGACATAATTAAAATTGTGGAGTGTAGAATTTCGGCATCGTATCGGTTAAATTTGTAATAAAGGGACATAATCATAATGCAAATGAATACAGCTGAAATCATCCGGAATTACATTTTTTATCAAATCGATTCCGATATTATCGAAATTATGCACTTCCGGAATTCATATTTTGTTAACAATGCCATGATTACGAATAAAGTGATAAAACTAACGAATACGGTGTTGTAGAAATATCAGTTAAACTGCAAATACATAAAAAAGTATGTAGCAATTTAGGGGAAAAGGTTTAATAGCTTATTATATGCATAAAACCCCCGGGTGTGAATCACTCCCGGCTTGCTCCATTACAAGTAATGGGACCTCTTTGTAGCTCCGTCCATAAAAAAAATAGGAGCTACATTATTGTAGCTACGTGGCTTCCAGAGCCATTAATCCATTCTGATTGGCTGAAATTCAAAAATCTTTTTCTCATAAATTGCTTGGCAGATTGATTTGAAATATTGCAGAAATGTACCTTAGATAGTCCTCTACAACGTTTGAGTTTTTTGTGCCGATCCAAAATCCAAGATGGCGACCATCGCAGGACTTAGTTTAACATAGGACCCTATGGGAAAAACATACAAACAACTTCTCTGAAACTGTTTCACACAATGAAGCAAAATTATGAAGAAATGATTAATGGATATTTATCTTATTATTTTGAGTTTTTTGAGCCAATTGCAAATTGAACATGTCTTCCAGGGTAACTAATGGGTTCTGATTGGCTGATATTTCAAAAATCTTCTTTTTACAAACCGCTTAGCAGATTGATATGAAATATTGAACAAATGTACCTTAGATGGTACTCTACAAAATTTGAGTTTTTTGCGGTGATCCAAATTCCAAGATGGCCACCACGGTGAAATACAGCTTAACATAGGTCCCTATGGGAAAACCATACAAACAGCTTTTTCTCTAAAACTCAGTTCCACACAATTTAACAAATAATGCAGAAGTGAATCTTAGATAGTAATCTTATTATTATAAGTATGTTTCGACCCGATAGGAAATTTAACATGGCTGCCATAGCTGCAAATGCGTTCTGACTGGCTGAGATTTCAAAATTCGTTTTCTCACAAAACGCTTGGCAGATTGTAGGATATGTGATTGTAAGGTGCTCTACCAATTTTGAGTTTTTTGTTTCAATCCAAAATACAAGATTGCTGCCACCATGGAACATCACTTACCATATTAACTTATGAAAAAAACATAAAAACTGCTTCTTTTCAGAAACTCTCCTACTGCTGATTGTAAATTCAACATGGCAACATTCATAGAAACAGCATCTTCACATAAACTCTAGCATTTAATATCAAAATTTGCAAGAAAAGCCTTGTCTTTAAAAGTTTTTGTGTAAGTCAGGTGAGCGATACAGGCTCTTAAAAGCCTCTAGTTTATTTTTCTCATTAAAAATGAGCTCATTATAATGTGCTCAAAGACTTTGCCTATGATTTATGAAACACAATGGGTCGAAAAGGATTCTATTTTTGTTTTCATGCTTTATAAGCTTTCAGAGGAATGGATTTTTTCTTGTATGGTTTTGAGATATTAGAGGTCAAAAATGGTCAACTTTGTGCTTCCACAATTTTATTGGATTTCTTCATTTGATTCATTTTTGATGATCATTTAGTAGGAGTTAATCCATTTTGGTTTTTAGCTCACCTGACCGAAAAGGGTCGGTGTTTGATATTCGCATCATTTTGCGTCCGTATCGTCGGCTGTAAACCTCTTCTCCAAAATCACTTATTATCAAATATTAAATATCTCTGCCAGGGCCATGAATGCATTCTGGTTGACTGAATTTCAAAAATCTTCTCAAACCGCTTTGCAGATTGATTTGAAATATTGCATAAATGTACAGTAGATGGTCCTCTACAAAGTTCGATTTTTTTATGACGATCACAAATCCTAGATGTCCGCCACATTGGAACATAGTTTAATATATCCTAGGGATCCTTAAGGGAAAATATACAAATACCTTCCTCTATGAAACTGTTCCACAAAATTATGACAAGTTATGCAGAAATGAAGCTTGGATAGTTATCTTATTATTTTGAGTTTTTTTAGCAAATTGGAAATTCAACATGGCTGACAGAGATGCATATGCGTTCTGATTGGCTGAAATTTTAAAATTCGTTTTCTCACAAACCTCTTGGCAGAAGGAATTGTGACATTGTTGAATTTTTGTTTCTATCAAAATTAAAAGATTGCTGGTAATATGGAACACCAGAGTAACATATTAGAAAAACATAAAACAGATTCTTCTCAGAAACTGTGTTACAAATTAACGCTGATTGGAAATTCAAAATAGTATGTATCCTCCAGAATCTTTAAATACTCTAAGTACACACCACTACCCAAATGGTCTACATAATACTCAAATAGACTACTAGTATATACTTACAACTAACCAGGATGTCTTGTTTGATTACAAAACCATAGAAAGGGAGCCATTAAACACATCGCAGCACGACCCCATATCTTACAAGCTTAGAGTGAACCTTGAAGTTATAGAGCCAGCTACCAACTACTCTGTTACAAGTTCAAGCAGGATTAATTGGAACAAGACAGGAGTGATTACAAAAACTGACCTCTGCATTCATGGAATTGGACTTTAACCTACTCAGCAGATTTAAAATTGCTGTTTGTGTCTGATGCTATAAATATGTCACCCCCACCGCAAAAGAAAGAGGAAACCTAGACAGAAACCTTTAAACGCAGAAATAAATGAGGCCAGGAAGACGAGTTAACACCATTTCTATTTCTGGAAACAAAATAGTCGCAAAGTGGATCCCAATTGCAACCTATTTTTTTATGTATGAAAATCGCAAAAAAGAATCTCAGGAAATGTCAGCGCCAGTTTGAAGCAAAACTCCATAAACAAAAAATACAAGGAAATAATGAATGCTCATGAGTCTGACAAAATAGCTTTCTAGAAACTGGAGAAACCCTCACTTCCCAGAAGGCATTCGACGATGTTGGGCAACATATTTTAAACAACTGGCTACTCCTGTATCGAGTGAACATCACAACGATGACTAAGTACTCTATAGACATGGTCTATAAAGTGATTAGTTCGCTTAAAAACAAGAAATCACTAGATAACCTTGGATTGACGAGTGGACACATAATACGAAGGTGACCTACTTCTAGAGACAATAACTCAAATCATAAATGAATTCTCAGACTCAGGAATTTTGCCAACTCAATTTAAAATTGGAACTGTTTCACCTGTACACCTGTTTATAAGAACAAAGGAAAGCCAACTTAAGACCCAAACAGTTATAGGAAAATCACAGTCACCAGCCTTGTTGGTAAAATAGCGGAAAAGTTCCACCTGTCATCAAATGAGGATAAAAAACTCAGCTCAGAACAAATTACAGCAAGGTTTTAGTTCTGGCGTATATCAATCAATGCGAGCCCTACTAATCTCTTGAGTTAATAGCCGAACCAAAAGATAACCACTCGAAGGTATATATTGGCTTCCTCGACACAGCTAAAGAGATCAACGTAGCAAGACATATCTCTTACTTCGAATGGCATACCTTGCTCGAATTACTTGCAAAGACTGGCTTCTAGTAAATCACTGGTATGAAGATCTCGACGAAAGGGTAAAATGGAACGACGAACTATCAAACCCTTTTCCTGAGAACCAAAGCGTCAGACAAGGGAACATCTGGTCTCTGACAGCTTACACACTTTTGAAAAATCCACTGTTAGACACATTGGCAGAACAAACATTAGGCTTATACATTAGCTCCATATCTTGTGGAACTCCAACAGGGCCAGAAGATGTCACACTGGTCTCTTACTGTCCACATAAACTACAGTCAATGCTAGATCTGCAAGAGAATTACGCCCATCCGGAGAAGTATTCTATTAGTGACGCTAAATCAACAATTCTGTGATTTGGCCAGCACTTACTTCCAACAGTAAACTCTGCGACACATCTTGAAATCACTAGGGATACAAATTCGAAATATGGCACATCTGGCGTTGTCTCAGAAAGAATAAGTCTGACTCGTAAAACGATGTACTCCCTTATGGGTGCCGGTCTTAATGGAATCAACGGTCTAAACCCCTCCGTCAGCATTCATATGGTCAAATCTTGCGTTATCCCACGCCTTCTATACGGAACTGAAGTAATAAGACTTAACAAAAAAGACATTGACCAAATTTCACTCTACTTCAAGAAGTTACTAAAACAACTCCAACACCTTCCAAATCGGGTCTATGATTCCACTGGCTACCTCATGCTTGGGGTACTTCCAATACAAGCTGAAATTCACAAGCGTATCCTCACAACATTTGTAAACATATGCAGAAGCTACAACACTGTAAGGAATTAGCTTGGCGTCAGCTATACATGAAAAACAACCGCTCCCATACTACTGAGTCCTCCGCTTGGCAACACCACATAGAAACAGTTTATGACTCGGTCAACATATATTGGGAGGAAAAACTAAAAGTTGACATCCAAGCCAAATCTTCCTTAAAGTTTGTCAACAACTCTACATTGAAAATTGGAACAGTTCGCTTAATCCAGAAGCATGCCGGCTCTGAATCCATGTCAGTCACAAAGGCATCCATAAAAAGCAAACTCCTTCTTGGTGCCTACACTTTGCAAGCCAACAGACGTAAATTTAATCTGCATGAGGTAAAACCAACATGCCCGATTTGTCCGCTAGCTCCTGAGGACCGTGTGCATTTCATTCTAAGATGTCCTTCATTACAGATTATAAGAGCGCCATTCATACAAGAGATTGCTAAAGTGCTGGGTAGTAATGTAACAGATGACCCCAGTGACATTGATTTCCCCTCTATCATTCTAGACGGCTCACACACATTTAGATTTGAGCCGGAATCGACACCGAAGATAGAGCACATAGGAAAAGGGCTATGTTATGCCCTTCATCAAGCGAGATTTTATTCCTGAAGAATCAACTGATTAGCTAAGGAAAAACGGACTATTATGTAATTTAGGGAAGAATAAACTATGAACTATGATCTTTGACCACAATAGATGAACTGATGTTCCTGTATATATATAAAATATATAAGGGCTGTATATAATACCTCTTAAAACGTTTTCGCCTGCTGTGAATATCCACAAATTTCCAATATAAACAAGTTTGTGTTGCGGTTTAAGATGTAAATAAACACTGTTCATAGTGACATTGCAGTTTTAGACCTCCACTCAAGTGTTCTGGCCTCGCCTGGAGCCCAACTACCACCAAGAACCATTTTTAAAATCTTTTATACCCCATTAAACCTTTAAGACCCGCCGTTATAAGTGCATCACTGCATAGTGGAGGAAATTACATAGTTACAGTAACAGTTACATGGCAACATTAATAGAAACATCATTTTCACATAAACTTTCACATTATATATCAAAAGGACAAGGTAGGATAACCTGCTGTCACTGGCCCCCTATTTTCGCTAAAAATGAAATGACTATAATCTGTATATCATAACGTTTTCTCAAAAGTACATTATCCCTTCTTACAGAAAATCAATATAACTTTCTTTTCTTATCATGTAAAATTATTATATGCAACTTACTAACATAGGCCAATTGTAGTGGCCTGGGAAAATCGGTACGTTTTCGTGATTTCGAACACCATTTTAAATATGAGCGGACGCGTGTACCACGAATATTATTTGTTGCAAAAACAGTTTTTAATATCTAAAATATATTTGTGGTACACGCGTCCGCTCATGTTAAAAAATTAATATTTTGTCCCCAAATTCGCGTGATTTTTGTACTGTTCTGCATAGTATGTAAGCCTACAACCGGACCGGACTTGCATTTCCGAATCTGCATATACATCTATTTATGCTGATCCAGTAATAGTTAAACATCGTTGACAAACTTAGATAGAAATTTGTAAAAAAAAATCAATATAATAGGGATAAATCAAGTAAATATTTTAATATGTAACAATTTAAACGTTTAACAGTGATGAAACCGCTAAATTTTGAGAATAAAATGCATCTATCAGGCATTGATATAATTTCTATTCCATATTGATTAAAGTCAAGATTGAAAGATCGTGTCTTTCAAAGCGTAGCTTTTTTATCATATTTAAAGAGGCAAAACTGTGAAAAAATTAAGTTGCATACTTCATCCGGAAATGAAGAACGCAATTAGTCCACAGGTTGAAATAAATAATTTTACCACAATAATATTTAGCGAAAGTGGAAGATATAACATGTACGGAAGAATCACCGGATGGGCAAACATCAGAGAAAGTTAGAAGTCATGTAAAGAATACTGATTTGAATACACACGCGTAAACAAAAAAAAAATGAAAAGACTGTTCCAGACATTGTTATTCATAAAAAAGCTTAAGAGATAACATCTTAATATGTCTAAATAGATTAAAATTTACACCTTTTTAATGTTTTTCACGTAATAATTATAAATCGTATAAAAACTGGTGTCATCTAGCATCAAATATTACGTCATCAATTTGACGCATAAATAGGTCTTATTTTCGTAAAAGACGTTTGTGCGTATATGGCGTAATCGGTTAGCTCGCTGATAATTTGCATTATAGATCGCGAAACGCTGGTTCGAGTCGACGTTATTCCTTTTTTTTCTTTTTTGTTGTTGTTGCTTTTTTTTAATCTACTTTCATTTGTCACATATTTAAGAAAGTTTTTATGATAAATGATAATGAAGTGTCTAAAATAGAATATTTTAAAGAGCACAATTAGTACGGAAAGGTTGAAAAAATTATGTGTCTAAACTAATACCGAAAGTGGACGATACGTATTACATGCGCGGAACACACGTTCCGACGAAGTTAATATAAAGAAATTAAATCAATTTAATTTTGTTTCGTTTGTATACACTCGAACAACAAAATGATAAGACTGTTATAGAAGTCATTTGTATTGAAGTAAAACATCTTCAGCGATCACATCTTGATACGTCTCAATAAATGTTAATTTAAACCTTAATTTTTCATACGCAATAATTATAGATGTTATAAAAACTACTAATCTATTAACAAATATATAACGTCTGCAAAATGTGCCGTAGGTAGCAGACGATTCTCGAACTAAACGTACACGTGCAATCAGTGCACCCCTTTTGTTTACGGCGCATAAATAAGTCGCTTTTGAAGGAAAATGTCTTTGTGCATGTGGCGTTTTTGCTTAACTCGTAGCTTGTGAATATTATACACCGCGAATCGATGGTTCGAATCCCGATGGTCTATGTTTATTTCCTATTTTGCTTGCTTTTATTAACAGGAAACGTTTTAAACATATATTGGTGAAACAACATCGAATTCCAGCACGAGCATATTATTTAACCTTGTAAAAGTCATCGTTGGAAACCAACGTCCGGTCGCGTTCTCACTTGGTGGTGGTAGGAAAGCGAGAACGCGACCGGATGTCGGTTTCCGACGATTTTTAAAAAAAGATTATCTAAGGGACTGGTCAATATTAATAGGGTGTTTTGACCGGTACATTTCAAATTATCAGGTTTAAAAAGGGCTATGTCCTATCTCCATAAAATACAAAAAAGTTGCCGTCCTACATTAGATGTGTTATAAAAAATGTGTGCTCTATCTAGTGAATAATTTTATGGCTACAATTCAGTATTTATGTTTGTTAAACAAGTTGTGTGATTATTACAGTAAATTGGTTTTGAATTAAAACGTCAGAAAAAATTAGTTTTTTCATTGATGATATTGTTATGAAAAAAACTAGCTATCCTATCAGTGATGACAATAACAAAATTTGGAGGCCCATATATATGGCAGCATAAAAAAGTATGTTCCCTATTGCATTTTGCATTTTCCAACCACCCCAAAAAATATTGACCGGTCCCTAAATATATATCATTGCATGTGATAAAATAATAATTTACGTGATAACGAGGAATATTTGTGTCATAAATGAAAACACATTTATGTTTTATTTTCTACTTTATATTGTAAAATAATTTGCTCGTTAAGTTAAATGTTAGCATTTTTTTTACTCGTGCTTGGTTTTTTTGTCAGTTAACATCAAGGAAACCACGTGAGATAATCTTTTATGGATAGCAGAAACTATCGTAATACATATATGAATATTTAAATATTTTTTAATTAAACACTACGCTTTGGATCTATATAATTTTCTCCTAACCATGCAAAAAAAGATACAATAGTTTCAGTACTTTTTACGGCTACTGTGGCGGTCGTATTTCAAATTAATTATGTTTTGAATGTTGACCGATCTTTCGCGGATTTGGAAACAATGTTACCTTGAACATAGTGCAATCCGATTTAGATTTTGGAGCTTCAGCAGGCCAGGGGTACGTTATCCCGCCAGAAAAGTGGGTATCATAGGTATCAATGTACTATTGCATAACGGTATGGGCGCGGCCATTTTATGAGCACAAAGTAAAGCGTGAAAAAACTGTCAGGTTAAACGCGATTGGTCAATAATGATTGTTAAAGTAAATATATTTTGGAAAGAAATGCAATCTTTGGTATGAAAATACACAAAAAAGGAGTTTTATTCACATTTAGGAGGAAGAAATCAAATTTCGAATACGCAGGGGCACCTCGAGGAAATTTGAAAAAAATGAGACTCCCCCTTTTTGACCTTCATTTTTCAGCCAGAAAAGCAATGCGAACCTATATTTTTAATAACACCAAATAAACCCCCTATTCTTTAACATAAATAATCTCTCTTAATTTAACATTAAATTAACTTTGTTTTTCAACGAAATAATAATCGAAAAGGGGTACCCCATATGGAAAATAACATAGAAAGGCCATTGGTCCATTGTATTCTATACATGTTTCTTTTGGCATTTGAATTCGGCAAATTTTACTTTAAGCGCATAAATTCTGCATAAAATCATAGATTATTACAAAACTCATTGTTTATATTCACGTTTTAATTAGCTATAGTCTATTTCATGAAACATGCTATTTTCAATGCAACGTTAGGGGTGGGAATGATAAAGCAATGACTGAAAGGCTCGTGGTCAATGTGTACACTACATTTGGAGTTTGTATGTTACAGGACGCATAAAACAGCAAATTTAGTCTAATTCAGTGATTCAAGTTGAACTTTTGACAATTATAAAAGAACTATGATCTTTACGTTTTTTCGGCCCTAATCTGACTTTCTGGTTGTGTTATAATAATGGGCGATAATTCCACAAATGTTAAACGATTTCGAAACGCTGTTTACAAATCACCGAAGGAAGGTCCAGCATTCAACCATAATGTTGTACTATGAAATTTAGGTCAGTTTTGAACAAGTTATAGTCTGTTTCAAAAACCGTTAATTTTCGGAAGATCATTTAGACCGCATTTCGTTCGTTCAATTGTGGACCCTGAATGAAAATTTAAGATAGAACAGTCGTCGAACATAGGCATCTACACATGCTATGTGAAAAACACCATCGGGAAAGATAAAAAAACATCAATTTTGAAGCGCAGCTCAAACTTAGGAGAAAAAAACTACTTGCAAAAACGCGACTTTTTTTCCAGGGGTTGCCTTTACAAAACGGCACTTAAAGCATAAAGGAACATCGATGTATATGCCCAACTACATACAAGTTTTGTAATTGAATCAACAGTACTAAAGGTATGCAATTTGCTTAATTCTGCATCCATTTAATATCTCTATAGGTATCAATGTACTATTGCATAACGGTATGGGCGCGGCCATTTTATGAGCACAAAGTAAAGCGTGAAAAAACTGTCAGGTTAAACGCGATTGGTCAATAATGATTGTTAAAGTAAATATATTTTGGAAAGAAATGCAATCTTTGGTATGAAAATACACAAAAAAGGAGTTTTATTCACATTTAGGAGGAAGAAATCAAATTTCGAATACGCAGGGGCACCTCGAGGAAATTTGAAAAAAATGAGACTCCCCCTTTTTGACCTTCATTTTTCAGCCAGAAAAGCAATGCGAACCTATATTTTTAATAACACCAAATAAACCCCCTATTCTTTAACATAAATAATCTCTCTTAATTTAACATTAAATTAACTTTGTTTTTCAACGAAATAATAATCGAAAAGGGGTACCCCATATGGAAAATAACATAGAAAGGCCATTGGTCCATTGTATTCTATACATGTTTCTTTTGGCATTTGAATTCGGCAAATTTTACTTTAAGCGCATAAATTCTGCATAAAATCATAGATTATTACAAAACTCATTGTTTATATTCACGTTTTAATTAGCTATAGTCTATTTCATGAAACATGCTATTTTCAATGCAACGTTAGGGGTGGGAATGATAAAGCAATGACTGAAAGGCTCGTGGTCAATGTGTACACTACATTTGGAGTTTGTATGTTACAGGACGCATAAAACAGCAAATTTAGTCTAATTCAGTGATTCAAGTTGAACTTTTGACAATTATAAAAGAACTATGATCTTTACGTTTTTTCGGCCCTAATCTGACTTTCTGGTTGTGTTATAATAATGGGCGATAATTCCACAAATGTTAAACGATTTCGAAACGCTGTTTACAAATCACCGAAGGAAGGTCCAGCATTCAACCATAATGTTGTACTATGAAATTTAGGTCAGTTTTGAACAAGTTATAGTCTGTTTCAAAAACCGTTAATTTTCGGAAGATCATTTAGACCGCATTTCGTTCGTTCAATTGTGGACCCTGAATGAAAATTTAAGATAGAACAGTCGTCTAACATAGGCATCTACACATGCTATGTGAAAAACACCATCGGGAAAGATAAAAAAACATCAATTTTGAAGCGCAGCTCAAACTTAGGAGAAAAAAACTACTTGCAAAAACGCGACTTTTTTTCCAGGGGTTGCCTTTACAAAACGGCACTTAAAGCATAAAGGAACATCGATGTATATGCCCAACTACATACAAGTTTTGTAATTGAATCAACAGTACTAAAGGTATGCAATTTGCTTAATTCTGCATCCATTTAATATCTCTATAGGTATCAATGTACTATTGCATAACGGTATGGGCGCGGCCATTTTATGAGCACAAAGTAAAGCGTGAAAAAACTGTCAGGTTAAACGCGATTGGTCAATAATGATTGTTAAAGTAAATATATTTTGGAAAGAAATGCAATCTTTGGTATGAAAATACACAAAAAAGGAGTTTTATTCACATTTAGGAGGAAGAAATCAAATTTCGAATACGCAGGGGCACCTCGAGGAAATTTGAAAAAAATGAGACTCCCCCTTTTTGACCTTCATTTTTCAGCCAGAAAAGCAATGCGAACCTATATTTTTAATAACACCAAATAAACCCCCTATTCTTTAACATAAATAATCTCTCTTAATTTAACATTAAATTAACTTTGTTTTTCAACGAAATAATAATCGAAAAGGGGTACCCCATATGGAAAATAACATAGAAAGGCCATTGGTCCATTGTATTCTATACATGTTTCTTTTGGCATTTGAATTCGGCAAATTTTACTTTAAGCGCATAAATTCTGCATAAAATCATAGATTATTACAAAACTCATTGTTTATATTCACGTTTTAATTAGCTATAGTCTATTTCATGAAACATGCTATTTTCAATGCAACGTTAGGGGTGGGAATGATAAAGCAATGACTGAAAGGCTCGTGGTCAATGTGTACACTACATTTGGAGTTTGTATGTTACAGGACGCATAAAACAGCAAATTTAGTCTAATTCAGTGATTCAAGTTGAACTTTTGACAATTATAAAAGAACTATGATCTTTACGTTTTTTCGGCCCTAATCTGACTTTCTGGTTGTGTTATAATAATGGGCGATAATTCCACAAATGTTAAACGATTTCGAAACGCTGTTTACAAATCACCGAAGGAAGGTCCAGCATTCAACCATAATGTTGTACTATGAAATTTAGGTCAGTTTTGAACAAGTTATAGTCTGTTTCAAAAACCGTTAATTTTCGGAAGATCATTTAGACCGCATTTCGTTCGTTCAATTGTGGACCCTGAATGAAAATTTAAGATAGAACAGTCGTCGAACATAGGCATCTACACATGCTATGTGAAAAACACCATCGGGAAAGATAAAAAAACATCAATTTTGAAGCGCAGCTCAAACTTAGGAGAAAAAAACTACTTGCAAAAACGCGACTTTTTTTCCAGGGGTTGCCTTTACAAAACGGCACTTAAAGCATAAAGGAACATCGATGTATATGCCCAACTACATACAAGTTTTGTAATTGAATCAACAGTACTAAAGGTATGCAATTTGCTTAATTCTGCATCCATTTAATATCTCTATAGGTATCAATGTACTATTGCATAACGGTATGGGCGCGGCCATTTTATGAGCACAAAGTAAAGCGTGAAAAAACTGTCAGGTTAAACGCGATTGGTCAATAATGATTGTTAAAGTAAATATATTTTGGAAAGAAATGCAATCTTTGGTATGAAAATACACAAAAAAGGAGTTTTATTCACATTTAGGAGGAAGAAATCAAATTTCGAATACGCAGGGGCACCTCGAGGAAATTTGAAAAAAATGAGACTCCCCCTTTTTGACCTTCATTTTTCAGCCAGAAAAGCAATGCGAACCTATATTTTTAATAACACCAAATAAACCCCCTATTCTTTAACATAAATAATCTCTCTTAATTTAACATTAAATTAACTTTGTTTTTCAACGAAATAATAATCGAAAAGGGGTACCCCATATGGAAAATAACATAGAAAGGCCATTGGTCCATTGTATTCTATACATGTTTCTTTTGGCATTTGAATTCGGCAAATTTTACTTTAAGCGCATAAATTCTGCATAAAATCATAGATTATTACAAAACTCATTGTTTATATTCACGTTTTAATTAGCTATAGTCTATTTCATGAAACATGCTATTTTCAATGCAACGTTAGGGGTGGGAATGATAAAGCAATGACTGAAAGGCTCGTGGTCAATGTGTACACTACATTTGGAGTTTGTATGTTACAGGACGCATAAAACAGCAAATTTAGTCTAATTCAGTGATTCAAGTTGAACTTTTGACAATTATAAAAGAACTATGATCTTTACGTTTTTTCGGCCCTAATCTGACTTTCTGGTTGTGTTATAATAATGGGCGATAATTCCACAAATGTTAAACGATTTCGAAACGCTGTTTACAAATCACCGAAGGAAGGTCCAGCATTCAACCATAATGTTGTACTATGAAATTTAGGTCAGTTTTGAACAAGTTATAGTCTGTTTCAAAAACCGTTAATTTTCGGAAGATCATTTAGACCGCATTTCGTTCGTTCAATTGTGGACCCTGAATGAAAATTTAAGATAGAACAGTCGTCGAACATAGGCATCTACACATGCTATGTGAAAAACACCATCGGGAAAGATAAAAAAACATCAATTTTGAAGCGCAGCTCAAACTTAGGAGAAAAAAACTACTTGCAAAAACGCGACTTTTTTTCCAGGGGTTGCCTTTACAAAACGGCACTTAAAGCATAAAGGAACATCGATGTATATGCCCAACTACATACAAGTTTTGTAATTGAATCAACAGTACTAAAGGTATGCAATTTGCTTAATTCTGCATCCATTTAATATCTCTATAGGTATCAATGTACTATTGCATAACGGTATGGGCGCGGCCATTTTATGAGCACAAAGTAAAGCGTGAAAAAACTGTCAGGTTAAACGCGATTGGTCAATAATGATTGTTAAAGTAAATATATTTTGGAAAGAAATGCAATCTTTGGTATGAAAATACACAAAAAAGGAGTTTTATTCACATTTAGGAGGAAGAAATCAAATTTCGAATACGCAGGGGCACCTCGAGGAAATTTGAAAAAAATGAGACTCCCCCTTTTTGACCTTCATTTTTCAGCCAGAAAAGCAATGCGAACCTATATTTTTAATAACACCAAATAAACCCCCTATTCTTTAACATAAATAATCTCTCTTAATTTAACATTAAATTAACTTTGTTTTTCAACGAAATAATAATCGAAAAGGGGTACCCCATATGGAAAATAACATAGAAAGGCCATTGGTCCATTGTATTCTATACATGTTTCTTTTGGCATTTGAATTCGGCAAATTTTACTTTAAGCGCATAAATTCTGCATAAAATCATAGATTATTACAAAACTCATTGTTTATATTCACGTTTTAATTAGCTATAGTCTATTTCATGAAACATGCTATTTTCAATGCAACGTTAGGGGTGGGAATGATAAAGCAATGACTGAAAGGCTCGTGGTCAATGTGTACACTACATTTGGAGTTTGTATGTTACAGGACGCATAAAACAGCAAATTTAGTCTAATTCAGTGATTCAAGTTGAACTTTTGACAATTATAAAAGAACTATGATCTTTACGTTTTTTCGGCCCTAATCTGACTTTCTGGTTGTGTTATAATAATGGGCGATAATTCCACAAATGTTAAACGATTTCGAAACGCTGTTTACAAATCACCGAAGGAAGGTCCAGCATTCAACCATAATGTTGTACTATGAAATTTAGGTCAGTTTTGAACAAGTTATAGTCTGTTTCAAAAACCGTTAATTTTCGGAAGATCATTTAGACCGCATTTCGTTCGTTCAATTGTGGACCCTGAATGAAAATTTAAGATAGAACAGTCGTCGAACATAGGCATCTACACATGCTATGTGAAAAACACCATCGGGAAAGATAAAAAAACATCAATTTTGAAGCGCAGCTCAAACTTAGGAGAAAAAAACTACTTGCAAAAACGCGACTTTTTTTCCAGGGGTTGCCTTTACAAAACGGCACTTAAAGCATAAAGGAACATCGATGTATATGCCCAACTACATACAAGTTTTGTAATTGAATCAACAGTACTAAAGGTATGCAATTTGCTTAATTCTGCATCCATTTAATATCTCTATAGGTATCAATGTACTATTGCATAACGGTATGGGCGCGGCCATTTTATGAGCACAAAGTAAAGCGTGAAAAAACTGTCAGGTTAAACGCGATTGGTCAATAATGATTGTTAAAGTAAATATATTTTGGAAAGAAATGCAATCTTTGGTATGAAAATACACAAAAAAGGAGTTTTATTCACATTTAGGAGGAAGAAATCAAATTTCGAATACGCAGGGGCACCTCGAGGAAATTTGAAAAAAATGAGACTCCCCCTTTTTGACCTTCATTTTTCAGCCAGAAAAGCAATGCGAACCTATATTTTTAATAACACCAAATAAACCCCCTATTCTTTAACATAAATAATCTCTCTTAATTTAACATTAAATTAACTTTGTTTTTCAACGAAATAATAATCGAAAAGGGGTACCCCATATGGAAAATAACATAGAAAGGCCATTGGTCCATTGTATTCTATACATGTTTCTTTTGGCATTTGAATTCGGCAAATTTTACTTTAAGCGCATAAATTCTGCATAAAATCATAGATTATTACAAAACTCATTGTTTATATTCACGTTTTAATTAGCTATAGTCTATTTCATGAAACATGCTATTTTCAATGCAACGTTAGGGGTGGGAATGATAAAGCAATGACTGAAAGGCTCGTGGTCAATGTGTACACTACATTTGGAGTTTGTATGTTACAGGACGCATAAAACAGCAAATTTAGTCTAATTCAGTGATTCAAGTTGAACTTTTGACAATTATAAAAGAACTATGATCTTTACGTTTTTTCGGCCCTAATCTGACTTTCTGGTTGTGTTATAATAATGGGCGATAATTCCACAAATGTTAAACGATTTCGAAACGCTGTTTACAAATCACCGAAGGAAGGTCCAGCATTCAACCATAATGTTGTACTATGAAATTTAGGTCAGTTTTGAACAAGTTATAGTCTGTTTCAAAAACCGTTAATTTTCGGAAGATCATTTAGACCGCATTTCGTTCGTTCAATTGTGGACCCTGAATGAAAATTTAAGATAGAACAGTCGTCGAACATAGGCATCTACACATGCTATGTGAAAAACACCATCGGGAAAGATAAAAAAACATCAATTTTGAAGCGCAGCTCAAACTTAGGAGAAAAAAACTACTTGCAAAAACGCGACTTTTTTTCCAGGGGTTGCCTTTACAAAACGGCACTTAAAGCATAAAGGAACATCGATGTATATGCCCAACTACATACAAGTTTTGTAATTGAATCAACAGTACTAAAGGTATGCAATTTGCTTAATTCTGCATCCATTTAATATCTCTATAGGTATCAATGTACTATTGCATAACGGTATGGGCGCGGCCATTTTATGAGCACAAAGTAAAGCGTGAAAAAACTGTCAGGTTAAACGCGATTGGTCAATAATGATTGTTAAAGTAAATATATTTTGGAAAGAAATGCAATCTTTGGTATGAAAATACACAAAAAAGGAGTTTTATTCACATTTAGGAGGAAGAAATCAAATTTCGAATACGCAGGGGCACCTCGAGGAAATTTGAAAAAAATGAGACTCCCCCTTTTTGACCTTCATTTTTCAGCCAGAAAAGCAATGCGAACCTATATTTTTAATAACACCAAATAAACCCCCTATTCTTTAACATAAATAATCTCTCTTAATTTAACATTAAATTAACTTTGTTTTTCAACGAAATAATAATCGAAAAGGGGTACCCCATATGGAAAATAACATAGAAAGGCCATTGGTCCATTGTATTCTATACATGTTTCTTTTGGCATTTGAATTCGGCAAATTTTACTTTAAGCGCATAAATTCTGCATAAAATCATAGATTATTACAAAACTCATTGTTTATATTCACGTTTTAATTAGCTATAGTCTATTTCATGAAACATGCTATTTTCAATGCAACGTTAGGGGTGGGAATGATAAAGCAATGACTGAAAGGCTCGTGGTCAATGTGTACACTACATTTGGAGTTTGTATGTTACAGGACGCATAAAACAGCAAATTTAGTCTAATTCAGTGATTCAAGTTGAACTTTTGACAATTATAAAAGAACTATGATCTTTACGTTTTTTCGGCCCTAATCTGACTTTCTGGTTGTGTTATAATAATGGGCGATAATTCCACAAATGTTAAACGATTTCGAAACGCTGTTTACAAATCACCGAAGGAAGGTCCAGCATTCAACCATAATGTTGTACTATGAAATTTAGGTCAGTTTTGAACAAGTTATAGTCTGTTTCAAAAACCGTTAATTTTCGGAAGATCATTTAGACCGCATTTCGTTCGTTCAATTGTGGACCCTGAATGAAAATTTAAGATAGAACAGTCGTCGAACATAGGCATCTACACATGCTATGTGAAAAACACCATCGGGAAAGATAAAAAAACATCAATTTTGAAGCGCAGCTCAAACTTAGGAGAAAAAAACTACTTGCAAAAACGCGACTTTTTTTCCAGGGGTTGCCTTTACAAAACGGCACTTAAAGCATAAAGGAACATCGATGTATATGCCCAACTACATACAAGTTTTGTAATTGAATCAACAGTACTAAAGGTATGCAATTTGCTTAATTCTGCATCCATTTAATATCTCTATAGGTATCAATGTACTATTGCATAACGGTATGGGCGCGGCCATTTTATGAGCACAAAGTAAAGCGTGAAAAAACTGTCAGGTTAAACGCGATTG